>CM031380.1:20026099-20196963 GCA_018290095.1 Polypedilum vanderplanki | reverse complement strand
AAAAGTACCTAAATAAAAAATAAAAAAGAAAAAAAAAATTAATTTTTATTCTGAATTTAAAAAATAATAACGATAATTTAAAGTTTAAATTTCATAAGCCGAAAATGTGCCGAATAGCTTTTTCCCAAAGCAAGTCGCTTTTTGGCATGCCCTAGAAGCTTTCCGTACGACCTACTAACGGCATGTAAAAGGCATACCTTTGCGGCATGCAAAAGGGCGAGAAATGTAATACGATAGTCTATTAATACGGCATGCTGTACGGCATGTCTTATGCCGTTTTTTGGCATGTCAACGGTATGTTATTGGTTACACGGGGAAAGAGTGCATAATGATATTAAATCATATTATTTCAAGACGCTTGTCATGAACAAAGCTTTAATTAAGAAAATCAAAGCGATTCATTTAGTGAAAAAGACAATTATACATTGCAAATTATTAACTTAATGAGTGAGTAAAGTTTGGTAACATTAAATATATATTATAAGAAATTTTTATATAACAGCTTATAAAAGTTTGAATGATGAAGGGGAAGACAGCTTATGCTGCTTCGCTTTTGAAAAAAATTGTTTACTTCTGAAATTTTAGTGCTCTTTAAAATTTGCTAAATTTTAATGAATCATAATTTGATAACATGAAAAAATTAGATGAGATTGTTAATCAATATTCAAAGAGTTTTTATAATGAGTCGAAGCAAATTTTATTTGATCCACAAATGTATATTCAACGATACCAAGGTTGATTTTTTAATTTCTATTTTAAATAAATTTATTTATTAAAGTATTGGTTTTTAATTCTTTACTAGCTGCAATTAATTGCATTACACATAAAATGTTTAAAAAGCAAATCAAAAGAATAGTTGAATTTGGATGCAGTGAAATGAAATTTTTCGTCTTTATGAAGAATGGATTAAATGACAGAAACGCTTCTATCAATTTAGTAGATATTGACGAAAACGTTCTTTTGAATAATATGGATATAATTCAACCACTTTTAAGTGATCATATTAAAAGGAGAGAGTATAAACTTGAAGTAAATGTATGGAAAGGAAATTTAGCAAAACCAAATCCAAATTTCATAAACATTGATTGTGTGATTGCACTTGAATTGATCGAGCATGTTTATCCAGACGTATTAGAAGAAATGCCTTATCATATATTCGGAATGATATCTCCGAAAATTGTCATACTTTCAACTCCAAACTATGAATTCAATCAGTTATTTAATTTTGAAGAAGGAAGAATCTTCCGACACGATGATCATAAATTTGAATGGAATAGAGAACAGTTTAAAGATTGGTGTAATAATATTTGTCAACGATTCCCAAACTATATTGTACAAATTGAAGGTGTTGGTTTGCCACCAAACGAAAATCAACTCGATATATATGGTTGCTGTTCTCAATTAGCTATATTTATTAACAAAAAATTTATCGAATCTCTTAAATTAATTGAAGAAGAAAAGGAAGAAAAAGGCACTACACAAGATTACACTACTTCTCATGATCAAAATTTAATTTCATGTAATAGCTATGAATTATTGAAGTCTATAAATTATCCTGTATTCGTGGATACACGTGATCGTAATCAAAAAATTATTGATGAATGTAGCTACCATATAAATAGGTTTAAGTTTTTTGATGATTTATATTACAACAGTGAGAATTCAAGAATGGAAATACCCATCGAAGATGTCGCAAATGCATGCTGGGAAGTGTGTAGTGATAAAAATGAAATTTTAAATGCAATAAATGGGCTTTATGAAATAGTAAATGATTCAATAATTTTTACGACTAATTATGATGAAATTGATGAAGAAATTTAAAATAATAAAATTGTAATTATTTTTTTAAAGAAATAAAATTCCATTTTTTATTGTATGTTACTCGATTATACTGCTTTTTTAAATTGCATGGATGAAAAACTGAAAAGAATTTTTAACGGATAATTAAATAATTGAAAAGTTCAAATTGTTGCAAACTGAATTTTTGGTATTTATTATTTACTAATTAAAACATAAAATAAAAATGATAAATGTTCCTCGATGGTTAATTAAATCATTCAAAGATGAATATCGTGAACAATTTAAAGATAATAGAACAAAAAAACTTAACTTTTTTTTACAAAGGCAAAAAGAAAAGCAGGAGGGAAGAATGATTCAAGAACTTGAGGAATACAATGTTTGCAATCAATCGATCAAGTAAGTTTCAAAAATTAAAATTGATATTTACAGCTACATTAAATACTTATAACTTTCTCTTTTTTTAAAATAAAGTATTGACGTTCAAGAACAAAATTTTGAAATATCAACTCCAATCCAGGAATTTTGTGACACATCTAACCAAAATAAAACACAAAAGGAATATGATAAAACGAAGGATTACACTCAAATCCAAGTAGAAGAAGGAATTGATGTTATATCGAAGCAACAGTCAGTTTTATTCGAATGTGGAAGAATTGTTAAAAAATATCTAGATACGAAAGCTCAATTAGATGAACAAAAAAAGGACGAATCATTGCTTTATCAACCACTCGATGATACAATAGAGCAATATGATTAAGCTCTTTTAAATATAGTCGATAATTATGATTAACTATTGAATAGAATATATTTAAAACTTGACTTTGATATTATGCATCAAGAATGCATGAACTTAATATATGAAGATTTAAATACAAAAAAAATTCAATTTCTAAATAAAAGTTTTCAAGACATTATTCAATTTGAAAATAAATCTCAACAACCATTGAAATTTTCATCACACATTTCAAAGTAATTTTTGAAGCACACAGTTGAAATAAAACTATTCAAGAAAAAATGTTTTTCCAAAATAGAGATGGTTTAAATGAGCAAATATGTGTGGCACAGAATGAATTTCTTAATGAAAATTCCAAAACAAAATCTCGTAAGTAATCAATATATTACTAAAATGTTCAAGTTTTATTTTTTTCTCTCGGAAATACAGTTTTCGATGCAGAAGCAATTATTAAGAAAAGTGTTGAAGGAAAGCAAAATTTTGATCTGCATAACTTTGACGAATGCTTACGATTCAGGCTTGATCACAAAGATCATGGATTAATTAATGGGAAATATTGTGTCATAGCATTTAATTCAACAACAGAGACCAAATTGAAATATACGGGTACGCATGCATTCAATAATGTTTTCTATGATCATTTTTTTCTTCATGAAATATTTTTTCAGCTGTTTGCTATCCTGACTCTTGTTCGGATATTAGTCTCCAACATGTATCTAAAGGTTTTTTCGATGATACTCAATATACTATGCATCAGCAATGGTGTCAAACTACTCATTTGGAATATAAGCTTTCTGACTACATGGCATTGTAATAAATATAACATGCGCTTCTTTTTAATTAAGTAACTTCTTTTTATTTTTAAATTTTAGCATATTTTTTGCTCTTTTGGCGTTGATTGTTATTATCAGCACATTCTATGACTATTACAAAAGACATTGTAAGATTTTTTTCACACTTGGTTTTTTTTTTAATTTTTAATCTTTCATTATCTCTCATAGCTGACAATAAGAAAGCTTGGTTAACTACATTTTCTTTATATTCAAATGTTAAGAGGGTGTTTAGAACCAGTGCGTCTGATGATATGAATTGTCTTTACGCACTTCGTGTTCTTTCAATATTTTGGCTCATTATTGCAAATCGCTTCTATACGATGCAAAAATTTCCGTTAACTGATGAAGAGACTTTTAATGAATGGTTACAAAATGGATTTTCCGCATTTATTTCGGCTTACGATGTTGCATATGATACCTTTTTCATGGTTTCTGGATTTATACTCGCAACATATTGTCTGAAAGCTTATGCTTCGTAAGTAATTTTATAATGTTCAAATATTTTAAAAATTACAACTTATTTATTTCTCAGAAAAAGCATGAACTACATCCATTTGTTGCTTCATCGTTACTTTCGCTATGTACCACTTTTAGCTGCAGCTATCATTTATTATGTGTCAATTTTGAAATTTACTGTGACTGGACCAATGGTTTATCGTTTAACAAAAAGAATAGAAAACTGTCAAAATTATTGGTGGACTACAATCTTGTTAGTTGAAAATTATGTATCACCTGATCATGTGGTATGTGAAAAATTTAGATAATCTAAAATTAGAATTTTTTAAAATTCATTTCTAATTCCTTAGTGTCTATATGACGGCTGGTACTTCAATGTAGATTTTCAATTTTTCATCATCTTGCCATTACTGGTCTATATTTTTTTCAAATTTCGCAAAGTTGGCACTGTTCTCTTATATACTATTCTCATTGGTGTTTACACTACCGTCATTACATTACTCATCCTTTATGATACTCCATATGATGTTATAAATCAGTAAGTATTGAGACATATTAAAACTTATAGATATGCTTCAATCCAATTATTTTTTTACTCATTTTAGAGTTTCAGCACTTCCAATTCATTCACATTTTCGATGTGCACCATGGATAATTTCAATTTACTTAGCAAATCTCTGTTTGAAAAAGGAATTGAAGTTTAAAAAGGTAATACGATATTTATTAATAATTAGAGAAATTTTTTCTAAATCTTGAATTTATGTTTTTTAGTCGACACGCATTCTTTGTTGGATTGCAACAAGTGCAATTTTTGTAGCACACTTTGTTACTGCTTATATATTACAGAATGAAAATTATGTTTCTGACTCAATAATTATTGGAGCAATTTTTGCTGGAGTTCATCGCATTTTTTGGGCACTTGCAATCTCTTGGATTATAATTGTGTGTATCAAACTTGAAACTGATTCAGTTGTTAAGAAAATTCTCAATTCATCAAAGTGGAAACCATTGGGAAAACTCACTGTTACAATGCTCATTGTTCATCCATTATATCAAATTGCAACAACTTACAGTTTAAAATCTTCATATGACTTCAGTCCATGGTGGACTTTTCATGCCGGGCTTGGCGATATTGTTTTCACAACGTTTTTGGCTATAATATTGTATGGAAGCATCGAAATTCCTTTTGTAACAATGGAAAAAGCTTTTCATTGGAAGAAAAAACAAGTTGAAATTGAAGCAGTTCAAATTGAAAAAGTTATCTAATCTGAACATTTATATTTTTTGATAAACTGTTAATAAATTGAAACACGTGCATTGAAACAAATTTTTACAGCGTTTTTATTTTTGTTTAAACAAAGCTTCATAGCATGTCAAAAAGCTCATTTCCCCTTTTGTTGTGTAAATGCGCAATGAAATTTATTTCTCCTCAAAGCTTTTTAACATCTTCTAGGAGAAATATTTTTATTTTTTTGTGTAATTTCCAGTTTCCAAAAGTAAATCCTTTAGAATAGAGTCCATGCTTTCTTATCTTCATCTTATTTGAAAAAAATTTAGAAAAATTACTTGAGGGATTTCTAATTTTTTCCTTATTTTTTCATTCTAACCTTCGAGACGACTACGAAAATGATATCAGATCATTTTTGAAGAGCTGCAATATGAATAGAAAAAAACCATAAATTTATTTTCTCTTCTACTCAATGATAGAGAACCACAAACAAAGAGGGAAGTGAAAAAACTTGATGATAAAAAGAACGGGTGAGACGTCTTTATTGCACTCATTCGTGATTTTTATTATGCGTTTCATTAGCATAGTAATAAGCAGTAAAGCGATCATTGAAAGTTAATGCTGAAAAATATCATATTATTTTCCTTCATGAAAAAATATCGAATTGATGTGTTTTGTATAATTTCAGAATAATTTATTATGTTATGTACCTGTAGAGAAAAAAAGTTACAAAGCTGATGATATTAAATGGTTTACTTTATAATCGTCTTTGTTTGATTTAATGAAAGAAAATGATGTCAATGCTTCATCTCAAGGAATGATTCTTATTCTTTGTTACTCATGCTAAAATTACTGAAAGCGAAAATGAAATGATGAAGGACGATTAGAACTTTAATTTAATAAATTATCGTTGGTGATGTTTTTTCAAAAAAAGATCGTGACAGTGAATGTCACGTACATTCCATGTTGAATTCGTAAAAATCTTTTATGAATTCATTTTAAGGTAGCCATTAGAGCACGTAAAAATACTTGGTATAAACTGAAATATGAAATTTCATATCAATTGTATAGAATTGAAGTAATAAAAACGACGATTTTGCAGTTTTACAATAAATTTTCATTCTTTTATTATTGGATTTTTCTTTCTGTTTTAAACAATGTTTCTTTGTCTTTTTTATAGGATGCTGATATCGATGAGTTTTATTCATTTAAATTAAGTTGATTTTTCATGTATTATTACATGCATTAGCGCTTTCTATTTTTTTCTTTTATTTAAAAAAATTCCTTTTTTCTGATGAACGAATATTTTTGTATTCATCCATACCCTGCAATAAATAAGTAAATCTTATCTTACATAAGTGTATTATGTGTATGTATGAGGGAAAGGAAATACTAAAAATATCTTCATTTTAACTTTTTTTACTTGAATAACATAAATAATTAAGTTATATTCATTTTATACATTTAAAGAATTCTATCTATCATTTAGCGCTATCATTTGACTGTGAGCTCTATCGAATTCTATGAATATATATATATATATTTACTTTTATTTTTTTTCTCTCTAAATTTTTTTAGTCACAGTCAAAATTTTAGCATTACTTTCGATAGAAAACATTTTCTTATTCTTATTCTGTGTATATGATTTTAATAAATTCTGAATGTTCAGTAATTAAAGAGACAGAAATTTAGATAGTTCAAACTTCGTTTATGAAATTTCTTGATCAATCTAAATTTAATTCTCTTTGCACTTTTGCACATTTTTTTATGTTTCATACATCAATCATTTATCATACATCTTTGTTGAGATTACAATTTTATTATTGGAATAATTTTTTTCATCCACCACACAGTGAGTAAATGTCATCTTCTCATTACAATATACTTCTCTATCATATGTGTGAATGTAAAATTTTATTGTGGCTTTTATGCACGTTCTCCTGGCTTTGTTTAAACATCTGATTAATATTTGAATTTTAATAAAAAATATTTTCTCTTATTTTCCGTAATTTAGCGTAAACAATTTGAATTAAGTTAAATAATTAAAGTGAAATTTATTGATACTCTTCATCGCTTGATAAAAGCATAGATTTCTCGTTGTAATTTTGACTGATGGTGGAAACTTTTTGAGAAAATTTTCGACTTGATCCCAGTGTTGGTGGTGCAATATTAGAAACACTTTTATTTTGGCCGTTGTATGATTGTTGTTGTTGTTGCTGAAATTGTTGCTGTTGTGTTGCCGCATAATTTTGCGGTTGGTGATTTGACTCATCGGGATCGTTTGACGACACTCGAATACCACGCGAATTTTTACCTCCTTTTTAATGTTAGAAAAGATTGAAAACGAAACGATTTTCATTGTATTTTAGAAATTTCAACGCTTTACAATTAGTTTACGTTTTTTAAAGTTATTCATTTATGCAGATATAGAAAATAATTTTTCAAAAAGTTCATTTAAACATTTTTACAAAATAAGTAATAGATTAACAGCAATACAAAAGAAAAGTTAAATATGATGTTTTTAAAATAAAGATGCAAATAATTAGAAAATATAATCATTCACATACTTGTCAAGTTTATTTGCAATAAAACATCAAGATAAGATTGCACAAAATTGGTTTCTTCATTTGTCTATTTCATTTATTACTTTTGACATTAAAAATGAAGAAAATCAAGCAGAAAAAATACATTCCATCATTCTTTGAGAATTCTCATATTCTCTTTTCATCAGGAAATTCATAACATTTTTTTTTTCATTTTAATAACATGCTTCGTGCTAATTTAATGAAAAATAAAAAGAATTAATAGGAAAAGAAATAATTAAAATTTATAATTATAAAATTTTATTTGAATGAGTAGGTTATTTCATTCGAATAATCACATTTAGATTTACAACAATAAAATTAAAATCTTCTTTTCTAAAAATGAAAAAAATTAAATAAAAAAAAGCAATTATAGTATTTGAAACATTTAGCGATACTTTAACGCACATAAAAAGAATTACAACGAAAAACAATAAGTTGAAACATTCAATGGTGTAGATTGATGTAAATCAAACATTTATTAAATAGGTTTAACAATTGTCGTTGTAAATTCAATATCCATCCATTTCAGATAATTAGATGATATTAGATATCGCATCGAAATTTTTAAATTCATGAATCAGAAAAATATAGAAAAATTTCACACATATTAAAGACACTTGCCTTATTGTTCAGATAACACATGACGATACATATACTTTTATTTTTTCTAATAAATCCTAAGGCTTCTTTTCTAAATAATGTATATTTTTGTTTGTATATCATGAAGAAAAAAGGATAAAACATAAATAATTATTGAGAAGAAGCTTTTTATCTGAATTCGTAGTATGTGTATGTAAGATAAAGTTTAAGCTGGTGTCATTTGAATTTCTTATAAGTCAGCAGAAATACAAAAATACAAAACCGTCTCTACCTACTCATAAAGTGAAATTGAAGTAAAATTATAACAGTTGAACGAATAAAAATACACACACTTGTGTGTATAACTTGTTGTAATCTTAAGCATTTATTTTAGAAAAATTATCATTTTAAATTAATTGTTTCAACTAATTGTTTTATAAATTATGTAGATTGATGATTGAATTATTTGATGTTGATGAAGCTCTTTAAAAGCGCTAAATACATTTAAAAGAAAAGGTTTTTTATTCTAAGATTTCTAATAAAATATGAAAATTTGTGCAGTTTTTTTATTTATAAGTTCAATTATTGGTTTTTCACTTAATATTATGTAGATTTCTTCCCGTAATTCGTTAAAAAGTATTTATAATCTATTTAGAAATATCTTAAGGCATAAGTACATCATATCGTTTTTTTAAATTGTATTTGCTGTCGTTGTCGACTAAATATTATTTTTTCACAGATGCTTTTAATTTATTATAATCATATTTCATTCAGTGTGTAATCAAGAGGTTTAATATTTAAAGTCTTTCATATGGTTGTTGAGTTACAACTTCTGTAAAAAGAAAGAAATCAACAAAATGAAAATTTAAATGAAAAAAAAAAGTATAAATTATACATGGACTAATTAATTAGAGAGTTTAATTAATTTGCATATAAATGCAGACCCAATCAAAAGTGATTTTTTGTATATTTTAACTGCGTGAATTTGGAAAAGATAAAAGAAAATCATAAAACCGAAAATCCTTTACTAAATTGCGTGTTAATTACACTTTGTTGTAGGGAATTCTCTACAATGTACCATTATGGGAAAAAATATTTTCAGCTACTAGACTGTGAAAGTAGAGAGTAAATATACATTATATCCATCTTATCAGATAACTAATTATTCACAATACATTGCTAACTCAACGATAAGTAGAGCAAACTGATTGTTTGCAACCAGATAACAAATTTTTTATGTCCACGGTTTCTATAGAAGATTGATTAGAATGTAGACAAAAAAATATGGATGAAAAAAAATGAAAAGGTATGCTTCAAATTAATTTTGCATTTATCTTTGTGAAATACAGAACATGTAGGTTAATAATGTCCCATAACATCAACTATTATTCTTAAGCGTATGGTAATAACATTAGAAATTTCTTTTTTTTCGATACAATTTATTGCCACTTGTCATGCTATGTGACTTTTGCAGTGAAAACTTTGTTTCGAATATAGTAAAGAGATGAAAGTAAAAGAAGCACAAAGAAGCGTAAAATTATAAGAAAAATCAAGAAAAATAAATTAACAGAATCAACTAGCAAATTAAATTTTGCAAGCAATAACATTAAAACCAAATTATCATTTCATAGCACTAAAACTCAAGCCTAAAAATATCTCAAGTTTCTTTTGGATCGTGACTTTCCATGCAATAAATTAAATTGATATTTAATAACAAAACACGTGTATTACTCACCACTGCTGTATTGTGTATAAGAGCTATATTGAGGGTGGAAATTATGAATTGCATCCGTCATTATGTCCTAAGTATAAAATAAACAAAAATTAGTCATTTTAACCCTTCAATAATGCAAACTAATCGCATGTGCAATTTTTACCTTTGGATTCATTGTTTCCTGTGCAACAAACATTGTATGAAGAGAATAGATGTATTAGTATGGATATTGAAAAATTCTTTACAAATAAAAATCTTATAATTTACCTTCAAGCTACTAGAAATTGATTGCATAGTCACTGAACGTCCATGAATATCAGTTGCACAGCTTTGAGCATAAACCTATGATGATGGTTAAGAATGATTTATTGATGTAATTTGTGTATATTTTAGATTTATTTACCTGATAAGGAAAAGCATAACGCAATGCAATGGCGGCAAATAACATTTCTATACAAATGAAGAAATTTTGATAGCCAGCTGACACTGTACCGGCAGCAGCTGTAGTATTTCCATCCTCGTCAACAATTGGTGAAATGACGGCACTCTTTTCTAAAATAGCCAACAACACACCTATAGAGAAAGTAAATTTCATTATTATAAAATGCTATGAAATATGACACATGAGTGACAAAAATTAATGTTAATAAATAAGTATAAAATATTTTTTTGCGTTACTATTGTTAGGTTTTAACATTTACAAAATAAAATTATCTCTCACAAATAAAATAAAAAAAATTTTTAATTGAAACTGCTTTGATACAGTTTTAAAGATTAAAGTAATGAAACGATATCAAACCTTGCCAAAAAGAGCAGAAGATCACCAATTTAATAGTGCAAAACTTAAGAACTGGATCAAATGGTGTAAGAAGGTCACGAGTGGCAAAGTAAAAAAGATATAGTCCATAAAGAGCCATTGAAACTGATACATTGTAAATGATTGTGATGTAAATGTAGCCTGTATTTGCACTCCAGTCACCATCATGATAATGACCAGATGATTGTAAGAAAATAATAATGAATGCCATAAGAGGTTTTACTAAACAAAATTGAAGTGTTGCCTGTTTGCAGAATCGAAGGAATCCAATCGTATAAGTTTTTCCAGCTAAACAGCAAGTTCCATAAAGACAAGATGATTTGATTGGTTTTCCTCGAATTTCTGACATTATATTTCCTTCGCCTCCTAAATATTCATAACATAGTGCCAAAAAGTTGTAAATTACAAAAGCTGCAAGAAAAATTGTCATTAATAATAACGGATATAAAATTGATTATAATGACAACGACTACAGACAAAAAAAATTCAATGAGTCATTCGCATATATTTGTTCACTCACCTTCATAACAGTCTCGTACGGTAAAAAAGTAGATGTAAACGCTCTCTGAATTGAAGAACATTAAGCTTATCCACGAATAGGTCGCGTAGATAGGCACAATAAAAAGAATACGAACAATCCATCGCTGCTCTTGCGGATTTGTGTACCACCTTAAATGATGATAAATTTGTTGACATGTTATGAATAAAGCTACCCATACGGCAATTCCGGCAGTTATCTGGCATGTTTTAGTTTGCAGAAAAATTCCGTCACCAACATGTGATAAAAGCTGAGGATCTAAAACAGGAAGTGCTGGCGATTCTGTCATTGTATGATCACGTAGAGTTAAATTTGAAGAAGTTTTGTTAATGGCATCGGATGGTGAAGTCATACTGTTGAGAATGGTGGATGGAATTTCTGTTGTCATGCCTTAAAAAAAGCCGGACCGGAGAACTTCGTTGTTAGCAAAAACTAAAAATTAACAAACAAAAAATTCATAATTTTAAAATTATACTTCTACACTACTCTTTCAACTCAAGAACAGATTACACAGTAATTCATACAACTCATATGTGAGCGCGAGTAAACGATCAGCAACTTTAAATGCACGCTTCAATAATTTTCTCAATCACTTGCGTAAAATTTTCTCATAAATAAATACGTCTATAGATATAGACTTCGTAACTGTTCTCATTATTATAATTTACTAACGAATAAATTTATATTTTTTTTCATACAGAAGTCGTATAAAAGTTTTCTTAAATCAAACTTGATTGTAAGTTGTCGATATGTTTTTCTTAGTAGTAAAAAAATAAATGCTTCCATATGGTATTATAGTCAGCGCAACCTTGAAAAGCATAACACACAAACTTGTTTGTATTATTATTGTTGTTGTGTATAAATGTATATTTAAAACACACTTTTGATGACATTTAATTGATGAAAAAACCACACGTTGAAAAAAATTTGTATCTTTAGTGAATTGTTTAGTGGGTATGCGAAAAAAGTCGTAATATTTGACATTCATCACGAATAACAACGCTATGTACAGTTAATAAATTATAGAAGAAATTTCTATATTCATTATTCTTTTCTCTTTCAGTGGTGCACACCGTATCGGATTAAAATACATATGGAAAAAACCTATTTTAGTTCTATCTATTTAGTAGCAAGGTGTAGTGGAAAATCAATAAAACACGAATATATAAAATATTGTAGCACTCTGCACATTCATTTACAGGGGATTGTCAATCAGCAATCATTATAAACTGACCACTGTGTTATCACTTCCGAGTATTTAAAGAAAAGTAAACGTAATAAATCAATCAAATTGCGAATTTCCTAATAATTGACAACCATCGCTTTATACGTATAAGAAAGAAGAATGAATGAATTTAAAATTTTATGACCACCGTACAAAAAATGGAAAGAAGATGTGTAAAAATAATTTACACCAAGTACTGAAATAGTTCAAAGACATTCTCTTCTTCTTAATTCAAATTCACGACAGTGTGTGTAGGAATTGTTCGTTTTTTTCTTCTTTATTTCTATGCTTATATTATAATTATTCACATCTCTCTGTTGTATACAACGTTTTCGTGAATAACAGTTTAATGTTTGTTGTTATGTACATATTAATGTATTGCTGTTGCTATTTTTTGGAGCCATTGCATTATTTTTTATTTATTATTATGTGGCTGCTGTTATTTCAATTTACCTTTCACTACAACTGATGATTATTATTTCTTATGTTTGTTGTTAAGCTGAATCGTGTGTGTATTTGGAAACAAATTAAGTAGAAAAATATGAATTTATTGAAGCAAATATAGAAAGAAAGATGAGCAGAAAAAGATTTAGTGTTTTTTTTGCGAAATGTACTTGGAATTTTTCTTTTTCGCTGTATATAGTTGCTCTTTACACAAATTTTTCTCTCGTTTCTCTTTTTCTTGTCGTCGTCAATTTGTCTTTAGTTTTTTTCTCCTTGAAAATTCTGATTCGATTTTTATGGCTGCTATCATACACTGATTTCTTTTTACACTCTAATAATTGAAACAATCAATTTTCACTATCATGTATTGGTATTACTTCATTTCACTCAAATTGAATCATCAGTTTTAATCATTTTTTTGCACTTACACAAATTTTTTTCACTGCCTTATTTTTACCGATAGTACTTCGATATTTACCTCAATTCGACTACTTTCAATGTACTCCTATATTAGGAGTGTTATTTCACTTGATTTTATATTTTATAATGGCAAATTACTAATTAAAATATATTAAAATATAAATTATTTTTTTGCGAGAAGTATGTTGAAAAAATATTCGTCGAAACTGCTAAAATGCAGGGATTGATAAATAAATGAGAAAATGAAATAATGAAAGCCCTTGTGGAAAATAGTATTCAGTTATTATTGTTTTTTGTTTTCAATTCTTCTCTGCCTATTGTAAAAATATTTCTAAAAAAATTTAATGTCGCTCATAAATATAGAAGATAATGAAGATGTATGGCTCACTGAATTATCTGCATTACAAAATCTTGGTCAGAGAATTCAAATTCAAATTACTGAAAGAGATTCACAAAATTCAACTGCTGGTATGTACACTTATAAGTTTTCACTCATTATTATCTTATCGTTTATTTCACATGTATAAATGATTCATCATCATATTCATAGAATACAATAAAATTTCTGCTCGGATAAGAATCCAACTTAAACAATTTGAAAATGAACATACACAATTGAATAAAAAGTTGCAAATTCTTGCAAAAAACAGAAAAGTAACATCAGATGAGAAAGAGAGGCGAATGAGAATTTTAGAGGGTTTAGCCACAAAGAAAATTCAACTTGATTCACGTTTCCAAAATACACCATCATCGTCCTCACGAGCGAAACTTTTTGAAACAGCAAAACGAAATAATCCATTTAATGATGATGATGACGATGATGATAGGCCAATACTTGACACAAATACTTCCATTGAAGTTTTTCGAGATGAACAGCAACAAATTATAAGACAACAGGATGATTCGTTAGAATCACTATCTAAAGTTATATCACGTCAAAAGAACATTGCAATAAGAATTGGAACAGAAGTTGATAATCAAAATGACATTATAGATAATATAGCAGAACAAATGGATCGAACATCTACTCGAGTTAGTTCTTCAACACGAAATGTTGAAGATGTTGCTGCAAAAGATTCTACTTTTGGCTATTGGATTGTGATAATTTCTCTTTTTGTCGCTATAATAATTGTAGGCATCCTGTGAGACACTACCCATCTTACGTTTACTCTTAATGTATAAAATATTATCGCATATTTTCTAATCCAAAGTAATAAAGTATATTTTTAATCATTTAATGAACAGTTTTATTTTTTGCTTGTGTCAAATTCCTATTGTGTTGGAGAATAAAATCAATAGATTTATTTTCATTCATGTGTGTCTCTTTTGAATACCCTTTCATCAAATTTTATTTAGCTTTATGGATAATAATTTTATTTAAATCTAAAAGTTATTTAACGATTTTCAAATTAATTGAAATCAGCAGCATATGGAACATGCTCTAAATAACCAACAGCGCCAATTGACACTTTATTTGATAATTTACGGGCAACCTATAATAAAAATTGTGATTATTCACAATGAAATTATATTTTGAAAGTTTTACTCACATTCTTTACATCTGAAGCTTGAATGGCATCGACAGCACTAAGAGCGTCTTTAAGTGACAAAACTCCTTTAAAGATCATTGATTGAAGGCCAAGTTCAATAAGTAGGTTTGGATCTGATTCATAATTAAAGGAAATTAAAGATTTCAATTGAGCCTTGCCACGAGCAATATCATCATCTGTAATTGTAGCTGATTTCAATGATTTAATTCCAGCTTCAACAGCAGCTCCTGATTCCTTGGCTGGTCCATTAACAACAAAACCAAAGAGACCGCTATCTGTGTAACCTGCATTGAGAGCACAAACTGCAGTATTTGGTGCAGCAGATTGAATAGATTTTGAAATAACTCCTGCACTATTTCCATATTTAACATTTGGTGTAACACCTGCAACTTGCTGCAAAACCATGAAAGCAACTCCTTCCTGAATTGATGACCATGATCCACCACTTGTTGCAACAGCAACTGCTGCATTGCGACCTCCTTTTTCCAAACGTAAATCAACACCTCCATGATAATTACTTTGATTAATTTTACCTTCTCCAGTTGGAAGTTGCAAATTTTGTGCAAATCCAGTGAGAGTGTTATGATCAATATTGATTCCCGAAACGGAGGCATTGTTTGCAGTAAAATTTGTTTGATAAAAGTTTTGAAGAGTTTCACTCGAGATCTTTCCAACTTTGTGTTTTTGGCAGAAGATTGAGTTACCGAGACCTGTACGATAAGCAGCTCGGTGAAGCAATTCAATGGCGCGAATGTGATCAGGAATATTCGCCAAATCTACTTTGACGCGATTAGTACTGTCCTCAATTTCCCATGGCTTAAAAACTTGTCCTGTTGCTGTCTTTTCGAGGAATTGCAATGCAGTCTCCAAATGATCGCGTGTTACTTCAATTACATAGGTAGTAGCTTCACGATCTGATGTCACAAACAAATTACCACCAACTTGCTGAACATTGCGAGTGATTCCGAAGGTAGTGGCGTGTTTAGTTGTCAAACCAGCAGCGATACGCATGTAGTGAGATACACCTTGATTCTCGTAAGTTTCATTGCGAGCACCAGCACTACAAAGTATAACACAAATATGAAATAGATAAATTTGATAAGAAAAAATAATGCTTACCGAAAAGTGATTGATACACGAGAAATTGGAGTTCCAGTTTCAGTAGATGTTACAATGAGTTTATTCGGTAGAGTTGTCGTTTGGATTTCTCTTGTTTTGATTGCTGCTGCAACAGCCGGTTGTGATGCATATCCGCGAGCCTAAAACAAAATTTTGTTAAATTGCATAACACCTCAAAGTGAAAAATCTATTGATACATTGATTATTTCTAACAATTGAATGGGAAAATGAAATATAAACACATTTAGAGTACTTACAGCAAGTGTGCGGAATAAAGGGACCTTCGAAATAGCTGTGCTGCTTGCCATTATTCCTCAAATTTTACCAAGAGACAAAATAAAAATTTCCAAATTTTTTTCTTCGTGTCGAATGCGAATTTTCGAATGAAATAGGGGATTTCAAAATTAAATATTTTTTTACCGTTAAATCAAGATAATTGATTAGTTTATTGCATGAAAGTGATATGCAAAGAATAGATTTCTGATTTAAAAATAATAATTAAATTGAGAAAATCAGTATTTTTATTCAAAATTTAATTTCTCTTAAATACATACTAAAAATATTCAACTATATTTCATACATTGATTTGGAAAAATATTTTTTATGATTTCTTGACGATTTGAGTTTTATTAGAACAAACAAAGACCTAATTAAATGTTGAATTAATTTAATAGGTAGTATGGAAAATGTTATAATAAATTTTAACATGTACGACAAAAATGCAGTTCATCATTTTTAAAACTTCTATTTCTCAGTATCAGACATTTCTGAATCAGTAGTGAATTCACTTTCATTATTTTTCTCTTCTTGATGTTCTTCTTCTGATTCACTTATGTTCCATTGCGGATGTTCAGTCGGTATTGCTGGAGCTTCTTTTACATCTAATTTCAAATCTAATTGTTGATCCATTCCCATGTATGAATCTATTAGAAAGAAATAGTCATTTCTCTTAAACGAATAAAACTTTTTTAAAATTTAAAATGTGTTACCTGATCTTAAACAAACAGTAAATGTAAAAATTCCCGGCCACCTTGGAGCTGTAAATTTCAATTGCACTTCTTGATGATCTACTAAATTTGTGACATGATAAGGTGCAGTCAAAAGAGTTTGTGATTTTCTATCACAAATATATGTCCACCAGTATTCTTGTTTGTCCTTTAAATATTATACAGTATAAGTATCTATTTAAACTTAAGAAAAGAAAATTATAGTTACTTACTTCAGGATATAGTGGACAATGAACACTATGCGAATTTTTTGATCTTCCTTCTAATTTTTCACGCTTATTTAGTTTTTGTTGAAACCTAAAGAATGAATTTAATAAAGCGAAAAATAAAAGAAAGAATGTATGCAAGCTTACTTTTCCCATTCCATATCATCATCTTCAACAGAAGAAGTTTTTCTCTCATCATCAGTCGATCGATCAGCTTCATGATCTGCATTTTCATTGTCACTTTCTGCACTCGATTCATCAGCATCAGAATCATTTTCATCTTTAATAGGTTGCTTAACATTATGCTCTTTTGAGACATTACTATTTTCTTTTATATTGTTTGTAGTCACAGTAGTTTGTTTCATCGCTCCAATAGCAGGTTTCGCTTTTGTAGTTTTTGATTTGGACTTACTCTTATGACTCTTTTTTAACCACACTGGTTTCTTTGCAGTAGTTGGTTGTACATTTTCTTTTTGTTCACCTTCAGCAGCATTACCATTATCTTCACCATCATTATTACTTTCTTTAATTGACTGCTTTTCTGCAGCTGAAGAATCTCCAAAAAGATCACTCATATTTCTTCGAACAAGATTCACTGTGACAGTAACGATCGCTCCAGCTGTCACAACATTACTATTTTCATCATCAACAACTTCAACTTTGATACTAAAATCAATGAGAGGCATTTTACTTAGAACTTTGATAACATTTGAATACTCCTCATCAGTAAAATCACGCAATAAACTACGACTCTCACTCTCGGGAAGCTTTGCAAATTGTTGAAGACTTTTTATGTAACGCTTCTTGTTAACAAAATATTTCAAATTGTCTTCAGTTAAATGCGGTAATTGCAGTAAAGGTGATTTGAATTCCCATAAACCTTGAATAAGCATTGGTGAGAGTTTCATACAATTTTCAATAGTTTCAATTGGTGGCAATTTTGATGCTGATATTCTTCCAGCATATGCGAGCATAATGAGCTGATTGACAACAGAAACCATCTCTTGAACTAAATAAGGGCATTTTCTTAACACAAATTGTCTATCTTTTTCTAGTGTGTTAGGGTTTAACGGTAGTCGACTCAAATGTGCGTGAATAAGTGCTCTAGTTTTTACAGAATAGTTACGACAAAGAGGAAGTTCCTTGCATTTTTCATTTAAATGCGGCAGTTGCTTAATTAGTGACGGAACTTCTTCATTATCTGTTGGTCGCTCTGTGACTTGTGAATTGTGACGCTTATCGAATTCTAATGATGCTGCCAGAATCATAATGACGCGCTTTAAAGCCATATTCGGAGTTTTGTGAAAAAAGTAAAAATATAGTTGTGTTGTATCAAGAAGAACTTTGTCACCACTAAAACGAATACTTCGATACCACCATGTGCCAACAGCAATTGGTAATGCTACCATAAATACAAGCGCATAAAGACCAAGCACCCAAACAGAATTTTCTTTTTCAACTATCCATGAAGGTAATGCGATTCCAAATGACATTGCTGCTGGACCATCAGGATTGCCATACTTTTCCCAATTTTTACGAGCCTCGTCGTCAGTCAATGCTTTATAAGCTTTTGTTAATTTTACGAAAACTTTTTCATCACCAGTATTTTTATCAGGATGCCAAATTGTAGAAAGTTTGAAATATGCTTTCTTTACTTCTGCTTTTGATGAACCAATAGGTACACCCAAAATTTCATAGGGATCAAAATTTGACATTTCATAATCAAATTGAGAAACTTTATAAGCTAGAAATATAAGTAGCATCCATCCAAAAACTAGTGAAGCTTTTACAGCTAGAGATTTTAAATTTTTATATGGATCAATATTCGCTATTATTACTCGCTTTTCACAGCATCCTTCACATTGACATTCTTCTTTAGCTTTGTTGGGATCTGAAAGAAAATTATGGAACATAGTTGTTAATGAATTTTTCACGATTCAAGAAAGCAGAAAATTAAAGATCCAGGCACGTTTCTTTGAATCAATTTACTGTTATCTCTATTTTCGTTTCTAGAAAAAATTAAAATTGTGCATACCTTCTGATTTCTTTCGAGTTGGCCAAAAATAAAACGTCGCGGGAATTAAAATCAATGCTAGGAATGAAAGGATGAAATAAAAGAAAGTGCTCCCACTTTCATCATATTGAAATTTTTGTCCCATTTTCACTAATTTCTATAAAATTTAATAAAAAATACACTTTGTTTTAATACACGTCGATGAATGAATTTTTACCCTTGTAAAAAACTAAGTAGCTTACCTGTTTCGGCTTTTATTTTGCAACTTTTTTCATAGAAATTATTCTAAATTGCAAGTTTAATAACAATTGTTTTACTAAATTTTATATAATTATATATTTTTGATATCAAAATTTGGCTTGATGTTTTAAATAAACAATAGATAAGAAAAAAATTTAATTATATTATATAACGATCGAAAAAAATTTAAATAAAGGGGCTAATTAAACGCGTTCCGGTTTTCTTCCAGTCGTGTTTTCACGAACAGAAAAGAGAGAGAATTCGTGAGCGAGAAAGAGAGCATTCTGCAGTCTGAACATTTTTAAAATCACACATCGAGTTCATTCGAGTTAAAGCTTCGAACGCTATAGTACATAAATTTAAGAATTCGCTTGTGTTAATTAAAATCAATATCAGAAAAAAATGGGAGGCAAAGCTAAAGATCCAATGTCCTTTGCTAAGGATTTTCTCGCTGGTGGTATCTCAGCTGCTGTCTCAAAAACAGCTGTTGCTCCAATTGAACGTGTCAAATTGATTCTTCAAGTACAAGCCGCTAACAAGCAAGTCGTTGCTGGAAAGGAATACAAAGGTAATGCTCTTTTAAAATGGCCGACTTTTTCATATACGAGAACAATTATTTTTTTGTGCCCTTGAGTCCCAGTTTAGTTTAAATTTATTTGATAAAAATGCATCTATATGCAATTGTAAATCAAATTAAACCATAAAATAATTCTTTTCTTACATATATTTTCTCATCATGTGATCCACATTTTTTTCTTCGTTCATTTGTTCGAGAAAAAGAGTTCTAAGAAAAAAATGATTGCGTAACGAAAAATTGAAAGATCTATTTTTCGCCATGATTTACTTCTTATTTCGCTTAGAAAGCAACCTGTTTATAACTATCGAATTAGATGAAAGTCTTAGAAAACGATTTTAATTGAGAAAATTGGGCGATAAAAATTCCAACCTCAAATTTTTTTTCACTCATCAACGATCGATGAAGTGACATAACTGTTATCTTATATACATATAATTCTTATACTATTTTACTCTTTTCTATTGCAGGTATCATCGATTGCTTCGTCCGTATTCCAAAAGAACAAGGTGTTGCTGCTTTCTGGCGTGGTAACTTGGCTAATGTCATCAGATATTTCCCAACTCAGGCCCTTAACTTCGCTTTTAAGGATGTCTACAAACAAATTTTCTTGGGTGGTGTTGATCAAAAGACACAATTCTGGCGTTACTTCTTTGGTAACTTGGGTTCAGGTGGTGCCGCTGGTGCTACTTCACTTTGCTTTGTCTATCCATTGGATTATGCTCGTACACGTTTGGGCGCTGATGTTGGTAAAGGAACAGCAGACCGTCAATACACTGGTCTTGTTGATTGCATCAAGAAGACAATGAAATCAGACGGTGTCATTGGATTGTATCGTGGTTTCAACGTTTCAGTACAAGGTATTATCATTTACCGTGCTGCATACTTCGGTTGCTATGACACAGCTCGTGGATCATTGCCTGATCCAAAGAATTCACCATTCATTGTCAACTTTGCTATTGCTCAGGTAAGAATTTTTTTCCTTTTAATTTCTACTCGATTTTTCTCTAGTTAAAAGATAATTTTTTCCCTAACTGACCTTACCCTTATATAATCTATCTACCTACTCAGTTTAGGTAGAAAAAATATTTAAACTCGACAATGTAAAAGATCAATGATATTAATTTTGACGCATCTTTTTCTGCATGTGATTTTCCATTTACACATTCTACATTCTCTCAAAATCTGCGTCATTAGTCACATTTTTTTTTCTCTCAGTGACAATCTAAAAATTTCTTTTCATTATTAAGATGAGATTGAAGAATAGGGTGAAAATAGTCTTGGCCCATTAGATAACATTTGTTCATACATGAACAAAAATTGAGAGAGAATAGCTTTTTTGGCAGGAAAAATAATATTTTTTCATAAAGTTTTACGTAATCAAATTTTTTTCTATATGTGTATGAATGCCACGCGAGAACTCAAAGAGCAGTTAGTTCATAATAATTTCTTCTCTTCGTTTATTGGAAATTTTATGTATTTTGAGTCAGACAAAAAAAATTAGTAAGAGAGAATGGAAAGATCATCAATTAACAAATTTTAAAACTAAAGTAATACCTTCGTATTAGACATATAAACTCTTTCTTATCGTCACATGCAGTATTACACACATAGTAAAAAGAAGATTAAAGGAAGAAAAAAAAATCTGACGTATTTCAATGTCGCATGGTCTCTTTATCGCTTTGCCTTCTCCTCCCTTTTTGTCATCAGAAAAATATATTTTTTCGTCTTATCAAGCGATTTAAAGGGAAAATACTAGATGTTGAGAGTGAACTGTAAATGAAATTGTTGATTTTTCTTTTTCATGAGTCTGGCATTAATTCAAGTGATTGACCTCAAAAACGTGTTGATCATTGAAACTATTTTAATACATCAGAGAGACAATTATAACCGATAAATTTTTTGTATCGAAATGAAGAAAAACAATAGAAAAATGCACTAGAAACGATACGTGTATGATAAGAAAATAATATTAATATTTTATTTTTTTACAGGTTGTCACAATTTCGTCTGGTATCTTGTCATATCCATTCGACACTGTCAGACGGCGTATGATGATGCAGTCAGGTCGTGCTAAGGAAGATGTTATGTACAAGAACACATTGGACTGTTGGGTTAAAATCTCCAAACAAGAAGGACCAAAAGCCTTCTTCAAGGGTGCATTGTCAAACGTTTTCCGTGGTACTGGTGGTGCACTTGTATTGGTCTTCTACGACGAACTTAAGAAGCTCATTGCCTAAATTGATTATTGTCGTTACAATAATATCTACAACAAATTATATAAACATTAACATCTTTAAATAACGCAAGTAAATAACATCAAAATTTTTGCGCACTATTATTTCCAACTTAAAGCTGCAAAAATAAAAATTTCCCCCATCGAAAGCATAGAGAAATTAATATGAAATCTTTCATATTTTTCTCACATAAGAACATTCAGTTAAAATAATTCAAAACGAGAAAACAATATAATTTATTTAAAATCGATACACACACTTTGTTTAGTCTATGTAGATCTTTTGATGGTTAAAACCTTTAAAGTAATATAAACTGATTTAATATTTAAGCTGGCAATAACAGATTCAGGTACTCTCTCTCTCTATTTTCTTTAAAAAATATTCTGAGAATAGCTGTCCCTTTTATTTTATATTGATATTCATTTTTCGATAGCAAGCAGGTAGAAAAACGTAATAGACATTCCCATCAAGAAAGAAAATAACAATTCTAAAGAAATTTAAAATCCTGATAAATAGCTTGCAAATGAAGGGATGAAAAATGCAATTTTAATGCATATTTTTAAAACTTTGAGTACCTGATGATAGCAAAAAATTGTTCTTGTCAGCTGACGATATTTCAAAGAAAAGTGGAAATTAAGCAATTTTCTTTTGGCTATTAATTAAATTTTGAGCGCTTATAGTTTCAATACGACAAAATAAAATAATGATGAGCGAGAAGAAGAATATCTATAATGCAATAGTATTTAAATGGATGCAACAACAACAACACACGATAAAGTGAAATTTTGTTTTAATTCTATTAATAGTGGACACACACAAGCGAATTCATTTTTAAATAAATTATTTGTAAGATTCTCAAAATTGGCATGTTTGAGATCTTGGAAACCGATAAAATTTAAATAAAAGTTCACAAAAAAATTAGAAAAACTAAAATTAGAAAACTTGCATTTTATTATCATTTTTTAATTTTTTCAGAATAAAACCAATTCAATTTGATTTTTCACCTAATGTATTAAAAAGAAAATCGATAAATGTGTAATATAGGACATATGACCTTGAGATCGATAGGAAGAGTTATTTTCTTACTTTTACAGAACGAGCAAAGCAGGGCGTTTTAGAATAAATAAAATAACCTTGAAAAGACTAAAATGTAACTAATTACAAAACAGATGATTTTGCTATTTTCAAGAAAGTGTCAACCATTATTTAAAGCTATAAAAAGAAATTTTAAATTTTACATCATGAACCTCAATTTCCACTTTTACTCATTGAGATCGAGATCAACAACTGATTCGTTATTTTCAAATTAAGAATGCGTGATTTTTATCTTATTATCTAAAACAACTGTAGTTCATCATCTTCACAAGTGTTTTATTTTAGATTTGAATGATTTACATTTAAAAATAGTCGTCAATGACATGCAATCGACCTTAAAGTGTTTGCCTTGTTTCTTTTTATATTCCTTTGATTACATTATGCAGTTAAATTAAGAGCTTTTTTGGTATGAACAATAGTGAAATTTTGTCTATCACATAATATTTTTATCTCAATTTGTGGCAACACTCATGATAAATAGAGTTTTAGAACAGTATTTGCATGTGTTATAATATTTAATTTCATTGGAATCAATAGAGATTAAAATTAGTTCAGCATCGAATGTCTATCATAAATCCTCTGTCTTTGCTCTTGAACCTAAATAATAGATATACCAGTGATAAGATAATGAATGTATGACATTTATTTACTCATACCTGTCTTTTCCACTTATCTTGTTGATTTGTTACTCGATTTAAAACATTATTTCTTGAAACATTAACATTAACCATTGGCAAGTTATGTGAACTTCCTCCTTCTTGATGTATAGATGCTCCATCGTCCTTTAAATTTAATAAGATAATATCTTTAACAATATTGTTACATTAAAACTATAATACAGGATAATACACACAAAAAAGATGAAGCAAAATTATACGGCAAAAGATAAGTTTTAATTATCAAGTCTGATACAATACTTTTTTAAAACTAACTTTAATATAACTATAATGAAAAGATTTTAATAAAAAAGTCCTAAATCTTAAAAAATATATAGTCTCTGTAATAGTTCATGCAAGTTTTTAGCTATTTGCTTTATATTAGGTATGTATACGTGAATGATAGAGAGACGCACATGCTGAGTCTTTTAAATCTAAAATAAATTGTCATTTAGTGCCTTTTGTAAATAAAGATAAATCACAAGTAGGTATTAGCAACAGATTTCAAAAGTCTAAGAAATTTTATGCAAACTTAAAGTGCTAGAATTTGAATTGCTCACTTCATCCAAATGTTCTTGGTAATTCTGTTTGGATCGTTTATTCAACAGTGGTTCGAGTAAGTTGAGGAAAAGCATGTAAATCGAAAGCAATGAGATTATCCATATTACAATGATTACAACGACCTATATAAAAATATATTTAATGTTTAATTTATTATAATTTTAATATAACTCACTTTAATTACTGTTGTATTTCTATTTTCATATTTACATTCGCATCGTGGACAAAATTCTTGTTCTTTTCCTTTAATTTTATCGGCATATTTTGGTAAAATAACTGAATCACAATCACTAAAACAAAGAACAATAACAATTTAATTATCTACTGGATCTTTTGTGTCAATAAAGATCTCACCATCTTGTCTGTGCTGCATTTGCAATTACTAATATTCGATCATTATCATTATCTTCCTGTGAGTTGTTCATCACAGAATTTATTGAAGGACAGATACATTTGCATCTTTTATCTTCATAACTTTGTGCCTGAAATTTGATTTTTACAAATAATATGTATAAATCAATATACGCAATAAATAACTTACATTTGCCATACAAACTAGTAAATTTACAATCAAAAGGTATCGAAACATTATGTTTATCTTATTTTGAAGCCTCAATAAATAATATTTTTGATAATTTTCCTGGAGAAATTTCTTTATTTTTGTTGTTTTATAGTTGTTTACAAGGGTTGCTTATTATTGAGCAATTCAACCGTTGCGAAAAAATTTAAACAAATTTCTCTGTCTAACTGATTTATTTTGTGTAAAAGTTTAAGAATTATTAAAATATAAAGAAATATGGGCAATTTAGTAACAAAAGTTACCACAAATAGTGTGGAATTAAATGAAAGTATTGTTAGTGATATCGTAATCTACGAGGTATGGTTAAATTTAATGAAAAATGAATTATTAAAAAATTTAAATACCGATGCATTCTTAACTTTTTTCTTTATTATTTCTTCTTAAAACAATAAAGAAACAGCAAATTCAGGTAAAAAAGGAAAAACAAGTAACGCCAACTGCATCACAAACGAAAGCTGGACTATTTAAAAGCATGTTTTTGGGACCAATTGATCCTCGCTCGCCATCAACTTTCATAACAAGAACACCAATTCAAATTTTCCGCTCTGTTTCATCATCAAAATTCAATCATCAAGAACTTTTAAATGAATCTCTTAACGAATCAGTTGAAATTGATATACTAACAGCAGAAGAACAAGAGTCATTAGAAAGTAATCAAGATTTGGTTGATGCTATTAAAGTAAAACGTAATGAAGAGGCTACTGAAGAGCAAGAAAATCAAGAGCAAGACGATGAACAAAATAAATTGCCCGATCCACGATCACCAACAACAGAAATCGTCAGAACCCCAATTTATTGCGAAGATGTAAAAAAGGCAGAGACGAATTTGATAAAAAAAATTACTGACAAAATGATCGCTACAAAGATTTCTCATGAACAAAAAAATCAGACAAATATAACAACAACTCCAACAGGGATTACTAAGAAAAAGTCAAAGACGACACAAAAGAATTTGATATATAAAGATGATGAGAATGAAAATGTTGATCGTTTTTCAACTCCACCTAAAAAATCAACATTTAAGGATACAGAGCGAACACCTTTAAGTTGTGTTGCTAACAAATCAAAGATTCCTACAAAACCACAAATGACTTCAACTCCTAAAGGCTCTAAAATTCCTATCTCCATGTCTCGAGAACAAAATCAATCGAGTTCACGTATACCACGACGAATTGAATAAAATATTTGATCACATTGTTCATAAACTTTTCCAAATAATTATTCATGTGTGAAATTAGTATAATACGAACATAGCTAATGGATTAATGTTTATATTTTAAGGCTTCTAAACGATAACATTTTGTCTTTAACAATATTCATTCAAATAAAGAGTTTGCATTTTTTTAACGTACTAGAGTAAAAATTCAATTCACCCCTCACACTACGCATCTATATACATCTGTCTATAGATATAGATATATGCTAGAGTGTAATAACAAAATAAATTTTTTTATAAAAATCAGTGTTAAAATGACTGAAGTGAAACCTGAAGAAAAGACAAATACTTCTTTAGAATTAGAAGATGAAGAAAACGAGGAGGAAGAATCAATTTATTCAGACCCTAATGGTAAATTTTGTGGATTTTTCGTCTGCATTTGTTTCAAATATTTTCTTCTTCTTTTAGTCGCTGTAATTGTGTCATTTTTGGAAAATTTTGGAAAAATGGTCTTTGATCCACAAAAACCACCAATAATGACTGATTTAATGAATTGGCTTTCTAACACAGATGAAGTTACACCTGAGCTTCAGGATTTACATGTAAAATTATTAAGAAAACTAAAAAGAAGCGTTAATGTTGAGAAATGGGAGAGGGCAATTATAAAATTATGTTACTTTTGTAATTGTATCGATGACGGTTTTGAAATAGAGAGATATGGATATTTACATTCTTCATTGCCTGTCAAACTAAGAATTCTAAAAAATTTAGTAAGAATTTTAATTTTTCTCTTGAACACTTACAATTTTAATTTTCATTATATTTTAAGCTTGAGATGCAATTTGATACAAATGCAAAATTTAAAAATTTAGTAAATGCTAAAACAGGAACAGAATTGAGATTAGAGCCATTTGGTAGAGATAAAGATGGAAATGTTTATTACTGTCAGATGGATGAAAAAGCAAATATTAAAGTTTATCAGGAAAATACAGATGAAGAAACATGGTCAGTGGTAGCAACAAATAGAGAAGAACTTGTGAAATTAATAGAAGAACTGAAAGGTAACAAACCTATCAGACCGTTTGCAAAAGATCTCATAGATGAGGACTCATCGAGCAACAGTCGTGAGGCAGTTAAGACGGATGCAGTTGTTGAACAAAAGCCAGCAGAACAAGAATATAGTATTGATAACAGCGCAACTGATGAATTTCCTCTTAAACAAACTATACGATTGGTTAAGAAAGCTGAACCGGTTGAAACAGAGGAAATTAAAGCAGAGCCACTAAACGAAGAAAGTACTCCTGAAAAGGGTACAACGCAAAAGAAACGAAGACGTAAATGACGAAAGTGGTATTAATTTATTTATAATTTTTAAGCTAATAACGAATAAGGCATTTATAAATAAATTCAAGACATGATTATTTTTTTTTAAAAATAAACCGTAATATTTCTATATTTATGAGAGTCAAATAATGTGTTTTGAGAGAGTGAGAGAGATTTTTACATTTCAGTGTTACCTGAGCAGTAAACTTATTGTAATATCATTATGACATTTTAGGTGATTTCATGTGTTTTTGTGTTATTTTCTAAAAGATTTCACTAAAAAATTAAAATTTAATTTAAGAAAATGTTTTAAAAAAATAAAAAATGTCTCACGTTATATCACTCATGTAGCACTCCTTTAATTTCAATAAAAAGAGAGTAAGAAAATTATCGATCGGAGTTGCAACACAGAAAATTCAGAAATTTTCTGTGAATCAAATGTTTTTACCAATTCGTTAAATACTAAGTCGTTATATATTAGTGAAATAAGTGTAGTTTAAGTGATAAAATTGTCAAATTTTCATGGAAAGCGGTTTAGAAAAGCAAATAAATGAATTTCTTGAAAAATTTTCTCAATCCGCCAATATAGCAGTTGAAGATGAATTTTTATTCAATACAGGATTAACGAGAACACGTAGTAAATTCACTATGGATTATGAAAATGGTTTAGAAATGACAGGTAAATGAAACTTATTATAAAAGTTGCAACTGCATAAAATGAATTTTAAAAATTGTCTTTGTGTCACACATAAAATGAGAATCCATTCTAGCAGAGAAAGAAATATTTATGCGCAATTTCAAATACATGTGAGGAAAATGTGAAATTTATGGTGATGATATTTTACACTACATCGTTGATTGATTCCAATTTAGAGAGTTTAAGTGAACAACGATTTATTATATGAAACAATGTAAATTTGATGAATCAGAGTTTAAGTGAATAGTTGATATAAATCATAACAAAGAGTTTATATATTGTCCCCATGAATAGTAATGAAGGAAATGATTAATGCATAAATGAACAGTGTGTATGTTCTAAAGTTATTGTTGACATCTAGCAAATCTTCATATACATGTGAATATATACTTTTTATCATTATTTCGATAATTGGTTCAAGTGTAAAAGGTAGAAAAATGTCAATAATATGTTAATTACATTAAACACAATTCAATATTATGAAAGAAAAATTCATTGCAGTTGGTCGTTAACATATGAAAAATAAAATTGAGAGTAAATTTATTAAAAGAAGATGGAAAATAGAGAGGAGAGAGAGAAAAAAAATTTAAAGAGAGTGGATAAAAACTTTTTTTAAAAAAAATTTTATTTTAAAAATTGTGTTAAAAAAATTTATTATCATAAATTTAATGCCTTTTAAAATATTTCTAAAAGTTTTCCAAAAGAGCGTATTTTCTATATGAAAGAAAATTTTTAAATTAAATAAAAGTGTGTAAAAATATCAAAATATTGAAGCGGAGAAAATTAGTAATTGTTTAAACAGCGAAAATCTATTAAAATAATTATCAAAATATGAATCAAGAAAGTTTATCAAGTAAACAAATTGAAGATTCCGATGAAGAACCATTAAAATCACGTCAATTGAAGGTATATAGAGAATCAAATGAAATTTTTATCGATTTTTACTACAATAACAAATTTTAGGCATCAACTGCGTTTAATAAAGAAAAATATGCCAAAGATTATTCTCATACAACTCTCGAATCATCTGCCTCAGAGGTGGCTGCCAAACTTGCTAACGGCTGTGAATGTAATGTATCTTGTTTCTTGTCTCTTGACGTCAATCAAGTTTATAAACATAGATTATCAATAGCTGAGCTCACTAAAAATGAATTAGACTTTTACTTGATGGGTTTAGTTCGAGCATCTTTAATGGATGTCAGTGATAAAGGAGCAAAGCGTCAACGGAAAAGATCAAGCTACTCGTATTTAGGCAAAAAAGTTTGTCTCTATGCATTTCTGTACTTGGAGAATATAACAATTTATCAACTTAAAAAAATCCGAAGTCATTTAATAAAACACGGTGTTACACAAATTCAGCATGGCAATTCTCATAAAGTTCCGCACAATGCCTTTTCGCTCGATGTGTATAAGAGAGTTGAATTATTTTTACGAAATCACCTCAAGACTGATCGTAATCATTCAAATAAATCAATCGTATTGACAGAGCCGCTTTCAAAAGTCTATCAATTGTACAGAAATCAGGAGAAGAAAGACTCAAAGATGGGCTATACGACATTCAGGTCTTTCTTTAGAAAACAATTTCCTCATGTTAAACTTTCCAATCAGCTCTCCAAGCAACAAAGCTCAATGAATGACAGAAATACAATGACCGTTAAAGATATCTGTCATGAGATAGAAATCATTGAAGAAGAACATTTAGAAGATGAAGAAGAAAACGATGGAAATAAAATAGTAAATGATCAACACGAAATAGTTTACTCAAATACCGATGATTTAATTTATTATGATACTTCTGAATTATCACATGAGGAAATTATAAACTGATCTCTTCATTCTGAACTATAAATAATTACTGCTAGTATTATTGACTCTCTTATACTTTCAAGCTAAAAAATATGAGAGTGAGAAAAGAGAACACAAAAATATCGCATGCCTAAAATGAGAATTTTTGTATTTTTTGCATTTGCGTTAATTTAAGAAACATTTTCTCAGTTATTCACTGCTTCTCATACCTACATCACGAAAATAAAAATATTCATTGTATTTTTCACACAAAAAGTCATTATTTATGTAATTTTGTAGCAAAAAAAAGTGATATTGAAACAAAAGAAAATTATCGGCAAGATGTCAAGAATCGTATTTTGTAAAAGTCACGTGTAGAATGTAATATTAAGAGAAAAATGTTTTGATATTACGCAAATTATAATTGTACAATTATCATGAGAATTTTTCGCAAATACATAAATAAATTGTGAATTATCAGTTGTTTGTGAGTGAAAGTTTTATATTTATTTATTCAGAATCTTCTTTTTCATGATCATTGATTCATAGACTTTGTAACTAATCGATTCAAGTAAATGAAAGTGTTTTGAGACCGGTTGTATACAAATTTTAATAAGAAGAATCCGACTATACAATTTTGGTGACCCTCTTTGTATTTTATTTGTTGAGAGTTTTACACAATAATGTTGACAAATTACTTCTTATCTCGTTATATTATTTATTCATATACATACATTTTGATAACAATATGTTGCTCATTGATGTCCTCTCTCTCTCTTTTTATCTTTTTATTTTATTTTAGAGAAACATGAAAGTGCAGATACTTCAACATCGCATCAGCATCATACGTATCAACAACAAGTCTCTGTTAATAGTGCAAATTCCACACAAACAGTGATATTTAATAATTCGACAATGTCTCATGATGATTCAATGGCTCAGATGAATGTGTCTGAAAGTTTGACGTCAATTTTGACAAGGTCGAGTAATGGAAGTCATAAACAAAAAACTTTAAGTATTAGTTCAGCAGAAGAACCATTACATATAAGTGATGTTGCTGATTTATTGCACCCTCAATATGCGATCATAACAGGTGTGTGTTCTTTCATTTAGTCATATATAAAAAACATTGATAAGATTAATGATTACATTAATACAATAATTAATATTTTAGGAGGACGTTCCTCACTTGAAGGCTCGCCAATAATTCAATTTCCGGACCATAATAGTTTTCATCTGCTTAGTGATAGAGATTATCAAAGATTAATTCAATATTTAGTTGGTGTGTTTAGTTTACAAGATTCCGATCTTGGGTTTCATCTTATTATTGATCGACGACAATCGACATGGGGTGCAGTCAAAACAGTATTAGGCAGAATCTCATCATATTTTCCTGCAATCATACAATGCGTTTATGTGATAAGGCCAGCGGGATTTTTGCAAAAGGCTATTTCAGAAGTTAGCTCAAAATTTTTTCGAGAAGAATTTCGATTTAAATTGATAATCTGTGCGCAAGTAGAAGAATTGCAAAACTTTATTCATAAATCACAATTAACAATGGATCTCGGTGGTGATTTGTTTTATTCGCATCATGAATGGATACAACAGAGAATTGTGAGTATTATTTGATCTAGATTTAAACAAGTGAGTGAATATGAGAGTAAGAGAGCATTTGAGCAGGGTTGTGTAATTTACTTGTAATAAAATTTCATTAAGAAATTCATATTTCATAAAAAGTTTAAAGGTCTTTTAATTCAAATGTGAACTTCTTTTATTATGAATTGTTGAACCCTGTGAGAGATTTTTCTCATTGATAGATGAATGAGAATAAAAATAGATGCTTTTTAATTTACATCCCAATGAACTTTGAATGCATGATAAAAAAGACTCTGTTTCTCTAACTCATTCATTCGTTTACCCTCAAATTAATTTAAAAACTCAATGATGAATTGCATCACAACATTTATTTACAGTCATTGGAGAATTTTTCTGCACAGACAACACTTGTTGCTCATCATTTAGAAGGATTTATGCGGCAAATTCACGATACAGAGTTTCCTAATTCCGTTGAATCGACTGAAGAACTTTTAATTGAGCAAAGTGCTCAATACAATAAATTAAAAGTAAGATAATCAAAACGAACTTTTTTTTTATTCTGTTCTATATATTGTAACTGAAACGTTTTAGGAGGAAATTTTATCCGTTGGACGACAAGGAGAAGAATTATTAGCGGAAATTCGTCGTAAACAAGAATTATGTGTTGATCGTATTGGAAATATCAGCTCAATTGAACGGTTCGTTAAATTTTTAATTTGCTTTGCTTTTGAATAACACAAACACACATGATAACAACAAAAACTGTTAAAACAACATTTAAAACTCGATGTTTGTTAATTTTATTTTGCAATTTTTTAGCTCTGCACTGTTTGATTTTTAATCATTTTAAATTTTTCTTTTTATCGTGTATAATATTTCACCATATTCCCAAATATTTTATTTTTTTCCTCCCCTTCATAGTATCATCTCTTTAGTATTAAAAATTCTAAAGTAGAAAATTCTTTCTCATTAATTCTCTCAAAAAAATTATATGTGTTTATGTGTGCATTGATGACAAGCAATGTGACAAAAACGTCACCAGTAACAACATTCAGAATTTTTTGCTTATCACAGCTTTTTATTCCATTGTGTTTTTCTGACCAGAACTTTATTATTACTCTCTCAGTTCTAAATTATTCATAGAGTGAGAATAGTCATAATATGAAATATTTGTGATTTTTTTTGAGTTGTTTTTTTGCAATCATTAATGAAAAAAAATTTAAGAAATACACCCAAACAATCACAATTCACCAAAGCAATGTTTTTGTTGAGACCCATGACAGCACCAACCGATAAACTTAAAAAATTTCAATCGTAAGTAGTAGCAGCAGTTAGAACAAAGGGAGAATTTCTCATTTTGATTTATGAATCATTACACATTATCAATCACATTCACTAATCATTCATATACACTCGCACACATTAAGTATCATATTTATTCTAATTTCTCAATGTGTAGTTGCAATCATTAAATATTTATATAATACATGAAAAGAGATTTTTCTTCAAAATTCTCAAAATCAACCAGAAGTTGAATCAAATTTTATTTCCATAATTAAAAATTATTTTAAACAAAAATAAATATAAAAACGAAACTATCACAGTGCAGAGACGCATCATTTACATTTTAATTGTTCACTTGAATTCATTAGTCGCGATACCTCCAGATTAATTGTTCAACTGCAAGAGACAGAATTGAGATTTGATCATTTTTACGATGAACATACGAGAGAACTTCGAAATTGCCTCGAATTGAGACGTTTTGAGCAAGATTTTCGAGAACTTCAGGTATTTTGATTATTTATTTTTTTAAAACTTAAATAAGAGATTTTTTTTGCCTTTAGTCAAAATTTGAAAATTACTTAAGGATTATCAATGAAATGACAGAAATTGGTGACACTGTTGTGAGAATAGATCAATTAATACAAGAAACAGAAGAATTTAAACTGTCATGTGAAGAGGAAGTTAAGAGAGCAATTAATGTGATAAAGAATGGCAGGTCCATTATACAAAAGAATGATAAAAGTTCCTCAAAGGATATGGTAGAGCCAAAATGTGGTGAACTTACTCGTATCATTGATATATTTAATGAGAAAATTTCAAAACGTACTGAAACACTCTCGAATGCTCATCGACTAATGGAGCGTGTCGAGAAGGCAAATGAGTGGTGTGCTAAGGGAATTGATTTATTAGCATCGCAAAGAATCGAAAACACTTCATTATCTTCAGAAATTGCTGAACAGAAGCTACAAGAGATCTCAAGATTTATTGAATCGGCAGAGGATTTCGAATTGTCGAGTTTAAAGGATTTGAAAAGCTGTCAAGAAGAAAACACATCACTTGAAACAATTATTTTATCTCAGGTTGGTTTTGGGTAGAAATTAATAAATTGCTTCTTCTTAACAAAAATTTTAAAATTTTTTTTATGCCTAACTTATGACTTTTATATTTTAATCTAATAAAATTGTCTCTTCTTTTTATTAAGGTTTTACAACGAATTGATGATGTAACTTTGATGTGTGAGAAAAGAATATCAACACTTAAAAAGCTAGCCTCGAAACCGCAACGACCTGTTCAGACAGTTCAACCTGAACCAGCCGTTCCTCTTCAACCAAAATCAGATGCTCCAAATTTAAGGAATAATAAAAAAAAGTCAACTCATGAGGTGAGTCAATACTTTTCATCATTTAATTATTAATCATACTAGTTGAAAATAAAATGAGTCGGATGACAAACAACATTTGGCTCCTCCATAAATTTTCATATGGCATTAAATGATAATGATGTTGTAATACTAGCGAATAAAAATGAAAGAATAACGTGATGTTGTTATTGTATAATTTATCACCAAATGAAGCACAATAGAAAATTTCTTTAAATTACATTGTCTTCTCATGTGCGACTTCTTTTTCTATTCATCATTTTTCTCGCTTCCAACAGATTCACTTTTTATTTTCTTGTAAAATTATGCTATGTGACTAAGTGAGAGAGGTTATTGTTACAATTGTTGTAGGTGCTTGATGTAGGAAAATGAAAGAAATATTGTACTTACATATCTTTGTATAAGAATAGAAAGGGAAATGACATTCGATATTATCTTCATATTTCAAATTCGACATGCTTTTTGAATTAAAGAAGCTTAAACCAAAAAGGGAAATTAATTAATGTAAATGTTTCTTTTGTGCACATTTAAGACAAACTATTGTAGCATTCCAAATGATTAAATTTATTCTTGAAGAAAAAATGGGGAAGGTTGCAATTAGCTCTATTAAACGAGGAAAAAGTCTAGCATGAAAATAATTATGATAATTTATGAAAGACTTTGTTGATTGTTGGCTAATCAGTGGGACCCTAAAAGCTTCCTTATTGCTTGCTTTTATTTACAAACAATCTAAGAAATGATGATGATGATGAAAAAAATTTTTTGACTCAATTAATTCTTCATGAATTAACACAAAATATGACATTTTATATAAGAAATGAATGAATGCGGCAAAGTGTCAAATAATTACTGGAAATTTTCTCATCATCAAATTAAAAATTGACTTTGTCGCACGTAAGCGTAATGATTGCTTAAAAAAGCTATAAATTAAATAAAAGTTCATTCACGGCTGCTCACCACTGGCAACAGCAAATGACTAGAAACGTATCTCTGTCTCTCACGATTTTTTGCTTCTTTTTTAATGTTTACGTTTTGTTTATATCGCGTGGCGTTTTTTTTGCTGTTCTACTTGTTCGCTGGTGAATGAATTTCAGTTCATGTGGATAAAGATTGATATCTATAGAGATAAAAAGAGAGATGGCCAATTGAAAGAAAAAATAATAAAAGGAAAAGTGAGTTGAATTTTTCGGCCTCATGATTATCATAATGGTCAGCTAATTAAATGTATATTTAAGAAAAGCTCTCTCTTCGTTCGAAAGAGAAAACACATGCTGGAGCATAACGAAAGAATTCTATCATTCGACTGTCGCTAATTTAATGTTTTCTGAGAAAGTTAGTAATTGAATTTGATTGAAGTGACAAACACATAATAATTTTACTAATATCTTTTGTATACACATATGGAATTAAGTACAATTTCGATATTTTGTGTTATTTGAAAAAGAAGTAAAATCTCGAGCACTACATATTATAAAAAACGAGTAATTTTGAAAATGAGAGTGGAAATCGAAGTTTTTTTTCGGGGAAAATTAATTAAGTGTTATTACATGTGTATATGCAGTTAATATATTTGTGATTGATGAACAGTTTCAATGATTTTGGTTTGATGATAATTAATTTTACACGTGCAGTTCGCTTACTTTCTTTTCTTGAATTTTCCATCAATCACAAAAAAACAATTTAGAAGAACATCTTCATTATTTTTATTACCATTATAGAGAAGTAGAATTCAATTTCTCAATCTTTAATCTGACGATGATTGCATAATATCTAATAATGTTTTGCATTATATTCCAAGAATTAAGCACTTTAGCTTCTTAATTTTACAGTTGTTTCCAGAAGCAACAGCCGCAGAAGTAGAAATATGTAGCATTAAAATCCAGCTACAATACTTGTTGAACCAATTTCATTTCGCATTCTCTGAGAATGATCATTTTTTAGCATAAATTATCAACGAAAAAAGCACAGTTACATAACGATGTCATGTATTGAACGGTATTTTTATATCACCTTCTTCACTTTATATTACGTGAAATAATCTCTTGAATATATATTTTTATCCTGTACTCATATTTGTAAATATTTGAATGCTGATCCAATAAATGAACATAAATGTATTCAAGAAGTATTTGTGTGTATGAAAAACGTGCAAATATTCGCATCACAAGAAAACATCTTACAGTAGAATATTGAAAAGAATTTCTATGACAACAAGTACTTGTCGTCAAGTTGATTTATTTAGGCAGAAATGTAATCAAAAGCAAAATGTCTGTCACATAGCTTCCGATACAATTAAACTAACGAAATGAAGAGGAACGAAAGTTGAGAATCGAGATGTAATTCAAATGTGTGCATGATACACTACAATATTTATTTCCTACATATGCTCACTTATGAAGTTGATGCGAATAGACGCCATAATTTAATAATGATGATGATATTTTGATGATATATGAATGATATGTGAAATTTCTTCTTTCACTATTGCACTATAATTGAATTATATTTTCATATCGTGTCTTTTGTCTTCACGGAAGTTCCATAATAGAGCAATTTGATGTTATATAATGAAACTGTAACTTACTTATTAAAGTATTCATCAACTAGCACAAGAATCTAGGTGAAACTTCAGTTTGAACAAACTTGCTTCTGTTGTTGTCCGCTTTATAGATAAATTGCTTCTGCTAACCATTTTAAGACACTGAGCAAAAGAACACTCTCAGAAGTTATGCAATGAAAGAGCGGAAAGAAAATTATTATACACAGTTGGATTCTTTCGTCTTAATATGCCATACTCTTATGTGATGCAATCTTTAATTTATTGATGAAGTTCTTGGACGCTTGAACATTTTATAACATTTAATAATAAGATAGAGAGTGTAGAGGAAAAATAATGTGGGTCGCACACTTAGAACCTGTTTTATAATATAAAATGAGAATGCACATTGCGAAACTTGTCTAGAACTATTCTTTTCCATTTATGAAACTGAAATTGAAAATGTAGGCTAAGAATGCAATGGGTCAGAGTCATTATTGAAGGAGAGAGGAGTTTGAAAATAAACAGTTTATTTTTCAAGATGCATTTAACGGAATATTGAACATAATCAATTATTCAGCTTACTACTTCTGCTTCATTTCAATTCTTTCGAATAATTTGCGATAAAATTAAAAAAGAAAATAAATTTTTTACCAATAAATTCAATATGAATGAGTTATGATGATCTCTTTGTTTTACTCAATTTTACTTGATTGTTATGGATAAATTATGTTTAAATACATTTGAGGTTTCAGAATAGGGTCAATTGGTTAAATTGTTTTTTTCTTTTTTATTTTCTTTCTTATTCATCTTTTTTTCAATAATCTGCCGAAAATTGAAAAAAGATGATGAAAAAATAATTTAAAGAGGTTTTTATGACTCAAAATGTGTAAAAATGCCGACTGTTATTCTTTTGATATTTTTGCAAAAAACATAATTTATAGACTATAACCGAGAGTGTAAAACAACAAACTTTCTATCAATTTTTTGATTATTATTTTATCTCATTGTGATTCATTAAAACATCATCAATGAGCTAGTAATTGAGACTATACACAATAGAAGTCTCGCTCTAAAATTAAATATTTTGATGAAGAATTGGGAAAATGAGTCTTTTTTTACTATTCTCATCAATAGAACTTAAACTCAATAAATTATTGTTGATGTTCATGCAATTAAATTCAATTATGCATTGCTCTTTCTTTTTTTCTCTCTTACTCACGAATAACCCAAATTATTGTATCATCACACATATTTTTTTGGGTATGGAAAATGATTTTAATTTTATTTAATCACCAAGCGCATAATGATCATTTAGTGCTTAATGCCTTCCTCATTTTGATTTAATCATTTACCAATATTTTCCTCTCTTCATACTTACTCTGCTTACGAAATTTAATATTTAATGCCCAAATAAACACAGGTGAATGAGTAGTTATTGTGTAACTTTTATTTCTTTCATTTAGGACCATCAGTCTGATCTAGGATAAATCACCAATAATAAGCAGAAATTATTTTCTCTTTATCACGTATTTAATTATTGTTATTACGCTTGAGAAGAATGTCGTGATGATGCAAATTGTTTAATGATTTTTTAATCATTTGAAAGTTAATGCATGCAAATGATAAATTTCGATACACATGCCAATTTTGCATTTATTATCTATGTGTCTGCTTATGAGTTGTGATATCTACAGCTAAAGAATCAAATTAATTTATATTGAATTAAAATTATAAATAATTGACAATAACATTCTTAGGAACAAAATTTAAAAATTGCATAAATTTTTCTGCATTATCTATAATGAGATTTGTATAATTAAAGTTTTTCTCTGAAAAAAAACTTGATGAAAATATGTTGAATTAAATTTAATTACATCACGTTTTCACCATACTTTTCTCACCACATTTTTCACCAACTTGTTTTCGCCACAAAATTTTTACCAAATATATTCACCATAATTTCAATTTTCACCAATTTTCAACAAATTTTCACCACAATTCTCTTTTTACCATAAACGTTTTCACCAATAATTTTTCCACCACAGATGTTTCTGACCTAAACTATCAAAAAAAAATTGAAAAAATTTTGTAATCTAAGGTTGATAGTCGACAATTAATTAAATAATGGGGTAGCTTCTGTATAACAATATGGGATATGGTTAATATCGCTATTTTTACAAAAACGTAAACTAAAAGAAATTATATTTAACAGTACTGATTGAATAAAAAGTCAAACTAAAATATTGTTATCAATAATAATTTCAATGATTTGTTTATACTGATATTGTCAGTATAAAACATGACTATTTTTAATTAATTAAAAAATTTATTCACAACAATATTGAATTTTAATACCCGCTCTTTTAGAAATAATTCACAGTGGGAGCAGATTTAAAATTTATTTCCGATTATTTGCTCTCCATGGTGTTTTTCAGTAGTGGCAAATTCTCTTTTCCTTTATTTTCGTAGCAGTTTATTTTATATGTATATAGTATCAATAACTTTATCTTTTGCTAATATAACGTTAATTTGATAGTTGCTTTCTGCATGCGACACGATGTCGCTGATCGAAATGTGGGTCGATTTTCATATAGAAACGCAGCTCGTTTCTTTTTTCTTAAAACTCATCTTATGCATATTTGTGCGCTTTGAAAAGAGCTTGTTTCAATGGATAAAAGTACGCGATTATTATCAATATATAGTCGTGGTCATGCCATTGTATTCATATTTAAAAGCAGCAAAAGTGAAAGATATTCATTGATTAATATATGCTGCTGCTGTGTGCTCATCAAGCGGTATAGTACAATATTAAAATTGTGTGTTTACGAAAGACGATGAGAAAAGAAAATAAAAACACGCTAAATATTTCATGCTTGATCGCAATAATAGAGGTCAGAATTCTCATCAGTTGCCGGTAAAAATTCGACAGAGTCTGATACCGCAAAAGAGAAGCTGACGGAACCAGATCGATTGGTCAAGTGTTTGAAATAATAATGAAGTTCATTGGCAAAATGTAGCTTAATTTTTTGAACTAAACGAAACAAAACAATTCACTAGCTTTCACTCCCTCGATATAGAGGAAGAGTAAAGAAATAAGAAGATAAAAGATGAGAAATATCTTTGCAGTGTTATTAATATTAGTAGAGCGATCTCACTTAAAAAATTCGTCTTATGCTCCATTCAATTAAGGTGAATTTTCTTCTTTTTTTCTTTTCTTTGGCAATCAGTTGTTACTTTGAGTTTAAAAGTCTATGTTCAAGTTGAATTAATATACTATTTAATTACATTTTGTTTGTATTTTACGAGAAAACAATAGTGTGCTAAAGATATTTTCTTTCTCTATCAATTATCTCAACTTATAACAATGAATTATCAGATATCACTTTTGATTTTATTATTGACTCTCTTTCTATTTTGCATTTTTGACCGCAATTTTAAATTTTTTGATTTAGATTTCAATATACTTGTACATCCACATAGTATCTCCTCCTTCTCATCATCTTTGCTAATGAATTTTCAATGTCGAATATTAACATTAATTGTAAGCTCACGAGAGCTCTTCTCTCTTTGTTATGAGCTGCGAATGTATATCGATGAGAGATAAAGAGCAAAATAAAAAAAAATTTGAAAGTTTAGAAAATATCTAAAATGTTGTATTGAGTGATGATTAATCGACTGGCCGAAAAGAGCTTCTTCAATTAAGCACACTTCAAATTATAATTTATTTTAGTTCTAAATAGTAATAATAACAAAAACATGATGTTGATGATTAATAAATGAATATCATATATTAAAAGCAGTAATTTACTTACAAAAACTCTCGTATATGTTGAAGTCGGCTTTAACTTTCGCTTTTTAAAACGGTGTGAGAATAAACAGATCAATGTTATAGAACAATGGAAAAGTTTCAATTTGATTCTCGATGAGCTCATAATATAATCTTCGAGATATATTTAATCATGTGAACGACTGCCATCATAATTATCTAAGGCTTGGAATGCTGCAATCTTTCTCTGTCTATTTTAATGCAATATTGCATATCACAAATAATAAAAATAAAAAAATTAACAGTTCATGGGAATGTAAAAAGGTTGGATGATATTGTTTGCCATGCTCTTGGCTCATTGCATTATTCATTTCTTTCACAATTTTATTTACAATCATTTGCAGTTGAATCTCTCATGGCATGAGAATTTCTTTTCACTTTCAATTATGACAGCTGATTATAAATTTAATGACAATTATTTTCTTCTTCTACAACGTGAGATAATACTAAGCAACTGCTTATTTTTGAGCTAGCGTAACCAAATACTCTCTTAACCACTTGCTTTATGTGTCAAGAAAACCATAAAATACCTTTACTTAATAATCATTCACTTTCTATGAAGGTGGACTAAAAAAGAAATTTGCATAAAGCTGAAAAATAAATGACTCTGGATATTTCGGTCATTGGGCACTGCCATTTGAAGCATAAAGTGATTCGCGAGTGATTATCTATCAAACAAACAGTGGTAATCTTCTTGACTCAACAAAAATTTGCTTCACACGTTTTCTACCTTGACTAATCGACAAAATTTATGCTTCATCCATAGCATCTCTTTTTCTCTCTTTCCCGCTCTAGATGTTGAAACTCATATTAATGTTATAATTTAAACTCTGTTAGGTTTTATAATATAACCAACGGTCATTGCTTAAATAATTAAAAAGCGAACAAATTATGGTCAAAAGTCAGAACAAAAGTTGAAAAAAAATATCTATGATATTTCAGACCGACAATTTTAATGATGTATTATTTATTCTACTCATGTGAGTTTGCGGAGATCTATACAAAAGATCATTAAATAGTCTCAAGCACGTGCATTAAATATGAATTTGCTCATGTTCAAATTCCACGCGGATAGATGTAAAAAAAGATGCTCAAGTGAAATCTCATCTTTCAACTTTTTACACTCTCGTCATTTTAGCTTTACACGTTTGTCAATGGATAACGAACTCCTCGTGTAAAAATGAGAAAAATAAATGAAATTAAAACGTTATACCCAAATATTTCATTTACTCATTGTGCAATCGACAATGATAAGCGAGCTCATGCGAATTCACTTAGCAAGCACAATATTCCATTTCCTTTCCTTCGATTCATATATGTTTCAATATACACACACCATTCGCATTCTGCTGTCAGTAGTCAATTAAAGTGAGAGTTTTTTGGCAACAGCATGCCATAATATTACATTAAATTACGTAGACGACTTACATTGACCCTCTCGTAGTCTCCATAAGAAACACAGGAAAAAATTCAATTTTTCAACAGTATGAGATAAATTTTTGAGCAGTAGCTTAAATATCGAGAAAGATCAATAGAAAATTGCGTAACAAAATGCGAACAAAAGAGTCAAAGAGAGGAAGGCCTAAATTTAGCCTCTCATTGTATTTAATAATAGAAGAGAATGGAATGAAATGATAACATATTATGAATTAATTAGCGCATAGACAGAAAGAGCTTGACCATGAGTATATATGGCTCATTTATTAACCGTTAATAAGCATGCCTTTGGTATGAAATAATTTTTTTATACAAAATTTTTTGACCTCAAATGAACTTTCAAAAAAATAATAGTCGAATAAAAAGTACTTTTTAATGAATAAATGCGAATTTAAAGAGTAAGTAAAAAGAATTGAAGATCATTTGATGTGTGTAAAGTGTGAACATTTTCTTTACTGATAAATGCTTGAGTAATTTATAACAGTTTTGGAACTACTTATTCTTTGCACAAATAAGTAGTAATAACTACATATTGTATTTTTATAAAATCATAATTAAATAAACTGTATTTTTCGAACTCATCAAAAGAAATAAAAAGAAGATGATAAAGCTCACATATATATGTTCACTGCCCGGTGCATGTACATTTATATCTTGTTTTTTTGCGGTGATTCTCACTCAAACTCAAGAGAGAGAGAACCAAGATTAGCTCCATATAAAAAATGAATTAACAGTGAGAGGAAAGCGGAGAAGAAAAAAGCCTCAAACGTTAAATTGCTCGCAAAATTTTAATTAAATACAACAACAAGAAGAAAAAGATCTACGATATAGAGGCCAAAGCACGTACAAACTACTCTTTCCTACTGTCTGCATCGTGGTTTTTCTACTCAATTTTTTCCTCTTTTCTCGCGAGTCAATGTTAAAGTCGCTGTGGTTAAAGCCTCTGTTTTTTTCTTTTTCTTTTCTGCATCATTTCGGATCGAATTCTCGTTAATGTAAGACGCACGCGAGGCAGTCTCTCTGCAAGTTGATTATTTTTTGTCTAGATTTTAAAATTATTTTTTAAAAGTTGAAAATTTTTATCTTTAAAGAAATAAAAGAGTTAAAAAATCTAAAATATGAAAAGCAGTGAATAAAAATGACCAAATAAAATTACATTTTTCGGGTCAAGTAATCAAAGTGACAAGTTCAACCTCGCTTAAGTGTAAATAAAAAAGTTTAGACGTTTGCACCTTTTTGGGTGCGAGTAAACAATCATAAAAAAGGCACAAGTGAATATAATGAAAATTAATGGAATTGAAGGCAAAAGTTTTTCGCACGACTCGTAATAATTTTTTCCAAATGAAAGCATAGCCCACAATGTAACGGCTGATGTGTGCAGAATAAAAAAAGTATAGAATCATCATCCAATGCTTTGGGTGGTTCGCTTAACAATACAACAAAGAGAGAAAATCTCAAATGCGGTGTGGAAAAAAGTTGAATGGAATGAAAAGAAAAAAATTATAAAAATTCATAAAGATAGTGTTGTTTTTGCACAAGAGTCATCTTCTATGTGAACATCACAAAAAAGTGAAATTACAATAATAATGAAAATGCAAGAGATTTCTCGACTGTTTGTTTTTTCGTCGTCATCATTGCGATCTCTTCGTTAATGATAACTGGCTTATATACTCTCAACTGCTTTGTTATTTTTGCACCTATGATATGATTTCATGGTAACGAAAAAAACTTAAAATATTAAAAGCTGTATCATAAAGTACTTGTATAATTGGACTCGAATAAGATAAAAAAATAAAAATAAAAAGTTTAAAATGCTTTCAACATTCACATATGCTCAATTTTCTTCATATCAGATATAATTAATAAGAATTAATGAACGATAAAATGCTCAAGGTTATTATACTCTATCGATGAGTCAGTTAGTGAAAAACGAACCAAAAAAAATAAAAAGTTTGATGTTGTGAAATTCTATAACGGCAAACATATCTATGTGCAATACATTCCATATATATCTCATATGTAGCTCTATAATTAAGTTAAAATTCCATTAAAGAGGCTAGAAGTGAAAGAAAAGAAAAAGATTTCCAAAAATAACAAAAAATTATGCTTTAGAACTTACAAACTCGAGGCAATAGAAACTGTGTGTGCAATATAAAACCCAAAAATACCGAGTGAAAGATAGAAGTAGAATAATACAATAAATTGAAAAATTACATTTAGCAATGAAGCGTTAAATAATTACGCTAATAATATAAGAAGAAGTGAGAACTCAATTTAATTTAACTATTCATAAAAGGAATATAAAAAATGCTGGGAAATCAATCTAATGTTAATGGCAATAAACCTGTGTACAGAAATGCCAGACTATTTGGACCTAACTGTACTGTTGGTAGCAATAATATTAATTCCAATTCATCAAAAAATGATTTCAATGATGATGATTTTTCTGAATATATGAAAAACGATGTACCAGAGATGAAAATATTACCAATGGAATATGTCACGAAAGTAAAATCAAAACCGAAATGCCCACCACCGCCTCCACCGCCAAAAAATAAATGTAAATGTGCTGCATCAACACCATCATCTTCACCAGAAAATAATATAACAAAACCTTCAACTTCATCATCCAAAGGCTTAAAAGTGACAATTAATGCGCCTGAGTCAGCACGTGATAAGAAAAGCAGCGATAAATATTTGGTATATAAACGTAAACATTCAATATTTGGAACTTCAAAAGATGTTCAAAATGGAAAACTCAAATATGTAAGTGACAACGATAAAGCAACAGTTGACGCAGCCATTCAAGATGCTCAGAAAGCAAAAGAAGGAAGAAGAAAATATTTAATTTTCGATAGCAAGAAAAGTAACAGCAACAAGTTTGAAACTATTCAATATTACTTTGATAACAAAAGCTATGAAAAGTATGTGGATACAAAATTGTATGGTAAATTAAATCAAATATCCAGTCCTATATCAAATGATGTCATGCACAAAGTCGTACCTGAAGTTGATGAAGAGGAGAATGATGATGAGGGCGACGATACATTAGAAGTTGACAGTGACATTGATATGAGAGGATTTGAAAATTCAAGAAGTTGGGAATATCGTGACAACGCAAAAACTGAATCTAAATTAAAACTCTTTGAATCACGACAATTCCGACAGCAGGAGTTTAATAAAAAATCAGCGAAAAGTGAAGGCAGCAGTACGAGTGGAGCAAGCAGTTGCAGCGAGGTCTCACTAAAACGACAAAATTGTCGATTGAAACCGCAACAAAAATTAACAACGTCGAAATCAATTGACGACCTTTCGAGTAGCAGTAATAATAAAAGTAAAACGAATCTCGATGTGAAGCGAATTAATCAATTGTTTGAAAATGCAAAACAAAATCAAATAGCTATTGCAGCAGCCTTGAAATCAAATGTAGATAACAAGGAAAAGTATAAAATCCACAGGAAAGTGCGAGACGATGTGTCCATTGCTAATATGAATGGCGACAATGAAGGAGGTGCTCCATTGTCTCGTGAGAATGTTAAAAAATACCACAGATCGTCAACCGATTTGAGCATAAAAGCGTCGCCAACACTAGTATCTTGCGGATTTAAAAATTGTAAGCTGCCCAATTGTCCGATTTCACATCACAATGATGGTAGCAATAGTAATACTAATAATTCGTCTTTAGCATCATCATCATCTGTTCTATTGATCAATGAAAGAAGAAGTAAATTCGATGAGAATTTTATTAAAAAGTTCGAGGAGATGAACAAGAAAAGGAATAATTGTGCGGTGAGAAATAATGAAATAACTGTAAACAAAACCAACATAAGTGTTAATGGAAAAAGCAATATCATTGTAAATGATACAAAAAATCATTTCTTAGCCACAACACCATCTTGCCATGACCATGACTTATTCATAATAAATGCCGATTCTTCTGCGAAAGAGAAAGAGATGCATTTAAAAACGAATAATCAAAATAAAACTACTATAAAAATCAATGATTCTTGCTTTGTGGTCAATCATAATGGCGGTAGTAATTCCTTCGATGTGAAACTAAATAATGAGAAAAACAAGAATATAATCGAGTTAAATGCGGAAAAGACCATTTCTCAAACGACAAATTGGGATAAAAATATTCGTGTAAAGAATAATCCACAGCCAAAATTTAATAATAAAATTGATGTCAACAACAAAATAAAAAATGAAGAAAATAGCGTAAAAATCTATGTAATAGGAAATGATAGCGCCTCATCACCAACGCCAAGTGCTGCATTATCGTCTATCTCATCAACTTCACTCGATCCTTCATCTTCGTCATCTGAATCATCTGATAAAGACGATGGATATTACGATGCAAGTTCTCAAGGTCGTTCTTCTTCACCAGAGTTTTCGGAAATGTTTAAAAAACTTCGAGACTTGTGCAATATGAAAAACAACAAACAGCTTCAACAACAAATGTCTCAAATGAAATTTGGTTGTGATGGTGCACTATTTTGGAACAACTCTTATTTTGATGACGATGAAACGGATCTTGTACTAACGACATTAAATAGCAGCAATAGTAATGGCAATAGTAGCGGTAATAGGAAACAAACGAGTTCAAGCTCATCATCATCCTCTGTAGTATATGCATGCACAAAGTGTCACACGACAACTGAAGATTTATTAAGCAATTACATCTGCATTTGTCGTAATAAGGTAAAGAGTGAAAAAAAGACATTCATGTACCATTGATATCTTTATTCTTCATATCTCTAATTGGGTAGCAAAAAAAATAAATTTTGCATTTTTTGAGATGTGAGAAAAATTAATCTTTTCATTTCTTTTATTTGTGTACTTTGAGTACACGCAAATATTTATGGAAATAAAAAAAGAAATATTTAATTATTATGGGAACGATACTTATATCCGAGCGCATTGCAGACAAGTGAAATGAAGCTTTCTGCCGGTCCACTCATGCAAAAAATAAGTCATAAACACTCTTTTCCGACTTAAAAATAAATAAAAGTTTTTTATTGCATAATAAAGGGAAATAAAAATTATTATTGAAATTTACATGTTCACACTAAGACAGTGTGAGTGAAAGAGTGAATGTTATATCAGTTTCTTTAACTTAAAAGTAGATTTCGATCAAATTTCTTAATTGTTAAAAATTGGGTAGATACATTGGGTGTGAAACTCTTACTGTGAAATAGTTCATGAGAGAGAATATTAGGGATCGACATTAAAAGAATTGGTGCGAGACTAATTTTACTTTATTATAATATATGATTCAGATTTTATGGGCATTTTTCAAAGATTAAATATGAAATTATATAAAATGAAAAGAATATTTAAACCTTATTAAATTTAGCTTCAATAAAAATCATTTTGTTGAACCCTGAAAAAGTTTTTACTAATTTTTAAAGCTTCATTCAAAAAGTAAATTTTGGGTGGAAATGAATTTTTGAATTCCTGCATAGTTATGTCGTAATTATTATTCCGACTATTAATTCATGGGATTTTAATTGCAGAGAGCCATAATTCTGACACAATTTGTTTCCGACTCATTTTTTTGAAGCGCAATATAAATAAAAGCAGATTAGCATGAATAACCATAATTAAATTGTTACCATGTTTGTTTACTTTATTGCGGGCACGCTTCTTTAATTTTCTTGTTATTTAACATTTTTTATTCTTATTCTTTTTTTGTAACAGGTTGACTACATCACGAGACCACTTTCGAGTGAAGGTCCAGTAGATTCAGGCGTTTCAGAGAGCGGCGAAAACATTTTCAGTCCCGATGGACAATCACAAACGGTAATTATAATTCACACAAATGTTGTCCCGTGCTGAAAATTTTAATTAATTATTTTGTGGTGTGGTGCGCGAGAAAATATAATAATTAAAAGATTGTTCTGCATTGAATGATTCTTTTGTTCTTTTTCCGTTTATTATTCCCATTTATTCAACATTGCAAGATTTAATGATTTTAATTCAATTAAAAAGAATAAAGCAAAACGAAGAGGAGAAATATTTTGCTTTATTAATGAGCGGAAAAAATCTTCTTTAGCGATCTGCACCTTGCGCTGCTTTTCAGCCATAATTCTTAATTTTCCACTTCTCAATTTCTTAGCTAAAAATTTTTTTTCTATCTCTCTTTCATACACATAAAATAGGATTTTGAGTCTCGCAAACTTAAACGTGGACACGTGCTGACTGAATTGCTGGAAACAGAGAGAATTTATGTCAATGAAATGAGATCAATATTGACGGTGAGTGAAAAGAAAGAAAAGATTAACAATAATGACTCATTTAATAATACAAAACATTAAAGCAAAAAATTTAATTAATATTTTGTTTCTGTGTTGATAAATTGCCGTAGAACTCAAAACCTCGAATGTCAGAGATAAAGTGAGGAGATTTGCAAAAAAAAAACAAAAAATTAAATTTGGCAATTATTTAACTTTGTTTCAAAGAAAAACCACTTAAGTAGCATTTTAATTTACTTTTTTTGCTTTTATTTCCATTAAATTGGATTAAAGCTGATTTTGTATACATGCACGTTTAAACACAATGTGGTAAAATGCCGTGGTTGATGATGTTGATTTTCAGTACATATACATACTTAACCCGAGCAGCACATGACCAGTCGTACGACCGACGTGCGACCGACTTTAAAGTGACGGGCCTTGGCGGCGACCCGCGCATACTAAGTCACGACCGCCGTGCGACCGACAATAGTCGCGAAGGCGACGACAAGTCGTCGCAGCGTGGCCGTAGTACCATCATACGGCGTCGCCACGACGCCTTCGTGGAAATACTATACGGTCAGCGACTAGTCGCAAAGTCGGTCTTACGACCGCCTTAAAAAAATTTATGCGACCGCCTAGCGACCGACTTTTTTTGGTTTTCGCGACTCTTTGGCGACTCTTCTTCATTTATAGTACCTGAAAATTAAAATGCTTTTTATCAAATTAAAAACAATATTTGTGTTTATTTATTCATATTATTATTCACTTTATTATTTTATTTAAAATTATAACATTACATATAAAAACTTACAAAAAAAATTTGTCCAAAAATTTTCTAAGTCCCAAAAAAAAAAAGTTCTTCAATCCAATTAGAATTTTTATAGTTATCCTGAAATAATGAAATCGACGATTAAAATTTAAAATACACAATGTCACAATTTACTTACCAATCAAATAGAATCAGCTTAAGTCCAGTCACAAAAATTAGAAAGAGAAAAATATTTGATTATTTTGAAAAAATGATATCATAATTTTTTACCTTTTTATTTAGTTTAATCCTGACACTCCATCTATTCCTATATTCATCTGCAGTAGTAAATCAATTTAAGAACAAATCTTCAATAAAATCATCAATACTTACGTGGTAAATTAAAAAATTTTTAAATCGTGAAACTTTTTTAAGCTCAATAAAAATAAACGTGGCCGAGTCGCAAAATAGTCGTAAAGTCGAATTTCCAATTCCACGATGGCTGTCATGCGACCGTCGTACGACAGTCTCTAAGTCTTTTTCGCATCAGTCACAAAATAGTCGTGACGACTACTTGGCGACAACCGTACGACCACCGTATGGCAGTCGTATGACGAGTCGCTAAGGTAGTCATAAAGTCGAGTCGCCGACACGGCACGGCTGTCGTACGACGGTCGCACGACAGTCGCAGTCGCGCTGTGCTGCTCGGGTAATTATGCAATTCTCAAATCGTATGTAAATTTACACGGCAATAAGATACCGCTATTATTGTATTTCATACTCACCCGACGATATAACTAAATATAGTTATTCATAATCGAAAAATTACTATTCCACATACGATTTTTTTTCTTAATTGTTTTAAATTTGCTTTTTTTTCTTGCTTCTTCCTCAGTCTTTTCTTTTATATACATATGATTTTACTTCAACATTTTCATTTGTGTTCTTCTCATTGGTAATACATTTATATATGTGTTAATCGAACACATAGTTAAACCATGAGTATAATGTGTTTTCAGTTATCTCATCGTCATTCTTTTTGTGCTACTGCTGATGCTGCTAACAATTCATATATTTTAATTCTCTCATTGCGCTATATTTTCATTCACATGACTGCATTTTATGTCCACTAGTAGTACTGTTTTCCATTCTTTTTTTACAATGGTAGAGAAGAAGATTTATAGTTTAAGATCAGCTTTATATATAAAACGTGTTGCTTAATAAGCATAGAACTTTTTTCAAATAAGAAGCAAAATTATGTAGAAGAAAAAATGTTGAATTTCGCAAACCTTTATACAATTGTGAACAGTTGTCATGTGTATTTATTTTCCTATGTCAATTGTCAGATCTTTAAACAGGAAGAATAATATTTGAATTTTTCGTTTCGATCAACATGATTATTACAGAATATTTATTTAATAGCAAAAAGCTATAAAAGGTTTATTTTATCAAATTTTTGTAAGAAAACATTTTCGATCCCATTAAAAACAAGTAATGTAAATAAATGAATCCAGATGAATCAATTTTAAATCTTGAAATTTATTAATGATAAAAATTTAACAAAGAATTTTTTAATTCATGTCATATGCAGCAAATGTTGTATAAACAAATTACTTCAACATTCTATTCTTAATCACATTCTCGCTTAACTTTTACAATTAAAAACAAATCAGACTATGTAGACAATAAAAAGTTATTGCAGAAAGTAAAAGTTTTAAAACTCAACCCTGAATTATTGCTGACTACTCTTATAAACATTGTCAGTAAACGCCTATTATGTTTTTTATTATGATTTTGTGATGCTCTCACTCTGCAAGTGAAAGAAATGAAACAAATTTCATTCATGCTGCCATTGAAATTAAATAAAATTTGCACGAGAGAGCAAAAAAGCGAAAAATGAAAACAACAAGATTGCAGGGATTCGAAATATGTAGATATTTTATGATTGAAGGCAATTTATAAAAATATTCATTCCACAATATACCCTGATAACAATGCTCTGATATGCCAATAAATCTTGTCTGAGATTCGTATTCATAATATTTTTCAGTGAAACATTAAATGAAATAATGCAAACACACATCAATACTAACAACGGCAGGCGAATAATATAATGAAAAAAAAATCAAAAACTTATTGATGTAGAAAATTTAGGAAACTGAAAATTAACAGTGCATTTCGGAAAAGAGCTTCGATGGTTTTCATTGCTTCTGTTACATACTTTTAGAGTGTATTTTTCATAGTTTATATTAGAGATAGTAATTAATATCAGCGTAGCAGTAGAAAAACGAATGAAAAAATGAATTTTGCGTTTAAGAAATAACAATAAGAAAATATTTTTCAGTTTTACAAGTAAAGTGCATGGATTAACATCGTCGAATTTTGCGAATAATTTAAAAATATAATTTTTTTGGTGAAAATTGATGTGTAAAAAATGAAAGAAAATGGAATTTTATATGCAGAAAATTTGCAATTGAGCGAGGATAATTTATGAGACCAAATCTGATTTTACTTGGCAAAGAACAAAAAAACCTCAGATGGCCTCAGCTCTCTTTTAAGAACAATATGCGGATATTTAAAATTTTTATTACTTCCACGAATCTTTTTCTTTTTGTGAAATCGAAATTATGATTAGGCCATAATTAAAAAGTGATTTGGTCAGAGAAATAGACAGTAGAAAAAGAAATAGAGAGAGGAAATTCATATGATTTAATTGGAATCATATAAAATTCACATATGAATAATGAGTAATCATATATTACGCACACGTGAAGTTATAGTCAATTGCCGTCTGTTTCAATTAGTTTGAAATAAATTCATTAAAACTAAACTTACTTACTGACAAAAAGAAAGAAATTAAAAGAAAAAAAGCAAAAAAGCAATTAAAGAGTGTAAAAATAATATTGGTGAAAGAAAGAAAGAAATTTGTAGTCGAGTAGTGTAGTGAATTGAATTAAATGAAAGAAAAAAATGAAATTTGGAAATTATAATTTAACAAGTGCGTCCGAGAAGCACAATCGCTTATTCTTTACGCGCTTAAAGAAAGTGAAAAACACATCGAATTACATTGTTGGCAAATTCAATAATCAGATCAATACGATTCGGAAAATAAGTCGGAGAAAGGCATGCCAACATCATCGATATCGCTATACTGATTCGCCACTTTCATTTCGTGCATCATTATTTGATAATCGTCGTCATCACCATCATTTAATATCACAATCAGAAAAATGCAGAGAATTACGTGAAAAATTAGAACGTTATCGCACCACAGCTAGTGAGAACATTTATGAGACTTGTTATAAATATGTTCCCGATGATTTTCATCGACCTACTTCATCACTTTTTGATCGAGAGTCACGCAATAGTCATCAAAATGTATTTGATAAAGTAAAATTTTCGAAAGTCAATAATGCAATATCTGGAAAACGTCAGCATAAAATGCTTAAGAATGTTTATTTTACCATCAAAAGCAATCAATGTAATAATTTATCAAATCTCTACGAATCATTACACTATGAATCGCTCAAGAGAGGCTCAATGAAAAAATCTTATAAATATTCACCACCAAAGATTGATGAGGAACAAAATGAAAAATTAAGAAGCGACATTTCAACATTATTGCGAACGTCTAAGTGTGATGAAAAGACAGAATTAGAAGTATTGAAAAATTATTTCGATTACTATTCGTATTCTGATATTTGTAATGATGACAATTTTAAAAATTATCTTAAAAAGAAAAACTATCAAGACGCTATTGATTACATTTACAGTGGTCATAGTCTATTAGGTTCATCTTTGCGAGGTGAATCATGTTACGGCTCAGTTACAGATGTATTAAAACGCTATTATGATCTCGATTTGGATATTGTTAAAGATCCAAGTCATCAAAATGATTGTGACTCGGTAAAATACGAGAAGCAAAGTAGACGTTCACAATCAATCGACAGAAGAAAATACTATAATCGAGAAAACTCTGAATTCTTTTGTAAATCAAACAAGGAGTTTGACGACTATTATAAACGTAATATTGCTATATTTTATGAAGCTACAAAAACGGTTGATGATGATTTTTTTCAAAAAGAAGATTTATTAGACGATGCATACCGGACATATGACAGACCATCAAGTCTATTTTATCACCATAACGATGATGAATTGTTGATTGATGAGCTCTATGAGTGCAAAAATCAAGCAGTGACTAACAATTATAATACAATGCCTGAAAAGCGAAAGGTATTAAAAGAATTTAGAGGCAATAAATTGGACAGCTGCAGTAGTAGGCGAATAGCATCTTTTGACATTGATGATGGAAATGCTGAAGTAGTGTCGTTTGAAGATGAAAATGACAATGATGATGATCTAAATGGTGTCGAATTTAAAAGAAAATATCAGACATATCCGTTAAAGCGAAAGGCGAAAGAAAATTATAAACAGTTGTTGCGCTATTGTGAAAAATCTTTGGCAAATTACTCGACCGTAGCAGATATGAGAATAGACAAGTGGTGCAAATCGTCGAACCTTAGTCGAGAATTTTCAGAAAAAGGATACAATAAGATTATCAAATCATTTGTACGCTTAAGGGGGTTTGACACTGTTGAGGCGTATATACAATATCATTATGGAAGGATGCTTGACAAGTCTTTTGATAGCAAATTGAAAATAAAATTGCGAGAAGTATTGAATAAGCGTGACGAACAGTTAGTCATTTCAAGGCCTATTTTAAGAACTACTACGCAGTCGTCTGTAATAGCCAACAATAGATTGGATTCATTGCCACCACCGTACACGAGCATAGACAATGATAACAATTATTTTTATAAAAAGCACCAAAGCTCGTATAGCGATAATAAAACATCCAAAGCAACAATGGGAAATGCGATGAAAATGACATCATTTGACGATTGCTTCAAGCATTATGATTACATCGATGTTAACTATGAAAGCAAATTAAAGCAGTCGTCGACAGTCAATGCTAATGAGTCACACAAGCGATTTCTCTTCAAGTTCGTTGAAGATATGCACGACGTGGGCATAAAGTTTGATGAAATTCTCTCGGATGAAGAAGAGACGACCTATGAAAACTTTTTAGAAAGTGAAAACTATAATGAAATCATAACAAATGCTCCATTAGCAACTCCACACGATAATGATTATAAAACACTTACGAAAATTCTTCAAATCAATCGGAATAGTGAGGAAAGCGTGCATCGAAATACTGCGTGCATTGATAATATTTATGAAAGTATTGAAAATGAGCAACATCAACATTGCAAGCAACAGCCCCAGCCGTGCAAAAATAACATTCAAAGTTCCAGACATAGTAAAGTTGACAAGGCAAAAGAAAAGGCATGAAAACCATCAAATATCACTTACTTGCAATTTAACTAAAAAAGGAAATTGACGTTAACATCCGTTTTTACACTGTAATTTAATTAAGCTGATTCCGCTTGTCAATGGGGTAGCCATTGATTGAAAAACTTTTTTCATTTTTTTCCTGTAGCTGATTTTAAAACAGTTTCAATGAGCTTTAAGAATTTAATTATTTTAGGGGCTCAAAAGACTCTTCAAGGAAAAAAGTTCATTTAAAAATCTTTTTGTGACATCTTTTTTCAATATTCAAATTAAATGATTGAACAAGTAAAAAAGTTTTAATGAATTTTGCTGAAAATTTTTAAATTGCCTCAAAATTTATTTTCTCAATCATATTATTTAAGAAAAATTTGAAAGATGTTTTATGTTTATTTAAGGATGCCAAATACGCCTTGAATGTACTTGAATGAAACTCAAATAATGACATAAATCTGATAGGATTCGATTTTTAGTCGAATAAATTTTCTAGCATAAAATGTGTCTGTGGAATTTCGAAGAGGTCAATTTTCTACGTGAAAAATTTCAACACGAAAAACAAACTTTATTCTCATGATGCTTTTAATTGATGTTATCAAAAAAATTCCGTGACTTAATCTTTAAAATTTAATTTTAAATTATTTTCATATTCTCAACAGGGCTATCGAGACAAACTTCTCTCTGAGGAAATGCAGTCGATGGTACCAGCTGGTTTGCAAGGAAAGGCAGACGTACTTTTTGGCAATCTTCATGAAATTTACACATTTCACTCTGATGTATTTCTTAAAGATCTCGAAAATTCCATTTGTATGACAGAGCTTGTGGCATTGTGCTTTGTTCAGCGAGTAAGTACACAAGAAAAATATCTTTTTTTCTCTTTTGCCAACTTGTTAATAATTTTCATTTTCTCCATAGCGTGATGTATTTTTCCGGTTGTATTCATATTATTGCCAAAATATTCCAAGATCAGAAAAACTAAGAGAAACACTCGTCGACACACATTTGTGAGTATTGCTAATGATTCTAATGAGAGATGTAACTGAAAACTTTATTTCTTATAATTATTTAGGTTCCTTTCTGAATGTCAGAAGAAACTCGGCCATAAGCTGCCATTAGCCGCCTATTTATTAAAGCCAGTACAAAGAATAACAAAATATCAGTTGCTACTGAAAGACTTATTAAAGTTCAGCGATACAGGAACATGCACGAAAGAACTTCAAAAGGCACTTGACTGCATGCTCGTTGTGTTAAAATGTGTCAATGACTCTATGCATCAAATCGCTATTACAGGTTTTCCCGTAAGTACATAAATCATTAAAACTTTTTCTTTCACCTTCAAATAAATAATCCTACGCATTGAACGTGTAGGCTGATTTGTCGCAGCAGGGCGATTTGCTTTTACAAGACTCCTTCCAAATATGTTCAGAAAATAAGAAAGATCTTCGACTACGAATAAAACCTCAGCAACGGCACGTATTTCTCTATCAGAAGGCGATTCTGTTTTGTAAACAGGACACGAAAACAGGTCATAATAAATCCACTTATCAGTTCAAACACTGGCTAAAGGTAAGTTAAGTTTCATACCCTTTGATATATATAGGAAATCTTTTATAAATCTCATTTATTTTTGTTATGATACTTAGATGTCACAAATCGGCTTAACAAACACAGTACGTGGTGATCCGAAGAAATTTGAGTTGTGGCTTGAGGGACGCAGTGAAGTGCATACCTTTCAAGCACCGACAACAGAAATTAAGCAAAAATGGGTTGCAGAAATTGGACGAGTGCTCATGTATCAATTGACTATTCTTAAAGATGAGCAAGATAAAAAGAGAAATGTGAATAATAGGTAATTCAATTCAACAATAAAAGCTCAAATCTTTTTTGCTGATTTTTGATTTTTTTTATTAAATCAAATTAGGCCACTTAAACCATCAAAATCAGTCACATGTGATGCTCCATTACCGACTGTCAATGAACGTGCTAAGAGTATTGATAGCAGTGCCGATAATTTAACAAAGAGAATTACATCACCAATAACGGTTGATGATACCAATAATACGCCATCGAGGAATTCAACTGTAATTAGCGCGTCATCATCAGAGCATGATAATCATGAAAATAACGCATGGAGTTCTGATTATTCAAATAGTGAAGACGAATACCCAATGCTGGAAGAAAACGTACCGGTGAGTTGAAGCGAAGATGAAAAAGTTTTGCAATTAAATGATGTAAAAAGCTTTGGAAAGAATTGAGTTAATTAAGTTTCTTCTTTCGTTTTTTTTTGCCTATTAATATTTATTCGCATGCCCGCCTTTATTCTTACTCTACTTTTTCTCTTTCTCTTTTTCTCCATTCCTTGTATGATAATAATTTTGTTAATTTTTCTCTTTATTTACTCTTTTTTCTTTTTCCACATCACAAAAATACCCATTTTTACATAATAATTTTTAATGGATTCGGTGATCATGCACAAAATTTATTTTAACCAAAAAATATTGTAAATACAAAAAATATATTCATTTCACCTGTTAAACAATCAAATGTACTGCAAAAAATTCTCGACAATGTAAAAATAGAATGAAAAGAAACAAATGAAGAGAATAAGAAGACGTGCAGGGACGAAGCATTGCGATGAAAAATTTGATAGAAATTCAGCTGAAATTCTGGTGGAAGCTTGTAATCTAAAAGTTCAAGAAAAAATTAATCAATATCAGGCAATGATGGAAGAACACGAGAGACTCAATGAAGCCACTAATTCGAGCCTCGTACCTTGCTCGATTGTTGTGAATAATGCCGATGAATCAAAATCTGATACAAACAATGACAATGACAAATGCGATAGAAGTGATGGAAACCAAAAACGACAAAGCATAATTTCAGACTCATCAGCTGACGGTTCGCGAAGTGATCTCAATGCAGAGGATGCAAAAACTTCAGAACAAGCATCATCATCGGTATTTTACGTAATTTGGGACTAAGAAACAATGAAATAATAATTAAATCAAAATTATTTAAAGAATTAAAAAAAATTGTACCAAAAAAGTTCTATAGAATTTTAAGATATATAACATATAAAAGATGTAACAATACATGGAATAGGTTGCCATATTAGTAGTTAAGGCATGCATATATGTTGTAAATTATTTAATTTATAAGGTAATAGATTATCATACAACATACACACATATTTGGTTAATTATTTTCTTGCTATTTTGACTCTCACTATCAATTAGATTTTTTTTTATTAAAGGATAATCAATATTTATTTATGGTTATGGAATCTTGTACCTTAATAGTTTGTTTAATAATTTTAGCTAAGAATTTATTAAGTTTTGGTTTTTGGTAATTGAGCTTTTGTTGCAGATAATGATTCTCAAAAGAACCTCAATGTCGAATGAAAATTTGTTTCTGAAAGAAGATTAAAATTCTTTCAATAATAGAAAAATATTTTTACATAATTAGATTTCAAAGAAAATTTAAATGAATCGACAGCAACACTTATCAATCAATTTATTTTACAATCATTCATTTCATTCAATGAAATGATGTTGAAAAAGATTTTGTATTTGAAAAAATTTTTCATAATTTTGATTTATCATCTGATATGGAAACCTTGATAAGTGCTTTCATTCATATCCTTAAAAAAATTTCCCTTATTCAATTATTTATAATTTTTTAACAAGTTCAATTATCAATAATTAATTAAGCGGAAGCATTCGATAAATTGGCCTTTATGAGTTGTTATTACTAAGTCATTAATGTTTAACGTAAAATCAAAACTTTTTTTCATTCTCAAATTAAATTTCGTACTCTCTTTGTCTTTATCATTATTGCTGAATAAAATTAAAAAAATAATTTTTAATGGATAAATGGAAAAATAAAAACTGACTACTTATTAAACTTTGATGAAAAAGGAGGAAAGGAAATTTTCTCCTTCATCACATAAATGATAGCTTAATGTGTTTTTAAAATCTTTTAATGTGTTTTTTATATTTTTCTTTTTTTCTTTTTTCTGTGCTATCCTCATCTATTTTTTCTCTTAATAAATACTCTACAATGTTACATTCACGCACTTCACAAACAATATCACATTTTATTTATACCCACATTTATTTGACTATCAATCTTCCTACTTAAACAAAAACTCGATGTTATGCTGTCATCAATGAAATAATAATAATAAAAATCACATACACCAAAAATCACATTATTGTAAAAGGGTACAAAGTTTATCGCACTTGCTGACTATAACGCAATGGGAAATTCGGAAATATCAATGAGAGAAGGAGCTACTGTTGAATTGAAAAAACTCGGTTGTGCTGGTTGGGTCTATGTAAAGAAATTAGGTAGGTTTGGTATTTTTTTCTTTTTTCTATTCTATTGTGTAAAATTAATGCCGGTCTTTTATCCTTTATTCTTTGTTATGACTTTTTTTGTCTCTCTATTTTAAGTTTAAGAAGTAAAAATTTGTTACAATATTTCACTGATAGATAATGACTGAAAAAAGAGGAATTTCATGTTGTAATAAATTTCATAGTCATTGGTGATTTATTAGTGAAAGTTGTTTGACTAACTGACCAAAATTTCCTAAATCTTTCTCACTTTTTTTCCCTTATGCTATTATATCTACTTACTTGCAAAAAAAGTTGGTCGATTGTGGAATTTTGGACACAAATAAATATTAAAGAGACACACGTTTGGAGAGAAGAAAGACATTTCAATCTTTGCAAACTTTTCTTTTTATACTCAAATTTATTGAGGTTTCACAAAGTTGGTTTCTTATTCATTCGTTATATTTGAACTCTTTGTATAACGAGGAAAAATGTTGAAAAGTTTTTTTATCATTCTTCTCTCCTTGATGTGCTTTTTCACAAGTCATTGCATTAAAGTTTTTCTTTCAAAATTTTTTTATACTTTTTTCTTTTCTCTTTCTTGAAACTGTGATTTTATATTTTCTATATTGAATTGCTAAAATCCGACACTCACTTGTACAAGCAGAAGATGAAAGCGAAGGATGGGTTCCATGCGCATTTTTGCAATCGACAGGAGCAATGGAGAGCAGCATTAAAAAGTCATCGAAACACAAATACAGAACTTAAGACTTCTTCTTAAATGTTTAGTTGTTGAAAAATAAATACTTTCACACTTCCAATTCTATTTTTTCATTGCATAATATTTGAGAGAAAATTTCAATTAAGCACAAAATTGCTTTCCCTTTATTTCTTATAATGCACCAAAATGAAAAGTGTAAAATGTTTTATTTTATCTAAATGTGAACATTTTAACATACACCTCAGTGTTTCTCTCTCAGATAATTATTATTGTTGTTCATTTTTTAAATTTAGTTCTAGATTTATTTTGTACCATACATGCATAAACTTTTCGTTTAAATTTATTTTCTATTTTTTAAATGTCAATAAAAATGAAAAATTTGGAGATTAAAAACTTGAATGAAAATTAGTTCTATGAAACTTATTCTTTTGCACTCAAATTAAGGATAGAAATTTATTATTTGAGATTAAGCTCTTTAAGTGGATTAGCTAGCTGTTAATTACTTTTGCTTTTCGTAAGTTATCAAGACGCTCAGCTCGCTGTTGTAAAAAATTACAGTAATTTGTTAAATCTGTTATGGGAGAATGAGGTGATTACATCTCAGTTGCATTGACTCACTTGGGATATTTCAGTGAAAGATATCTCAATTAGTTTGAAGAAACCAAGCACACTCTTTAAATTAAACAATAATTTTAACTTTTAAACATTTTGAAATTTGATTAAAATTTTATCAAGAAATGAATTTTCTTCTTAAATTGTTTTCTAATGTGCATAAAATTCAATTTTCTACATAAGTGCACAATTTTAAGCAGCTGTGAATAGGTATAAAATAATTTTCATGCAATTTCTACATTCTGAATGAATTTTCTATAATATGAAAATGAAAATGAATTTCAATGACATCGAGAATGTTTCTAATTAATTTTCTTTCTTTCAAAAATTAAAAATAATTTTTAATAGAAAATTACAAATTGAATTTCACAAAAAACATATAAGCGAATAAGTTTTATGTGTTTCAATGAAACTCGAGTTTTATTTGAAAATAAAACTCAATTACTCAGTTCTGTATGCAAGCTTTAATGAGAAAATGTTACAAAAAGGAAGGAAATTTCATCATGGTAAAGTTTATTCAAAAAGAAAAAGCGAGTTATGTGCGACTTTACGAACTTTTTGATTCCTAAAAAAATTTAAACAATTGAAACAAAAATTAAACAAAAACTTGTGCGAGATTTGTTGGAAAAAGTTAATTAAAATGTTCCTTAGAAGACTTTCATTTTTCTAATCAAGAAAATAAAACTCCCAACAAATTTTGCATAATTTAAATTCCAAGAAGATTAGTATTACAAAAATTGTGACAATTAATTTTTGTTCTCCCTAATTGAGTGTTCATAAAAGAAAAAGTTTTTTTAGAATATTGTTTAGATACAAAAAAGTCAAACATGGAAAAGGTTGCAATATGTACAATTTATCGGCAAGATTCCAAAAAAAAGGCCGATTTTTTTCTCTGTGTTCAAAAGTAAATTACTCAATGATTACTAACTCAATTCAATATCAGTCAAAAGTGTTTTTAATAGACATCTTAGAGGAAATTTTAAGGTGGTTTTGATTAAAATTTAATTTTATATTTTTTCTATGTTTAAATTCAAAAAAATATTTTTAAATTTAAAACTGCAAATCTATCTTAAAGATTACTTTAAGATGTCTAAAACACACTTTTTACCGATTTTAAATTGAGTACCTTCCTTTTGAACTCAGAGAAAAAAATCTCAAATTTTTTAGAAACTTGCCGATAAATTTATTTCGTTTTTAATCAAGGTTTACAAATATTTAGATCTTTCTATTTGATGTGATATTTTTAATACCAAATTTTTATCAAGAGAAAAAAGCTTTGAAATATTTGAGCACGAAATTGCTTTGGTTTATTTGCTAAATTCTATGTGGTCGATCAAAAATTCTGAATAAAAGTATACAAGTTCATAGCTTATTTATTCATGCACATGGCTAAGCTTTTATAAAAAGAATTCGGAGAAGAAAATGTTCTGTACCACTCATGTGGAAATCTTCTTTTACCCAAAAATAATAGAATATGATGAAAAGAATAAAACATAAAGTAAAACACCATGAAGAAATACGTTTCATTCGCTTAAATTTTGCTTGAAAATTCAAATAAAAAATTCATAAGAAGCTTTATCAAATCAAATTGCAAGTAAAATGTGAAACATTCAAGTATACACCTAATATGATAAACAACACATTTTTAATACATTTAATACACACTCCTAAAAGGTACATTAAATTTTCTAAATTGAACTTTTTTGAAACATTTTCGATGAAAAAAATAAAGCAATTTTATTAAATGTTGATGTTGTTAGTTGATAGCTTATCGAAAAATAACCTAACTTCTCTATATAGATCAAATTTATCATCACTGCAATCGTGCATACCTAATGCATAGTTATTTACAATTAAAAAAATTCTTTATACATAGCTTTAAATAAATTTTACATAACAAACAAGCGTATATCATTAAATATACACATCATTTAAAAGTCAGTATTTTGAGTGACTTATTCGAATTTTTAAAAGAATTCGTCTAAATCTAATAAAACCTAAATGATATACTTTAAAAAGCACTTTTAATATTCAAAAAGCGACAATTTTTTCATTAACTCAATGAGATTAAACTTTTTCGTATAGAATTAGTAAATTGTTCATGTAGAAGCTTAAAAAAGTCTGAATTTATGTTATTGTAAATTTATTGATACACTTTTTCCCGAAGATAACAATGTTATAATCTGCATAAAATTGGTATGATAAATAAGAATAAAGAAAAAATTGTTTGTAAAGAAAATTAATTTTATCGTATCCGACCGAACATATAGTAAATAAAAAGCAAGAGAACATCAATTTTGTTAATTGCAAGTTGAGCATACAAAGCTTGTAATATATATTGAAATTAATTGAAATAAAATAAAAAAAAATCTTGAAATAATAAAATTTTGTTTCTGTTCATTTGATTTTTCTTTTTATTTACAGAATATTTGCTTAAAAGAGAGAAAGAAATGAAGTAAAAAAATTTGAAAACTCTTAAAATAACTTAGACTTCGGTGTTTGGCAAAAAGTTTTATTTAAAAAACTTTAAAAGGTTCTTAAAAGTTGAAAAATTCAATAGTCCCATTTTTAATAATTTTACGCCGGTCTGCTCAGAGTGTGAAGAGACACGAAAATAAACATCGCTTTTCCTATATAAAGAAAAATAATAAGACATTGCAGGACGTTAACTAAGCTTTATTTATTTCCTGTTAGTCTTCCTTTTCCTATTTTCTTATTGAACGACAAATTGAGGAAATGAAATGGAAAATACCATGAGATTTTAATGTTTTTTTGTAGAATCGGCATTTTCAATCAATTTTAAATACATTTCATCCCTTTCTATGTTAAATTGATTTTTGTGTAAAAGTAATAAAATTTAAATGAAATAACTATATAAAAGCAGTCTGATAAGTGTTTTTTATTTTTATAGAATTTCATGAGAACATTTCAATTTAAATTATTTTTTTTTAATCTGTAGAATAAGACAGTTTTTTAAAAATAAAAAAGTTTTTAAATTTAAAATTTCAAGAAGAAGAAAAAAATCAAGAACAAATTTGGCTTTGTGACCAAGAAGCAATTTAATTTAACTTATTACTCATCTGATTATTTTCTGTATTAAAGATATCTTAATCGAATTTCAGTTACTTACTTGCTCACATGCATAATATCATCTTTCGGACCAATCTATTTTGCTACATTTTTTACGCACATATAAACTTTGTTCTAATAATATTTTTATCATGTCTTATTTCTTTAGTTGACAAGTTATTATTATTTTTCATTTTCAGACTCGCATAATTTTATAAGAAAATACAGTCAGCTACTAACCGATTAGGTGGATTTGGTTTTTCGTTGATTTCTCTGAAACGTTAATAGCTAGAGCTAAACTGTGAAAAGTATGTTATTTCACAAATAATTGTCCATCTTTTGCTATACTTTTGACTAGTTAAGAGTTTGTATTTATTTTTTAATTTATATTTTTTCAATTTTCCGACTTTTTGAAAATACAATTTTTGCAAAGTTTTCTGATTCCAATTGAACCAGACATACTACAGCTTTCAAACTTTGTCAATAACTTTCTTGTAATGGTAATAATAAACTAAAAAACTTTCAAATGTGAGCGTAAATTCTAAATATGATTTTGAATTGGATCAGTCGACTCATGACAAAATAAATCATAACTCATCAATTAAATGACAAGCACTCAAACAAAATGCACTAATTTGTTTGTTTTTCTCGTACTTTTCTTTAAGTACATTCAGTATAGGATGAAATGTAATAGTTTGGAAGGAATTAGTAAAGAAAGTTCAAAAATGACTCAAATTTTTCTTTCAAATTTCATATTTTCCTTAATTCTCACTTAAAATGAATCAAAACNGAGAAAAACAAACAAATTAGTGCATTTTGTTTGAGTGCTTGTCATTTAATTGATGAGTTATGATTTATTTTGTCATGAGTCGACTGATCCAATTCAAAATCATATTTAGAATTTACGCTCACATTTGAAAGTTTTTTAGTTTATTATTACCATTACAAGAAAGTTATTGGCAAAGTTTGAAAGCTGTAGTATGTCTGGTTCAATTGGAATCAGAAAAACTTTGCAAAAATTGTATTTTCAAAATGTCGGAAAATTGAAAAAATATAAATTAAAAAATAAATACAAACTCTTAACTAGTCAAAAGTATAGCAAAAGATGGACAATTATTTGTGAAATAACATACTTTTCACAGTTTAGCTCTAGCTATTAACGTTTTAGAGAAATCAACGAAAAACCAAATCCACCTAATCGGTTGGTAGCTGACTGTAAGGTTTTGTTCATGGTTGCATAGCGTTACTAATTTCTTTTCAGAATAAAATTGAGATGGTCATTTTTATAAGTGAATTTATGCGTTAGGTTAGTCCTTATTAAAATATATGGCTGTATTGTTACACTTACCTATCGGTGTTTATTGCCTTTTAGTGTGAATGCTCAACTTGTTTGTTCCATTTTCTTTAATAAAAAAAATAAATATGCGTATACAAGGGAAACCTTAAAAGGCTGTAGCTATAGAAATATAAGAAATCTCTTTGATCAACCTTAGAATTATAAAAACACTTTTTATACAACATTGTAAATTTACATCAAGCAAGTGATTTACAAAATTCCTAGCCTAAAGAATTTTTTTTTAAAAAAAAAACTTTGCTCATCAAATGTTGACATCATGCAGTTTATTTATGTGAATCAAAATAAAAAGTTTTATGAATGTCAGTTTAATTTTTTTAATCTTAATATAGTACACAAGTATGAATCATTGCATCAAAATGTTGCCTTTAAAAGTTTATCAATCATTTTGTTTTATCAACCATTTTATTTATTTTGGTAATATTGCTTTTTTTTATTTCAATGTGGATGAATAATGTAGTGGGAAGAAAAGGTTATTGTTAACAAAAAATTCATTACGACGATTGACTTAAATTATAAATTTGTTCATTATCTGTCATAACATCATTTTTTCTAGCTTTTTCTTCAAAGATATTAAATAAATTTACCTCGTATTTTTCTGTTGCTAGACAACGTAAATCTGTACAGAAGTTTTCTTAGAAATGTAAAATTTTCTAAGGATTCCATCCAGATTTATTCTTGACAATTTGTTTCTCGATGCTGTCGCATGGAGATAGCGTTCATTTTTTTTAATTTAAATACAGTTCAATTTTAGAATTTTTTGCTAAAAATATTGCTTGTAAAATTAGAAAATTTTTAAAGTTTCAATTTAAAGCATATTAAATTTAAAAACAAATGACAAATTTCACAAGTTGACATCTGCAATAAACAAATGAGTTTCTATTAATTCATGAAAGTATATTAACACCGTTGTCACATTGACTTGATATTATTTGCAATTCCATAGAGAACCCAACAGCATCTGCTTCTAATTAGTGTTTCATCTAATAAATAACTGAAATAGAGAGAGAGAGAGGAAATTCTCTTTTTCATTCGACAGACTCGAATGTGTCGTGAATCCATAAATTTAGTTAATGAACTTTTACACCCCTTTTTTGCTTGAGAGACTCCTAAATGTTTCTCAGCTTTAAAGGTTGGAATTTCCGGTAAGCTAATAAAAGAATTAGGCAAATTTCTTATTCTTTGGGCATTCTACATTTTTCTAATAATTTTTCTTTATTTAACAAAAAGTTCAAATTTTTTTAAGCACAAAATTTTGTATGTACAAATTTAAAGTATATACTTATTTCTAATTATTTATAATGCTGGCTACATTATCTTCTTTTATTGATTTTAACTCACTCTTTTATTCATTTTTGGCATTTTTTGATGAAAATAAAAGAAGCTTTGAAAAAATAAAATATACAGAAATATGACCACAAAGTAATTTTGTTCAACAACTTCAAATTAATATTTCATTATACAAAATTCATTCAGTGGTTTTTTCACAATTCATCCACAAAACGATGCTCTCTGACAGCATTCAAAAATTTATTTACATTGTCAAAAATTTTCAACAAAAACTTTCGTTCTATATTCATTTCATCAAATCTTAATAACTTATTTTCTTTAAATGACTCTGTTGATTAATTAGCACCCATTTAATGTATTTTTTTTAAATGAAAATGTCAATTGCAAAGCAATTAGTTTTACGAGGAATTTGAGAATGTAAGTTGTTATGATGAATTTATAGGAATTATCGATCAGATTGTAGGTGTGCATGTTTGTCATAAGATAGATAAAAATTTCTTTATTTATCTATAGTTGCCATGCAACCAAAATGATTTCATCGATGACTCTTAACGTATCCAAATAGCACTCAAATTCAAAAAGAAAGCTGCTGCTCTTCAAGAGCAAACAATATCTACTAAACCTTCTTAACAGTTGAAATTTATTCACATTGTTTTCATGATAAGAGCGAAAACGAGTACTCACTTAGCATCATGCCACAATGTTTGAAGAGCTTGTATGAGAGAGCAATTTTCGTAAAATTATAATACTTTTCCAAAACTGAAATAATGAAAATTGCTTGTTGTTCTTTCTCCTTTTCCTCACATTAACTCTTTGCTAATGCATAAGAATTTATGCTAATGATATTTAAACTCGCGAGAAAAGTTTAGGCTATCAAGTGTTCTCATCTATAATTTATTTTCTTATGTCATGAACGAAGACTAAATGATCTGATAGAATGAAAATTTTTCTTGTTTTCTTCCGTCTTAACTTGTTCAATTTTTTTCCATTGAAGTTTTTAAAATTTATAACAAAAAAGTTCTGTAGAACTGGTAAGTTGATGGTACTAAATATTTCATTTGACTTGGTGTGTAAATTAAAGCTGTCTTGTTAGTAGAAAAATGGTGTTTAACAAGAGACATATTAAGCTGATATTATAGAGTTTACTTCTTCTCGTGGCACTGGAACACAACGCGTTTTCTATTTTTGCACAATTTTTAAACTGACGCTCGCTTGAAAGAAGCTCTACAATTTTTTTCGTGAAGTCTGCTGAAGTTCTTGTACATTTGTGCAGTGCGGAATTGTAAACACAATTTTCATATGAATAACGAGCGCTGTCATGATGTCGCGGCGTGCATTATAAAAGAAAAATGAGAAAAGACGTCAAATATACTCACAAAAAATAATAATATGGTTTGAAATTTTTCTAGGGCTCGGACTTGCATGCATATTTCACTTTATATGCGCATATTTTTGTCAAGTTGACTTAACAAAAAATTTCTTTTATTCATTCAGATTTTATTTAATTCATTTGAAATAGATAGTTAATTAAAGAATCATTGACTTTCATAAAAATCTGAGGGGTTTCAAATGAATCAAATAAAATCTGAATGAAAAAAGACATTTTTGTGTAAGTCAATTTGAAATCAACTTGACAAAAATATACGCATATCAAGTAAAATATGCATGCAAGTCCGAACCTTAAATTTTTGAGACAAATGCTCAAGAATGGAGGAATTTTCTTTTCATTGTCATGAAAATTTCAACAATAAACATCTTTTGTTAAAACTTATTCACGTGGCGACTTCCAAGAAATATTTTTTTGGACCTTTTTTAGATTGACAATATATTTCATGAAATATTTGCAATTGAATGGTTCATGACATCTGCATTCAATAGTGTTTATATATTTTTTTGACAAAATGGATTACTCGTTTTCCCAATATACAAATGTCAATAATACTCACCAGCAGAAATGCATATACTGTACATTAATGTTGCTTTTTTTCTCTCGCTCTGTTCGTGTAAATTCACTCTCAATTACTTGCTGGTAATGCTTTGTACATTCTTCAAAATCCTGTAAGAACATATACACATACAATAAGTATAATTTATTTGCACGCATACAGGATGTGAAAGGAAAAGCTGAAAAGAACGAAATTGAATCGGTAGGAACGCTTTCATCGACGTATAAATCAAAATTAATTTTTCAGATGAGAAATTTATTACATTGCACGCGTTTCGAAAAACTCGCTTTGAAAAAGAGTTGAGGAAAAAAATTAATAAAGTGTAAAGAAGAACCATTTTACCCTAAGGTGTCCTTTTCGCAGATTATAAGCTTAAATTTTTTTCGCTACATGTTTCTTATCAGAATCGCACTCAATGAGTTTTCAATGTAATTTTTAATGGTTGAAGTAATCCCTTAGAGCGAAATTTTATTTTTTTTTCCAGATGATTGAATGAAAAAAAATGGGAAAATGTTTATGCTTTTTTGGACGGAAATTAACAGCGGAAGTGTGATGAAAATAAGTGAACTTTAATATGAAAAAACTTCTGTTGCTGACAGTTGAGATAAAGGTTAAGGTATCAAAGTTATTTATTCAATCAAAATAGTTAATCCCACAAACTTTTTCTATACGTTTACCTCTAGGTATTGTATGATATTAACACAACAAAACACTTAACAAGGAGCCAACATTCGACATATTTGCTCATGATTGAAAGCTTCATTGAATTTTCCTCTCGCTTTTTCCTTAATAAATCTAAAATTAAATCACCACAAGCTGTGTTCTTATATGTCTTGAATACATTTACATAACATGTATCAGACACATACAAAGCATGTTGAATTTATCAAATTTATGAACCATTAATAAAATAAAGAATTTTCGTTCTTGATTTTTCCTTAGCTTTCATTTGCAACATCAAAAAGGTGAAATTATAAAAGAGTGAACATTTTTCTTACTTTTTCAATATGGCGAAAACAATTACGATGCGTCAAGTAATCCTCTTTGAATTTATCGTCCTTGCAGAGCATCGAATAAAAGTTTTTGGCTGGTTCAACTTCGCCATTTATCAGACGTTTATCCATTGCACCCATACAAGTTTCAGTATATTCATTGTAACATTGCAATCCACGCTCAAATACTCTGCGAAAAATTTCCAATTAAATCGAATTGATGTTGCTAATTAAATTATTTTATTTTACCTGCAATGGCCCACAATATCTTCATTATTATAAGGAATTTTTCTCTGTGAGAGATAAATTTTTGATGCATTGTGTAAATCACTGTTGGAAAAACATCGTTCAAACAATTTATCGGCATGACCGCAAACTATTTCGATGTTAGTTTTCTCGCCTAATCCTGTTAATGTGGAAGAAAGCGAATGTGATGAAGGGAAAGAAAAACAAAAAAATAACATATTTATCAAAATGTATCAATTCTTCTTCGCTTTTCTCTTTTCTTAAGCCATACAAAAAGTATTTTCCTCAAACTCTCACAATGTATTTTAATTCATTTCACATGTAAATCTTTTTCTTGTTTTATAACTTTGTTCTGTTTTTTGTTTTTTTCATTCGTTTTCAAAACGATTGTAGATTTCTCGATGTGTAGGAAGTTTTAATGTATGTTGACTTTAATTTGAAACACGTGTTGCATGCTTTTAAGGCAATAAGAAAGCTTCTGAGCAAATTCTTTTAAAAATTGACTTCTAATGCTTCTTGAGGTGAAAGTAAATATTTTTTTATGAGGATATTAACACTTTGCCACTTTAATGTGATTTTCGTATTGAATTTTAAGAAGAAAAATAAACTTGAGTTTGTTTATTTCATTTTTATGTATTTATCCGATGAAATATAATATTTTTGATACCCTTCTTTTTATTGTTTCGTAAACAATATTACTTTTTATTCGCAGAAAGAGATTATTTGATCTAAGAGGATTCTTAAGCACGAGGGTGTTTATCATTTGAACTTAAGAAGCCTTTATAAAATTAGAATAAATTCTTGGAATGAGAACAATACTTTTAATTTGTTTTCAAATGTAATAATTATTTTAATTAAATTTTTGATGCTCATATTTTCCATAAATTGATTTATTTAAATGAAATTTGAAAACCAAATTAAGCGCAGGTGTGAAATTCGTAAATTAATTTCCATTTTTTCATATTAATATGAAAAATTACTTTGTATAATTTAAATATACGAATTTTGTATACATTAAAAATTTTTTAAGACAAAAACTATTGTTAAAAGTTAATGTTGATTGGAGCAAAATTATGGTTTCTTTATACAAAAAAAATTAATTATCATAAAAATTTTATACAGAAAAATGAATTCAACTTACTCTACTAATTAAATATTTATTATTTGATTAGTTGTTATTTAATTAAATTTCATTTTACTTTAAAAAAATAATTCATAAAAATTCATTTGTCTACAATTTTTGATATTTCCGTAGAAAAGTTTTTCATCAAAAATATTTTACACTTTGAAACCATAATTTTCTTTGACAAAGAACTAAAAACTTTATATTTGCCATGAAAAGAAAATTGTGAAAATGTGCCGATACTGTTTTATTAACATGTTTGTGATTCAATTGAAACCTTTCAAACTTTAGTATTTCTCACAATTTCCTTCTATTAATGGAAATTTCTAGACCTTTTACATTCAATTCTTCACATTTCACTGAAGTCCTAATATATCATGAAGGAAGAGGTAAATATTTGATTGCCGTTTCGTAATTAATTATTTATTTTTTTCCGTATGCCATCGGCTTTAATTTAATGACAAAGACTAAGGAAATTAAGAAAAAAACTAAACTTAATTTAATTCTTTTCAAAGTATTCTTAAAGACTGTCTTATATACGTAAAATAAATCCCACACAATTTATGGAGTAACAAAAGCAATGAAAAACTTTTAGAAGCTTTCTAAAATGTTTTTGAAATTAATTTTCATTTTCTGTTTTTCTAGTCTATGCTTTAAGTAAAACACTTTCTATGGCAAATTTAACCACAATCCGAAAATGCCTTGGCACTTCTTACAAACATATTTTCACAGTTTTTTCTCAATTTTCTTTAAATTCATACATTTTTTCACAGTTTTCACACCTTCATTGAGAGTATAACGAGAGCATGATGGAGTCAATGCATTAGAGCGACAGGCATAAAAATATTCATAAAGATTAGGCAATAAATTCACCTTGTGTCAGCACACTTATAAAAGAAATCCAAATGGGAGCGATAAATTTATTATGCATTTCCCACAATTGTCGCACTTTCGCTCCCTATAATTGAGATTTATTAGAATGTTTATATATTTGTATATTCCTAAAATATCAGTCGCAATTTGCACGCTGAGAACTGCACTTTTTTAAAATTATTTTTCAAGCCATTTAACTGAACACACGGTAATAAACTGACTTTTATATTTATTACTCTGCTCTTATGTCCTTTTAATATCCGTTTCTACTGAAGAACTGACTTTATTCTTGCAGATTCATGCTGTTAAATATTTATAGATACCTTCCAGTTTTAATGAGAGTGAAAAGCTTTAACTTCCAGTTTTTTGAAAACTCTCTTTTTTGGATAATGAGCTTTTTGAAAAAAATTCAAGAGTGAGCTTTTAATAAAAGCTCTTTTTATCAATAAATTTTCGTATGCATAGAAAATCATTGAAATTTAATTAAGAATAAAACGCAATAATTTTTGCTTCTTTTTGTGGTTATCATGAATAAAAAATTTATTATGAAAAATACAGTTGTTATCGTTTAATTGACGATTAAATTGAATTTTTAAACATTCTGAAAATTTTTTAAAATTTGAAATGATTTAATGATAGCAAAAATTAACTTGAAACTTGATCTGTAAAATAAAACAGAAAAACAAGCCAAAGGCCATCATAAAATTAATTAGTGAAAATAATATTTTTATTAGACTTTTCGAATAAATTTGTTTATATATAACGATGATTTTGTTTCATCATTATTTCCATAATAATAGAGCAGAATAAAAAATAAAATAAGAAAATTAAAAAAAAAACAATTTTTTATCCTTCCACATTCAATTATAATAAAACTATGTTTAAAGTAAGTAGATGTCTGTGTGTTTTTAGGAGAACATTAATTAAGTCAATTAGAAAATTGATTTTTTATTCATAGTTTTAAAAGTTGGAAAAAAAGATTGTGTTTATGTGACATGTTCTTTTTTTAGTTGATGGTAAAATAAAACAAATTTTCTATAGTTATTTTACAACACAAAAGAGAATAAATAAAACTTAATATTTCACTAATGCAAAGCACCATTTAATTAGATAATAGACAATTAAAAACAACATTTTTTCTATACTCTCTCTTAAATAAAATTTCTGCTTTCTTCCTCATTTTCATTTTTCCAAAAAAAAATAAAACAACAACAAAAAAATAGTTTTTTTTTCTCATTCAAAATTAGTTTAAATTTAATTGTTAAAAGTAGTAGTTAAATAAAAACCCGCATCCAAGCTATATCAAATATAAAATTTTTCATTGATTAGCGGAAGAATTATTTTTTTCTTTTTTATAAAAACAAAATATGACAAAACAAATGAAAAATGTAATAAAACCTGAGGTTATGCATTAACACAAATGTGGATTTCAAAAAATAAAAAAAATTCAAACGCAATATCCAAACAGTGATTGATAAATAAGAAATGTGATAATAAATTTTCACATTATAAAAATTATTTCTTTTTTGCCAAAAATGTTGATAGAAAAATTTCGTCTGTAGATAAAAACAACGACACATTTATTTTAGTATGTCCATGATGTGTGATTGATATTTTTTAAATATTAAGTAAGTAACAGTAATAAATTAGTTTAGTAGCTGCGTGTGAGATATATGTGTAGATAGATAATATGTGTATTCTATCTCCCCTTCAATTGTCTTAGTAATTTAAAAACAGATAAAATTTGATAAGTATTTAGTGAATTTAAACATCTGCAGAACACTTCTCCTCTGTAGGTAGTAGATATCATATATTCATATTTCATGGTACATTAACTCTTCATCTTCATTTGATGTTTTATAATTATATAGACAATCACTTAAAAATTAAATTTAGAAATTAAAATTAATTTATCATTATGGGCTAATAAAAATTTTTTTTTTTCTTTAAACAATAAGAACTGTCACGAAAGCTCCATCGTTTCAAACACTGAAAAGCTTCATGAAAACTTAATACACTAAGTAGCATTATGCTAAGTTCTTGTCCTAATAAATAAACATTAGATGTTTTTTAGCTGTCTAGCTATGAGAGAAGTAAGAATGCGTGCGTGTATTTTATACAATCACTGCAATCTCTTCTCATCATGAATTTATACTATGTCGCAAAGAGGAATTGAGTTTCACTCTTTCGATTATCTTAAACTTAGAAAACAAAAAAAATATAAAATTGTAATAATAAAACTTTCTTCTTCATTAACGAAATTCAACAAAAAAATATATATGCATGTATATGTATAAGATTTAACAACAATCATACAATTATACATTTTACATTGACAGACATTATTTGCTATCTTATAGATTTTGTAAATAAAAGAAAACAATAAAAAATCATCTTATAGAAGATTGAAAAAGTTTTAAAAAAATTTCTTAATTAAAATTATGTGCAAGGTGGTCGACGATGTGTTTATGCTGCACATTTTCTTTCAACTTAAAAGTTGATTAAGTGTAAATCGATATATGTAATTTTAAAATTAACCATTAAATGTATATTTTGTGCTAAAATTGTTAGAGGGTAAGTAATTTCAGAATTGATTTTCATCCAATAATTAATTAATTGGCAAATAGCAAAACCATTTGACTATTGTTTGTCTCTCATATTTTTCTTTTATACACATACATCATTTCATAAATTTGTAGATTCAAATTATTCTATCTAATTTTAACAGACTAATATTTTGTCTGCTATTAATTGTAAATATAAATTGTGATACATGTATATAATAAATTTATCTATATTGTGTGTTTGCATCGCATTTATGTACAGGTTGCTCAGCTATTTGAACATAATAAAAAACAACAAATAATTTTCTTCCATTATAAAGCTTAATAAGTTGCTCAAACTGAACAAATACATATTTTTTCTTCATTTCATTTCTTCTTTTTTGTTATTTTTTTATAAAACTTTTTTTTCATAGCCCACTGAGGTAACGTTAAACGAAAAAAAGAGAAAGTTTTCTTCTTAGCTTGCCGTTTTCTGACTTAAATTTGTATTCTGCAATGTACTTGTGATGGAGTTACTGTTGCCATTCGATGATGGCGAGATGACTTCATCGCTGTGCTGTAATACTATGTTCGGTTCAAGAATGGAATGTTTCATCTTACTTAATTGTGATCCATAAAATCCTGTGGCTGTCTCTTCGTCATTGCCATTTACATCCGGATGCTCATGATCATCGCCCTTTTCCGTTTTTATATTCTGTATCAGATTGAGACCAACGCAATTGTTATTGTTATTGTGAGCCTTTCCATTATCAAGTCGTGAGTCATCATCTGTTGCATCCGATTGAGATCTTCTCATGTTTAGTGGCCGAATATTATCACTTTCGTCATCTATACTATCGCCTGATCGATTCCGTTTTTCCTGTCTCATTTCTTGTTCATATTGTGCCAGTAGTTTCCGTTTTGCAAAATATTTCTGGTATTTTTGATTATCCAGCATTTTGCTACTCGAGTTGACTTGCTGCACACCAAATTTTTGTTGTTGCTGAAGGTGATTGTTTGCTAGGCTTAAGTTGTTGTTTGTAGTACTAGTGTTGTTATTATTCGTCATATTCATCGTCGTTGTATCGGGATTATTGTTGCTGCTATTGATGAGTGATGTTTTCGGCTTAATGTGATGTCGAATATTTTGTCGATTCTCATTGATGATATTATCGGGATGTTGGAAATGAGCGGGTGCGGGTTGACGCATTTGACTATAATTGAACTGTTGCTGTTGTTGTTGCAGATGCAAAGCTTGTTGCTGCTGTTGTTGACGATATTGCATTGCATAGTTGTTTTCTTCGCGTTCTCTTTCACGCTCTCGTTCTTCGTTATTGTCGCCCGTGCTCTGGAAATTTATGGACAGTAAAATTTAGAATTTGAACGGCGAAAGCCATCATAATCATTATTACCTCGCCATGGAGCCCCTTGACTTGAAGCGCTTCAGCGACTTTCAAAAAATTCGGTAGATCTTCATATTTTACGTTGACCTAGATTTTTATGTACGCGCATAACACAGCACAAGAGAGGAGGAGAGAAAAGAAGTTTTTTTCATCATTTTGAAATGAAATTAAATGAAAGTAATTTAAAAGAAGCAAGTCAGAGTGAGCGGGAGAGATGCTTGGGAAAAAGAAGATATGTGGAAAGAAGAAATGGAGAAAAAGAGAAATTTCTTTTCTAAAAACAGTCCAGAAGTATTTGAGCTATTGGTGAGTGGGGAGAGAAAAGTTAGTTAATCTTGCATATCATACCTGTCCACTATACATGAAATCCAACAATCCAGCCATGTGATTACTATTGACATCAGTCATAAACAGGATCGGATGTGATGACGGATGCTCGATAAAAATCTTTTGAAAGTATGGACTGCAAACAGACAGAACCTAATGGCATTGTTGTTTTAAAGAGAAAAAGATTAATAAAATTAGAGAGAGAGTTGAAGCAAAGTAACTTTTTTTTGTGTATCATGCTGAGTTACGCGCATATGACATGACAATTTACTTTGGTAAAATAATCATGGCAATAAATTTTGAGCTTTTGAAAGACTTTTTTGATTAGCCTTTAGGCAATTTTGAGACAATTTCATTACATAATCTTTTTTTGCTGATCTTTTTCTAATTTAACGGTTTTTTTAAATTTAAAAACTAATTCTAACAGTTATTTTTCAATGAAATTAATACAACTCAAAATTTAAGCAATAAATAATAACTCAACGCATCATTAATTTCAAACTCACCAATTTATGTGCTTTGAAAATTTTTCCACCTGCAGCGATTGTAACGTCAACCATTTGTCCATCGCGTTGTAAATTATGAAAACCTTTGCACATATTTCCATGAAAACCACGCCATGATAGTAGATATTGATCAATATTATGATGCTCATTCATCTCATGCAAGAACTTTTGATTTAAGTTTTTCAAATTGCGCTCATAAGTACGCACCATATTGTCCTCATAGTCATCATCATTATTGTTCGCGTGACTACTCGCACTATTTCGACTGCTATTAATGCTACCTTCGCTTGCGGTATTATAGCCGGCACTGTTTGCCATTAGATTTCGGTTTGCATTTAATGTGTTGTTGTTCGGCTCAATTAGACTATCTTTTTCTTTTGACAGGCTATCGCTGAGTTTGCTGGTATTTAAGCTTGTGAGATGACTTTTATTGTTATTTTTATCATTTGTAGAATTCGGTGTATTCATGAGACTGTTATTTAGAAGTTTTGTGCTCAAGTTAATAGATACTTCTGATTTTGTATCATCATCTTCATCATCATGCTTCTCATCCACCACATCAATATCCATTGGAGTATTTCTATTACTATTATTTGACGTCAAGTTTGTGTCACGTTTGAGATAGTTTTGTCTATTCATGCCAAGACCGAGGCCTAAATTTGATAATACAGATGACATGGATGCATTTAAATTGGCAGCTGCGAGAACTGCTTGTAGTTCTTCATCAAAGTTTTTGTCATCGAATGTGTCAGTATCAAAACGTTTTGTGGACGAAAAGAGGCGCAAAGATGGATCGTTAACTTGGTCGCTAAAATAAACGTCCATTAGTGTGAAGAATGGCCATTCACGTCGCTTTGGTTCTTCTGACAATTTTATAGCCTGTGAAAGAGAGATGCGGAATAATTGAATAATTAATAGAAATTGATACACAAATAGATGATAGCAGTGAGAGAGCTAATTATCGTGATAGCAGTAAATTTGCTAATAGCTGTTCTCTCTCTTAGACATAATTTATTCCCCTCTTGCCGCATAAATAAAGAATATTTTTTCTCTACATCTTTTTTATTTGCGAGTAACGTTAAAAATGAAATTTATTCTTATAATTAGGCAAGTGTGTGTATGGACACATATATACATGTAGGCATCAGCATCATTTATCTATCCAAAATAAAAAGTTTATAACTGTTTAGAGTCATTTCTTTTTTTTCCTCTCGTTTATATATTTCGCTCACGTTGAGAATTTTTGAACTGATTACAAAGCATTGCTTCTATTATTTTATTTATTTATTTTTTCAGTGATTATCTTTCATATTGAATTTCAGCATTTTGTCTTTTTCTTAAACTCAATTCAATTATTTTTATCATGAAACTTTTTTAGCGAATCAAATAAAATGCGCTCTAATAATGTTTAACAGTTTAAATAAAAAAGAAGAGATCGTTTTTAGTTCGTTCAACGGGTCATGTGTGTTTGATACAAAAAAAGATCAGTTTTTTTTCATACTCTTGTGCCCCTTTCTGTTCTGATTGAGTGGACAGGCATAACCGAAGCATAATAGAAAGAAATTTCTTCTTCTAACTCTCTCGTCTTAATGTAACCCACTTTATATGCTCTTAATGATCTTTGATCTCATCATGATGATGCCTTCATGTATGTTCTTTTGTTATTCTTATGCCTAATCTCTCATTTATATATACATACATAAAAAATCTCTCCCTAGAGTGCCATGCATATAGACCCCGTTGTATGTTTCATTGTTGATTGTCCCGTTAATTCTTAAATCTGATAACATTACAACATTCTTTTTTATTTTTGGGTTATAATGGACATGTTCTTAGTGCCTTTTTCTTCATATTTATAAATGTATAAATTTTGAAGAATGTTGAAGGTCAAGAAAAAGAAAAATGGACAAGTAAGTGGTTGAGTTTGAAGTTCTGGCTTGTTAACTTTAATTTTCACCACGACTCATTAAGAATCGATTAACAGTTCGTTCTCACGTTAACGATAAAACACGTGCGATAACTGTTTCGATCAGCTGATCTACAATTCAATGTTCTTATACTGTTTAATGTTCTGATGTGCTCACTCGTCAACCCTTTTTGAATTCAATTGTAATAAATAAGAATTTAATCATTTGAATCTTGAACTCAAAATAAATACACGCATTCATTCATACAATAAAGAGTTTATGCAAAGGGAAGTTGATGTCATTGACAACGATTGTATTTTTCATTTTAAAATGTCTAAAACATAGTGAAGATGAAACAATTAGAAAATTACTTTTAGAAAAATTATAAGCAAAATCTCTACACAATTTGCCTTTTATTGAATATTTAGATCATTGAACGTAAAGAAAATATTCTATTCTTGACTCATTGTTCGTTTTCAGTTCATTTATATTCGTCTCATTTGGCCACTAACAGCATTTTCATAGAAACGGTTTTTTATGGATAGATCTTTTTTATATATTTAAATGGCAATAGATTTGAGCACACTAAAAATAAGAATTTCGAGTGTGCAAGAGATAATGATGAAGAGGAGAAACACAAAAATTCAAGTAATTCCGTTAGATTGGCTCTCTTGCTTGCTTACTCAGCCGAACTTATAGCTTTGTAACCCATTTACTTATTTTTTTCTTTCAGTTTTCTATTTCTTTTATTCTCATTCGCATAACAGTAAGAACAATGTTAGGCAGCATACCATTCTTATTTCTCTTTCTTCTCATTCTTAACTCTTCTTCTTTCTCCCGTCTTTATCGTCGATTCTGCTTTAACTGTGTCGTCGAGTCGATTTTTCCTTGACTGAATTTCTTTTCATTCAATTCTTTTGCTTATGCTGTTGTATTGCTGTACATAGCGTAACCATGTGTAAGTATATTATTCATCAGAGTTTTTAATTCTTTTACGCTAAGATCCGTTTCTTTCATACAATCGCTTACTCTTACGTTCAGTGAATGTTCGCCAAAAAGTAAAATAAAAAGTAATAATGCTATGTATGACTACATTCATTAGGAATATTATTCACACACAAGTCTCTTTCTATTGATTTATATAACCATCCACAAAAAAAAGAGCTTAAGCCTATCCACACAAATGTGCTAAGCTATAGCTATAGAAATATCGCCTAGCTCGGTTTGGAATATAAAAATGCTGCGGGTTTCTCTTTGAATAGCTAATTTGTTTAAATTGAAAAGAAAAATAGAAAGTTTTTTTTTTATTTTTGTATAATTTTTTCTCTTGTCTCTCTCTCACTCACTCGCTTGCTGACTCTTTTTGCTTCTTTTCGTTTCAAAGACTGTAATCGACGAAAAAAAATTGTATATATTTTTATGGTAAAAAAAGCATAATAAAAATATTGTCGAGAGAGCAAAGAAGAAATGGCAAGTAAATGATGTTAAATTACATCAACTGCAAAGTACAGCAGGTATTTCTTTTTTTTTTTCTTAGCTTTACTTTCTTGCCTTGTTGTTGTTGTTGATGGTGCATGAAAATATTTTACCTTTTTTTCGCTATGCTTTGCCATTTGACACAATTTTCACTCGATTATGCGGTTTGTATGAGAGAGAAAATAAAGTGAGGTTCAAGGTTGTCTGGCATTGAGTTCAAAGTTGAAATGGTTCTTTTTTTCTTCTACGATGCTTATGGCAAAAATCAATGATTAAAAGAGAAATTTTTGAGGTGAGAAAATTTTGGGATTTCTAAGAAGGTCAAATAATCTTTCAAGTATGAATTAATTTCGTTACTTTTTTTCTTGGTTAATTAATATTCTTAAAACTGTTTTCAAAAAAATACTGTAAGAATTTCTTTTTAACAATTTATCAGTTATTTTCATTGCATTTAATAAAGAAATGCAAGAATGAATAAAAGAAAAAGCCATAGAAAGAAAATAAGTATTAAAAAACAAAAATTCTTTTCCACTTTTCTTTTAACAAGATTCTCATTATTTATGATCTAATGAGAAACTTTTGTACTATTGAAAAAAACCGCAAATTCTCATTCTTTTTTAATTAGAAGCGCTGTGGATCTATATTAATTACTATTTCGAATGAAATTAAAAGAAAGATTAAAAACTGTATTTTTTTAGAGCAATGTTCTTGAACTATTCACAAAATATGTAAATAAAAAAATTGTACAAAAATATTTCATTATTAAATAGAATCTTATCAATATTATAAATTTCATCACATAATCTAAATAAATAGTAAACAGATGCAATTAACAAATAAGCAGAAAAAAAGTTTTGATAGTCAAATCATCAAGAATTTACAGTGAAATTTCTCTCATGTAAGAAATTCAAACTGCTACAATCTGTTGAATCAACAAGAAGATTTCATTTCATTTTCAAAAAGAAACTTTCATATTTTATATTTATTTATTGTGTGTGTCGTTACGACGCATAAAAGTTTTTTTTTGTATTTTAAGATGCGAATGGAGAAGGAGAAGAAATCTCACCACTCACATAAGCATGTTCATCCGTGATCCATCCATTGAACATTGAACTTAATCATCATCGTTTTTTTACTGCACAGAAGTAATCGAAGAAGCGGTAGGGAGAAGAAATAACTTTTATTTTCTATCATTAGAAACGCTGAGACATCATGTGTGTAAATGTACAACCATTTTTGTAAAAGAGGTTGAGTCTCTTCTCTTTCTATTACTTCTCTTGTGCGGTGTATTGAGATATTTCAATAGAGATGAAACTCTTAAAGCATCCAAAAAAAAACGAATGTCTCTTACATCATCTATAGATGGGCACTACACTATTTATTGATCTCTCGATTTACGATTGTGTGTTACTTTGCAGGTAGATTCGAGTAATTATCAGTCATCGAATGACTTCAAAATACACATACATATATATGAGGCGTAAAAGAAAATAGAAAGTTCTTTTTTAAAATTATTTTCACCACTCATAAACACGAATTTATAATGAAGTTTGGCTTTTGTGTATTGTCGAAGTGATTTTTTAATGTTATTTGATTTTTTAGCAATTCAAACTTGCGCTCGCTTGGGGGCTTATTACATGTCATTAAGATCGACAATTGTCTAATGTACACAATCTCTATCACTCTCATTTAGTTTCTTTTTATTAACCAGATGTTGTCCACTTGTTGCGCGTCCTAATTTGATCTATGATCTGTAACACTATACGTGGTGGACATAAGGAATGTTTTTTTTTGTGTATTGCATGCATAATTTGATTTTCTACGTATTGTTAAGTCATAATGGAGAGAGAGAGATCTAAAATGCATATAACAAGAAGTCGATAGAGAGTGTTTATTGCGACATACGTATATGAGGAGTCACATAAGCATACAAATTGTATTTTTGATGCAAATGAACTACGATAGATTAGTATTATTATTTTATGATGATGATGATGACTTAAGATGAAGTGAAACTTGATTGTATGCGTGTGCAGCGCGCTTGAAGAATTTCTGACTTTCTCAAAAAATATTATGAAGAAAAAAAAGATCGAGCCATGGTAGACACCCAAAAATAGTAATCTGAAGTCGACAAGGACGTGTGTTGAAATAGCTTTAGAAAGAAAACAAAAAGCACACACCATGGACTCAATATAATCTCTCGCTGCTTGGTTGGTTATATAAAGAAATAGAAATCTAACAACACGTGCTTGATTGAATGTGAAGATTTTTTTTTCATAAAAAATATATATAATATTCCTATCGTGGAAAAGTTGCTGTTTCAGAAAGTACCACAGAGTGCTCTCAACATTTCTCAGGTGAAATTTCATTCATTCTTTTCACATTTTTCTTGCTTTACAGAAAAGAAAATAACTTTTTTTGTGTGTAAAATCAAGAGAAATTTCTCTTCTCATACATCTACGCAATATTATATAGCAATAACAGCAGCAACCGCAGTGACGGACGTTTCTAATTCCTCTTCAAACAATCTTACTTACGCAGATGAACTCTCTCATCAACTCGCAATTATTTATGAGAGACTCAATGGAGTTCACAATGCAATGCAATTCACTTCATGTCATTAAAATCATTCTTTTTAATGCGATTATGTTGTTGGCTCTTCTCACACATCAACACAGAAAATAAATCACTTTTGAGGCTCATTTCATATGACAAATTGATGAATCTTTTTCTCGCTTTCTGTCTGTGTCTCTTATTCGTACATTTGTATATGCTTGAAATTGAATAATAAAAGTATTTTTTTAAGTTTTGCAAAAGGAGTTTTATGAGTGTGTCTAAATAGTTAAATGTTCATATGAATGTATTTTCTATTGAAATAAATGACAATGTAACTATCCTAGTGAAGAAGTGAGTTAATGAAGTTACTTTTATATAGTACAAAGAATAACTTGAAAATTCCTTTACCATATGGCTTTAAAAAGAATTTAACTTCAGTCATAATCTGCAGAAATGCAAATTTCATAAATAACTTTATAAAGTGTATGAACGTTCGTAAAACAAGGTCATAAGTTAAAGCGAAAATGCAGAAAGAAAAGAAACAAGAGAGCGAACAAAAACAATCGAGCAGATGAAAATGGAAATAAAATGAATAAGCATGTGAGTGTGCAATATAGCAAGCAAGCGAGCAAAGAGATTTATTAATAATAAAGGTGTGATCAGGTGAAATTACAATCGCAATTCATTGTGTTGGCTCGTCTTTTGCTGTTGTTGTTGAACGATTATGAAGCAGAAACAGAAGAAAGAAAGAGATCTTCACATTTGGCAAAATTAAATTGATGATCAACTATGAAATTACAACAATGGACTACAAGAGAGACCTAAGCTACTACAATTGCCGTGGTTAATTTCACTTTATTTAATGCATTATAGATTATACGATTTAAGAAGTAGAGAAAGATAGAAAAAATTGAAAGAAGACAATGGAGAGTCGTTAGACATGATATGTATTACCATTACTACTATTCTGCACGAAAAATGATTTCAATAATTCATACACATTCACATCTTGTTGTCTCTTTTTTTCTATCTTACTCGCTTTTGCTCACTGTCTTTCTAAGTAGGTAAGAAATTTCACTTCTTTTTTTTTATCGTGGGCTTCTTACTCATACATATAGGATGAAAGTTGAAGTTATTTCAATTTTCTCCACTAGCAACTTATCAAATCATTTTAATCTCAGTCCAACAAATAGACAATGAATATTTGAGGTTTCTTGACCAGGATATAATAACTAACAAATATAGACATGCAATTCTTTTATTATTTACTCTCTGATGAGAAATAAGTGAGGCAATAAATAAATAACTATAAAAATGACCATCGAAGTGAAATTGGGACATTGAAGACGCACCCACTTCGAAATATTTACTTGTGAATTCTACAATTTATGATCTGTTGCCATTTCATCTTAACGCGATATGCATTATAAAAGATAGAGAGAGAGTACGCATTGAAGAATTTTTATTGCTATAGAAATTGAGGCTTCATGGTCTTTTGATACGATGAGATTTACACATATTCTTTTAGGGCTTTTCTGCGCAGCAATTCTTTCTTCGCGAATAAACTTTATCCTTGACTGTGTGTTGTGTAACTGACCTAGCCTCACTCAAGAATCGTTGATGATTAACTCATCTCTTTCTTGTTGCGCGCTCACTGAGTCAACATACAGTGCTGACAAAACAAAATTGTGTTTTTTTTTAAAAAGTTCCCCCTCATATATTCTTCGCGCTCACTCTCGACAACCTTCGATTTTTTTATTATTGTTATTTTCTTCTTCTCGGTTTCTCTCAATAATCGATTCCAAAAGAAGTAAGTCATCATGATCCTTGAATACTCAATAAATCATTGAAACAATTCAATATTCATCTTGCATTTAGAATTCATAATTTATGAGTCTATTCTATCTCTGCTTACTTATTTTTTTTCTTTTTACCCGCTTTCGTTATATTTGGGTAGAAATGAAATTGAAATTGAAAGAAAGAGCAACGAGGAGAAAAGAAATTTCTTTTTAGAAAGGAAATTCCTCCGCGATTTATTTCTTATTACTTTTTTTTTCTTCTTGCTCATTTCAAGTTCCGTTTCGTCTTCTTTTTGCCAAAAGTAGTTACCGATGATATGATACACACAATCGCATAAATTTTGTGTGTAACTTTTTTTTGCCTTTCTCACAATTTAATAAGTATTATTGACCAGTCAGAAATACTGAAAGATTCCTTTGAGAAAGTTTCGAGAACATATATATCCGTGAATTGGAACTGATGGAAGAAAAAAAAATTAATTCGATAAAGAAAGATATTCATGTATGTTTGTGGAAAAGGGAAGACAGAAGAGGAAAGAATTCGACAGAGACTCGAGTCGAGAAAAGATTTCTTTTAATGGTTGACCTTAGAGTGAATAAGCGAGTAAAAAAAGTCTTTTGAGTCAAAGACAGAGCGTGCAGGTTGTTTTTACTCTGCTAAAAGTTTGAAATTTTAATTGAATTCTCTGGGAAATATTTTTGCTTGTCTCCATAGAAGAAACCTTTCATTACTTCTATATAGATTTCTACAATCTTGATAGTTAAATATTTGATAAATTTCCCTCTTAAAACAAATATCTATCTCTTTTTTATGTGTGAATGTCGATTTCTCCTCTCGAGATTTTTCTCAAAAAAAAAAAGTAAATTCGCATTTAATAGACCGAAGACTCTTTCTTTCTATCTCTACATCTAAATCGTAACAAAAATAAGGAAATAACCTGAACCCCATATCATATAAATATTTAATATATGTATTGCGAAGCAAAAGCGATTGTTAATAATTTATGATATTATTCTTGCACCATTCCAAAGTATACCCCTCCCTAATCTTTCTTTCTTCTCTTCTCTATGGCGCAGTGCATAGACAAGCGAAAAAAAATATTATTTAGCTTCATAAAGCTACAAAGCGTGATTTCGAAATAACACACGAAAAAAAATCTCATTTTTGGTCAACCTTTACGTAATGTAAATTTTTAGAAATTTTTTTAAAGCTAACAACATACAAGTCTCTCATTGACTTGTGCATATGTGCCATAAGAGTGGTTTTGTTTTGCTTTTATTATCAAAAGCTCTCACATGAATAACGTTGTATTTGTATGTGTGTGTATAAGTTTGTCTTTAAATAAGATGCCCATGGCTTCTACTAAGTAATATTCCACGCATACGAACGTATATGAGCAGCAGTTTTTCAAATTTTTTTTAGAAAACTGAAACGCTTTTTTGTTAGGGTAAAGGAACCTATTTATCGGCATGAAAAATATTTTTCAAAACACTATATCTCACTTAATTTAATATTTCCACTGTTTGAATTATATATTGTTACAGCGAAGCACTTTTATTTGAATCATTATTTATAAGCGATAAATGTGTCACAATTTCACTTTTGTACGGAATAATCGGCGTATGAACCTAATTATCTTCGGAACCTAAATCGGCGTAAGTTTACACTTTACTTTTTGCAAAAACTTTTAAACATGAACTATTCTTTTACACTTATTATCACTTCCTAAAGACATTATAATTCACTAAATACTAAGAAAATTGATTTAAAACGATAAAATTTACGAAATTTTTTGTTTTGATTTTTGCCGAACCTCTGTATTTTTTTCATGAAGCGCATAAAATCAATTTTCACGATAATTAGGCATACGATAATTAGGTTCCATCTAAACGCTCTTTATAATCATTTAAATTATATATATGAGCTGTTTGAGATAAATGTAGTTTAGTGAAGTTATTAACAGTTTTTGAAAATATTGACTATTTATTTTTAAAAATAAAAAGAAATTTCGCGTAAAATAAAGATTGCAGATCAAATGAAGTTAAAAAGTTTTAGTCATATATTATCATAATAAAAAGTTTACAATGAAATGAGTTTATAGTGATAAATTTGATTTTCAAAAACGCTTTAGGATACGCCGATTGTTAAATTTCTAATTTATGCCTTATTGCGATGTCTATTAGCATTTCTATCTATCCAAAAAAGTGAGAGAAACATTATTGTAAAGAGCTCATGTTGTGCAATTCCCTTTTTATGATGCTTTCATATAAACTAATGCGAAGCATAACAAAAAAGTCTCAGCTAGATATCATGTTCAAAACAGGCGCTTTAACAAGTGTCTATCTTTATTCAGGTGGCGAATTTTTTTCTCACTTTTCGACAACAACTAAAGGCAATAATAAGAAGAAATAAGAAGAAAAAAGGAGAAAAAGAAAGACAGATGAAAAATGCAACAGGTATGCTCTACATAAATGAATATAAATATCTCTTCTCGCTGTCGTCGTTGTCGGTTTTTTCTCTCTCATGCTCATGATTTCCTTAAGCAAGAAAAAAAACATCAATAAAGAGAAAAAGAGACAATGAAGATGAAGAGAAGAAGGAAAATACCTTAAAGTAGTATATAACTGTTATAGTAATTCAAGCAAGCCCTTCAATATCCTACATACATCATGCTCGTTTATTAAATAGGCAGAACAAGCAAAGTTGGAAACAAGATTTTTTAATCAGCACACGAGAAAGCATCTCGTTTTTAGGCTTTTTATGTTCTTTCTTTGAATTCTTTCATTTTTCGTGTGTGCTTTCATTTGCTGCCTTCATGTAGCGCATGCTACACAAGCTCGTCGTCGTCGTCATTGTATATACTACATAGAGTTAATGTTATTGTTGTGGACCTGTACATACTTATAAGAAAAGAAAAGATTTCTTTTTTCAGAAATTTCTTTGCTTCTTTCGCTTGCTTTTTTGTGTATTATTTCGAAAACGAAAAAAAGCAACAACAGAAAGAGTATATCAGAAGAAGGTATGGACTGGCTGACTAAGTAACTGTACAGCGTTCTAAATATTTTCTCATTTTCTGCCTCATTCAGAGAACTTCTTTTGGCAGTTAATTAATTAAATTGAAGGTTCCACTTAGCTCACCATCAATTATTTTCTCTTTTTAGCGCACTTACGTATTGTGCGGAATTTTTATGAATGCAAACTTGTTCATACATAAGTGTTCTTAATTCTATTCTAATTGTTATTTCATTATCTTTTTTACGAGTATTAAATTCTTTATAATTATTTACTGTTTAGCAAGTTATTCTTCTAAATTGTTTAATAATGAGCTCATTTCTTAGTGACCATTTTCGATTATCCCAAGACTTGTTCTTTTTAAAATAGTACTTTGCAACTGTGAAATACTTTGCATTTCTTTTTCCAATATATTCAATAATTTAATTTTAAATGTAGATTTTACAAAAAGAAGCACAAGGCGATCATCGTTAATAAAGATTCCCACGCCCTTTTTTAAGATCAAAGTATCTACAATATAAAGTAAAAATTTCTAACGGCGCCTGCATTCTGCAATTCTAAAGTTGAAAATTTAAATCAACTTTAAATGATGAGATATTTTAAACTAGCTATAAAAAATTAAACTTTCACGATAAAATGTTTTATTGAATTTCTCCAATGTTCCTTTTTTATATTATGTTGAAGCATTAATCATAAACCAATCAGTAACTCTCCAGTATCAATCAATAATTTTCTAAACACTATTAATAATCATCAAAAGGTGTAGATTGATAGCCCATGAAGAATTCGCAGCACAATTTTTCGCGCGCTCAAAGGTAATTTTAAATGAAAGTGCAGTTAAAATATTTTTCTCTTGAATGAGAGAAGAAAAAATCATTCATGCACTTGATAACGTTGTTTTACGTTAACTCTTTAGCGGTTGTAACATTAACATCATGTTTACACATCTAGTGTTATTTAGTCAAAAATAAATGAAGGTGCATGATGGTAAAAAAATGAGAATAAAGAAATTTTCGTTTTAATTAAAAGCGAAAATCATTTCATAAATCATGAACGAGAATTATTATTCATTGAGCCACCATCGTAAGTGGCTATGTAAAAGAAAATAAAAAGCAGAAGCAAGAGCTATCATAGTCAATTTTTTGTTCATTTTTGAAACTCACCTTGTACTCTTGCAATAAGTTATTCCATTTTTTGATGATCTTTGAAATTGGAAGTGGGACATTGAGTTCTCGCTCCACGACGCTGCAAAAGAAAGAGATGTAATAACATGAATAGAAGAATAAGAGGAAAATAGATAATCAAGAGAAAAGAAAAATTTTGAATTATTTGCATAAAACTTGAATTTTTTTCTCTTCATTTATTATTTTAGAGACACTGTGAGCAAACGAAAGAGTGAGAGATAAAAGAAGGGAAAGGAAAAGAAAGCAATTTTTTCAATTCTTTCTTTTTTTTGGGTTTGACTTCCATGCATACTCAGAAATCAATGCTTATGAATAGGAGTTTAAGAAGAAAAGAATAAAATTTATATGTTTGTATGTAGACCTATTTAATTGTAATCAACAAAAATAACAATAATGCTAATAAATTTACAGAATAAACATTGCTGTCTAAATGTCTTTTTTGCAAAAGAAAAACCTGTTTCTTTCTAAATCAAGGCAAATTGTTATCTTAATATTTATTGACAGTAAATCAAACAATTTTTTGACAAAATAACTTTTCTATTCGTCAACTGTTAGTTATCATTGACTCTAAATCTTTATTTTCGGTGAATGTTTTTGACTTTATTAACAGTTTCTATTAAAAGAAGTACATTCACCAAATGATCTTGGATTTTAATCGTTTATACATGAATTTATTTGTAGTTATGAAGTGCAGAATTGTTTTCACTTCTTTCGAAATTTTAAATTTTCTCATATTAACACCAAAATCCATCTGTAAATTATATTTAATCTCTTGGTACTTGATGGGTCGACTTTCTTCTTCCCAATTAAATAAGTACATACATACATGTATATCTTACTCTTTCGTGTGTGTATATTTTTGTGGATTAAAGTCATTTATGAGAGTTAAAGCTTTAGCATTCATAATGTAATTGTTGATTTGTACTTACGCCCATGCATATTTTGATGCATTTCTTTTGCCTGTAAACAACGGTGACAACTCTGCACGCAGTCTGATGAGCGTTTTGACTTTGTCCGCTTCCCCTATAAAAGGTGAAATAAAAAATTAACAATAATCTTAAAAGATAAAAACATGATTGTATCAGCCTTTCTACATTTCGTATATGTGTTACGTATGAAGCATGAAATTTCAAAATTTGTTTTATTTTATTTTTCTCTTGCTCTTATCTTGTCATAAATAAGTTCCACACACAAAAATAGAGTGTTTTTAGATCTACTTTAAATCATTTCGTATGCACATAACTCTGTTACGTTACATACACTTGAATTAATTAAAATATGTATGCTGGCCGTTCTCTTTAGCTGTATGTGCGAGTGCGAGAGCAGTTAAGCAGTAGAAACACAGTAAAATTAGTGAAATTTATATATTATATCTTTTTTCGTGTGTTGTACATTTTGCCGTTAAGACATGAAGTATTAATGCTCTTAAAATGAGTATAATCATGTATGTATGTGGCAACAAAAGTTTCTTCAGAGCAATAACAACAAAAAAGGTGCACAGAAGAAGAAAATGAAGCAGAAATTTGAGAAATGAAAATTTATACAAAATTAATAAATGAATATTAATTTCTTTCCTCTTTGGCATTTTGGCACTTATTGTGGCTATTGAAATACGAGCAGGTATGTATATTAAGTCTAGCTAGAGAGGGAAAGGCAATGATGATGAGTCAAGTGAATTCAAAATAAGAAGTTGATGTTGTTACTGCTGTGAAGATTGCTTTAATTGCGAGTAAAAGAAATTGCTATTAACGAGATGCCAGCGCGAGAGCGAATTGTAGATAAATTTCAGAAAATTATTAGAGAAAGATTGCTGATCCGCCTCCTTTTTTATTATCCCATAATATGTAATAGTAAGATGAATAATGCCAAAGATTGTGAGAACATAAAAAATTCAATTAAATCGTCATTAACAAGTATCGGGGTGTATAATTTAAGGATATTTGTTAATTAAAAATTTGCTCAATTTGCCAATAAAACATTCTATATTTGTTAGCTACAATTTGCGCACAGAAATACATTCGTATTTGATAATTACGATCTCAGTTTTTTTAAATCTGTCTGTATCTCGGTGAGATAGATTATATACACAAAATTAGAACATGTAGATAGAATTTCCTCTCATCAAGTGCATGATTTTTTGCCGTAATCGTGCGCCAAATTGCTCTCAATCTCAATACTTCTTTCTCTCTTTTTTCATCTCATCTTATTCTTTCTTTCTTTCTCCCTCATTAATGTATCAAATCTTAAGAATTCCGCAAGGTGAACGCAATAAGTTGGTAATAAGATGAAATGAAGAGGATGAAGATGATGATGAGAATTTTCAGAACGTGCAATCGATTGAATCAGGTTAAAATAGAATAAAAGACTACTGATGTGAAGCTGTAATAGAGTATGTGTTTGAAAGACATAAAAAGAGAGGCGAAAAATATAGGTTAAGACAGAAGAATCTTTGCCGAGCATACAATTATATGCTACTGCACAGCTGAGTTTCACAGCACATATGTGTGGCACTTGATGCCTGGGAAAATTCATCAATCACAAAATACTATGTGCGTGGGTGATAGGCAAAAGTGAGTAGAAAATTCTAAAAAATTACATCTTTTGCCAGACACCTGTTTTTCCTTCTCTAAATTTCACCACGATGTTTCTTTTGAGACGAAGCATGAGCATTAAATAATGAACAAGAAAGAAGAAAAAGTGCGATGATGTAGAAGTAAAGCAGTGAAAAAGAATTTCAGAGAAATTAAATGTTTTTCTATACAATGCTGAAGGAAAACACTGATGATCGTTCATAAACACATATAAAGATCTCACGCTCACTCAGTGGTGGTGCCTTCGCTTTTTCTTTTGATCTAATTTTAGAATCATTTTCAGAATCATTTTAGCGTTTATATAGAACGGAAAAATAACATTTTTACTCCTCATCGCATTACAATATTTCTCTTGTGCGCTCGCTTCTCGTGTATAGTTTTTCGCTATTGCTTTTTCAAAGAAAATACTGTAATACATCGCGCTATACTATATTTTTATTATTAGGCTTTCTTTTCGTGTATTTAATGAAAATTTATATCTTCTAAATGAATGAAGTTTGCCCGCTTCACTTTGATTTTTTTCTAGCTGCTTTTTTATTATTATTATGCTAACAGACTAATCTGTTCGTCAATTGCCTTGAAATTTTCTTTTCCTTCTTTCAATCATTTTTTAATGTTTAGAAGAATTCACTATCGGAAAAATATGGTGAAGAAAATTATTTATGTAGAATTACTCGACACTATGTAAGCATGCAGATTTATTTAAAGAACAGCAGAGGATCATAAGTAGGTTAGCAAGTATGATTCTTTGCTAATCTTGTCTTATTCTACCGTCTTCCCTCGAATATAAGGACCGGTCCTTCTATTCAAATAAAAGGACCGTTGCTCAGTTTTTGTTTTGTTTTAGTATGGAAAAAAGTACGTTAAACTTTTTGAATTCACGAAATTTGAATAGAAGGACCGGTCCTTATATTCGAGAGAAGACGGTAGCTCTTTTCACTCGTTTGACATACAAAAAATTTTAAACTTTTTTTTCAAATCGATTAAACATTTGCAACTTGTTTAATGCCTTTGTTTGTATTAAATTTAGTAAAAAAAATAATAGAAAGTTTTTATTCTTAATCTCATTTTTCAAATTTCTATTTTCGTCTTTGTTGAAATACAATAAATTAAATGAACATGATTCTGCATGACTCAATTTTTCTCTTCTTTTTTCTTTCTCACTATTCTCTATAATTCTGTTCATTCAATCAGTTATTTCCGATACGAGAGCAGAAACATACAAATAAAGCAACGAGAGTAAGACAGAACTTAAAAGAGCAGAAAATTTCTCCGCATTTTGCATATCTTTTTCTCTGTTTTTTAATTGTGCTATTTTTTAAGAAAAGAAAAAAAATCTAGCTGAAAGCTATTGTCTATGTGCAGCAGCATCGTTAGTATTTTCTATTGAGAAGTGCATGTATAAATAAAGAAGAACAGTTTATCGATTATTTTATGCTTAGCGTTGAACTTTTTCCTTTCTAAAACCTTTTTCTAAGTTCATCATTCATCTTAAATTGCAGCATAAATCTGATACTTAATGCAGAAATTGGGAAAAAAATTACGAATGAAAATTTCAAAAAAAAAGAAAAAAAATTTGAATGAGAGTCATTAATTAAAAATCACATCAGAATACCTGCATTGAAATCGAAAACTATTGGAAATAAATTGAAACATTTCTTTCTTTTCTTCTTCTTCTTCTACTTTATATAATCAAATGGTGATTATCATTTCGATTCAGCAAGCATAAAAAATTCATAACTCTTTTTTTTGCGAAATAATAAGCTTTCCTTTAGATCTCCATTTAAAGCAGATAACAATCGAAAGTGAAATTTTTTTCTTCATACTCTTTTTTTTCTTTCTACTTCGAGTCCAATTAGATAGTAAACAACACACATTCCAATGTGAAATTCTGCTGCTGCTTCCAACTATCAAACACTTGTTGCTTTGTGCTTTCTTTTCTTTTCCCATATCATGATTTTCTCTATCATATATGTGTGAGTGCATATGTGCTTATGATTGTATGTATATATGTGTGTATGCTTATGATATTCATATTTAGATATCTTTTTTTTATTATTATTCATATAAAATATAAATTGTATATGAGATTTAGAAATTTCTTTCTGTTTTCATTTCCAAAGTGATATCTAAAGAGCGAGTCAGAGAGAAAGAAAAAGACATAGAGTTGAAGAAGTAAAACAACATTGTTGCTTGTTGTCGTTGCCTTGGCTGCTATTCACAAAATAAAAAGAGAAGTTTGAGAAGAGTGGGGAGGGATGATATCGCTCTGCAATATTGAAGAATTTTTTCATCTCACATACATATGCACATACATATGAGTAAGCGAATGAAGAGGTGATGGTAATAGTAATACGATATAAATGTTATGAAACTAAGTGTCTTTGACTTGTAAAAAAAACTTTCCCTCAGAATTTTCACCTGTGTTCTCCCCACCAAATTATCGCTCTCGCTCGCTTACGACCAAAATGATTTTTTTATTTATAATTTTGGTTTCTTCTAGTCAATAATAATAACATGATGATAAAATGAAATGTACATATATAGAAAGAATTCTCTTATACCTGACTAAAGGTAGCATAGAAAGCAAAAATGTTGTTTTGATGTAAATTAAACGATAATAAGTCAACAGTTTTCACTTTGCATTCTCTACTCTACATTTGTGCTAATTAGAAGTTTCATTTTTATTTTCTATCCATTTCAATATTTGTCTAGGTAGGTTTTCTCTCACTAGTATTTTTTTTTTTGGGCGCAAATTATGATGGTTAACAATAGAAAATTTAAACATCTGTTTGTAAGTGTATGCGCGATGACTGTTACTTGATTTGGTTGGTGAAGAATGAAAGAGAAGAAAGAAATAAAGAAAAAAAAAACTTTCACCTATGAAAAGAAGTTTATATATACAGCTATAAATGCCTTAATTTTGTTAATGATGATACAAAGAAAAAGCAGCAAGACAAAATGTGTAGAGAGTAGAATTCACTTTCAGATCTTGCAACAGTTGAAGCAAAAAAAAAAAGAAAAAAGAAGAATTTTGAAAAATTGCGTTTGAAAAAAAATCCTTGAATGTATAAATTTTAAGAAGAATGAACAGAGTGGGGGAGCATATAAATTGATGAATAACTCGATTTTTGAAATAAAATGATTTCGTATCCAGCAGTAACAGTAGCAACAATAATATGTATATCTTTCTTTCTATCTATCTATCTCTAGTAACGACCTTCGAAAGGATCAATGCGCAGTAAACAAATTTTGAGCTATTATCAAACGAATACAAGAGAAAGAAAGAGAGTGAGTGAGACTTATTTCTTGCTTTTTTCGCAGCATCAACGAGGCATGATAGGAAAATTCTCCTTACATTCAAGATTTTCTAAATTTAATTTCCGTGTGGGATTCATTCCTAGTAGTGTTCTTATTACGAATTGGCAACAACAAAAACATCATCATCAACGACAAGACGAAGGCAAGGCTTTCTCTTGTGTTCTCTCATTCATTCTCGTCTGTGTGTGTTTCTTATTTTATTTTATTTGGGATGATGGTGATGATGAAAAGAGAAGAATTTTCATTTTCCATGCATGTAGATATATCTTTATGTAGAAAAATATACTACTTTTATTTTATACTATGTAATACATATTCACGGGAAAGAATCGATTGCGCACAAGAAGAGAAATTTCTTCTCCGTTTCTTCTCCCCCATTCCTTGCCATTTTTGTTCACATCTTACGAGAAATAATTCTCAAGTTCTTTACAAAATTGAAATCAAAAACTTGTAACTATGACTAATTGATTTTACTCTCTCTCTCGCTTGTTCGCTCCTTCTATTCTCTTTTTCTCTCGATTTGAAAATTTAATTTTCTTGTGAAAAGCTCATACACAAGTATACACATACAATCCATATAGATATAGAGGGGACGAGAGAACGAGGCGAAGATTTTACATTTGGGTAAATATTTAGAACATACCGAAGATATTTTCAACAATATCCCAAATCAAAAAATCAATAATTAACACAATTTCGAGTTCATTACCCAGAATGGATGATGTCGCATGCATCAATTGATGAAATTCTAGCACTGATTTTCATGAAATATCAACAATCTGTTAGCGAGAAAAAAAAATATTTTCTTCTCATCCTCCCTCTTCTTTCTCTTTTTCATCATCATCATGCTTGAAAATATTCTCTACTGTGTGTTCTGTGATATATACAATAATAAGTATTTTTTTTTTGTGCAGGCTGTTTTAATAAAAAAAATAATTTTTTGTTGTGTGTGACGTTACGGGTAATTTCAGAATAATTTTTTTTTTGCGCTTTTGAATGGCGATAAGAAATCGTAAAAATCGGCTGATAAGAATTTTTCTTTACTCCCTTCTATATGCATTGCACTTTTAATATAATAGAAGAGAAAAAAGTAATAAAAATATTAAAGTAATATTGGTTAACTTACAGCAATATCGAATCGACTGATTCGGCTGAGCCATGGCAAAGTTTTTCTTGATTAAATCCAATGTGGCAGCTTAATCCTTCACTTTGTGTCACAAAAAATATGTTTTTAATGATTCTTTTCAGTAAAATATGGTTTGTTTCTTCACTTCTACTTCCTCCGCTTTCTTTTCACTTTTTCTTCTTGCACTTTCGATTAATTTTCAATTCTTTTTTTTTCTTTCTTTTTTCAAACACCACTCGAAGAAGTTTCTTGTACTATTCCTTTCACATTTGCACGCTGACGAGGCGAAGGCAATGAGAAAAGCAAAAATTCTGAAAAAATAATTTTCTTTTTAATTTTCAGCTTTTTCTCGTGAGAAGGAAAATAGTAATATATATAGTCTTCTCTTCTATTCTATAAAATCTGTTTTTCTTTCCTTGAAGAAAATTTTCTTCTGTGCTCCCGTAAACATCCGAAAACACCCGACACAACGAGAATGTGTATACACAAAAATATTTTTTTTTATTTTTCCTTTTTTTTACTTTTGCTCTTTCGTCTCAATAGATTTTCTTCTAGCTTTGACTAACGACGACGACTGTATGTTGATGATGAAAGCAACTAAAAAGAATTTTTTTATTTCAAAAATAAAAAAAATTCTTAAAATTTTGTTAAGCTTAAAAATTTTTATTATATTTTTTTAAAGAGCACTACGAAGCGCGAGTATAAGTCCACAGAGACGATGTTGATGAATGAACGATCGTGATATTGTGGCGATCGATCAGCAACAGAAACTGATCAACAAAACAAGAGAAATACGAGAAGCGAAGGAAAAAACTCTTTAAGAAATGAAAGAAGAAAAAATTTCTAATTCCACTGCACACAGAGCCAACTCACAATTTACACACAACACTTTTCCTTCTCTTTTTTCGTAAATTTCAAAAGAAATATTCCGAATCAAGAGAGAAAAGAGACGGTGAGAAGAGAAAATAATAATGAAGTATTAAGTTAAATAGTCTTTATGTATGTGAAGACGTAGTAAGGAAAATAAAATGAAATTGCAAAGAGAGTCTCTACCATGCTCTCTCTTAATGTTTATTTTGTTCTCATTCTCTCGCTTATATTCGTAATTGAGAGAGCGAAAAATTTTCTCCGAATTATTTGTACTTATAATGAAAAGTGTGCGTCTCAATGCTCAATACAGTCGCCGTCCAAAGTTTCTGATTACACTTTATTTGCGGCCTATCTCAATATTAAGTTTCTTAGACATACATTGTGTTTGTGAAATCGCTAGAATTATAATGTCATTGAATCTTATCAGTTAGAAAACTTATGAGAGTATTTAAAAATTGTTGTGCCAATACTCTTAAAGAATTTTAAACGCATTTTTATTGCAATATGGCAATGCTATAGACCAACAGTTGATTCAAAATGTATGTTTAAATGTTATAAAATTCTTAGAATATTTCTGAAACAAAAATGTATTGAAATATTTTTTCATTAAAGTTACTCACATTTTCTGGAATGATTACAAAATTGTATCTTAAAGAATTAATCAGCTTGCTTAAAAATGTGTCTTATCGGTGTTCAGAAATAGAATAAATGTACTAAAAAAACCTTTAATACCTCAACTTTTTTTATATTTTCGAATTTATCAGTTACACGCGCGAGAATACTTCTGTTTTCGAGAGTTGTTTAGGTAAGAATAAAAGGCAACTTTTTTGAGTAACGTGTGAAAACTGATAAGTTATATCAAGCTCTTCACTGAAATCAACAATAGAAATAAATGAATTCTCATTCTTGACTGCAGATAAAGAAATTCACGCTATTAACTTTTGAGTCTCGTATGCCACGGTATCAGTACAAAAAAGATTAGAGTAGATCAGGAATTTTTTTTATTTTGGTTCGCAACTCTCACACATATACATTACGTGATAATAATTAAAAAATACGGTATATTGAAATATTGAAGACATTAAGATGAAGGTACAAGCTGAATAAACAAAGCGAAATTGAAATTATTAAACTTTATTGTGGCAGTCTATTTGAACAGAATATTTCTTGAAATTTTTTCGATAATATTTTGGTATCCAACTGTAGAGTTTTGAGAACGAGAGAGAAAGAGCACGAGATTGCAACAACAAGTTAAAATCATCTTCGTTTGGCACAATAATATCATAAAAAAATATTTTTTTAAATACTTTTGGATAAAAGAAATTCTTCGTTTGTTTGGACCTATACACTCAAACTTTAGAGTAAGAGAGTGAGGCAAACAGAGAAGAAGAGAAATTTCTTTTTTGTTGTTTTCGTGAAGAGCATATTTAACAGTTATTTCTTTCTTCATTTCATATTTCGGTGAAATTTAGAACAAGCCAAAGCCAAGCACTTTTAAGCACCTTTTCTTTATGCGAATAAGAAGAAAAAGAAGAGGAAGAAGACAAAAAACTTTCTTTTCTCTCTATTACTCTGTGTATATGTCTCTCATTTGACTTCTATCTTCTCTCTTTTGCACTGGCACTGAAGAATTGGGTTAGAAATTTCTTTTCTTTACTACTACTATTATTATTATTATTATTATTTCTACTATTTCTCTTCTCCTATATCATTTTGGCATCTTACTAACTTACAAGATCCCCTATTCGTATAATTGTAATTCAATATTTGTTGTCACTCTTTTTCTTCTTTTGAACAGACAAGTGTCACTTATTTAAGTACATTTTCACAACTAAAAATTTTTGGATGAAAATTATTATTTTTGTACTTATTTTATTCCTTAATAGGAAAATAGTCAATACAGCAAGTAAGAGATAATATGACAGTTTCTTTACAATGCGCAAATCGAATAAGAAAAGCTCTATAGTAGCTCTAATTGAAGAACAGATTGTAGAAACATTTCACATTTTTTTCGACTCCGAGAAGATACTCGAGACACGAAAATGTGAAGAAAATTGCCGTATAAATAAATTTATAAATGTGTATATGATTGTGAGTATTGCCGAAGAATCTCATTCGTTTTATTCTCAGAAGAATTTTTTTTTCGCCTTCACTCTCGGTAAAAGGGAGAAAAGCAGAACAAAATTTACTCTAAATATACAATAATGAATGTTTTTCTCTTCTACGAATGAACAGAGGACGTCGGCGACGAAAACGATGAAGTAGGTACATTCATCTGTGTACAACAGCAAAATAGTAATTTCCTTCATACCTTTAACGATTCTGTCTTGATTACGTTTTTGTGATAAGAGTCTCTCTCTCTCTCTCACTTATTCTTGCTCATTCGATTATTTGCACGAATGATAATAATTTTTTCGAAATTTTTTTATTGAGGATACATACATATGGAAAAAATTAACAATAAATAGGTATAACGTAAGTTTGTAAATGTAGTTGTACTACTTGACTTCAATTTACGGAAATCAGATTTGATAATGTTCTTATTTTGAAAATTAAATTCGTTCATTATCAAAAAAAAGTTTGAGAAATGCGCTTTATCAGTAATGAATGTGCGTCGCAACAGCACTGTCGCCAAATTTGTTTTTCTCTTTTCAAACTCCGAAACATATGGAAGGGCTATGCATTCATTTTAAAATTTGGTTCACACCTCAGTGTGAAATACACATAAGTACTTATTATTTTTAAACAGGTGGCTTTTTAAAGCTCGACAAGTGTGCAATGTTATTTGCTCTTTTTTTAGCCATATTCTCTTCTCTTCTTTACTTTATAATATCGTGTGACTATTGAGTGAAGGGAGAAAAATAGAAATTTCTTTTAGTAGTTTTATAAAAATGACAAAGCACACAAGCAAGAAAATAAGTAAAAATGTGTCACGAGTTGCTTCTTTCTCACTCTCTACCTCATGAATATTACGCGATTAGAACAAATAGAAAAGAATGAATGAAAAAATAGAATTTTTATGTACACTACACTTACATTTGTGTGTCATTTTTGTGTACTTGAGAAGACGAGAGAAGAGCAAAGAGAAAACATTGAAAATAGCTTCTTTTCTCTCATTTGGTACTTGCAATAAGTATACATCGCATCTCATTTTCTCTAGATCTTGAAAAGATATATATAATAAAAATAATGTAAAGATTGCGACATGACGAAAACAACAACAATTTTGTTCGCAAATCTTCGGCAATTTTTGTTCTACTGAGAGGGAAAAATTTTTCGAGACTGTTACTTGCTTTCTAAAGAAAACGTGTCGATTTCTTAGAAGACGATGGCAAAACACGTTGAGATTTTTAAATTGAAGAAGAAATAAAGCTTTTGAAAGCATCAAGTGGAAAAGCTCTTCTATTGAATTTAATTTATTGTTTTATCTCTCACTCTTATGTATATTTGTCAAGAGCTTTTTCTCAAAACATATAAAGCTGTATATGAAATATTTGATTAAGGAGCTAGAATTAATTTTTTTATGAACTTAACTGAATATTTAAAAAATAGAATTTAATATGGAGAATAGGAAATGGAATTTGTAATTTATGCTTTATAGTTTAGCATAAAGAAGTTTACGAATTGAATTTCAAATAGATGCAAAATAAGAAACGATTAAAATTCCATTAGGACTTGTACTATTCATTTTTGAAATATCCGGACATTTATGAAAAAATGAAACTATGCAATTGTAGTTTTCAACTTAGCATGATTATTTATATCAAACAGGCAATATTTGCAAATTCATTAAATATTTATTGTGTTATATTTTGATAATCTAAAATTCATCCTTTATATAGACGTCTTAGATTAGCATTTTTTGTAGCAACGTGTACATAGGATAGGATAGTAAGGACTTATATTCACTTGACAATAACAGCGGATGATATTGGTTGCTTCTAATTTTGTGCATAAAATATGATATTTATATTGTTTGCTATGCAAGCATAAAAAATTGAATGAAATTTTCATACTTTATTATGCTAAATGTGATGGCAAACTGTTTATTTAATAACCCATGATGAATGATGACACCAAAAGTATCATAGAAGCGACAAAGTAAAAGTTGAAAACTATTATAATCAAACACACAAACACACGAATTATTCAAGAATAATAAATTTTAAGCAAGGTATATAGAAAACAAAATTCTTACAATGTTTGAAAATAAACTTTAGTACATAAATCTTTCAAGAATAAGTGAAATCGCAAATTAATTGTGAGATAGATTAAGTAGAATCTTTTTCCAAAATTATAATTACTTTTAAATATACATTACATTAAAATAAAACCAGTACCTTATTTCAAATTAAAAAGTTTAGAAGTTAATTCTTGATGCTTTTACATTGGAAAGATGAAAGAATTGAGAAATGAAATTTATGGTGAGAGAGAATGGAAAAACAAATATGAGAGCGTTTTTTGAGCTTTTTTGAAAGGAGCAAAAAGCTCGGTAAAAACCTATGCATGCCTTTTGTCAGATAAACAGAATAAGAATCGCTTTGCCATGTCTTGACCGAATGGGAATCAAAAAATATTTCACACCAAAATTTTTTTTATTAAAGTACCACAATATATTGATTTTATTAAAGATTCAATATTGAAAAATTCTCTCTTGAATAATAAAGATGAATGTAAAAATTCTTAGAAGGATAATAAAAGATTTTTAAGGGTCATTTTATTTTCAACCGCTTTTAAAGCTGATGAACTAAAAAAGAATTATTTTATGATAAAATGACTAATGGTTTAAAAAATTATTGATCATCATAATTTTATTATAGTGAATATAATTAATTTATGTAGAATTAAATTTTAAATATTTCCAAATGTGTGAATAAAATTAATTAATTACTTAAATCAAAAACTATTAAATAATGGAGAAATTTCATTAAAAATTCAATTTATTTCAATAAAAGTTTAAAGTATTTGTTTACAAGTAAGGATTGTTTTATTCTTCTGATGTATCTTCATTAATATCACTTACCATTTCTTCTGAATTATTATTATTGATAAGCAACATTTCGTCATCATTACATTCCTCGTCGATTTTTACTTTTGACATTTTTTTGATTACTCGAATAGTATATTTATTAAATTCACATCTGTATAAAAAAGAGAGAATATAAAAATGTGTAAAAAAATTACAAAATAATATAAACTTACATTTGGTTTAAGCTTTCGTATTTGCGAATTAAATTCTGATGAAGATTTATGAGAATTTGTGAATCAATCAATTCATTTTTCTGGCCAAATTTTGTCAACAAACTACAGGTCCATTTTAAATAAAATTCTATGTGGTGTGAGTTGAGAATTTTTGCAATAAAATCTGCTATACGACGAACGAAAGTTTCAGGTATAGCATCCAACACTAAATCGATTTGTGTGTGCGGTATTTGTTCAATAATCTCTTGTATGAGATTAACTTCATTTAATTTTAGTGCCATGATGAGAGCAGAAGAGTACTCTTGTTCATGTATCAATTCTCTTGCTGCTTTAGGAGTAACTTCAATTGACATTTGAAATGGATCAAAAACAATGCCTTTATCGAGAGAATAAATTAAAAGTCCTTCTGTAGTCGCAGCAGACCACTGCTGTCCATTTGGAGAGAACTTTAAACTTGATACACCCACTTCTGGTCGAAAATTTCTTGAAGCTATGTCATTTTTCTGTGTACCAGGTAATTTGATTTTGATATTTCCGCCTTCAAGTTTATCTCTCTCCTCAATTAATGCTATGTTACCAAACTCGGTCATATTTCTTCGATTAATGAATTCCAACATTCCATCTAAACTCAGATTTTGCGTAATTTCGAATTTCTTTAGCAACAAACCTTCTTTAACATGGTAAATGCAAACATATTTGTTATTGCCACCAGCTAAAATACACTCGCCATCACTCGAATATACAATTGATGAGAAGTATGCAGACTCAAAATTTTTCTTTGCAGAAACAATGTCATTTTCGGAAATTCCTAAACTAATATCTTTTTTACATTCTATTGAATACAATTGCTGTGACGATTTAATATTAAGAACAGAAATATTTGCATTGAGTGTTGCAACTGCGACTTCTTCACCATTTGGTTTAAATGCAACGCATACAACGTCTGACATCATATTTATTGTTTCATGCTCGCTTGATGTTTCTAAACAATTCCAAATTTTAATTTCATGATCCCATGCACCTGAAACTAAGGCACTTGAAGTGGGATTTGGTGAAAAATCTATAGTCATCACAGGTGCTTCATGTCCCGATAATACTTCCATCAATTTCCCATGTTTCATTGACCATAAATGAATGTCAAACACATCTTGAGCACCTGCAGCTACGAATTCACCGGAATAATCGATAGCTACACAGCTAAATTGTACAAGTCTCGGTGCTGTTAATGTGCGAAAATTTCTATAGCGTAACATATCAAAAGCTCTTACTGTTCCATCCAATGAAGCACTAACAAAGAACTTTTTATTGCGACTAAATGCCACTGAAGTAACTCCACTTGTATGTTCCGAAAATGTGAGAATACAAAAGCCATTTGTTACATTCCAAACTTTAACTTTACCATCATATGAACCTGTGATTAAAAAGTTTCCATCCGATGAATATGTAAGCGAACTCATAACATTGTTATGTCCTTGTTGTTTCATAATATATTGCTCGCTCTGCCATTCCCATACAAGTAATTGTCCTGCTCCAGAGACGCCTAATGCAATCCAATCGCCAGTTGAATTAAATGTCACAGTATCGATAGCATAGTCAGAAATATTAAGTGAATGAATCATTGAGACATCTGGAAGCTCGTGCAAATAAAATGCACCTATAGAATAAGCAGTAACTAACAGCTTCAATTTCTTATGATAACATGCTGATGTCAGTTTCACATTGCGATTTTCTTTTTTCAATTCGTCCATGAGATAATGGCGAACAAGTTTCTTATAGTAAAAACGTGGTTTTTCTGCTGTCTCTGGTATAACTTTACCTTGCTTATCTCTTTCAGAATCATCTTCTTGAATTTTTTCTGCATTTTCTTCTTCTTCACTTAAATTATCCTCTTCTTCATCTGAATCAGTTTCCTTTTGTCTTTTATTAGTTGGCTCTTCATCTCTAACATACTCCAACTCATACATTTCTTCGGATTTCATACTACATTCCCATTTAGTCAAATGTCCATTACGACTAACGATAATAATATTCAATGAATTATCCTCAAATGCACAAGTTACAACCGAATCAGAATGTCCGCTTAAAACTACTGATTTGAAGTTTTCAAGAAGTTTTACCGAATAAATTCTTGTTGTGTTATCACGAGATCCTACTACCAAAAATCGAGAATCATATGACCAGTCAACATGAATCTTTTCGCCGTGAGTGTCTTTGAAGATTCGTTCAATTACAAAAGAATTGAACTGACCTGTGATAATGCCAGGTGTTTTGAAAATATACACTAAAAAAGAGTAATCACAGATTTAGAGAGAAAATTAGTTTATTAATAATATGTTAAACTTACCACATTCTTCAATACATATTGCAAAGAGTTTTCCATTTGGACTAAATCTTATACATTTTGGTTCTCTATGAAATTTATATGTATGAATAACTGTTTGACTAAGAGTACTAATCATATAAGTCTCTCCATTTTCATTTGAAGCTACAATCAGACAACCATTTGGTGACAAATCAAGAGCCGTAATGTTGTAACTACTTTGTATAGCTAATGTATTTGATTTATTACTGAAAGAATTTGTTAAATTAAATATAGAATTAATAAAACATTATATTTTGATTTACTTTTTTAAATCAAAGATTGTTAATCGATTTCCAACTGGACTAATGACCGAATTTCCATCTGCACTGAAAATTAAATTTCCTTTTCGGTAAACAGTTCCTAATAAGTTGTTAAACTATAAAAATAATAAAATATTATTTTATTTGATTTATTTATTATTAAATAATAATTTACCTTATACGCAAACTTCATTTTATCTCAATTATTCAATGTTTCTAAAATTTTTAAGAAAAATATTAACTTCTCAACACGTGTTTTGTTGATAAACAAACAGAAATCTGGTTCAAAAAAGGTTCAAAATCTAGCTAAGACACATTTTTTGTTTATATTGAAAAACGTAAACATTACGATTAGTGAAATCATACAAATTTATTTTTACAAAAGCAATCACGTTTTAGTTCATTAAAATAGTGCAAATATGTCTGAAAGAAAGGTTTTAAATAAATATTATCCACCAGATTTCGATCCATCAAAGATTCCGCGATGTAAGCTACCAAAAAATGTAAGTTTTAAAAAATATTAAAACATTACATTATTATTAAAAAATTTGTTTTTTAATTCACAGAGACAATATACAGTTCGTCTTATGGCACCGTTCAATATGCGATGTGTAACTTGCGGCGAGTATATTTACAAAGGAAAGAAATTTAACGCAAGAAAGGAGGATGTTGAAAATGAGACATATTTAGGAATTCGTATTTATCGCTTTTACATTAAATGCACTCGATGCCTTCAAGAAATATCATTCAAAACAGATCCTCAGAATACAGATTATGAAATTGAGGCAGGTGCGACGCGTAATTTTATGGCTCTTAAATTGGCAGAAGAGCAAGCACTCCGAGAATTGCAAGAAGCAAAAGAAGAAGAAGCCAATAATCCAATGTTATTGCTAGAAAACCGTACAAAGCAGTCGAGAAATGAAATTGAATTATTAGAATCGCTTGAAGAATTAAAAGATTTAAATCAAAAGCATGAAAATATTGATTATGACGCATTATTACATCAATATGATCCAAGTGAGAGCATTCAACAGCGTGAAGAACGTTTAGCAAAGCTAGATGATGAATATGTGAAAACAATTAAATTTCGAAATAGTAGTGGAAGTGCAAAAAGAATAGTTGCTGAAGAGATAATTGAGGATATAAAGGAAGATGACGTAGACAATAATACTAGCAAAAAACAAAAAATTGAAAGTTTTGCACCTAAATTGTCTAAAACATTGAACTCAAAAAAACCTTTAGTGCTTATAAAAAAGAAAGAACCAACACCACAAACCACGACAGCATCAGCATCATCATCATCGAATGCTCAAAAGACCAATAACGACAATTCATCATTAAAAGCTGTTGAACATAGCAGCAATTGTGAAAAACCAACAGTGGGAGGACTTTCACTACTATCAACATACAGTGACAGCGATTCGAATGATGATTAATGATCATATAATTAATCTCCATTGAATTGACACATAATTTCATAAGCAGAAAATTAATTAAATAATAAAAATTGATATTCATGAATCTATATGTCTGTTATATGTGTGAATTAATATTACCTTTTATTTCTCTGTGATAGTTTAATATCTTTCAAATAAATGGTAATGCATTGTAGACAAGCAAATACACACCTGAATGTTTGCAGGATATGAAATGGGATGTATAACGCAATTAAAAAAATCATTTTTATTCTTAATTGTTTACTTCGATAAAGAAAACCTCATTCTGAATTTAAAATTAACTTTCTCTTCTTTTTCATTTCATTTTTATGTATTCATAATGAAAGAAGATTTTTGTTGGGAAAATATTTCAAAATCCTTTTTTTTGCATGAATCCGCATGAATTAATGCATCTGAATGCGAGAAAGCGTAAGCGTATGTAGGAGTTGAAAAGCTTTTCAGTACAGTCATTTATTGCTTTTGTATGTGCATGTACAATACTCACATTCATATTAAATGTATAAAACAACTTATTGAGAACTTCAAGAAGAAAATATCTTCGCAGAATTGCAGAATGTAAAAAATTTTAATTTTTTTCACGAAGATGTCTTCTTTTTTTTGCTACATATATGCAGAAAAAATTCAATTATATATTTCTTATTGGTGCACAAAGAGAATTCTCTACTTCATATGTTCCCTTTTACAAATTTAAATTCTAAGGAATTTTCAAAAAATCACTGAAATATTTTTAGCTTTGAAAAGTATTGAAATGAAAATATAGTGAGGAATGCAAAATCTTGAGATCGTGCTGCATTCAACGAGTGCATGGGATAATATATAATTTAGAACAGAGCACTAGACATAACTTTTGTAAGTATTTCATGAATGGAAACGAAAGAGAAGCAGAGAGAAGAAGAAATTTGAAAAGATGCTTATGATAACGAGAAGAAAAATTCTCTTCATTTATTCATAAAACTGTATTCATTTCAGTGATGGTGTTATTAAAACGATGTCTTTTAATTAAATGTCAATAAAATAAATTGAATTATTATCATTGCATTCATTCAAAATATGATAGAGAGAAAGTGCAGAAAAAGCACCATTTTCAAGTATACTGGAAACTATGATACAATTTTACATTTTAATGATTCTTAAAAAAACTAGAAAGTTAACGTTTATAATATACCAAAATTAATTAGTCATAAAAATGCATAATTACAAGAAAATGTTGTATTTTAATTAAATGGAAAATTGAAAACTCCTAATTAAAACTTTGTCTTTCTATCAGTAAATCTACACAAATCATTTACTCAACATTTGACAAACAACAAACAATAAAGAATTTAGAAACTGAATGAAAATTTCTTGAATCAACAGAAAAGGTCCTAATGTGCAATAATGATAACGAAAAAAAAACGAACCTAAGTCCTCAAAATCATCATAAATTATTTGCAAAAAGCTTTCCATTAGCATTTCATCAGTCATGGCGAAGTTATAAAATGCTATTAGGAAATAGAAATGATGCGAGTCAAATAATTCCTAATAAATTTTATCTCTTGTTGAAAGCTCATCATTTTGATATATTTTCAGCTTTCCACCTCAATGCGTTGATTAAATTTCAATGCTTTATTCAGTATCTTTTCATTTCTCTTTCAGTCAAAATGTCATCTTATTGATTTTGTGATGATACTAAATGAAGCATTTATATATTTATAGCTTAATATTTGATTCATATATCATAGTTTCATCTTGTGTCAATATTTTCACACTTTTTGTGGCGTGTACGTACATACCAATTGACGTTTATTGCTATAACACCGTATCCATTTAGGAAAATGAAAATCGATAGAATTCTTTTAATAACATTTATCTCTTACTCCAATTCATTTCTTTTTTCGTACTTATATACACACAGACAAATAGACAGACATTGATTCATTGAATTGAATCTGATAGTCGAAAAGCAAAGAGAAGGAGGATAAGAAAAAATATTTTTTTATCTCCAATAATTTGTTATTCAGTTCTGTAGAAAGAGATCCTCTTTAGGCATTTTTATGGACATTAACTGATTTATTCGACAAAGATTTACTGACTGTGTTTATGTGAATGACATTGGCTTACAACACTAACTTAGTGAAAGATTGTGATTAAGCATGTCCACATGATTGATGGAATAATCTTGGATGTTGATAAACATCTGTTACAATTATTATTTCTGTCATTTGAACCATTTTTTATTCATGTTTTCAGCGCATTTTTTGAACAAAAATCCAAGGGGAAAGTCATTAAGCGTCAGGCGACATTTTTTCTATGGGCAACGAAAACAAAAAAATGTTCCTTGATATCTAAATTTTGTAAAATTTTCTTTTTTTCTCATTTCGGAAAGAGCAACTAAATTTCCGCAGAACTCATATTTTGACTATTATTGCTCTGACACGCAACATAAGTTGCACAACATATGTTGAAATTGTCACATAACACATATTTTGTCACAAAACATCAAGAAAAAATTAAAATATACGTTAATTTTTGAAATATTTTATGCTTTAAAAATATTCAAATACAATAACTGATGACAAAAGAAACATAAATTTTTATTTATATTTTGTGTTAAAATAAAAATTTTCATTATTGTTATATTTTAAACTTTAAAAAAATATTAAAAATTATTTTATGTTTACCAAAAAAAAAAGTTAAAAAATTTTATTTTATTCATTTATTAGTTTTAAATTGATTAATATCCATAAAATTAAGTGGATTAAAGTTTAATTGTGTTTATAATTTTTTTTTACATTCAACTGTAATGCAACATTATTCAAAGTCATGTGACATTTTTTGTTTTATGTGACATGTGGTTTTCATTGCCCCGAGTTGCGTGATGTTGCCTGACTTACTTGGTATTTGGTCACTACCGTCTTCCATCGAATTAAAGAGCCGGCTCTTGTATTCAAATAAAAGAGCCATTTTTGAAATAACGTATATTTTTACATACTAAAAAGAACAATGACTCAGCAAAAAACGTCACCCTTGAATACAAGATTCTTTTATTACAAGCTCTTTTATTCGAGGGAAGACGTTAGTTTGATTGTTGAAATCAATACTTAATATAAAGTTTAATGTTATCTGAAATTTGTATCTACCGCTTTTTAGATCTTTTTGTCAGAATAAATTTAGTGAAATAAAATTTATTTTGAAGTTCTTTGATGTGAAAAAACTACTAAAAAATTATTTTTATGTGCGATTGGTTAAACAAATATTTGCATTTATAGTTTTTTATTATCTATAATAAATTATTGGTGAACTGTATAAAAATTAATTTTTTATCGGTTCAGGTGAATTTTTTTCACTCAGTTTCTTCAACTTCTGCTGAACGAATTTCATCTGACGTTTCACAATCCAACTTATTTTTCCCTAAAAAATCAAAAAATTCTTTTTTAAATTCATCAATTGCCGCATCGGATGGTCGACTGTTTTCCAAAATTAACAACTCTAAAAATATCTTTCTTGTGTATCCTTTATAACACGGTTCGCCTTTTCTCTTTTTGTCCAATAAATCTTTCGCACGATTCGACACAATGTCATTTTTTCTCGCGTACTCATCACATTGATAGTCACTCATTTTCATTAGACTGCGCTCATAACCCTCTAACATTGGACTAGTCTCATTCAGTTTTATGAGTTGCGTTTGAAAGCAGAGCGAAGTTTCAGTCATTTGTTTTCTAAATTTTGCTCTCGATGCGACACCATTAAAGAACAAATAGGGACTTTTTATTCTATCAATTTCACAGTTGACTGAGAGGAAGGCAAACTTCATTGACGCTTTCAAATATTCTTTGCTATTCACATCGTACAGTTTGATTTCAATGTCCGACACGTCTCCTGTATCTTCAATTCTCAATTCCTTGAATACACAAGTCTGATTGATATTATTCAAAAACATTTTGTACTCATCTGTAGACTCTTCGAAATCATATAAATCTTTAATGACCTTTTTTATAACAAGCAAATTGTGACGATTTTTTCGATCACGTCGTCGATTCTTTTTATTTGATGCACAAGCAGAAAAGGCGATTAAAAATGTTAAAATTATTAATATACGCATATTTTTGGATAAATTTCTTCTATGTCTGTTTCTGCTGAATATTTCAATAAAACTAAAATTTATAAAAGCGAATTGTGAGATATAATTTATGCTCTCACTATATAAGAAAGAATGAGATGATATGAAATTAAATAAATTCTCACACATAAGTCGATTTCATTTGATTAACATTATCTTCGTAATAGTTTCCTCGTTACATGTTCACAAGTTTGTACAATTTTTATACTGATGCTTTGAATCTAGTGAACTTATAATAGATGAGAGTGAAATGGTTTATTTATCATACTAGAGAGCTTCCTATTGAAAAAGCCTTTTTTGTCACCTACCTCTTATAATAAAAAAATTATAAGTGATCAAATTCATGACCGAAAAAATGGTGACTTTAATTAAAATGCTTATATCTTGAAAAGCACATTTTAGTTTGTTTTAAAATATGCTACAAAATAATGTGTAGCAAAAATTTTTCGAGTCAAAATAAAAATATTTAATTGAAGTGATGACTCACCAAATGTATCATATTTTAAAAACTGTTCAAAAATCATAAAAATATTATCTTTTCCATCATTTATCAATAAGTCAAATAGTTTTTAAGAAATTGATGTTTGTAACAGTAAAAGGGCTGAAATCTTCTTTAAAAAATCGTACATCAGAAATGATTGCATTAAATGAGAGAATTGCACAAGTAATCAATCTAAATTGAGACAAGTTTGGAAATTTTCTGGCTTCACATTCATTGAAGCATTTAATTTCATTACTTCCCTCTTTCATTTTTCATTCTCAAATTATTCCTAAGATTCTGAGTTGAAAAATTACCTGAACTACCTGTTACAAAAGGAAAACTAATTTCCAACTGGTAAAGATGAGAACTGAAGAGAATGGAATAATTTTACAATGAAAAAGTTTTTCATCAAATTAAGGGGGAAGGAAAAGTTGATCATGCAAGTGAAAATGAAGGAAATTCTATAATTTTCACTGCAGAAGATATTTGTCATGAGCACTTTTTAATTTTTCAGATTCCTTTTTCTTTCATGATGAAATTAAATTCCATGCACAATAAAATGCCAATAAAAATGATTTTTTGTGTAAAAGAATTCTTCAATTGATTCTTTTTGCATTTGCAAGAGCCATAAAATTTTATTAGAATGAAAATGAAAAGGATATTTATTGAGTGATTTCTTATCATTTCTTTTCTTTTATTGATATATTACTTATTTCATTGCCATATTATCAAAAGTGCTGGATTCATTAAGAGCTAAAAATTAATTTTGAGTTGCTTTTTTCATGTTGCCATTCTATGCATATGCATCCATAGCTTTATGCATATAAAAAACTCTCCAATTTTTTATAGAACATAATGCACAATGATATAAAATTTTTTTATACAAATAAAAACTGCTTTAAAACTCGATGAATGGAAGAAATTTAAATTAATTTTTCACTAAAAATAAAAGAGCACACATGTGTGGCTTTTAATGTATAGAAAATGAAAATTTCTGGTTCTATCCAAATATTTGCTGAATTATTTTTTGTTTGTAAGTAATAAATTTAAAAATTTGGTAAATGCAAATTTTCTAATTATTTTGTAAACCTTTTATGGCATTTGTGTAAACATATGTGAAAATTGAAAATTTATAGGACTGAAATGAACCTTTATTCCATATAATGTTTTCTGAATAAAATTGGAAAATTTCATTGATATTTCAACCATTGAATCATTGCCACTAACCATTAAAAATTTCTACCACTAATTATGAAAAATAAATTTGTAACGCATGAGAAATTATTTTCAAAGAGAAAAAATTGATTAATAAACATAAAATAATTGAAAAATTAAACTACAAAAATTAGGTGAAAAAATTTGCACACTATTAAAAATACTCCTCTAAAGATATTTTAGAATTCTTTGTTTCTTTTTGTTCATGAATACTGTGAACTTTTAAATGAAACTCATTAAGTAACAGATATAAACTTATCATAATAAAAACTAAAATTTAAACAAATCCAGTGAATATATTTTAATATTTTGTATATCGTTATTAAAATTCTCCATTTAATTATACTAGATAATTTTTTATCAACAATTTTTTATGACTTCTCATAAGCAAAAGAGATATATTCAATTTTTAATTAACAAACAAAATTTATAAATTTTCATATTATGATGAAATCAATTTGAAAAATCACTTGTGAACAGAATGAAAATCATTTGACGCGTCATTTGATTCACTTTAATTATTTGCACTAAATTTCTATTGAATGTGAACAATTGATTGTAGAAAAAATATCGTTTTTAAAAAAGTCACACAAAAGCTAATTTAAAATAAAATTTATTTTTGTTTTGTGTTAGTTTTAAAAAGTTAGTTTGCAGCCATAGTGTTTTTATTGACCAGCTCAAATAGACAATTTAAATGATTCACAATTAGTAACAGGAATTCATGATAAGAATCACGTTTAACTTTGCTCTTTGAAATTTAATGAGAGTTACTGACTGATAAGACAAAAAATTAAATCTCTTTAATCTCATTTGCTCGCACTGTCTGTCGAGAATTCATTCAAGTTTGTGAAGTCAAAGTGATTGGAAGTGAAAAAAATATTATAAATAATTAACAAAAATGGAATTTTATACTTCAGACTCTTCTGAATCTGATTCACATACAATCGATTACCAAAATCGAAATTTATCTTTATCAAAAGTAGAAGATGAATTTTGAACCTGTTCAAAACAGAAAGCGATTATGCAGAAATTGAAACAATAATTTGTACAACAATCATTTATCAAGTTTACCTATATCATTGCTCAAGTTTACTAATTTACATACACTCGATATCAGCAACAACAGTTTATCTACACTCAATGTCGAAATATTTCTCACTTGTCCATTGCGGTCATTCATAGCTAAAAATAATTTGCTCACAAATGATTCCCTCCAAAGTTCTTCGAGTCTAAATCAAAAATGGGACAATTGCGTGAACTAAATCTAAGTGGAAATATGCTTACACGAATTCCAATGCAAGTACTTGAATTAAAATCTATCAAATATCTCTATTTAAATGGCAATCTCATCCAATCCATTCACAAAGACATCTGGAAATTGAAAAGTAAGTTTATGCTCAGCCACTGGCTGCTTTGTGTGTTGTGATAAGCGGCAAATTTAATTACTCTCATGACCTCTGACCTCAATGTTTTTTTTCGCATATCATTTTTTACGTCTCTGTCTGCTCTTTTTTCCAGCTTGCACCTGCTCGCTTTAGGAGCAAATAAAATTCTGAAGTTCCCGAATCTATTGGCAGACTCTCGCAGTTACAAGCACTTAATTTATGTGACAACAAGATCGAGGAAAATCCCTTCAAGCATTGCACGACTTCACAATCTGAAAAGTCTCTCGTTGCACAAGAATCTCATTCGCACACTCCCACCAGAACTGATTTCTCTTCGAAATCTAATCGAACTTTCGCTTCGTGAGAATCCACTGGTCGAACGATTTGTGCAACGTAAGTGATTCAGTTTTTATTACATTCATTGTGATAATTTGCTGATTCTGATGAACAAAATTGTTTTTTTAGATTTGTCTATGACACCAACAAGCCTCAAAGAAATGTCAGCAAGAGTTGTGAAAACCAGTAATCTCCCATATACGCCATTTGATTTACTCGAACTTTGATTGAGTACTTAAGCAGTGCCAACTGTTGCGTCAATCCCAATTGTAAAGGTAAACAAATGACTCAGCAAAAAAGTTGTTTTTATTTTAATTATTGGGTGAAATCAGCTTTGCACCTATTTTTGTGCTCTATTTTATTGAAATTCTCAAACTTTTGCTAAAAAGCTTTTTTCCTTCTTCTTTTCAGGAGTATATTTTGACAATCGAGTAGAAAATGTCAAATTTATTGATTTTTGTGGGAAAATATCGAGTGCCATTTATGCAGTATTTATGTAGTTCAAGGTAAAAATGAGAATATTTTTATGTTTATCACAATTTTCATGTTATCACTTATTTGATTTATAGATGTGTCGAGAATGCAAGCACACCACTTGATCCACAACCAAGTGCTAGTGGCTTCATGATGAGAAAAGTTCTCTAGGTAAACCTTGTCTTTCATGACAATCAGATAGAAAATATGAAGAAAAAGTGGAAGAAATGTTTGTTCCTTTACTTAGTTTGTATTTGTGCAAAATCATCAAAATAAATTGTTTAAGTATGAAAGTAATACTCAGTGTTTTAATCTTTATGTCTCTGAGTTGCATATGCTTCTGCTATTTTTCTCTTTTATAATCAGACTTCAAAAGCCACATACAGCAACAAATCTTTTTGGATAAAGTTTGTTTTAGAATATTTTCTCTTTTATTCACACACATATGTGAAGTCTCATTAAAGAACCATAAATGATGATGAGGATTTGCATGAAAAAGTGAATGAACGCTATAAAACATGATGATGATGATAATGAGAAGCAATTTTATAAAAATGAAAGAATAAATTTTGAAACTTGAATTTGATTTTAGGAAAATGAAATCATTCTCTTCTTTTTTCTTCATTTCTCAACACAATTCTGTGTTTTATTGACTTTTCTTCTTAGCACTTTCTTTCTTGTATTTCATATATAAAATGAAAATTTTGCAACGATGTCATAATGGTAAAAGACATTAATCAAAATGAACATAAAGGAATTCATCATTCTTTCATTCATCAACAACACAAAAGCTGTGTCAGTTAAAAGGGCAATAAAATACAATTTTATGAGCTTTCTTTTAGAAAAATTTTCTTCTTTTTTAAGATTGTGATAATGAAAATTCGATACATCTAGCATATAAAAATTTTCTTCTTAACTTATTCCTTTTAATGAACTTTTTCATATGATTTTTATAGAAACATAGGTATTCTTTAATGGTGAATACCTACTTACAAGGTCCTTTCATTTCCTGGAAAATAAATCGAAAGTGAAAACAAAAATGTCAATATCACGCATTGAGTATTAGTTTTTATATCATGAGAAATGTGAATATGTATATATTGAAAATATGAATTGATATAGCTACTATCGTTGATTTCAAGCAAGCAAAACATAATTCTTGTATTAGTAACATAATGCAGAAAATAACACTTCATATACGTGATAAGAATTCTGTGTGTGCTTTTTCATCTTTATTCTCCTTAAGGCCAACTATCATACTAAGATGTCGCATGCATGACAGAGAAAATAATGTTATTAAAACTATGCTCTGACATTCAATGCCACTGTTCGTATGTGTATCGTATTTTAAAGTAAGTTTATGATACAATTGTGATGAATTTTCTTAATGGAAATGAAAATTCAAGCTTAAAAATTTAGGCCTTAAAATTTTACTATTAAAATATTGATTTATTCATAAAAATAAATTTCTGTGCCTAAAATTATTCAGAAATTGTTACAATTTCATCCTTGCCATCAAAGAAAAAAATTTTCATCAAATAAGCTTACATGAGCATCACTAAATTATAAAATAAAATTAATTGGTCGTTTGAGAACAAATTGTGGAACAAATCAAAATATACAACGTAAACTACAAGTGAATAAATAAATTTTATAGATAATGATGAAAGTTGAAGGGTGTGAACTTCAATTATTTCTGAAACTGATAAATTTCTCATTAACAGTCATTTAAAGATTGAGCTAAAAAAGAACAAGAAAAATCAATTTAAACACATATGTTTCTCATAACTTTTTTATAAGCATAAAATTTATGAATAAAAAGCAAGATTTTATTACCCCATGAAACAGTCAGCTATAGCTAGCTTCACTTTCTACTGAAGTTATTATTTACATATGAAAATCACATTTGTTTGAGTGACAGAAAGTGAACATTTTCCCACATATATTTCATTTATGCTTTTTTCAAGATCATGCAAAGAGAAATTCTTTAAGAGTAGATTTATTGATGTTGGAACATTGCCAGTGATGATTTTTGCCGCTAAACATTTTCATGCAAAGAAGCAAAACTCGATCATGACCTCGTTAACATGTTATTACTGTATTTACATGAAAGTCATTGAAGATGAATGTCAATGCGTGAATATTTTTCTTCAAAATCTCACGTGTTCCTAAAGAAGAAAAATTCGTGTTTTCTTTGCTCTTTCCTGAAAATAAACAAAATATTAGTATGAGGGAAAAATTCTCTTTGTCATACAACTGTTTGTGAGAAAATGATCACTTGCTCATCTCTCTCAATTCTCATAAAATAATTTTTATTGCAAAAAGAAGAATTGCTTGAATTCTTTTCTCATTTAGTTGAATCGTTTCTCTCTGATCGGACGGAAAATTAAAGGTTTGCTCCTTCGGGGTGATACAAAGATTTTTTTATTGATTGTGTGTAAACACAACAGTGTGAAAAAATACACATCACATTGATTAAAATAATAATTATCACATTCAAATTTGGTGAATCAATTTTATGAAATTTTATTAAGTGTGGCAAATTCAATTAATTAATAAAGTGATCTAAACTAATATTTGTGATATTGCGTAGTAAATTCTAAACATGCATAAGCATGCAGTTATATTATTGCTTTTAATTACTATTAAATTTTCATTGGCAAATATTTCAAAATGCAATCGAATGCCAGAAGGAACTAGCGCTGCAAAATCACCTCCGGATGGACGTTTTCGATTGCGCATAATAAATGATCCAATAAGATTCATTCCTGGCGAATCGTATAATAGTAAGTCATTCATTCATTCATGTTGTGTTATCTCATTTTCATCATCATCATCATCGTCATTCAGTGATGATTTCTGATATGTTTTTTTCATCATTTTGAAATTAAAATCCTACGTAATTGCTTGAAAACTGAATTTAGTCAGTTTGGAAGGTGTGACGCGACATTCAGCACTATCTCCTCAAAAGTTCATCGGATTTTTCCTCACGGTTGAGCGAAATGATGACAAAAACTCTGAAGAAGACCTTGGACGTTTTCAGATTTTGCAACCTGCAATTTCGAAAATTTCTGAAAAATGTAATAACTTGGTTGTCAATACAAATACGGGAGCGAAACCTGAAGTCCTTGTAAGTTACAAATAAAAATATTCTAGAAATTTCTTTTTTCTACTAACACATATTTGAATTTTATTCAGAATTAAGATATTTTTTAAAAATTTTTATATCACTTGTCTCACTAATATTCTTTTCTATTTGTATATAGGTGCAATGGACAGCACCATCAAAATTGAAAGGATGCATAGTGTTTCGTTCGACTATAGTCGAACATCGTGACATTTGGTTTATGGATGATGGTGCATTAAGTCAAACACTTTGTGAAGATGAAGCTGATTCATATGATCTGGAACCATTAATTTTGCCAGAATGTAAAGCATGTGAGGAAGCAAAATACGAGTTGACCTTTGAAGGACTTTGGAGTCGCAATACTCATCCGAAAGACTTTCCCGATGATCGTTCGTTATTACTGATTTTGTAAAACTTTCAAATTTTAATTTTTTTTCTGTTTTTTCAAATAGGTTGGTTAACAAAATTCAGTGACGTTATTGGAGCTTCACATGCAATAGATAGCACATTCTGGCGGTATGGTGATCACTCAACACAAGGTATGAAGGATATGGCTGAACATGGAGCAACACAAGAGCTCGAATTGGAATTAAAAGAAAAGGTATGGACACGTTATATGCAAGAAAAGTTTTTTAATTATTAATATGTATTGAACTATAGGGAGAAAACATTAGGACGATAATTAAAGCTCGAGGTATTTCTTATCCAAACATCAATGGAAAAACTTTTGCTGTGTTCCGTGCTGATAATCAACATCATCTACTTTCACTTGTATCAAAAATTTATCCATCGCCTGACTGGTTTGTTGGTGTGAGCGATTTAGAATTGTGTCTTGAGAATGGACAATGGATTGAGGAAAAAATAGTAAATTTATATCCATATGATGCTGGAACTGACTCGGGTAAAAATCCAAAGAATTAAATAGTTTATATTCGACAATAATTTTCTTTTATTTTTCAGGGCCGACTTATACTTCGTCAGACCAACCAACATTACCACGCGAGGCCATTAGGAGAATTAAACCAAATAATCCTAATGACCCACGCTCGCCTTTTTATGATGCAGAGAATAAAGAAATGAAGCCGCTTGCTAAGCTTTATATTACACGACAACGTTTATATGAGAAAGCATGTGAAAATAATGATAATGAATCAGACGATAATGAGGATAATAAAAATAGTGATGAAAATGAAGAAGATGACAACAGAGAACAATACTGTGAAACCACAGCATGGAGATGGAGTAAGTGTAATTGTGATAATAGACAAAAAAGTGGAAGGTATGTATTTAAGATTAATTCATTTTTAAAAAAAAATAGTTTAAAATTTCTTTAAATTAAACCAGTCGTCAGTACAAGTATCCACAAATGGCATATGAAAAAGGTTGTCAAGAGCAGTTACAAGTGATAGAAGACTGTACTAGTCAAGAATGTCCGAGTTCAAGAGACAACAATTTTCATACTAATGATGATGATGACAAAGATGAAGTTAAAGGTGATAGTACAGAAGAAAAAGATTTAGAAGCACAAATTGAAAATGACTCTGAATGCCCTTTAAGTGACTGGAAAGAAGATGAAGAATGCTCTTGTGATAATGGTCAGGGACAAAAGAAATCAACTCGAAACTTCAAAAGGAACAAGAAAATTTGTCAAAGAAAATATCCAACGATTGAACTTGAAAAAATGGAGAGTTGTGATATACCTGATTGTGACGAAAACAATGAAGAAACAACAACACAGAGAGTGAGTTTTTGATTCTACAGAAATTTTCACAAAATTAATTGTTATATTCTTCTAGATCGGTGTCGAATGCCCTTACACTGATTGGTCAGTTTGGACAGAATGCTCTTCAGACTGTGGTCGCGGTCAGAGAATTCGAGTTAGGAAACCAAAGAATCAAAATTTATACAACAATGAGAATATAAAAGAGTTTGTTGATCTTTACAATAAAATTCAGAAACGCAAGCATAACAAAAACGATGCGCTGAACCTTGAAATTACAACTGTTTTAGATCCTGATCATAAATGCTACAAAGTAGAATTCGTACAAGTTAGACCATGTGGCAGAAGAGAAGCATGTGAAGAAGAAGATTCTTATATTTGTCATCAACCACCAATGAGAGGTGATTGTGGAAAGCCACCAGAAATTCGTTTCTATTATAGTTTGAAAGAAGGTCGTTGTGGAATGTTTCTTTATACTGGATGTGAAGGAAGTAAAAATGTTTTCGATGATTATTTAAATTGTCAAGCAACATGCGAAAGTAAATTTAGTTTCATTTTTATTTTACTACAAACTTTTAAATGTAATATTTTCAGAATCTAATATTGATGCAGCTAAATTGGCAACAGATTCACTTGTTTATTTTGATCAACTGAAAGAGAAAACTAATTGCGAAGTTAGTTCGTGGAAGTATACACCATGCAATGCTACTTGTGGTGAAGGATATCGTTGGAAATACAGACAAATTATTGTAAGCATCAATTCACAATTAATTAAACACACTTGTAACTTTTTTTCTCTATAGAAACGTGCTGAAAATGGTGGAAAATCATGTCCAACAAAACTTCGTATGTTAGAAAAATGTAGAGTAAATGATGATTGTGAACCTGTAAGAACAACACATCGAACACAAGTAATTCGAACAACAACACAGAGGACATCCGCAATACATTGCGAATATTCAAGCTGGTCAAATTGGTCGCCTTGCTCAAAAACTTGTGGTAATTCTGCTGTTCAAATACGAACACGATCCGTGTTAAATAATGAGAATTATGCGTATTGCATTGATCGCTTACAGGAACGACCATGTTTAGTTTTACCATGCCTCGTTGAAAATTATAATTATCGCACTCGCGGATATAATTAAGCTTTTCTATTTCTTTGTTACTTTTAAAATTCTTAAAATATTTTGTATAAATACAGTAACATATAAGTTTCAATAATCAATGTCGATTTCTTAATAAAGAAATTCACTAAAAATTTAGATAAAATCACATTCGACTTTATGTTTTCTCTTGTAACTTAAGCAACTTCATGTGACATAGCAGATAGATAAGAAGGAGGACAAAAACTATAGAAAGATTGCCGAAAAACTTTATTGCCCACTTGCCTCAAGGGTTTCTTTTACTTATTCAACAGAACCTTTTTATTCTGAGCATTTAACTTGAAAACTTTTCTTTTTATTTTTTAACAATGAAAGTCCTTATGTTGTAAATAAATTTTAAAAACATGGGTGGAACAGAGAAGAAAAAGAGGCTGCATCTGTGCTCTCATTATATCACAAAAAAGTTTTTGACTTAGAAGAAAATTTTATAGCTTATTTATAAACTCAATATTCATATGAGTAACTTTATTAAACTGATTTTTTATTCTCTGTTCTGTTCGATTTATTTTCCAGAAAATGCAAGGATCTTGTAAGTAGGTATTCACCATTAAAGAATGCCTATGTTTCTATAAAAAATCATATGAAAAAGTTCATTAAAAGGAATAAGTTAAGAAGAAAATTTTTATATGCATGATGTATCGAATTTTCATTATCACAATCTTAAAAAAGAAGAAAATTTTTCTAAAAGAAAGCTCATAAAATTGTATTTTATTGCCCTTTTAACTGACACAGCTTTTGTGTTGTTGATGAATGAAAGAATGATGAATTCCTTTATGTTCATTTTAATTAATGTCTTTTACCATTATGACATCGTTGCAAAATTTTCATTTTATATATGAAATACAAGAAAGAAAGTGCTAAGAAGAAAAGTCAATAAAACACAGAATTGTGTTGAGAAATGAAGACAGAAGAAGAAGAGAATGATTTCATTTTCCTAAAATCAAATTCAAGTTTCAAAATTTATTCTTTCATTTTTAAAAAATTGCTTCTCATTATCATCATCATCATGTTTTATAGCGTTCATTCACTTTTTCATGCAAATCCTCATCATCATTTATGGTTCTTTAATGAGACTTCACATATGTGTGAATAAAAGAGAAAATATTCTAAAACAAACTTTATCCAAAAAGATTTGTTGCTGTATGTGGCTTTTGAAGTCTGATTATAAGAGAAAAAATAGCAGAAGCATATGCAACTCAGAGACATAAAGATTAAAATATTGAGTATTACTTTCATACTTAAACAATTTATTTTGATGATTTTGCACAAATACAAACTAAGTAAAGGAACAAACATTTCTTCAACTTTTTCTTCATATTTTCTATCTGATTGTCATGAAAGACAAGGTTTAACCTAAGAGAACTTTTCTCATCATGAAGCCACTAGCACTTGGTTGTGGATCAAGTGGTGTGCTTGCATTCTCGACACATCTATAAATCAAATAAGTGATAACATGAAAAATTGTGATAAACATAAAAATATTCTCAATTTTACCTTGAACTACATAAATACTGCATAAATGGCACTCGATATTTTCCACAAAAATCAATAAATTTGACATTTTCTACTCGATTGTCAAAATATACTCCTGAAAAGAAGAAGGAAAAAAGCTTTTTAGCAAAAGTTTGAGAATTTCAATAAAATAGAGCACAAAAATAGGTGCAAAGCTGATTTCACCCAATAATTAAAATAAAAACAACTTTTTTGCTGAGTCATTTGTTTACCTTTACAATTGGGATTGACGCAACAGTTGGCACTGCTTAAGTACTCAATCAAAGTTCGAGGTAAATCAAATGGCGTATATGGGAGATTACTGGTTTTCACAACTCTTGCTGACATTTCTTTGAGGCTTGTTGGTGTCATAGACAAATCTAAAAAACAATTTTGTTCATCAGAATCAGCAAATTATCACAATGAATGTAATAAAAACTGAATCACTTACGTTGCACAAATCGTTCGACCAGTGGATTCTCACGAAGCGAAAGTTCGATTAGATTTCGAAGAGAAATCAGTTCTGGTGGGAGTGTGCGAATGAGATTCTTGTGCAACGAGAGACTTTTCAGATTGTGAAGTCGTGCAATGCTTGAAGGGATTTTCTCGATCTTGTTGTCACATAAATTAAGTGCTTGTAACTGCGAGAGTCTGCCAATAGATTCGGGAACTTCACGAATTTTATTTGCTCCTAAAGCGAGCAGGTGCAAGCTGGAAAAAAGAGCAGACAGAGACGTAAAAAATGATATGCGAAAAAAAACATTGAGGTCAGAGGTCATGAGAGTAATTAAATTTGCCGCTTATCACAACACACAAAGCAGCCAGTGGCTGAGCATAAAACTTACTTTTTCAATTTCCAGATGTCTTTGTGAATGGATTGGATGAGATTGCCATTTAAATAGAGATATTTGATAGATTTTAATTCAAGTACTTGCATTGGAATTCGTGTAAGCATATTTCCACTTAGATTTAGTTCACGCAATTGTCCCATTTTTGATTTAGACTCGAAGAACTTTGGCAGGGAATCATTTGTGAGCAAATTATTTTTAGCTATGAATGACCGCAATGGACAAGTGAGAAATATTTCGACATTGAGTGTAGATAAACTGTTGTTGCTGATATCGAGTGTATGTAAATTAGTAAACTTGAGCAATGATATAGGTAAACTTGATAAATGATTGTTGTACAAAATAATTGTTTCAATTTCTGCATAATCGCTTTCTGTTTTGAACAGGTTCAAAAATTCATCTTCTACTTTTGATAAAGATAAATTTCGATTTTGGTAATCGATTGTATGTGAATCAGATTCAGAAGAGTCTGAAGTATAAAATTCCATTTTTGTTAATTATTTATAATATTTTTTTCACTTCCAATCACTTTGACTTCACAAACTTGAATGAATTCTCGACAGACAGTGCGAGCAAATGAGATTAAAGAGATTTAATTTTTTGTCTTATCAGTCAGTAACTCTCATTAAATTTCAAAGAGCAAAGTTAAACGTGATTCTTATCATGCATTCCTGTTACTAATTGTGAATCATTTAAATTGTCTATTTGAGTTGGTCAGTAAAAATCACTATGGCTGCAAACTAACTTTTTAAAACTAACACAAAACAAAAATAAATTTTATTTTAAATTAGCTTTTGTGTGACTTTTTATAAAACGATATTTTTTTACAATCAATTGTTCACATTCAATAGAAGGTTAGTGCAAATAATTAATTTAAGATTTGGACTTGCATGCATATTTTACTTGATATGCGCATTTTTTGTCAAGTTGATTTCAACTTGACTTACACAAAATTATCTTTTATTAACTCAGTTTTTACTTAATTTATTTGAAACCCATTGAATATATATGAAAATCAATGATTTTTTTAACTTAATATGTTTTTCAAATGAATTAAATAAAATCTGAATGAATAAAAGTGATTTTTGTGTAAATCAAGTTGAAATCAACTTGACAAAAAATAAGCGCATACACAGTAAAATATGCATGCAAATCCAAACCCTAAATTTAAGTGAATCAAATGACGCGGCAAATGTTTTTCACTCTTCACAAGTGGTTATTTAAATTTTAAATTGATTTCATCATAATATGCAAATTTATTTTAGTATTTAACTACAAGATTCACTCAATTTAATTATGTTACATGGAGAAAAATATTTTATAACTGGCATAAATTTTTTAAGATTTGTCCCTATAAAGTCAAATTTATTAGCCTTAAAAAGAAAATTTATAAGTGTTATAAATTTTTTTATGACAGTTATAAAAGTTTTATAACAATAATAAATATTTTTATAACTGTCATAAAAAAATTTATTATATGATACTTATAAAATTTATTTTTAAGGCTAATAAATTTGACTTTATAGGGACAAATCTAAAAAACTTTATGCTAGTTGTAAAATATTTTTCTCTGTGTATTTTTTTGAAAAACTTTCAATACAATAGTTTATTTTAGAAATATTCGTAATGTAATACTGAAAATTTTTGAATGTTTTCCATCAATTTATCTTTAATTGGTTCATTGAATTTAAGAGTCCTTTTTCTGTTTTATGAAGAATTAAATGTTCGTAAAGATTTTGAAATGAATGAACGGCAATTTCGATCAAGAATTAAATTCATTCCAGTCAACAAAATTTCTAACTGAAACGACTCTACTTCTTATTTGATTATTTTTAAAATGAAACGAAATAATCATTTCGAAGCATTTCCGCATCATAAGAGCTAGCTCAAAGTTAATTGAGTGTAAATTTGATCAATGCCATATCTGAAAACATTTTCCAATTAATTGACAGTTTAAACGGGCGAGTGAGTGCTATGATTGAGTGAAAAGAAAGCGGATGACAACAAATCTCAACTCATAATGTCATGGTTTTATTTTGATTTTATTTTACAGTGAAAAGTTTATGTTTAAAGAGAGCGAAAAGAGAAAAAAAAACTTTGTGCTGTTGCTACTTGGTAAACATTTTCCCTTCGCTTCGTTGCTGTCGTGTAAACACATATTGCGCCAGTAATTAAAAGGGGATCAAAAAACAGTTTCATTCAAGTTCGTGACTGAAATTTTGATGAAAACAGATGATGTGATTTGAAAATATGTAGCTTTAAATGATTGATAATTTTTAAATTTTAAATATCATAATAAATTTAATACCCAAGAGAATTTTTAATGGTTTTTAAAAGAAAAAACACCAGTCAAACTTTTTGCTTGAAAATTATGTTATTTACTTTAACATGAAAAGAATGAAAAGCATTCACGAGCTATGACATTGTTGATTGTACTTTGTTGCCTCTATATCAGAACATTATTGTGTGTTGTTTCACAAAAAAACATATTTTTTTGTTTTTTTTTAAATATTTTCTCATTTTGCTTTGATGCTCGTAGAGGCATTGATAACATAAACAAAGAATTTATGATGGAATTTCTGATGACGGGTAGGTATTTCATTCATGCTAAAATAAAATATAAATGTGCCCTATTCTAGAAACAATATAATGTCTTACTAAATCTTATATTATGAAAACATCTTGTGTTGCATACTCTACATTGTGGACAACAAGACATTAAACTCAATTATCCTTATCTTATGAAACATCCATTTTCATTATGTTATGAGATGAGTAAGAGGATAGAAATAAAATAAAAAGAAAAGGACCAGAAAAACTGTCAATTATAGTAAATTTTATCATTTGTATAATGAAAGAACTGCTTAACGCACATAGTGACATGAGTGCCATCATCATAATCAACATGAATTTTTGCTTCAAGCAAATCGTGCCCTTTTTATAAGTGTAATGAGAAAACTTGTATTGTCGTAAATATAAAACTTTTTCAATAAATATGCTAATTATCAATATTTAATATTGTTGCCTTTTCAATGTTTCGTTATAAACTTTATAAAAATTCTTTCTCCTCATCATGATAGAAAATTAATTAATATGAAATTGATACCAAGTGACATTGATTAAAAAAAATTCCATCCTCTTCATTTTCTGATTTGTTAATAGTCAATATTTAAAGTATTTAAATTAAATTAATTAAATATTTCAAGTACCATGACATTTTCTTTTTTTTTTCAAAAGAATTAAAGTCTCGTAGACATTCTAAAGAAGTCTTGGGGTTGACATTTGATGTTTTAGACATAGATCTGTTGAGATTAAAAATTAATTAAAATAAATCAATGTCATAGATTGACTAAAAATGTTTAATTTTCCATTCACTAAACAAAATTTCAACAATACGCAATGAATCAAAAATGTCCAAAGCATATATAATTAAATCAAATTTAGTTAAATGAAAGTTGCTAAACATAGTCATTGCAATTTATTTTTTTCATTTCCACTCAATTCTCGATGGACATCAAATAAATTTCAGTTTTATTTATTGCTCATTTCACGTTGATAAACAAAAAAGTCAAAGTGGAAAAAACTTTTCTGCGAATGTCTCCTGCAGATGTGACTTTTATGAGGTAAAAAAAAATTTTTGATTGACAAAACAATGCGAGGGGAATTTCAAATTTATTTATTTTGACTAAGAGAGCAAAAATATAAGTGTGAAAAAAATAGAAAAACCTAAAAGTAACTTTTTGATTAAAAAGACTTTAATTGTAAAATTTTGCATGTTTTACCATCTAAATAAATATAGTGAATGCTGTTAGCTAGAGTGATGTACTGGACCATAAATCACACAATATGCTGCGGTTTTTGTGGATTTTCTTGGTTTAAATTTAATTCACAATGCAAAGTAGAAACATTGAAATTTTACGAAAATAGTTTAAAAATTTTATCTGATAAAATCATAGTCTGTTCATAGCTTCAAATTTACATGAAAAAATTCATGAATGCTATTTTGTAATTAAATATGAATTTGTGTTTTATATTTTACACGAAAACACTTCAAAAATCTTTGATGTAATTAAGTTTTATAGGCATTCATTTGTTATTGCTTAAAATAATTAGCAGAGCCGTAGAAGTGTCAAAAATAAAAAAAACTCAGCATTTTATTGAAAAATATATACATTTCCATCAATTAAAATACTGAAGTCGATAAATTTATAATTTGATACTTTTCATCCTCACTCATATTCTCTGTTTTGTATGTAATTATAGCTTTCGTTTTTCGTTTGCATTTAATTAAAAGCTAATTAAACAGCAAACCAGCACAGATTAAATTCAAATACTTTACGTAGAGATGCTGCTGTTCCATAATAAATTGACTCAATTATTTTTGCCATAAAGTGCAAGTTCTGAAATTTTTGCTGAATACAGTGCACAGCAACTAAAAAATAATTTTTTTTCTGAAAAGTCTCGAAACAGTAAAAGTTAATAGATATTTGTAAGACAAATCTTTAGTACTTCGCCGTATATTTTTTGATTTACATTTTGATGAGAAATTATATCAAACTTGATTAAGAAGCAATTCAATTAAAATTATGTCGCTTCTTCAATAATTGCAAACACATGAACTGGAATATTCTTATAACAGCAAACAATATGAAAATTACTTAAAGTAATCAAATTAAGCCAAGTTGAACAAGTAAATTTAAACAATATTTTTAGGAGATCTTCTAAAGCTCATTTCCTATGCGTAAAGTGCTAATTAATTTAAACACATAAAAGTATACGATTTTGCCTTAAGCAGATTAATTTCAGTGCACAAAATTTTTACTCTGGTAACAACTGTAGATGAAACATTTTCATAAATTATTTCTTATTCTTGCCTTTTCATAAATTAAGGCAAGGGAACGGAAGTACTTTTTTAGTAAAATATTCTTTTAAAAAATGTCTCTGTAAAGTCAGTAAATGATCAACCCTCGAGCTAATAGCGTGAATTTGGTTACATGAAATTCGTAAACTTAATTTCTTATTCAACTTATTTTCAAAACGAAACAGCAGCACAACCGAAAAAGTTTTTTCCTCCTTGTTGAAATCGTATATATGAATGAGAAACTTTTCAGTTGTAGCATATATTCATCTGAGATCAAGTACTTTCTCTTTTTCCAAGAAAAAGAAGGAGTGAAAGATATGAATTTAATTATTTGCCTCATCATTCTCATATATATGTGAATGAGTTAGTAAGGATGAAAGCAATTCAAATAATTTTTATCATGTTGTGAATATTAGCTTATGTTGATGGGAAGGAAAATTCTTAAGTCGTAAATGTAATTTTCAGATTTTTAAATCCTTTCCTCACATACCACAAAATTATCATTATTATCGCATCAAATGTTTTCCTTCATCTGAAATAGCAAAATATGTATATGGAATGAGGATAATGGAAAAATAAAATAATTCAAGACGTTTATCTTAATCCCTAGAAATTTTTATTTTTTTATTGTATTTTCTTCTTATTTCATGCTGCTTTTACGCTTCTCGTTCTACTTCTTATAATGTGTACAGAGCGAGAAAAATGAACAGAAGGAAGTAAAAGTTTAAAATCATTTTTTCTTCATTTTCCTTACGAACCATAACACACATTAACACAATTTTCTTACGTGATTAGATGGTGTGGATAGGATGAGACAATGCTTGGATTTTCTAATTCTTCTTGGGTGTATATTTATGTAAGATGTGGAGAAAAATCTCATATAATAATGATTTCATTTGACTGAATCTTTTATATACACGCTATGCTCAAATTAAATGCTCATTAATTAAAATTAAATGCTTCCACAAGGCATGGCACTACTTCACATCTTCTTTCTTCGAGTCGTTCAGTACATAGATGCGGCTGCGGATGATTCAAAACCGAGCGAGTTCTTATCTGTACGGCTGAATCACCGCAAGTTTTTGAGCAGGGTGACCAAGGTGAAAAGCTTGAGTAGACACATTTATGATGATTCAAAAACTCGTCAGTTGCCGATGACGGCTCGTCCTTTTGCATTTCACAGTTTACATAACAGCGTTCTAGTCGTAACATTTTTTTTGGACATGGTCGGCCACCATTTGCCGGATGTTTCTGTTAAAGTCAAAAGGTTAAAACGAAGAAAAGATTTTTTTATACAGATGCCTGTAGGCAAGCATATTAAAATGAAACACTTACAATAATAGCTCTCGATTTCCATCGAAATCCCTCTCCACATGTGGTATTACATGCTGTACGCTTCCAATGCGAAACTTCACAATCAATTTTCATAGCGAGTTTATTCTGGTCAGACGATGATGACAACGACTTGACAAGTGTCTGTGAATACGATTGCAATTTGCTGCCAACATATTTTCCTGTTGAGTATATTATACGTGTGTATATCAGATGATTAAATTGAAAAGTATGACATGAGAAAGAGGATGTTAAATCAGCATATTATTTATGAGAAAAAGCCTCATACTCACTTGAACATATTTGCTGACATTGCTCTTTAGATTCAAAGTTATTTTTATTGCCATGACAACCAGTATAAGGGAATTGAAGGCAATCCTGCAAGTTTCGATCATAATACCATCTGTTCTCAACATGAGCTCTGCAAGCGCCAGGCTTTGGATCAAGCAAGCAGAATGCTGTGAAGACAAACTTTTTTTTGCTTAACTATAAATAGTTTAATATTCTGTTACTCACGTGGCATTCCATAAACTTCATGAACGCATGGTTTATTTCGCATTCCGCAAGTTTGTTTTTGAACGAGTTCTTCGTTTATGCACGGATGCCTTTGTGATGATACACCTAATATCTCGAGATCACTTTGTTCCTCCAAGTTTCCTTCTTCCTGCTCATTTGTCTCCTCTTTCGAGTTTATCATGTCGTTTTCATCGCCGTCATTGATTTCATTACGATACTTATTGTTCTTTGAGTTGAACTTTTTGAAAAGTTTCATTATACGATAGACGTGATCATTGGCACTAGAGTTTTTACCAATCGGTACACGTACACGCATACGCTCGCCTAATCCGCATTCGCTATTACAAGGAGACCATTTACTCCAGTCAGTTAGTCTGCATCTATTGTCATGCTGAGTTGTGTAAGTAATAATAAAAAGAATAAAATGAAATGTAAAGAAATTTAATGAAACTGAGATGAATTTTAATTAACGTATTTTTTTTAAATGTCTTTTCTTAACAAATCTGGCAACAATGCTCAGAGATAATGTTTATGAGAGTATGTGTTATTTTTGTTTATCTCAGGTGTAAAGTTCAAGTATAATTGCTTTTATAGTACTTTTGAAATTAAGTAATGATTCGAAGAACCTTTGCAACAATGTCGAACAATTTTGGAAAAAGATTAGACGGTCGTGTTTGTATTGTGACAGCTTCCACTGACGGAATTGGCTTTGCAATTGCCAAGAGATTGGGATTAGAAGGAGGGAAAGTTATAGTAAGTTCAAGAAAGCAAAAAAATGTTGACGATGCAATTCAAGAATTAAAAAAAGAAGGTGTGAATGAAGTTATTGGTACAACTTGTCATGTAGCAATTTCTGAAGATCGCAAGAAACTTTTCAATTTAGCGATTGAGAAATATGGAAAAATTGATGTTTTAGTGTCAAACGCTGCAGTTAATCCAGAAGTTGGATGTGTAACAGATACAAGTGAAAAAGCTTGGGATAAAATTTTTGATGTAAATGTCAAATCAGCTTATTTACTAGCCAAAGAGGTCAAGCCATATTTGCAGCAAAACAAAGGTGGATCAATTGTTTTTGTTAGCTCCATTGGAGGATATTCACCATTTGATTTGCTTGGAGCTTATTCAGTAAGCAAAACTGCTTTATTTGGATTAACAAAAGCACTTGCTGTTGAACTTGTTCACGACAATATTCGAGTGAATTGTATAGCGCCAGGAGTAATAGAAACCAAATTTTCTTCCGCACTCTACGAATCAGAGAGTGCAAAAGAGGAAACATTGTCAAGAATTCCAATGAAAAGGATGGGTAAAGCTGATGAGATTGGATCAGTATGTGCATTTTTGTGTAGTGATGATGCTAGTTACATGACTGGTGAAACTATTGCTGCCGCAGGTGGAATGTTATCAAGGCTGTGAATTTTATAGCATTTTGTTGGATTTTGTTAAAAGAAAAGATGAATAAAAAAAATTGTGTTTTAAAAATGTTTTCCAATTACCTTTCTTGTGTGTGATTTTTGCTCTATATTCGGCTCTCTGCCTGAACAATTTTTACCTCTGCAGTCAACAAATTGCTCTAATTCGACAGGAAACATTTTCATGCATCGTTTGTGATTTTTTCTAATTTTATAACGTCTCGTGCGACTTCTCATTCCTTTTCCACACAAAGCTGAGCATTCGCTGAGCGGCGACCATTCTGTTAGTGCACATTCAGGATCTGGATTCTCTTCACCATAATCTTCCTCTACAAAATCTTCCTCACAATTTCCTCGCGTTCCATAGCACTCTTCGTGGTCTGTTAATTTCTTCTTACAGTTTTTCTGATATGCAAGTTGAGGATTCAGATAGTACCGCTGTCGTGATCGTCGACCTTTTCCACAAATGTTATCGCATTTACTCCATTCTGTCCACTTTCCAACAGCACAGTCATTCTGTGTGTCCTGTAACTGTACGATATTATCGCAATTTTTTTCATACAAACGTTGCCGAGAGAGATAGAGTTTAGCAAGCGGTTTCATCTCTTTATTTTCTGGGTCATAAAATGGCGAACGTGGATCATTTGGATAGTTTGGTCTGATTCTCCTTATTGCTTCTTTTGGTATTGTCGGTTGGTCGGGTGAAATATAAGTTGTTCCGTCATCAGTTCCAGCATCGACTGGATATAAATTGAGTATTTTTTGCTCAATCCACGAACCATTGGGCAGACAGAGTTCTAATCCGCTTACTCCAACAAACCAGTCAGGTGATGGATAAATCATTGAGACGAGAGATACTAAATGATGCTGAGCATCGACTCGAAAAACGGCAAACGTTTTACCCGTAACATTCGGATATGAAATCCCACGTGCCTTTATTATTGTTCTGATATGTTCGCTCTAAATTCATAACAAGTGGGGGAAAAAGAATGATATTTTTGAGATTAATGAAGTGTGCTTGAATCGTTTTCTTTTTAGCTCAATTTTCCATGTAATATTTTTATTTATAAAGAAATATAAAATGCGCTTAATTTATTAAATTTATCTTGCCTCTTCTTTAAGTTCTCTTTCCAACTGTCTCGTTGAGCCATGCTCAGCAATTTCTTTTAATCCCTCGCTATATGAAACAGGAAAAAAATATACATGTAGGTTTATACAAAATAAGTAACAGTAAATATAAAAACATTTAATCTTCAATGTAAATATAGAACTATGTATGTTATAATATATTTTTTCCTTCCTTTACCTTGCTGTTTCTCCATAAGTCCAAAATCGATATTCTGTTGTATGAGAAGCGCCAATTACATCACTAAATTTTGTGAGCCATCCATTTGAGGGAAAGTCTTTTGGATGAGTATTTCGACTCCAAAGACCCTCAAACGTTAGCTCATATTTGGCTTCATCACATGCGCGGCATTCTTCGAGTACAATGGGTTGTGAATCACTCGAGTCAGCACTATCCTCACAGAGAGTTTTACTGAGTGCGCCATCATCCATAAACCACACATCACGATGTTCTATCACAGTTGCTTTAAATACCACACATCCACCATTCTTCGACGGAGCAGTCCATGTAATCTGTTATGATAATTTTTTTCATGTAAAGAGGTAAAAGAGTGATAGTTTTCATGCATCACATGCAAATGTTTTTTTTGTGCCTTTAAGGAAGAAATAAAAAATGCAAATTCTCATACCGGAACATCACTCTTTGCCAATGTGTTGGTGTGTGTGACGATGGTAGGACATAATTCTGAAAATTTTGATATGGCATGCGAAATGATATGAAATGTTCCTACATTGTCATCTTTCAATTTTGTTGTGGTCGCTGTCGATAATGATAAAGCTGGTGTTGTTTTTGCATCAGTTTCATCACGTTCGACTGTGATGTAAAAGCCCGTAAATTTATGTGTAAGACCATGTGATGCTCTTAAAATTCCTTCGAGACTTACTGTGGAATGAGAAACCAAAATTTAATTTTAACTGTTTACATGAGAGTCTGAATTATTTATTTTTCGGTTTGTTTGAAAAGCGGTTAATTGTGCGGCCTTATTCTCTCACACTTACTTGTGTAATTTTCACCCGGAATATAACGCTCAGGATCACCGAGGATTCTTAATTTATACCGACCATCTGCCTGTGATTTATTAATGACAGACTGATTTTCCGGTATTCTGTCGCACTTTGATGAACTGACAAAATGATCCGCTAGTAGCTCTAGATTTATGATGACTAATCCATAGAAAATGTTGAGCAGAGAAATTTGCATGATTTTATATAGAGAAATAAGGAAAAGCTTTGTGTGTTTGTTTCTTTAAATTGAACGTTTTTTTCATGAATAAAGTCACATTTTTATTTCAGTTCTTTTAATCTCACTGGATTTTTCTGTTCTTAAATTATTTCACTTTCAACGCACACAAAAAATGATGTTCATTTTTATGGTTAGCTAAAAAGAAGAAAAATTCAATTTAATTTCAATTTATAATTTTGCAAGTCTTCTTCCTCTTTTTCTGTTTTAAATTTATTCATTTTTAAATTCTAAATATCAAAATCATTTTAATCATTTAAATGTTTTTGAAGCATAACTTTATTTCTATGCCTATTCAAAACGTTAAATTTTTGTTCATTTCTAAAATTTGACTGAAATTGTTTCAAAGCTGTCTGTTTTGTAGCCAATAAAATAAATTGATGCAGCAGAGTGTAAAGAGATAAATTTGTGGTTTTATTTTAATTTCAAAACTTCTTCAATTTCAAAAATGGAATCTTTTATAAAAATATTAACTTGGTTAAAATTTGAGTAAATATTTTACCTCTTTTCGAACTTTACTTAGCTTGTAATTTTGACTTTAAAAGATGATGAAGAGAATTAAGAAACTTCCTCAATGCGAATAAATGAAGACACACTTTTTTCGATTAGAAAAAGAGGATGAAAGAGGATTTAAAAGTTCTCAAAGAAACTTTTCATTTTTCAATCTGTGGTGAAGAAAAGTTTGATTTTAGAGCTCATAGTAGCTTTAAAAGAATTTCTTCGTTGCTTGCTACTTCAACATGATAAAAGCGTATTTCAATCTCATTCAGTCGCTACTTTTAAATTTTTTCCCAATTTAAAGCAATGCAAAAGAAAAAAATAAAACACTACAAAGTAGTTTAGTGAAATTGAATTTTATGAAAGCACTCGGATCTAAGTAAAAAAGAGTACAGCAATGTATGACGATAATCGAGGGGAGAAAATGTCACAAATTGTACAGTGGCAGCAGCAAAAAAGTTCAACGGAAGGAATTTTTAATAAAGCTATTATTCGTTTTATAACATTAGCATTTTAGATTCTGTTAAAGTTTCAAGTTAAAAATAAGAACATTAAAAAAGTTTTTGTTCTTTACTTAATTGCGGAACTTCTTGCGTATATTATGTTATTTTTTATCTTTATATTGAAATCTTATGAACATTATAAAGCGAGATTATAAAAATTATTTTAACTTCATCTCAAAAAAAGCGTTGGGTAATTATGTTGATTTTTTAGCTTTTTTCTGCCAGTGGCAGCAGTTTAGTATAAAGAAGATTGAATTGAAAACCACATGAAGGAAAAGGACAGATCGAGAGATATTATAAAAAAAAAGATATTTCACAGGAAATTTAATATTTTTTCTTCTCACAATTCTTTTTTATGTCCGCAATTCCTCTCCATCATTCTAACGTTCCCACAGCGAACATTTATTGTACTTTCCCACAGATTAACTTTTTCTTCTTATTTTCCCTTAAATATGTCCATTTTTAAGATTTTTTCTTTCTTTCTGTTTGTTGCTCACCACATTGACTCGCTTTCTCGTTATAAAAATATATTGAAATATGTCTTTTTTGTTCCACTTGCTTTGGATTTTTCTATCATCATTCATTTCATAGCTATGGAAGATGAAAAGTTTTTTTATGAAATGTCGCAATGGGAGAATTTAAAAAAGTTATTTACGAATATATATATGATAGGATGCAAAATTGAAGCGTTATGAGGTATATATGAGTGGAAAATACAACAAGCATAAAAAACTTTTTTAGCCATGAGTTTTATTTTTATGCGCGAGAAAAAAAATGTATTTTTTTTTGTTAGTGAGGAAAAATTACAACTTTTTTCATGATAACAACTGGTGCTTTCCATCGAGAATTGAGTGCTTTGGCTTGATTTCCGTGAATAAAACGAGTAAAAAATCTTCAGATGTGGTTTTTAAATAATTTTTTTATGCAATGAGTAAAATTTCTCTCTGTGTATTTTTTTCAGTCAAATGATTTTATGAAATTTTATGTATTCTCATTTTCAATTAAATTTATTGCATTGAATGACTTTTTAAAGAGAAGTTTAAGAGCTCTTGCATAAATATAAATGTTGAAAAAGGAAATAAGGGAAATACACAATTATTCTTATATTTATCAAGTTATGGAGACATTTCTCTCAAAGGAAATTTTCCAAGAAAAATCATTTTTCTTTACTCTTCGTTAAAAAGAGTTTAAAGTTATCAAATTTCAATCAACACCCAACCAAGCCTTGACAACAATAGTAATTTTCTTTTATGAACCATTTCCTTTGTGATCATGACTTGATGAGACGAGAAAAAAGCAAAAGCACGAGCCATTGCTGTCGTAATTTACTTTTTTTCTCTTCCCTTTGTGTATGTTTGATAGAGGGAAAAATTAATAAAAATGCTCGAAAGAATGATGATAAGAAGGATCCTTTTATTATTATCATTCCGATGTTTTCCTCTCCTATTCTACGGTAGAATTTTTACCTCCCTCTCATTCAATTTCAATTTTTTTCTCATATTTCTTCTTTCAAGTGATTTACTTTATTGACTTGAATTTTTAAGTATTTACTTTGATACTCGCGAGAAAAGAAAATAATGAATCAAGGTGAGAAAATATTTCACTTCATCACTGCTTGATTCTTTTGTTATTTCATGCCTTTAAAAATTTATTTGAATGGCAATAAATGATTTCGTTAGTATTTTTCATATTCATTGCTTCATATATGTGTTGCTCACTGAAGCAATTTTTGTTAATGCCATTGAGTGAAATTTGAGCTTTGACAGACAATATTAAGCTCTCAATGATCTCTCAAAAAAAGGTTTTTCAAGAGTGTTGTATTGTTAAAGCAAAGTACATTCATGTATACTTTTGAGAGGGTAAATGTTGCCATTTTTGAACATTGATCGAATATGTTTACGGATTGAAATAAATTTTCCTTTGTAAATAGCTTGAATGTTCTCTTTTTTATAGGGATATTTACATTCTCTCTTGCAGATGTTGTCTATGGAAGCATAAGCAGTCCTTCCAATTATTGTTATATGAGAGAGAATTTATTTACCAATTTTCATCGAATGCACACTCCAATAAATATAAATAACGTCTATATGAGTTTCAATATTCACCGATAATCCTCATGACGATTACTTTATAGGCAATGAAAGTAAGGAAAGTGAGTAAAATAACAATGTTTATTATGCATGAGGCTTCAGCTCATGATGATATTCATGAAAATTTTAATATGAATGAAAATTGAGGTGTTAATGTGTAGGTTAATTAAATTTATGAACTTTTATGGTAAAACACAAACAAAAGTTTTCACACATACTCAAAAAATGGAGCAATTTAAGAAGAAAATTATAATAAATTATGTATGATAATAAATAAACACAAACAAAAGAGATGTTTTTCTTTCTTTTCATTGAAAAATCTTAAAATTCTATTATTATGCATGATGAAACTAAATTGAAAATGGGAGTAAGAATGAAAATGAATTTTATATTTTATCGAGAAACTTTTGTTAGAATAATTCAGTCCGTATTCAATTATGATTTGAATGACCCTAACAAAATTGCCAATTGACTTTTCATTTCTAATGTCCCTCACTTTCTCCATCTCTAGGGAAGAAAAAAGACCAACCGTAGTGGCAAAGAAAAGAAAAATTGAATTTTTCCATCATCATAAATTTCCTTTGCCTTGACTCTCGTGACACTTTTCTTTCATTTTTGATGGCGAAAGTTTCTCAAGCAAGCTTTTAGGATTGCAAAAAGTTTTTTTCTCTCGTGTTCACCCACTCACTCACTTTTTTCAACCATTTTATTGTTTTTTGTATGTGTAGAAAAAGAGAAACATTTTCACGACTTTATAATATAAGAACTGATAACAACCAGCGGGATTGAAAGGAAAAGTTTGTCGCTTTTATAAAGAGTTGAAAGAAAATTTACAGATGTTATGTTTACAGAAACGTGCTTAACTACTCTTTTTTGTATATATACAATACAATACTTTCCCCTCGAAGGCATCATTGCTTCTTCTTATGCCGTCAACGATGCCGTCTCCTCCTCTCCATTTTCTTTCTGACGCTTGATGCATGATTTGAGAATTTTACAATGACGATAACAAGTGAAAGCATAACAATTTTCCTTCCGAGAGATTCAAACATAAGAAGCGACACAATAAATATTTCATGAAGATGTATTTATGTGAAAAATTGTCATTTTTCATCCTATTTTTGTGTAAACACCGCAATTCAGCTGACATTGATTCAATAAGCTTATGAAGGCTTAAATTCTTCTCATTTCTTGCCGCAGCAGATTGTCATCACAGTGAAGTTACAATAAGTAAGCATCTGCGTAAACACATCAAAATAAAATCTAAATAAAAGATGTCAAATCTCGACTTCATTCTATGAATTTAATGTCATTCAAAGCATCATGAAACTTTCATTGATCTTGTCATTTCGAGAATGAAAATTTATATCATTTGTCGTAAAGTTTTGTAAGAGTTGATTAAACTGAAAGCTTTTATTATGACATGTGAATGCTAAAGAGAGATGAAGAAGAAGGAAAAAAGAGGAATCATCATTAATGAACTGTGATAGTTCAACATTGAGAGAAAGTTTTAATTGCTCTTAAAAATTAGATCATGGTAATTTCATTCAACGATTAAATGATAATAATTGGAGCGTTTTATGAAGATGTTCAATGCCTCTCTTAAGACGAGTAATTATGAAAATTGTTGTAGCAAGAAGTTAGATGAGAACAATTAAGAATGAATAGCTCTCTAAAATCATCAATATATATGCCTATGCTAATATAAATTTATTGACTGTATCATCTTTTATCTACACTTAAGATTTATTCTTTTAGAAATAATTGAATTTGATCAATAAAATTGACCATAAAATTTTAATTAAAACAAGAAAAAAGAAATGAAAAATTTCTTGATTTTCATGAAAGTCATAAAAAAGTGTCAAAGAGATTTATTTAGAAATTTTCATTACCTAGATCCTTTTTTTGGAATGAATTTCTTTCTAAATTTATTTTTAACATTCATTCTCTTGCTACGAATTGAGCAATCATTCATGGAAAATCATTTCTCATGAGATAATTGGGTCGTGAATAAATAACATATCTTTCGCATTAATATCATATATTAAAAACAAACAAAAGCTTGCACAAGCGAATATGTGTAAATGAAGATTTATGAAAAGTAACTGCAAATATACAGATGAAATGAGATAAAGGAAAAAATGTTTATATAAAAACATAAAAATCTCATAAAGTTCAATGACATATATCAGAAAATTGAATCATTGATTTAGAAATATTGTTCCTATAGATACTTTCAGGGTTGAACATTATGAATAAAAAATTTTTGTAAAAAAATTAAAAGAAGTCTTGAAATTTTGACTGCTAAATATAGCAAATTTATGGAAAAATTGTTAAATTAAAAACACTGATTATTTTATGTGTGTCTCATTTTATGATATTTAATTTTTCTTCCATTTGTTTTTCCTGTACATTCAATTTCCGTATGCAAGTACACACAAATATATCGACATGTAAATCCTATTAGTTTATTGATTTTTATTTTACAATATTCATCTATCTTCTTTTATTCCCTTTCAGCTCTACCCGTTTTCGCATCAATTGCAAAAAAATAAATAACGAACAAAATTTTTTATTACTTTCTGTTTGTCTTTTGAGAGAACTTTTTGGAAAATGTAAAAATAATTTTTATGTTTGCATATTTGCAAAAATATTTCGTAGGTTCACAGTCATTTTGAGCTCACTAAACATGAATATTTAATTGCATGCAAAAGCTTCCACTCAAAACTATTACTATTGTCATCGTCATCATCACAACTATCATATCAGAATTTTTTCCATAAGCACTTGCTACATAATTCATTTAATTTAATGCATTTTCATCTTTTCCCATTGCTCTCGACTTTTTCTTTTAGTGCATTCTTTTCATTATACATCCGACAATACATTATCATCTTCAATTTATATGTGAACATCATTCTAATTTATTTCATACATGAAACTGAACTATAAACACTCATATGTCTTATACAATGAACATACATTTATTAATTGTTTTTGAAGGATTTATTATACAATAAGTATCATCACTATAGTGAAGAGAAATATGAAACCTTGCAATTTTTTATCTCTCTATTTATGAAATATTTTCATCACCTTTCTTTTTCTCAAATCAACAAACACAACACGATACAAGGAATTTATTCAACAAGCGCAATTTCAAACACGTCTGAATGTCGCAAGAGCAACATGAACAATGAATTTGAAAATCCTATGAAACAGACATATACAGAGCGAAGGATCTCAATTTCTCTCAAAATTTCTTCCTTACTCTCAATATTCTCTCAGAGAGGAAAACATTTTTCACGTGACTTTCACTTATATACTATCATTTCCAGACATAAACATTCATTGAGGAAATTTTTTCTTAGCTTTTTGTATATAAACGCGCATCCGACACTTTGTATGTTTATAAATAATTTTTTTCTCACTCTATACTGAATTTTACCGCTTTCTTATTTTATTTATCAATTGTATTCGCCATTTATCGTTGTCGATTGTAGTTATCATCATTGGCAATTGTCGTTAAAGCCAATTTGTACAATTTTATATGTTCTACTGCTGTTGTTCTATCATTATTATCATCATCAATGCATTCAATTGAACATCGTTTCCATTCTATTGCAATTTGGATATTTCTATAGAAAGAAAGTAGCAGCAAAAATTTTAATTCAACATAGTCATAAATAAAGCTTAAATTGCTTTCTATTGCTCTCATTTTACTCCTTCCTTGTTTTTTATTCAATAGAATTTCATATAGGATATACAGAAACTAATTTTTATTATAATGAAAATTCATTTGAAACTGCGGTAATTACGAAAGCTATGAAGTGCCATTTAATAGGCGATAACAAGCAGATCTACCTAGCAATCAGATGTATTTAACGATGTACGATATTGGAATGGTAAATTGGATTTGCTACGCACGAGGATGGATGACAATTACTGTTATTATTATGGTCACAGCCCGTTGAGAAATGTTTATGTAATAGAGAGAGACATGTGTTCTCCAAGAAAATTCAATATGTATGTATCATTATTAGCATCGTCATTATGGTTCCCCTGTAGATTTTGCCAGACGCTTCTGAATTTTTTTGATAAAGAAGAATTACGTTTTCGGGTTCTTTTCAGCTTGGTTCTTTGTTCCATATGTTTCTGTTTAAATCGTACGAGTATAAGACCTTTTTATTGCTTTTCCAAATAGTTAATATCATTAAAAGATAAGAAAAATATGACTTTAATAAAATTAAAATATAAAACAATTTTTTTTATTAATTAAAAATTTAAATTATTTAAAAATATGAAATTCAAAAAAATGAAGAAAAACAGTCATTTTGTAGAAAAAAATAAAATTATTTTTTTACACATAATCAACCAAACGAGATAGAAAAATGCAGAGCATGTAGCAAAAGTTTGAAGAAAAAATGTTAAAATGATTAACGATGGCAACAAGCAACAGAGTGTAAAGTTAAATTATGTAAATATCCTCGGGAGTATGAAAACAAGCAAGAATCACAAGAGCATCAACTCAAATATTACCACTGGATGGTGTAAGCAATAGCTCGCGATTCATATCAGCAGTATTCATTTATGACATTTCTCATAATAAAAAAAGTGTTTTTCGGTGAGAACACGTTTTTCGCATCAGTTGTGCATGCATTTAGGTTTGAGCTTCAATGCGTATGGTGTATGTGATGATGATATGGTTGAGGGTAAATAGCTTGAAAAAAAAAGAAGCTTTTATCGTTCAGTAATAATCTTAATAAAAATTTGTCTCGCATCTCATATATACACACCCATTATCGTGTGCTGCTTGAATCACTGAATGGATGTGTGAGAAATGATCTTTTTCCGTGATGATGCTTCATGCGAAAGCAAAGCACATTCTATTGTTACGGTAACTGGCTAAAAATTTTTCTCTCTCCATTTATCTATCTATCTCATTCAATATAAGAAAAAGATTTTTTCCTTTAAGCATTTTACTGTGAACTCAGCTCATCTTCATTCTTTTTCTTTATTGTCATACATTTTTACATTAGCCATCGCTGTTGTTGGTGTACATTCCATGTGGAGTGCCATTGTGCTAACATCAATTTACGTGCATTGATGTTGAAACACATATGTCGCACATTAAACTTCACTCGAGCATAAAAATGGAATGAGGACAAAATGAAATAAATCCTTGAGGAAGCAGAATGAATCGAATAAGAAAAAAAAGTGACCTTTTTATATATGTATAACACAGTAACAATAAAGCATAAGAAAAAGAATTTTTTGCAAAAGTATCCGAATGTGCGGTTGCTTGCTTCTGGTCCCAAAATTATATATAAAATGAGAAATTATTTAACGATATTAAGCATTTGTGAGGGCAAAAAAAAGAGTCATAAAAAAGTCAAATTGTTATGTTACTACATTCGCTCATTTATTACCATTACATTAAATTTTCAATTGAACGAGAGAAGAAAAAATTTTTCTTATTATTGAATTTCGATTGAAGTGCTTATTTGCCTGGTAGTTTCACACGACCGTTAGGTGCTTTTTTTGAAAAAAAAGCCTAGGGGTGTAAAATGTTTTCTTTCGAAATCGTTTGAATTGAGAAAAAGTTGTTGATAAAAACTTTAAATATCAACACTTAGCTAATTATTAATAGGCTCTGAATGCAAAAGGTAATGTAATTTAACTAAACCAAACATTACTTTACAGCAAAATCTATTAATAATTAATAATTTTGATATTTTTGCAAATATTTTTTTCGAAAATTTATTTCGAAACATTCAGAAACATTTAACATTCGAAAATTCAGAAACATTTCGAAAAGGGGTGTGAAAATCACGTTTGATTTTAAATTTTCAACGGTCAAAATCATCGAGTGAAACTACCAGGCTTATTTAGGCAATTTTATCTCATTTTATATCTAAGATCCATATGAAATGAATTTTATTATTTATTAATTTTGCTATTTTAAAACCAATATGAAATTTCATAACAAGAGGTTAATCATAGAAGGTCTTGAAAAGAAAATTTACAATCTTTTATAACAATCAATTTATTTCGATAAAATTACTTTAGTCATTCACATAAATCAATTAAAATAATATAATTACTATAATCTTTTATAAAAAGCATCTTAACTTAATAGAGAAGATATAACTTGATATAATGGCGCAACAGTTAGTTTGGGTAACAAAAATTCAAATATTTAAATTTACTTTTTTTTCAATATTTTTTCATTTTTTTAACAGAATCCAGAAGCGTTGGAAATTTTTAATGCTAGAATACTTGCTGAACAAGACCATTGGAAATATATTCATGAGATTGATGAAGGAGTTTTTGAGTGTCATCATCACAGATGCTTAGTTCGATCTGAACCTCTTTTTCTCAAAAGTATTTTTCGAGCTTGGTCACATGCATGGGAATATGGCAATATTTTAGCTCGTCACTTCATTTGTGCTCAATGTAATCGAAAATTTGATAAATTTAATGTTTACAAAATGCACATCAACAATTGTTGAATGAATTTATTTAAGAAATAAAATGAAAATGAAAACAAGTTGAAAAAAATTTAAAATGTTTGATTCATTCGATTTTAAAAAGATTCATAAACTAATTGATGAAATTTGTGAATGGTTGTATTCAATTATTAATAAAATGCATTTAAATTACTTTCTTTGGAAGTTTTTTAACTTAATTCTAAAGAATTATGAATATGTTGCTGGAAAATGATTCACATTCATTATTTTGGTGAATGGTTTTTGTTATATAACAAAAATATAGCAAACCATAAATCCCAAAAATTCTGCATTCATGTTCTCCACAGAATGAATTTTAATTTCAATAATTTATTTCACACCAAAATTTTATTCAGAAAATGCATAAATCCCTTTATTGTTGCTGAGCAGAAAAGCAAAAAAAATTCATTTTAGAGTTACTCAGCAAAAAGCTTTTGAGTTTCTTTTCTCATTTATTGCTACTGGTACTACAATACATACATACAACAGGAAAAATGTGTTGTGAAAGTGAGAAATAATTACAGCCACAGGGGATAGTCAGTGTAGAAAATGTATTGCTATATAGTCTTTTCATGACAGTCTGCACACTTCTTCTTATTCCTTCACAACTTTCATCCAGCCGCATACAAACACTATATAAAAAGTTTTTTCAGTTTGCTTTTTTTCTGGTGTTTCATGTAGCATCGAATTTTATATCATACAATAAAAATTCTTATCAGTATAGCAAAGCATACTCGAATTTATACCAGCTGTTATTATTGCATCACGTTACTAACAAAAGTAAAAGAAGGATGAAAACTATTTCATTATTTTTTTGTTCTATTGCATTTTTTCTAATAGAAGCCATTACATTCTGTAATTATTTCGCTGGCAGTGATTTACTTGTTTTACTTTTCTACTATTTGTTGTCTTGAGCAACAATTTCAATTAAATGATTAGACCTACTTACTATTGACATCTTTATAACGTTAAAAAAACTTTTTAGCATTTCACCATTCTTGTTACGTGTATATTTTGTTTAAAAAAGAACAACAGACAATACACAAAAGACCCTTCTTAATAATGAAACTCAAAAAATGTCAGTACAATAAGGATACGTTTTAAGGAATGTTGCCGTTGCTAATTGAATTAAAATTTAATTAAGCATCACTTAAATGTCGCTAGAAGTGAGTTTGGGATGAGAGGGCAAAAATGGCATCAACTGTGTTTCATCAAATTGCTTTGTTTCTCATTTTTTGCATCGTTGCCGGCTATTTTTTTCAAAATGCTATGATAAAGTTTCATTAATTTGATTGTCTAGCAACAGGAAATAAAAGGCCATAAACAAGTGAAACTTATGACCGTCGTTTAACATCATTATCAACCGTATACTGTTACCAAAATGTATAACTCATAAAGAGGAAAAAAAACTGCCATCATTCTGATATTCATGATGTCTCATAAAAAAAGATTTTTTCACTACAAATGAGCATGAAGATTTATAAGATTGAAGTTTTCTTTTATTTGTTATTTTCCTCCCTCTCTCTTTGAATAATTTTTATAGTTTTCATTATACCAAAAATTTCCTTCATGTTCGGAGGAATGAAAAAGATTGTGCTTAGCAAAGTCATACATGGTGAAAATAAATTTTAAGATGGTTAGAAGAAAACTTTTTAATTTTAAAATACTTTTTTATTGATTTTTTTTTGAGAATGTAGAGGAAAATCATTTTTTTTGGTTTATCATACTTACTAAAAAGTTATTTTTCATTAATTATACAAATTTTTTGTGATTTCAAATTCCATGCAAAACTGCCAATCATAAACTCAATTCATTTAATTTTCATTGTTAATAATGAATTTCATTTAACCTCGCATGTTTGACTTTTTAGTATTATAATTCAAAGTTAACGAAATTTTGATAAAAAAATTTCAAACAATTGATAAGTATTGAGGTAACAAAATTCAGTCATTGTAATTCAATATAAAGTGCTATATAAAGCATCAAAAATGCATGTACCTGTGAGCATTGAAATGAATTACGTAATAAAATACATATCAGGTTGTTCGAAAAAAGTAGTCACTTTTTACTCGCTTCATTCACCAAGCTCGATGACAAAAAATATTTGCGTAATTGATAAACGGTGAAGAGTGTGATAAAAATCATGCAATTAAGCAGTTTACGAACAATATAATGTTGAAATTAATTAATATCTTATAAACTGCAAAATTGAATGTACTTCATCAACACTTCATCGTTTATCGATCGAACAGATAGTTTTTGAGATCGAGCTGAGTAAATGACTGAGCGACTAAAAAATGACTGTTTTTTCTGAACAACCTAATAAATCATTGAATGAGAAATGTGTTACATATGCTCAAATGTGCGTACGTTTTTGATTTAATATATTCAAAATTCACATACAAAACTCTATTTCTATTGACTCAATTTTCGAATTCAATTATATTTTCAACATCATCCGTTCAATTGTGATTTAAATAATGAAATGGGGAAAAAATTCAATATTCATAATAAATTTTTTCTATAGAAAATGTAGAGCTATGATATATTGAACTTTGCTTGAGAAGAGCAGCACTTTAATGTGATTTGGTCAATAAAAAAGAGTTTCACATGAGATGTGTGTGTGCATATGATAACAAATGTCCAATTGGAAATTCATTTGAGCATAAAAAAGCGACTGAAATAAGACGATATTGAATCACAAAATAGAATTTTTTATGAGTTGTATATTTTTCAATGAATTCAAAAACACACACTTAGAAAAGACAGTAAGCATATCTTTATTAAATATTTTTTGTTGCAAAAGAAAAACTGTTACAGTGGAATATTTAAAGAAGGAAAAAATTCTATAAATATTGCCAGAATTGTTGATAAATTCATATCATAACTCAGTTGTTAGTCTTTTTAAGCAAGGAGAAAAAAGTCAAAAAGACATTAGCGCCATATGTGCTCGTATTTGAAATTCTCTCTTTTAGTTATTCCTCATTTATTAGGCAAACACTCACATATTGCAATCGTATGAGCTAGCATCACTCATCTTACCACAACATTTACTTTCGTGTGCCTTTTCATTCACTTATATTACACCTCTTCTACCGCATACGATTAATCAAATAAGACGTTAATGGAAGAGAAATTCTCTTTTCTTCGCGTGTACACGATATTGTTTGTGTTAAGTATACAAAATCAATATAAAAGAAGAAAAACACTTTTCTCTCACCTTTCTATTAAATAGATTGTGGTTAAGAAAAGAACCTGTAATCTATTAATTATTGACTTGAGTTCTTTATCAATTAACTTTTTCATCAGTAGAAGTCTTCATATTATTATAATATTGCTAAATTTATTAAATTTTTCATTATTATCATATGTCTCTTTTAAATAAAATGATTTTCATCCACTTTTTCTTATTTTTCAACCATAGTGATTCTGATATAAATCAAATCATTATTGTGAAGAAAAAGCTTATTGAAATGAGACGAGAAATTTATTTTGGCTTCAAATGTCAGTACATAAAGAAGAAGAAAGAAGTGAGCGTGGCTGTAAAGAACAATGATGAAATATTTATTGCGAGAAAATTTTTCGCTCTCATGCTGTTTTAATGGTTCCTTGCTTCTTTTGTTGCTTTATTTATGTAGAGGAAAATTTTTTTCATGGCAAATTTCACAATAATTTTTGTTTCATAGCAATTTGTAATGCTTAACAGCGACTACTGTTGCTGATGTTTGATAAAATAAGTGAAATAGCACAACAAATGTGTACATTTTAAAATTGTGCAGCAATAATCACTTTTTCCTATGCTTCTGTGTGCATGCTCTGCATGCTATGATAGATTTATTTAAAACCCTCAAGATATTCTCGGAACAATGTTGATGCTTTTATAAAATATTGACACGAATTTATTATTTTGATTTATTCAGCATGAGAAGAGTGGAAAATAGCTTTCAATTCATGATTGTGATTTTAAAAATTTAAATTGATTAGAATTTTTTTATGTTTACAAAATGTTTTACCGATTGTATATGACATAAGTACCTATTTTAACTGAAATATTTCAATCAAAGAAGTAAAATTTTAAATTTTCTTTATATAAAAGATATATTTCTTGAAAGAATCATAAGTGAATATGAAAAAGATTTTTACGTTCGAATTATCTGCGTTACAATTGAACACTCTTGCATCTGCATTTCTTTTTTTATAATCAAATTTTATTTTCACTTCAATTTATTGATAAAGAAATTGCATTCAAATCGATTCAGCTTCCTTAAGTATAATTTATTTATTTGTAAAGTTTTCATAGAATGTCGCGTAAGCAAATAATTCAAAAGCTTTAGATGATAGCGGTTAAAATGTTTTACATTACTTTCGTCTCAAACTGTCATATTCAATTGAATTTACATTTATCTTGCAATCGAATGTTAAATTTAACAACAATTTGATTGTTTTAAATCTTCAGGGCATATCACTGTCATTCCCTTGTGCTATTGAATATAATCTTTCTTCATCTAGATCTTCGAGATATGGGATCAAATAGATTTTAATACACTGTTTCCAATCAGACCTTTCCGCTTACTTTACATCTTTTGTCTTTCTTATTCACTTACTCACTTGCTGATATCATTGAATCGATTTATTTTATTCAATATTTTATCGTTATCAGAGGGCGATGTCATAAAAGGCAGAAAGAATTAATATTTCATGAGTTCTTGGAGTTTCACATTACATATTTTTATATTCTTTATTTTCCCTATAGAGAAAAGCGACTGACATTCGAGCGATAGGCTTAACTTTGATTCCTTTTTTTCTACAAGTCTTATATAAGGATCACAGTGAAATAACAAAAAGAATGAGAATTGGAGAGGGAAACGTTTGTGTTTTTCGAACGATAAAAATAATTTTGTATTCCGTATTTGCCACAATTTTCTCTACAACTAGCTTACTGTTACATACAGTAGACTGCTGCTATTGACTCTGTGTTTTTATCATATTCTTTTTTTCTTTTTCCCTATCTAGCTCATACATTATTTATAAATACACAGCAACAAATGCTGTAGCTCAACAATTCTTTTTTCTTGCTTTCTCTCTGCATGAAAATGTGCTCACATTGAAATTGAGTTGAAAATTAAAAATTTTCCAAATATTTTTCATTATAACAGCAGCGGTGAAAAGTCTTTTGTCATTTTACTCTCGCCTCATATATTTATTTTTTATTTATCGCTACAGTATTGTCAAATTGTGACAACCGCAATGCGATGGGAAGTTTTTCTCACATTGTTATTTTATGAAAATAGAAAAGTCGATTTTTCGTAAATAAAATTTCATTTAACGGAATTTAAGCTTTTAAATATATAAATTTTTATTTAACGTTTATTTTATTTTTAAAAAAATTACATTTAACTTTTGTTGGCTTATATTGGCTTATATACATATTTATTATTCGCTGTGTTTGTGGTTTATCACTATATGTTGAGTGTGAATATTCATCGCCCTATACAGTCATATGACATTGAATAACAATCTTAGAGAGAATATGAATTATGGAGTGAACTGACTTGCTTACTATTCTCCTTCACCACATTCATATATACATTCGCATACACATTCATAACTCATGACTGCTCATCAATCATAAAAACTGTCAAGGGTCGAAAAATTCATTCCCTCTTGCACATATATTTATTTTTGAATAGATTCCATAAGCAATATTGATGAGCGCTCCATTTACGCATGATAGCGTCGACTGTAATTACAAGTAATTAACAATGATGCTATAGCTTTTTACGGAAGATTAGAATGGAAGTGGAGATAAATGTGATGTCATTTGTATCTCGCTTTCAGTTCTAATCCATTGCTATAGTCATTTTTCATATTCTACCTAGCATTATACATTGTCCCTTCATCACACTACGAAATTGAATGTGACTAATTAAAGCTGAAAAGCTTTACTACTGGGAAAACATACATGGAATGTAAACTTTTCTCGTAATTGACCAGACTGAATCTATCTGTGGCTTCTGTGCATGTTGTTTTGTTTCAATTAAATTCAAATTATTTAATTTATTTTGTTATGTGTCCACCATGATTTATTTTAATTTGTGTAATTGGTCTTAAATCTGTAGTGAGATTTCTCTTATAAAAAATAATTTAAATGCATTCAGAACATTGATCTTTTTCTGAAAAAAAAAACGCGCATATAAAACTTTTCAATTGCACAATTTTGTTGCAAGTAACTTTTCAATTAGTTTTTCGATCTTGCCTTTCCAAGTACTTCAAGTTTCTTTTTATTGCAACTTACTTATAAGAAACATCATCTCTTATTGCTTTTTATCAAGTTACTAACTTTTCACTAAACTACTTAAGTAACATTGTAATATAAGTTAATATTAAAAAAAGTAGTGAAAGAGAGGCTTTTGATTGATGATAAAAATAATTTCATTCCTATCGTCACTTATTCCACTCTCGCTATTTTCCTCGTTGATTGTTGTTGATGCATATCACAAATTGAATTTTCTGTCATGAGTTTTTGTCAGAGTATGGAAAATCAGAGTTATGCATTCATTTCAATTAGCTATTTCTATCACGTATTTGCCCTTAACATGTGCGTGTTCTTTTAATAAAGTTATGAAACTTTAATCGAGTTGTGCTGATCATTGATGTTTAATTTTCAATATAATTGGATTAAACTGCATATATAGATTTATGTTGAACAGAATTCAATTGATTTTTCCTACATTTCTATGAAAATTAACTAGCGCAGCACTTTATAATAGTTGAGTAGACTCAGGAAGCGTAACAAGTTGCATAATTGGAAGTGAAATAATATAAACCCTTGAATTCATGAATCTTAATTTATGAGATTTTTTCATTAAATTACTCTCATCTTCAACTGCCACTACATTTACATTCAGCATCTACTCTAATTTAATTATTAAGAAAATGAAAAATGTTTTTTATTGCATGGAGTGTACAGAGTACAATTTTTTATGGCCTTTTACAAGAAGGGATGATAATATCATTTATAAATCTTTATAGCGTGAAAGAGAGCAAAAGCCTTAACCGTATAACCGTGAATTTTTTTCTATACACATTGCCTGCTACTGAATGAAGGATTAAGCTAAAAACTTTCACATGGTGTGCAAAAGAGAGATAAAAATATAAAACGGAAAAAGGGAACATGATAAGACATTCTTTTCAATGATTCCAAAGGGATAATTGCGAGGAAATTTTGAAAAAGAAATAAAAGCAAAAATGAAAGAGCAAAGAAAGCACTTAAAAAATTCTCAAATCTCCATTTTTAAAAAAAAGAAAGAGAAGGAAAACTTTGATAGTTGATAAAACAGCTGAGTAAGTAAGTAAAAAGTTCAGTAGTATTAAAAGCAAGCACTTTATAGCAGCAGATGTGGTTAGTGCTTTAAATATAAAGTTTACTTCTTCATTTTGCTCCTTAGTCGCATGCAAATATGTTTAAAGTTTGTGTTTATCAAAGCGCATTTGAAATAAAGCAAAATGACTCGGCTTTTCATGTTTCAAAAAATTTTCAGTTATTCACAATTTGCATTTGCATAAAAAACCACATTAGATGAGAACGAAAAATGTGTATGTGTGTTATTTGATATTCAAATTAAACAAACTCAGCAGAGAAAGGATTGGAATAAAAGCATGAAGCAGAAACACTAATTTTTCATTTGAGAATACCAAATGAATTTTATCTTTAATCACGTTTTGCTTGCTTTATATTCAATTTTATCACATTAAAAAAAAGAAACTTTAGAGAGACATGCATTTACTTTTTATTCCATACAATGTATGTATACAAATTAATTATAACCGTAGGGAGATTTCGCGTCTAAAGCAATTACTTTTGCATCAAAAACTTCTTTCTTTCTTTTTCCTCGTTCTCTGTCAATGAGACGAAGCGTATGTATGTGTTAATATATTTGCACTTTCTCGTGAGGCAAAATGTGATACGTGTGGATACAGTATACAGCACAAACAAAGTTTTCTTTGAACACACAGCCATAAAAACTTGGTTTGAATTAACGAAGCTACTTTTGCTTTGGGAAATGTGAATTTTTTTTCTCATTTCATATTCTCGAGAAAAACTCTTGAAAATCTCTTCATACGCTACTATACATAGAATTTATATTATACGGATGGAAAGTCATGAAGTGACAGGAGAAGAGATTTTTTAATTTATTTAGAATCCTTTTTTAATTAGGGTTACTGAGCATACAAAAGATTATTTATAGCGCACTTCTTTCTTCTTTCCCTATTAAGTTTAGAGTTATTACACATTATGCGACTTTTTTTGTTAACTTGTTAGAGCAGTTTTGCTTGATAAATAATTACTATGTGACATTTTGTTTCTTTCAAATAAGCTTAATTTAAGCGCAATAAATTCTTATTTTAATATAAATTCTAAAGAGCACAAAATGAATGACAAGAAATAAATCGCAATGCTTTAACTAAAAAAGTTTATTCAAATGAGAAGAATAAAGATTCATAAATTTTAATCTTTCGTCTTTCAAAAAATTAGAGCGGAAGCCAGTTGACATTTTAATTTAAAATTTCTCCAAGGAGAAAATCACTGGGGCAATAAAAAAACGAAAATTGTCCTTCATTTCTCCTTTTACATTTTAATCGACATTTTGTCTCATGTGACATGTGGTTTGTTGCATCATGTTGCGCCTACATTGCCAATTTGCTGCCCGACAAAAAAATGTCGCCCGACGCCCGAGTGATTTTGCCTCGAATTTTTCTAAAGATGTGAATTCTTGATTTAATGAGAGAATTATGTCGCATTTCCTTCCGTCTTATTATATTCACTCTCTTTCTTTATTATCGAAATTTTGAAGCAACAATGCAGCTAATATCTTCACTTTGGGTGTCTAGCTGGTGGTGAAGCGTGAGATCTCAAAAACTATAATTGCTAGAAACTTTCGGTTTTTTGCATTTGATTTATGCTATTGAGTTATTTCAGCGTGTAGTTATTATGTTGACACTGATTTTACCAAAATCTATTATAAGAAGATTTAGTAAATTGAACATCTATTAAGTCCACCTTATTTTCATTATGAAATGTTTTTTTAAATATGCCTTTCCACTTTATTTTTAATTCATTTCGAACAAATTATTTTAAAGTGTGAATCTGTAATTTGTCAACATACACTGATTTGGACGCCAAATGCGTTAAAGTAATCCGTCCTATGGCGGACACTTTCAGTATCATTTTAATTCTCACTAGAATTCTTTTTCTTTTCTATAATCACAGAACTTACTTTAATAAGATGAGAAAACTCTCGAATTGCCTTAGAGATGTTTATTAGGAGCATAGGAAAGCGTAAAGCGTATAATAAGGAATGAAAAAATGCCTTTATACTTTGAAAGTTTAAAAAAATTCTTGTTTCTGAAATGCTTTGATCGCATTTCTGTGCTTCTGTGACTGATATTGGATTCTTCAATAGATTTTATTTGCTATGAATGTATACAATCATAGATGCATGTTTTCTGAACGAAACTTTTAATCTATCACATTCATTTTATATCAGGTTTTTCATTTATCAAAAAATGACATTTTAAAGTTACAATGATTCAGAGGATGAAGTATGAAAAATTGTATGCATTCCGTACATTTGAGATGAAAATCGAGAAAAAATCAGTTTTAAAAATATACATCTAACAGAATTCAACATAAAAAATTTATGTTAAAAATTAAAAATTAAATTTTAAAACTTAATTTTTTTCAATATTATTTTTGTGCTTGCAAGTCTGAATCAATAAATTCTTCCATCACTCTTTCATTCCTTTATTTTAAAACCAATATAAAATTTATGTCGAAACGAATATCTTTTACACATTGAATAAAGCTCTCTTTTCACTCATGCAGACATTAAATTGACACAGACAAATTATATTCAATTTTTATACTTTCTCCATTATCACGATCTATTTACGATTACGAGAATTTAAAACAAAATCGATTTTTTAGCAAATGAACATAAGTGAACAGATATTTTAAATACTTACTTTAGCCACAATCTCTCATTCTTGTTTCTATCTGTTGTAAATTAAAAGTGATAACGGTTTCAAGACGCAGTCCACTTAAAATTGACCTTTTTCTGTAAAAACACGCTAAAAGCATCTAGAAGCCTAAATAATTTAAGAGCTGATAATAAAAGAGATTACATAGAATTAAATTTAAAACGCCTTTTTTCTGTAGGTAGTGATGACTTTTATTCTTACAATGCAAATTTTTTTCACTGAGAGTGAGTTATAATTATGTTTGTTTCATCCTTTAGCCGAAATCTGATTAATTAAATTCATACATTTTTTTATCTGATTTAAGGGCATATTTACTGCCTAGCATTGACAATTTGTACGAATTCGGGTTTTAATGATGCACCTCCAACTAAAAATCCATCGATATCTGGTTGTGAAGCTAATTCACGAGCATTAGCAGCAGTAACTGAGCCACCATATTGAATACGAATTGAATCAGAAACGGCTTGAGAAACGTTCTCGGCGAACCATTTACGGAGAGCAGCATGAACCTCTTGGGCTTGAGCTGGAGTTGCAGTTTTGCCAGTTCCAATTGCCCAAACCGGTTCATAAGCGATAACAACATTTGACCAGTCTTTGACAACAGAAGCTATTGCCTTCGTTTGACGGAAGCATACTGCTTCAGTTTGACCAGCCTCACGTTCTTGAAGAGTTTCACCAATGCAAGCAATGACTTTCAATCCTTCTGAAAGGGCAAATTCAACTTTATCTGCGATTAATTCATCACTTTCGCCGAAAATTGCACGTCTCTCTGAGTGTCCAAGAATAACCCAATCAGCACCAACATCTTTTAACATTGATGGTGCGATTTCTCCTGTGAAAGCTCCTGATTTGACTTTATAGCAATTCTTTAAATGGTAATGATAAAAAAAATGGTAAGAATTTCGCAAATAATTTAAGATTTAATAATTTACCTGGCCAGCAACACCAATTGAGGAAGGAAGAAGTCCTCGAGCGAATGAGATATAAACGCTTGGGCATCCAACAACGACCTTTTAAAATATAAAAAGAATTGGCAAGGAAAAATCGATAGATTACATAAAACTCAAAAATATTGTGACAGCTTAAAGAAACTCACTTCAGTATTTGGATCTAATGGTCCAGCAGAAAGGATTTTGGCCAATTCTGTGATAGAATCCTTAGATCCATTCATTTTCCAATTTCCACCAACACAAAATTTGCGACCCATTTTGTTGCTGTCTTTTTTGCTATTTAATCAACTATTTTGAAATAAAATTGGTTATTAATACAAATGTTTATATGGTTTACTTTTAAAATATAATCAAATCACTGTTTATTTTATAATAATTATTAGAGAAATTGAATTTTTTATTTACCGGATGAAATTTGCGAAAATCTGTTGACCTTTCAATGTCGACCAAATTACAGTTTACACTCAAAAAGATTTTGTAAAACGACAATTTTCTTGAAACAGTTAGTTCAATTTTCAAACTTTTTGATCAGTCGATAAAGTAGAACAAGTTTCAGAAACAACATTTCTTCACCTGTCTATAAATTATAATTTTTCGCGTTAAATAACCAATTATTTGTAATAATAATTGGCGATAAATATTAAATAAACGGTCATTGACATAGGACAAGAGGTCAATCATGGCTAACAATAAAAGTAATCAAAAAACTGCACAGGAAGAGGTCTTCACTCAATTTCAGCAATTAAGAAATGAACAACGTAATCTTGTGAATAACTTAAGCACATTAGAACTTGATCTCAAGGAACACAAGTAAGTATTTTCATTCATTCATCGGCTCATAAAATTATAAAAACAAAAGAAATTTGTGAAAAAAAAATTTAGCACATTTTTCAAATGAAATGTTATTTTTAGGATCACTTTGTTCAGTTGACTCGTTAGTAAGCATGAGTCACAAGACTTTTGACAATGCCGCATTTGTTATTTATAATGAATTTGATAAGAAATTTGTGAAATAGTTATTTTTAAATTGAAATGAAGTTAGTTGTAGAATGATTTCAAAATTTAAAAATACGTTAAATTAAATTTTTAATTAATTTTTTAGTTAATTATTTAGTATTAAACGTTCATGACATCTCATTGATAATACCGTGAGCTTCTTAGTTCTATTTTTAACCTCAACTTTTGAGCATCTTTTATTGTTTTTACTTGATCCCAGCGTAAAACTTCCTCATTTTTTTCTGTTTTCTCATAAATGAGTATGATCGTTGACCGTCTCTTTCTTTCAACAGCAAAGCTTGCCAAATTCTATATATTACACATTTCAATTATTTAGTCTCTCTCTCGGTTAATTAGCTCATTATTACTATTATTTTTTTTCCTCATCTTAATACTAAGATATTTTCTTCTTTTCTCGTTTTGCTTTTTATTTTAGGACCGTAATAGAAACATTGAAAACAGTGAGTGATGATAGAAAGTGTTTTCGGCTGATTGGAGGTGTCTTGTGTGAACAAACTGTTAAGGAAACCCTGCCTAATCTTATACAGAACAAAGAACAATTAGAGAAATTAATTGAAAATGGCAAGGAACAATTGACCAAAAAAGGAATTGAGATTAATAAATTTAAAGAAGAACATAATATTCAAGTACGAGAACAATCGTCAGAATCTACCAAGAATGAATCAAAGAATGAGGAAACGAGCTCTGGTAAAAGTAACGTTCTCGTGTCTTAAAAATTGCCTAAAAATTTTCTCCTTCACCATTTATTTAACAAACATCATCCATGAATTAACACAGTTTAAAAAAGATTTTTTTCCTTTTTTTTATATATGTATAACTCAATTTAAATCATTTTTCCTTATGCAAATGCTTATTATTAAAATTTTTTGCAATAAATTTTTTTCCATATTAAAAAGTTAATTATGTTCTCTTAAAATAATTTTTACCACCGGATTTTTCCAATAATTTAATGTCAGTAATTGTGATATCGTGCGAAACAGCCTTGCACATGTCATATATGGTAAGAGAAGCAATCGCAACGGCAGTTAATGCTTCAATTTCTATACCTGTATTCCAACAACATTCAATTGCTGATGTTATTTCAACTCTCTGTTTCTCTTCATTCAATTTAACTTCAATTTTTATTGATGAAATTGGAATTGGATGAGTAAGAGGTATTAAATTTGAAGTTTGTTTAGCACCCATTATGCCGGCTAGTTGTGCGATTGTCAAAACATCTCCTTTCTTCATAAGATTATTAGAAATCAGTTTTGTAATTTCTGCACCAACATTAACGAATCCTCTAGCAATTGCTTTTCTCTTTGTATGTGGTTTATCAATGACATTTACCATTTTTGCCTTTCCTTGTTCATCGACATGTGTAAGGTCAGTTTTTGAGGAATAATTTCTCGCTTGAAATCGAAATGGATAGTTTTGTTGATTAAATAATAAAATATTTTCTAAAATGATAATAGGAGTGAAAAATAAAAATCAATAATTTTTCATACTTCAATTCTCACCATAAAAAATAGCAAATGGAATATTATTTTTTCATGGCATTATCCTCCAATTAAAATCATTGGACGATTTTCCATAGATTTTAGATTTAACATGCCTACACATAATAAGTTCAACATGAATAACTCAAAAAAGCGAAGTAAATTAAAAATTGAAATGCTCACCTGCATGTTGTTTCTTTTTTCTTAGAACTGATGCACCAATCAATGCAATCAAATCATCTTCAGAGCATCCATTACGAATTGCATCTCTTAATGATACCTCTTTGTTTCCGAATAAACAAACTTTTAAATTTCCATCTGCAGTAATTCTCAAGCGGTTACATGAACCACAGAAATGTTCTGTCATTGAAGTAATGAAACCAACTTGACCTTCATAGCCAGGAACTCTAAAAGCTTTTGAAGTATCATTTGGTTTGTTCTCAAGGGCTTCAAATGTTGGATATTTTTGTTGAATTAAATTCAACATGTCACGGAATGATAAAAGTTTTTCAGTCTCCCACCTATTTCCAGAAAAAGGCATGTACTCTATAAATCTAATATCAACATTTCGATCTTTAGTCCATTCAACAAAGTCACAAATTTCATCTTCGTTGAAATTCTTCATAGCTACACAATTTATTTTTGGTTTGTAACCCAATTGAATTGCTAAATCTATTCCAGCTACAACTCTCTCGAAACCTTTTCTCCTTGTTATTGTTTCATATTTTTTAGGCTGAAGAGTATCAAGAGAAATATTAAGTGAATCAAGTCCAGCACGTTGATAACTGACAAGATTTCTTGTTAACACTAGTCCATTTGTAGTAATGCTAATATTCTCAAGTAGTGGAATTTCTTTAAGTCTTGCTATGATTTCAACCAAGTCCTTTCTTATGGTGGGCTCACCTCCTGTTAAACGAATTTTTCTTACACCTTGATCAATAAATAGTTTTGATATGTAAATAATTTCATCAGTTGTCAAAAGATGTGATTTGGGAGACAATGGCACACCTTCTTCAGGCATGCAATATTGACATCTCAGATTGCACTTTTCAGTTAATGATATTCTCAAATATGAATGAAATCTTCCAAAAGAATCGATTAATGGTGAAACTTGTTGCTTCTAAAAAATTTTAAATTTTTATTTATTCAGCAAATTTTTCGAGTGGATTTTGCTTACATTTCTACGTTGTTCGATTTGCGTTGTAATTTTTTCATTATCAGTGATAAATTCAACATTTGGTTTTAATGATTTTGATGACAAATTTCGCAGATGATTGATATATGAAGATGAATTTAAGCATTCAATGACATTCTTTGAATAAATCTTTCTTAGATACATTTTAAAATTAAGTTTTATATTAAATAAACATTTCACGTGAGGCTTTCTGATTACAAAAAATATTTTAAAGTTAATGAGCACTTATTTGATGCTTATGATATCTTGTAATGCTTTTTTTCGTTATAGAGAGATTGATGTGTATAAATTTTTTTAAACAATCACCGTTAAAAAAAAGATTTTAAAGAATTCTTTATTTCATAAATTCTTTCTTCGACAATCATGATTAAAATTATTAAATTTTTAGGTAATTTTATAGTTTCATGAAGATTCATAATTTTTAATTCAAAGAAAAGTTAATTTCACAAAATTGTAATTTTTTCAACATTGTGAAATTCAGTCTTGATATAATGTTCATTTTTTGATACTTGGTTCACATTCGTTGTTTATAGCTAGTCAAAGCAATAACTACCGTCTTCCCTCGAATATAAGGACCTTTTGCTCATTTTTGTTTTGATTTAGTATGAAAAAAAATACGGTAATTTTGAAATTTGCTCAGTTTTCGAATACAAGGACCGGTCCTTATATTCGAGGGAAGACGGTAGTTTTAAATAAAAAAGTTTTAGTGCATTTAAATAACTTAAGAGTAGATTTAAAAATGATAGAGGACATAATTGAAGAATCTGAATTATTCTGTGATGACATCTATTTAGATAGTCATAAGAAACTAAAATCAAAGAAATTATCAGTTCGTAATCCCGCAAATCTTGAGAAAGCTCGTTCAAACATTTTAACGAAAGTGCGTCAACTGCCAATTAGTCGACAATCTGCTGAGATTCTTTACAAACAAGTTTTGAATCATAAAATTTTGGACATCGTAAAAGTTCTTAAAATTGGCAAAAAGTCGGTGACAATTCATGCAAAAGCCAACATTGAACATAAAATTTTTGAAAAATTAAAAAACACTGACAATGTTATAATAAAAGTTTATAACGATCCTGCAAATGCTGGTCACGAGATCATCGCTTATAGCAAAAATATTCATAATGAAGAAAAAGAACCAAACAATGATCCTTATCCTAAGCATATCGAGACTGATAGAAATTTTTTATATGAAAAAATGGTTATTTATCAGCTGCAAAATATTGTGATAATGAAAATGCTTGATGTGACCAAATCAATTGCTGAAGTTATCAAAGAAAATATGAACCGAATTTCTGAAATTTTTAGAGAAATTCTTCAACTTTTTGTTGATGTAAAAGATCGTGATATGCAATTCTGGCAAAATGATTTATGTGGTGCAAAGCATGTTGTTTGGTGTAATGATAAGTGGATTATTTTAGGGACTATCAACAAAAATAAATTATACACAACTTCTGAGAATGATACAAAAATTATTAGCAATGCTTTAATAGACATAATTAATATTTTTAATGAGCATGGAATGTCATTTGAAAATTTAGAGAAAGTTTTTTCAAGCATTTTTGCTTCAACAAGCATATATAGTTGGAATTGGAAAGGATCAGTTCATTCTTACGTTTTGCAAGAATATTTTAGATTCAAAGAAGTCTATGGAAAAATACCTCGAAGATATATAAAGACGAGATTTCCAAAGCAGTCTAAACAATCAAAGAAGAAAAAATAAATGAATTTTTTTTATTCTAGGACAAATAAAATTAAATAAAATACAAGTCTCTGGTCTTTTACTTTAAAAAACTTCTTGCTAGAATATTTCCTTAATAATTTTATTCGTTGATTTAGAAAATAAACCAAATTATTCACCAAAAAATTAACTCAAATTTTTCACCTTAACTTTCACCACAAAGCTTTTCACCTCAAAATTTTTTACTACAAATCTTCAACATAAATTCTCACCACATTTTTTAAATAAATTTTTTCACCTCAAAGTTTTTCACCATAAAATTATAAAGAATGTAAATCAGGATATCATTAATTAAGAAGGATAAATAAGAATAACAAATTAACGCCAAGAAATTTTTTTGTTAACAGATCTATGTGTATTTTCATAGTTTTAAATAATCAATACATATTTTACAAAAGATATCAAAACTTGTCAAAAGATGATGAACCTATTGATTCGCTCATGCTTGAACACATGCTTTGCTGAAGTTTTTTCTCACACAATCTTCGAATATTTTCTTGTCGTGTGATTTCAGCTTGCTTCATAATTCGTCTGATATACTCAGAGTTATCAGGTAAAGATGCACAACTAACAAACGCTGTCTTAAGTTGATTCGAGTTGATATAACATTGTATTTTCATTTTACGACTTGATATCAATTTGATGAGTTTATCAATTTGCACTTTAGCTTCTGATTGATGTTGTGCATAAGCAATTTCAACAGCCATTGCGATAAGTTCATCACACATTTTCGTGTCTGAATCTGCATTTGCTGTATTTGTTTTAACACAAGCAATTAATTTCTCAATTTCAATCAACCGTTTTAAATCTCTTGCTAAAAATTTTGTGCATGTTGTGTAAATTTTTGATGGTTGCAATGAACATTCTTGAATGATTCTAAAATAATAATAAATGTAAAAAATGAATATTAATAAAATTTTGCATTCATTACCTGTACGATAAACCAAATGCAGATTCAATTGTTTGTCCACAAATTAATATCAATATTGCCACTTGATTTTTTTCATTTTCTTTACCAAGCAGTGTTTTGAGACTTATTTTGTCAAGGAAAATTTTGGGCATTAAATCTAAGGTAGGTAGTCCACAAAGTTCACATTTTGATAAATATTTTGAGACTTCAAGCTGTAGTGAGATTATGTTGATTTGTGCATTTATAGTTTTAATGTCCCATCTTAATTTTAATTCATTTTCATTGTTATTGATTGAACCTTTTTCTACATTTTCTAATTCAATTTCGAGATGATTTTTCGCGTCAATCAAATGTCGAGATTTTTCATTTAATTCATTATAATTTCCAGTACCATCAAGATAAAATTTCATCGATGTTAATGCTGCTCTTATAAAGTCTTCAATCAAGATCTGTAGTTGATAAAGAACATGAAGAGATTTTTTTCGTTCTAAATGTTTGCATACAGCTTGAATGTATTTTTTTGATTTAGAAAAGTTTTCGTCAAGTTGCTTTATAATTTCTATAAAATCAGCTAATTTTCCAGCTTTGATAATTGGCACAAATACACATTGAATGAAAATTTCATTGGGGATTTTTTGTAACAATGTAAAGCGTATTGCAAATCTGAATAAATTATTTTTCATAAAAAAATCAAAAATATCTGCATTGCCTCCGTAGTTTATCAGATAGTGCATTGATTCCTCGTAGTATTTACTTTTAGCTAAATCAACTTGATTCCATTCAAATTTTTCAGCAAAATGACGTGTCATATTTCCATAATCCCCTTCCATTATTTTCTTAAGACTGCTCTCTAATGGACTTATTGTAGGCATTTTTTGTGAAGACGAGTAGAGTTTTTGTGAAAGTGACGTAGACAATGAAATATTTGATGCTGCCGTTAATGTCTGTTGTTGTTGTTGTTGTTTAGGCACGCATAATTCAATAACTTCTAAAATTTCATTCAATAATGGTGACGATCTTGTTGGTCTTTTATAAGAAAAATTGAGTGGATGTATTGGACCACTACTTATAATAGCGCTTTGTAATTGTTCATTTGTTCTACTTGAACTTCCAATAACAGGCTGTAATGCCAGTGCAATTTTTTCTCTGGCTAATTTATAATTTCCACCTTTGATGAGTGAAACTGCCCATATTGAAAAAATTCCAGATTTTGAGCTTCGATCGAATTTAACTGAAATTTCGATTGCCAATTTCCAATTTTCAGATTTAATTAATTCATTTACTACATCTCGAATTGAAATGCTAAACATCAAGTTATTAAAAGAAGCTTTTGATAAAATTGATTCGCAGCCATTTTCTGCAATTTTTGAAATCATGTCAGCATGGTCAATAAATAAATTTGATTCACCCATGTCACCAAAAAGTTTTGCAGTCATTGCAAGATTTTTTAACATTTTTGCAACAAGCATAATATCAATTTCTGGATTGATGCGTCCATCAATAGGACGTAATAATAATTCAAGTCGATGACAGTGAAAAAGTAGAAAATTTAAAAATTCATTGTTGATTGTATGAAGACAAATAATAGCAATACAAAGGCCAACATTTGGTGAATACTCAAAAATGAATTCATCTCTAATGATTTGATCAACTGAAACATCACCAGTCAATCGCCATTCAAGTGGTGTATCTGCAGACCGTGCTTTTTCAATTGATCCAACTTCTATTTTCTTTTTTTCTTCTTCGCGTTGCGCAAAACAGTCATCACAACAACGTACCATAAGATCATTATAAAGTTTTGGTAATAAAATTCTATTTCTTGTGCATTCTGCACATACAACTCTTCCACAACGTCTACAATGGTGTCTTCTATTTAATAAACTAAATTTTGATTTTTTACAGCACATACAACTAACAGTTTCATTATCAGGAACCCATAAGTCTTTTGTTGGTGCCTCTTTTGGCATTTGAAAAGCTTTTTGCATTGAATCATTACTTGTTGTACCAGATGTAGTTATTGATTGAAGTGAATTGATATCAACAATTTGAAAATCAAGTGCTTTTGCAGCGTACATTTGTAGAAGAAAATCAATACAGTCATTTGAAATCCACATACCTTTGTGATGAGCATCGAAATCATAAACTAATATTTCACCAATTTGATAACTTTTACTTGTAGTACTACATAAATTGCATGACGATTGACTTTTCAAAATATTTCTTAGATCTCTGACAATCGTGTTGAGAATTTCAATTTTAGAATTCATCAGAGTTTGTTCAAGTATAATTAGTGGATATGGTGCAAGTAACCACAATTGTTTATTATCTTGATCAAGATGTTCAATAATTTTGCATGATAGTTGGAACTTTTGATGTTTAATACGAATTTTGTTCGGCAGATCTTGTGAGACTAATGAATTAAGAACTAATTTCATCGAGTCTAAATTATTTATAAGATTTAGTGATTGATTGAAAAAATCCACAACAATTTGAGATGGAAAAGTGCGAATGATTTTAAGCAGCATTTCATGTTGATTGTTTAATTCTTTATTATTGAGAGCTTCAATCAGAATTTTAAAAACTTTATCATTCTTTGTTTTTAAAGGATGAAGCTTTAACAGTCGATGACAAAGGTTAAAGTTGGGAGATGTTTTTATTAGAAAATTTATTAATTCTGCAGTTTTGTATTCAGCTAAATGCAAAATAGTTAGCCAGTTGGTTGAACTTTCTTCACCATCAATATTTTTATATAATTTAAGAATTTCTCGATAGATTTTTAATTTTTGCAACCATTTTTCAAGTTCATTTTTCTGTAGGTCAGTAATTTCTTTTAAATTTTCTGCATATAAACTCCAACCAAGTAATCGTTTAACTTCACTATCAGATGTAATTTCGCGAATATGTTTAAATAAAAGTTCATTAAATTTTCTTATATTTCCAACTTGTTTTAATAACTCAAGTGTTCCTTGTGAATTGGTTTTAATAAGCATTTCAATGTATGAGTCTTTAAGTTCATCAAATTGTATCTTATTTTTATTCCAGTTTTTCTCAGTAATGCAGTCAAGCATTTTTAATTTATCTATTAATTCAAGTTTTTCCATTTTTTTAAACAGATTTCTTAAATTATTGTGATTAGAATTTAATATAGCAAATGCTGTGTTTCCACGATAAAGTTTCTTCAATAATTCAATACTTTTTAAACCTTTCATTCTTTCAAAAAAGTTTGGTTCGTCATACATTAAGGTCTTATAATCAAAACTTTGTATTTCCTTCATAAGAAACGCTGCAAGGAATGATCCACTTTTCTTGATATAATAAAGTATATCTGTATTGCTTAATTTGTATAATTTTCTAGTTTCTTTACTGCCCTCGAGAACAAACTTACTTGAGATTGATCCAGTTTGATGAAGATGAAAAATTGACAAAAGCTTTTCATCATCATTTGTCTTCATCATTGGTGGTAAAATTTCTCCAGCACCAGCAATTGTAATGGCATATATCAGATTTATATTCGAAGTATAACAAAAATTAGTAAGTAAATCAGGTTTATATTGTTTTATGAAAACAATATCGCCAATTAAATCAGAAATGTTTAAATCGCTCAAAATAACATCAAAATTGAAGAAATCATTAGATTGAAATTGTATAACATGTCTAACGTTTCGCACATAATTGATTGCTCTTTTGAAATAGTTGTTTTCCGGTAGAAGATTTACCATTTTTTGTGAAATTTCCTCAAGAATTGAATCATCATCATTGAAATTTTTAAAATCCAAATTGAAATATTTAATAAAGTTATGTCTACTTTCCAATTGATTCTCAAACCTTGATGGTTCTAAGCAATAAATTTCATCATTGAAAAATGAACTGATTGAAATTGGCTGTTTTTGATTGTCCTTTATCATCATAATCTGTACGATATGTTTTATAAATCTGACATAATAAACTTTTCTATCTTCACCTAAAAAATTCCATTTTTTAAAGATGTATCTTGAAATAGCCAAATTTAATTCATGAGCATTTGGAATTGATATCATGAAGTCTATCATTGAAGTGATAATTGGTAATGGTTTTTGATAAGCCCAGAGTTGTGGATGTTGTGAAATCACTTTTTCAATAAAATGATCATTAATTTCAAGATATTTAACTTCGGATGAATTTAAAAATCTTTCTAAAATATCGGTAATTTTCGCTATTTCAAAACCAATTATAATAGGGTTATTGATATCTTCTTTTTTAATTTTAAGCTCATGATATTTTTGAACAACTAAATTTAATTCATTCATTGCCTCATCAAATCGTTTATTGAACTTTATTTCTTGATCAATATTTGTTCCATTCAAGTCATATTCTCTAATAATTTTCTCAGCACTTTCAAAATCATTTCTTTGAATGCATAATGCAATCATGCTTTCTGAATTCATTAACATTCTATTGATAATATTCTCTGGTTTCTTTGTTTCATTCATTTTCAATTTGTTTTCTGAAATTCCAGTGCTGTTTGATTGAAATGAATTATGAATCATTTCTTTATCAGAGTTTTCATCTCGGTCATCTGACATGATCGATTGTTTTGATCTTTTTCGAAATTTTTTCCGAGAATGTTTCTTTCTATTGACATTTTTTTCTTCATCGCTAGTTTTTTCTATTGTGACGATTGGTTGTGGATTATCATGAACAAACATCCATTCTCTAGATGTAATAAATTTAATCTTTTGACTTGAAACATGTTCAAATGATTTATCAATAACAGTCATTTTCCATAAGCCTTTTTCGACATATCTTAATAAATTTGCAAATTTTTCTTTCAGATCATGACTGTAATTTTTATAGGCTTCATTGATATCCATACTAATCAGAAAGTTTCGCACTGAATTTAGTATGATTTCAAGGTTTTTTCTTGTACATAAAAATCCCGTGTTATTATAAGAATCAATGAAAATGGAGTCTGAGACTTCAGTTGAATTAGTTTGTGATGGTGTTGATTCGGAAGAATTTAAAATATTGGCTCTTTTCCTCAGTCGTGTTCTTCTAATGTGATCAAATCTTACAAAAATTAATGAAATTATGATTTTTATCAGTTTATAGAGAACATTTCCATCGTTGATTGTTTTTAATAATGTTCGAACATGGTTTAAACTATCATCAATGTTATTACTTTTTTCTTGAAGTATGTCAATGAGATAAATTTTCACTATCATATATTCATTAAATAATTGCATTTCTGTTTTTGAATTTTGCGATGTTTTGTTGAAGAATTTTTTATTTTGCAATAAATTAAGCTCATGATTGTGGCTTAGAATATTTAAAATACTATCATAATTTTCCATTTTAAAAGCTATCTGTTGTCTTAAAAATTGTGTCATTATATGTGGTTTTGTTGTGTCGATGGTTGAATAATTGGAATGTGATCTAAAAAAATGTGTCACTTCACTTTGTCTCGCTACTTCTAAGAAGCATAATTTTAAAATATCGTTATCTATCACATTTGAATCAATTAATTTGTATTCATTGAATAATTGATCTTCATCGTATTCATTTAATTTCAAAATTATTCTGCATGTTTGAATGTTGTTATATAAATTTTCATTCCAAACTTCTTTCAATTTGTCTTTATTTTCCTCCTTTAAGACTGAGTCAATCCAATGTTTTTGCTGATAAAAACATTTGAGAAAAATTGATCGTTCATCAAATTTCTTTAACAAACGTTTATATTCATAATCTAAATATTGTCTAAGCATATACAACGAACTTCTTGATAACAAAGCAAAATACGTGGCTGCTGTAGTGTAAAAAGAAGACAAATTTTAAATAAAATATTTTTTCAGAGCGTGTTTAATCAAATGAATCATTTACCATTATCTAATAGTCGTCTGTTCTCTTTCAAATCATATAAAGCAGGAATGATGATGTCGTAAATTTTTTGCATGCCATAATCAGAAATGCAGACATTTGAGAGCAAGTTCAAAAGTTTAAATTGTTTATCCATCTCTTTTGGATTTTCGATTATTAAATCAACCAATTTTAAAATTGTATTGATTATAATTTCTTCTAAAAATTGATTTTTTTCACAGTATTGAAGATCAAACATATGATAAATTAGAAAGTATGTAGGATAAGGATTGTTCAATAGCATCTCTTGAAAAAATTTCACAACATTTTCATCTAGATCTCTTGAATTAAATTCAGGATCTTTAACATTTCTTTTATACTTCACAATTTCCTAAAAAAAATTGTAGAAAATAATTCGTAAGCAATTTTTGAAATTTCATGAAAAGTATTTCAAATTTACCTGTCCGATACTTTCATATTTTTCTTTTTCAGGGACTAATTCCCAATATTCAAAAAATTCATCCATAATTATATTAATATTTTATTTAAAAAAAAATAATTAACAAAAAAAAAGATAAAAAATGACTATGAATGTAAAAGACAGATAATAGAAACTTTCCATTCGGATTAAATGTAAACATTTTGTCGGATTAAATTAGTTCTAAATTTAAAATTTTTGAAACTGAATAATAACAGAATGAAAACAAAATTTTTTTTCATCAGCTGATTTGAAATTTTCGACATATGTTTAATGACGTCATTAAATTTCATTTCATTTTTTTCATATTAATTTTTTTGTAAAATAAATTGAAAGATATTGTGAAATTCAATTCTAAAGTGTTTATATAAATAAATGCTGCAATTTTTCTTCGTTATTTAGAGTTTTTAACTCAAAGCTGATATTTTTTAAAATTGATATAATTTGTTTATAAAATTTAAAAGTTTTTTATAAAATTAGTGTAGATATAAAATGGAGAAAAGTGATGATTATTATTATGATGACAAATTCTTCTGTGATGATTTTCACCTAGATGTTCGCAAGAAAGAAAAACCAAAGCAAAAACAGAATAATGCAAAAGCTCCAAACATCTTTGAAAAGATCAAGAATTTACCCTTAAAGCCTACATTTAGCATAAACACAAAACAACATCTTCAAAAATTAGTGATTGATAAGAAAATTAAAGACATTGGTAAAATTATAAAGAATAATATTAACTCAATTGAAATTGAAGCCATTGCAAACGTAAATGTAAAACCTTTTGAAGAATTTAATGATGAACACGTGAAAATTATCATTTTTGAGAAGGAAGAAAATTTTATTGGTCCAATTCACGCTTATTCTCGTTGCACACCGATTGGCGGAGACGAAAGAGATGAAATTTACGAACCAGTTGTTTCAAATATGAAATTTGATCATGAATGGTTGACTTTGTTGAGATTGCATAATATTGTGATATCTAAAATAATGAAAGATTCAAAATCAATTGAACAAATAATTAAAGAAAACCCTACAAAAATTGTGAAAATATTTCAAGAGATCTTAAATTTAGTTCTTGATGTTGAAGTTAGAGATCATTACTTTTGGTCACACAATTCAAATGGAGCAGATAATATTTTATGGTGGAATCAAAAGTGGATTATATTGAATGGAGAATTTAAAGTATCCAATGCAGGTTTCATAAGCAATCTCATAAAAGTTCTTGATTTATTCCGCGTCAATGGCATGTCAATGAAACAATTAGAAAATGAATTATGGAAAGCTTTTCAAGATAATGTTTGGAGACGTAGACCACGTTATGTTTATACTCGAATTAGAAAACAATATTTTAAAGAAGAATAAACAAACTCAATTTCAAGTATTAGAAATTTATTTTTCAAAAAAACTATAAAATTAAATTTTAATAAAATTAAACAATTTTTTATTTAAGAATTTATAACTTCTAAACATTTTTAAATGCTCTTAGCGAATTTATAATCCTTATTTTAATTTAGTTTCATTTCTTATCTTTTAGTTAATTAAAAAGCAATTAATTAATTAATTAGCAAAATCTGTTGAGAGCTAAAAACATATTTCCACTGATTTCATCAATTAACAGTTATTTCCCCCTTTATTTTTGTGTTGTATTTTGACAAATTTTGAGTATGAATCATCATATAGCATTTGTGTTTTGTTATAAACATAAGTCATTATTCTTTTCTAAGAGGTAATATTCTTTTAATTGAGGTAGGTCAGACATAAGAATTTCTTTTATATTAAAATGACAATATTTTCCGTTTTAGAAGAATTCAATTACAAAATGGAAAACTTTAGTGATTTTCATCTTAATGTTAAAAAGAAGAAAATGAATCAATTTCATTCTGATGAAACAATTTCAAAAATTTTGAAAAAAGTGAAAGAATTGCCATTAAAACCAAAATCTTGTAAATATGTCCAGAAGTTAGTATCAGAAAAGAAAATTATTGATATTGGAGAATTAATTAAAGCAGATAAGAGATCAGTTGAATTTGAAGTTACAGTTAATGTCAATGTTGAACCTTTCGAAAAACTAAAGAATGAAAATGCAAAAGTTATAGTTTTAGATGATGATTATGATATTGATTATAGAGGAATTGTTCATATTTATTCAAGAATATCACAAATTGGTGAAACTAAAAATTTTGATATCTGTGAATTAGGCACTGGAATGAATTATGAGCACGAGTTACTGACTTTATTGAAATACAATAATATTGTAATTCAATTAATGATCAAAGATACAAAATCACTTGAACAAATCATTGCAGAAAATCCGTCCAAAATTGTAAAAATTTTTGAAGAAGTTGTAAAATTTATACTTGATATATCAGTTAATCATGTAATGTTTTGGGAACATAATTCAAAAGGAGCTGAAAATATTTTATGGCAAAATCAAAAATGGATTATTTTAACAGGAGACAATAAAGTACTAAATGCAAATTTTATTAATAATTTTACAAAGGTTTTTGATTTATTTTTTCAAAAAGGAATGTCGATGAAACCAATGGAGAAAGAATTTTGGAAAATTGTCCAAAAAGATACAAAATTATTCAGTGATATCTTTGGTAGGATTCATAGAATTTATTTTAAAAAGATTTAAGTAAATAAAAATTACACAACAAAACTTTAAAATAATGTTTTAATAAATTTTAGAGTTTATTTTACTCACAAAAAGATGAACAAATTTAAAAGACGAGACAGTTTTGATAACGATATCAAAATTTCCAATGAAAAATACTATCGAAACCGATATCAAAAACCGTCTGGCCTTAAAAATCTTAAGAATTCTTTTTCAAAATTTTAAATATTTACACTATTAATGTTTTAAATTGGTAAATCTGATTAAATCAAAATAATTTTGATATTTTAAACTCACTATCAATTTTTTTTAAAATTTATAAACAACATGATTATTTTTATGAAAATTAGATTCACGACGACTTACAGAAGACTGCGATCACCAAGTTTGGTTGAATAAATAAAATGTAAACACGCGCACGTTCTTTTCAAGTTCACAGAATGTTCTTTACTTTCGATTAAAAATACATCTGAAGCTGCTATGTGAAAGCACAACATTGTAAACAAAGACATAATCACACTGCGTGATAAGCGTAAGTATTAGGATTACGTGATTTTTTAACGCAAGAAAAAAAGTATAAAAATGAGATGATTAAAAAAAAGAGTATCAGTTTTTTACCGGCATTAAGAGTGAAAATAATAAATAAAATAAAATGAAATTCTTAATTCTTGTTCTGTGTGTTGTTGCAACTTCTGCTGACCCACATTGGTTTATGATGCCTGCCGACGAAGTTGAACTCGTTCAAAATACATGGAATCAAGTTAAAACTAAAGAGGTCGATATTTTGTATGCTATCTTCAAAGCCTATCCAGATATTCAAGCTCGCTTCCCAATGTTCGCTGGAAAGAGTTTAGACACTGTTAAAGGCACTTCTGCATTCGCTCTTCATGCCAGCCGCATTGTTAACTTCTTCTCACAATATATCTCACTTTTGGGTTCAGAGGGAAGTCAACCAGCTATCAAGACCATGTTGAACTAAATGGGACAAAACCATAAAAACCGTGGAGTGCCAAAACAACAATTTAATGAATTTGAAACCGCTGTTATGTCATACATGAAGTCACATGTTACATGGAATGCAAATTTAGAGAAGGCTTGGGGTGATGCCTTTGACAAGATGTATTCAGTCATCTTCACAAATCTTGATGGTCAACCAATGATCTAAATATTTTGATAACGATACTATTTTTAAAAAATCTCGATAATCGAATAAAATCATCTAAATTCTGATTATCAAAAAATGCAACAATTTTTTAATCTTTTAAAAATCTTTCAGAAAGCCAAAGAATTTTTTTTTATTTTTTAATGTCATTTAATATGTAGATAATAATAGGAAGTAAAATCAAACTATAAAATTTTCAAGAAAATTGCCATCGATTTTTTAATAATCGAAAAAACAACATTTTGTGAAGATTTCAAAATAATTTTTGGAAATAATAAATTAAAATTAAACTAAAAATAATGTACAAAACTGCCCAAAAACTTCTATTATAGCATAACTTTCATCGAATAAAAATATTTCAGACATGTGCATCACAATCTTAAAAAAATAAGAACACAAAAAGCGTCCAATAATGAAGGAAAAAATACTTAATATTTAATGCCAATATTTATTCGTAAAATTTGGAATCTTGTCAAATTATTACAAAACTATTATCAAATAGCATGAAACTGCATAAAAATTTTTAATATAAAAAATTTCATCAAATTCAATTAATTTCAACTTTTAAGACAGCATTTAAATATAGGTATTAAATATGTATACATAATAAAGAAAAGACCGATAAAACTAGGTAAATGGTGTTGAAATAAGACAAGTTTTTAATAACAGTGTTCATGTATTAGTGGTCACTTAATTTAATTCAAATAATACGAAATGAAATAACAAACAAAACTTAAGTCATTGATAAAATAACAACACAATTCTCATTTTTTGATTGTCTATACCGGTATCATACATTGTTATTGTAATTTTTTCTCTTTTTTGTCAGTCTTTATATATGTAATTGAATGTGCTCAACAACTCTCATCAGTGATAAAATGTTTTAAAATTTTTCTCTCTAGATAGCTTTATAAACCAATTTTCATTCATTATTGAGGTGCTTAGCTGTTAAGTTGTGTGTTTGGAGAAAAATCATAATTTTTAAATATGGAAAGAAATGTTGAGAAAAGTTTGTGAGTTTGTGATATGAAGTTTTAAAAATACTTTTTATTAAAAGAAAACGTGCAAGTCACGAATGAAATATTTAAAAATTTTTGATTAAATAATTTACATAATCATTTACGATTGTACGTTTGCTTTTAGATTCATCTAAGTATAAAATTTTCAGTGTATTCAACCCTTTTGTATCTTAGAAGTGAATATTTTTATAATTTTATGACACTAATTAAGACAATACGTCTACGGGGGCTATGTCTACTACACCAACGGCAGCATTGGAAATGATTATCGGACTAGATCCGTTGAACATTCGGATTGAAGCTGTGGCCAGGGCGGAGTTATATAGGCTTCATTGCTGGCAACAATTTAATTCGAGAAGGGAACTCACAGGTCATGCTAGACTCTGGAGTAGGATGGTTGAAGAAAATCCTCTTTGGATGGCTCCATCGGATTGTATGGTTCCTGTGATTTTTACTGATCATGCTTTTAGAGTCATTTTCCCGACCCGCGATGACTGGCAGGAGGGATTGTTGATTCAATTAGGTGCGGATATCGTTCTTTTTACGGACGGTTCTTTGTGCAACGGCCTAGCAGGAGCGGGGGTCTATTCATCTGGTCTCGGTGTGGAGCTCTCTTTCTGTTTGGGTCGTAATATCTCTGTGTTTCAAGCGGAGTTATTTGCAATTTCTGCTGCGGTTTCGCATTGCCTAGAGATAGGAGTGCGAGATCGAAAGATAGTATTTTGTGTTGATAGTCAATCGGCACTTCTTTCACTTCGTTTGAACAAGTTTCAATCGAAGTTGGTTTTTGAATGCTTTGGTTTGCTGAATAGGCTGGCGCGTGACAACGATGTCATGCTTGTTTGGGTTCCGGGTCATTCAGATATTTCAGGAAATGAAAAGGTGGATGAGTTGGCTCGTCTGGGTTCGAAAGAGCTCGGCACAGGTGCTGCTCCATATCTACCTCTCTCCAGATCCTGGGCAGCTGAAAC
>CM031380.1:19672798-20025618 GCA_018290095.1 Polypedilum vanderplanki | reverse complement strand
ATGCAAGAATTTACCTTAAAGCCTACATTAGCATTAAACACAAAACAACATCTTACAAAAATTAGTGATTTGTGATAAATTAAAGACATTGGTAAAATTATAAAGAATAATATAACTCAATTGAAATTAAGCCCATTTGCAAACGTAAATGTAAAACCTTTCTGAAGAATTTAATGATGAACACGTGGAAAAATTATCATTTTTGAGAAGGAAGAAAATTTATTGGTCACAATTCACGCTTATTCTCGTGTGCACAACCGATTGGCGGAGACGAAAGAGATGAAATTTACGAAACCAGTGTTTCAATATGAAATTTGATATGGAATGTTTGACTTTGTTAGATTGCACATATTGTGTAATCTAAAAATAATGAAAAGATTCAAAATCAATTGAACAAGTAATTAAAGAAACCCTACAAAATTTGTGAAAATCTTTCAAGAGAATCTTAAATTTAGTATCATATTGATGTTGAAGTTAAGATCATTACTTTTGGGTCACACAAATTCAAGTTGGAGCAGATAAATATTTTATGGCGAATTCAAAAGTGGATATATTGAATGGAGAATTGTAAAGTATCAATGCAAGGTTTTCATAAGCAATCTCATGAAAAAGTTCTTGATTATTCCGGTCAATGGAATGTCAATTAAACGAGGATTAGGAAATGAATTATGGGAAAAGTTTTCAAGATAATGTTTTGGAGACGTAGACCACCGTTATGTTTTACTCGAATAAAAAACAATATTTTAAAGAAGAATAACAAACTCAAATTTTACAGTATTTAGAAATATTACTTTTTCAAAAAAAACTATAAAATTAAATTTAATAAAATTAAAACAATTCTTTATTTAAGAATCATAACTTATTAACACATTTTTAAATGCTCTTAGCGAATTTACATAACTCCTTTATTTTAATTTAGTTTCATTTCTATCTTTTATGTTAATTAAAAAGCAATTAATTAATTAAATTAGCAAAATCTGTTGAGAGCTAAAACATATTTCCACTGATCTTCATCTATTAACAGTTATTTTCCCCCCTGTTATTTTTGTGTTGTATTTTGACAAATGTTGAGTATGAATCATCATATAGCATTTGTGTTTTGTTATAAACATAAGTCATTATTCTTTTCTAAGAGGTAATATTCTTTAATTTGAGGTAGGTCAGACATAAGAATTTCTTTTATATTAAAATGACAATATTTTCCGTTTTTAGAAGAATTCAATTACAAAATGGAAAACTTTTTATTGTTTCATCTTAATGTTAAAAAGAAAGAAATGAGTCAATTTTCATTCTGATGAGAACAATTTCAAAAAGTTTTGAAAAAAGTGAAAATTGCTTTAAAACCAAAAATCTTGTAAAATATGTCCAGAAGTTAGTATCAGAAAAGAAAATTATTGATATTTGGAGAGTTAATTAAGCAGATAAGAGATCAGTTGAAATTTTGAAGTTACAGTTAATGTCCAATGTTTGAACCTTTCGAAAAACTTAAAGAATGAAAATGCAAAAGTTATAGTTTTAGATTGAGATTATGATATTGCATTATAGAGGAATTGTTCATATTTATTCAAGAATATCACAAATTGGGTGAAACTAAAAATTTTAAATCTGTGAATTAGGCACTGGAATGAATTATGAGCACGAGTTACTGACTTTATTGAAATACAATAATATTGTAATTCAATTAATGATCAAAGATACAAAATCACTTGAAAAATCATTGCAGAAAATCCGTCCAAAATTTTAAAAATTTTTGAAGAAGTTGTAAAATTATTACTTGATATATCAGTTTAATCATGTAATGTTTTGGGAACATAATTCAAAAGGAGCTGAAAATTTTTATGGCAAAATCAAAAATGGATATTTTAACAGGAGACAATCAAGTACAAATGCAAATTTTATTAATAATTTTACAAAGGTTTTTGATTTATTTTTTCAAAAAAGAAATGTCGATGAAATCAATGGTGAAAGAATTTTGGAAAATTGTCCAAAAAGATACAAAATTATTCAGTGATATCTTTTGTAGGATTTCATAGAATTTATTTTAAAAAGATTTAAGTAAATAAAAATTACACAACAAAACTTTAAATAATGTTTTAATAAATTTTAGAGTTTATTTACTCACAAAAAGATGAACAAATTTAAAAGACGAGACAGTTTTGATAACGATATCAAAATTTCAATGAAAAATACTATCGAAACCGATATCAAAAACCGTCTGGCTTAAAAATCTTAAGAATTCTTTTTCAAAAATTTAAATATTTACACTATTAATGTTTTAAATTGGTAAATCTGATTAAATCAAAATAATTTTGATATTTTAAACTCACTATCATTTTTTTTTAAATTTATAAACAACATGATTATTTTATTGAAAATTAGATTCACGACGACTTACAGAAGACTGCGATCACCAAGTTTGGTTGAATAATAAAAATGTAAACACGCGCACTTCTTTTCAATTCACAGAATGTTCTGACTTTCGATTAAAAATACATCTGAAGCTGCTATGTGAAAGCACAACATTGTAAACAAAGACATAATCACACTCTGCGTTGATAAGCGTAAGTATTAGGATTACGTGATTTTTTAACGCAGGAATAAAAGATAAAAATGAGATGATTAAAAGAAAAGAGTATCAGTTTTTTACCGGCATTAAGAGTGAAAAATAATATAAAATGAAATTCTTAATTCTTGCTCTGTGTGTTGTTGCAGCTTCTGCTGACCCACATTGGTTTATGATGCCTGCCGACGAAGTTGAACTCGTTCAAAAATACATGGAATCAAGTAAAACTAAAGAAGTCGATATTTTGTATGCCATCTTCAAAGCCTATCCAGATATTCAAGCTCGCTTCCCAATGTTCGCTGGAAAAGAGTTTGGACACTGTTAAAGGCACTTCTGCATTCGCTCTCCATGCCAGCCGCATTGTTAACTTCTTCTCACAATATATCTCACTTTGGGTTCAAGGAAGTCAACCAGCTATAAGACCATGTGAAACCAAATGGACAAAAACATAAAAATTCGCGAGTGCCAAAACAACAATTTAAGAATTTGAAACCGCTGTTATGTCATACATGAAGTCTCATGTTACATGGAATGCAATTTAGAGAAGGCTTGGGGTGATGCCTTTGACAAGATGTATTCAGTCATCTTCCAAATCTTGATGGTCAACCAATGATCTAAATATTTGGGTAACGATACTATTTTTTAAAAAATCTCGATAATCGAATAAATCATCTAAATTCTAATTATCAAAAAATGCAACATATTTTAATCTTTTAAAAACCTTTCAGAAAGTCATTAGAGAGCCAAAGAATTTTTTTTATTTTTTAATGTTATAATATGTAGATGATAATAGGAAGTAAAATCAAACTATAAATTTTCAAAGAAAATTGCCATCGAATTTTTTAATAATCGAAAAAAAACAAAATTTTGTGAAGATTTCAAAAAAAATTTTGGAAATAATAAATTAAATTAAACTTAAATAATGTACAAAAACTGCCCAAAAACTTCTATTATAGCATAACTTCATCGAATAAAAAATTTCAGACATGTGCATCACAATCTTAAAAAAATAAGAACACAAAACGCGTCCAATAATGAAGGAAAAAATACTTAATATTTAATGCCAATATTTATCGTAAAATTTGGAATCTTGTCAAATTAGTAAAAACTAATCATTATCAAATAGCATGAAACTGCTTAAAAATTTTAATATAAAATTTTCTCATATAATTTAATTATCTTTGAACTTTTAAGATAGCATTTAAATGAACTTATTAAAGACGTCTCATACATAATAAAAAATAAAAGCCGATAAAACTAGGTAAATAGTGTTGAAATAAACAAGTTTTTAATAACAGTGTTCATGTATTAGTGGTCACTTAATTTAATTCAAAATAATACGAAATGAAATAACAAACAAAACTTAAGTCATTGATAAAATAACAACACAATTCTCATTTTTTGATTGTCTATACCGTATCATACATTGTTATTGTAATTTTTTTCTCTTTTGTTCAGTCTTTATTATATGTAATTGAATGTGCTCAACAACTCTCATCAGTGATAAAATGTTTTAAAATTTTTCTCTCTAGATAGCTTTATAAACCAATTTCATTCATTATTGAGGTGCTTAGCTGTTAAGTTGTGTGTTTGGAGAAAAATCATAATTTTTAAATATGGAAAGAAATGTTGAAAAAAGTTGGTAAGTTTGTGATATGAAGTTTTAAAAATACTTTTTAATAAAAAAAACGTGCAAGTAACGAATGAAATGTTTTAAAATTTTTGATTAAATAATTTACATAATCATTTACGATTGTACGCTTGCATTTAGATTCATCTAAGTATAAAATTTTCAGTGTATTCAACCCTTTTGTATCTTAGAAGTGAATATTTTTATTATTTTATGACACTAATTAAGACAATACGTCGTTAATATATCAGTAGACTTGAGATTATTATTTATCTCATGTTTTTTTGTACGACTTCAATGAAAGAAAAATTTTATTTATGAGTTCTTGTTTGATGTCACATTACCTACCTCAATATGTTCTGATTTTAGGAATGATGAATTATTTGATCCAACACCGATCTGGAAACGAAGAAGATACTTTGTAGTTTTTATGGCATTTCTTGGACTTTTTAATGTTTATGCACTACGTTCAAATTTAAAGTAATCACATTAAAATTATTAAACAAATTTTATAAGAAAATTTATTTTTAGTGTCGCAATAGTGTCTATGACAGATAATCGTACAATTGAACATCCAGATAATACAACAACATATGAACAGTATTTTAATTGGAATTCAAAAGAAAAAGGTTATGCACTTTCATCATTTTATTATGGTTATCTGTGTACGCAAATTATTGGAGGTGTTATTGCACAAAAAACCGGTGGAAGCATCGTGAGTTTAAATTTCCATATTTAGGTCAAGGTTCATGAAATTTTTTTAATACTACAGCTATTTGGTTGTGGTATTGGAGTGACTGCAATAATGACTCTGCTAACACCTTTAGCTGCAAATCTGAGTTTATATGCACTGATTGGTGTACGGGTTATTGAAGGGCTCTTTGAAGGTGTAACATATTCTGCACTTTATGAAATGTGGTCTAAATGGGCACCACCATGTATGTGAAAGTTTTTGTGGATTAAGAAAACTTTTTTTATCTAAATCTAATTTTAGTTGAAAGGTCAAGAATGGTCGTAGCAGCATTCACTGGAAATTATATAGGGCTTGTCATTAGCATGCCAGTGAGCGGAATTTTGGCAGCATCAGTAGGATGGGAATGGATATTTTACGTATTTGGTATAATTGGATGTGTTTGGACAGTATTATGGTTGATATTTATAAGACGAAGTCCAGCTAGGGATCCATTTATAACAGCGGGTAATCATGAGCTCTTTTTGCTATTGCAAAAAAAAATATTATTATGCAAATAATTTTTATTTAATAACTTAAGGTGAAAGAATATACATAGAGCAATCATTAAATAGACAATCTATGGATAAAGAAGTTAAAATTCCATGGAAAGCTATTTTTAATTCGAGTGCTGTTTGGGCAATTATTGGTAGATAAAATATTTAAAATAATTCATTTTATTTAGTTCTAATTTAACATTTTTCTAGCTGCACAATTTAGTGAAGGTTGGGGCTTCTTTACTTTGCAAACTCAGCTCCCACAGTTCTTAAAAGATGCATTAAATTTTGATATTGCGAAATCTGGAATAATTTCGGCATTGCCTTATCTTTGCATGTGCGTTTCTGGTTTTAAAGTAAATATATAATTTAATTTTATTGTTAACTATTTTGTAGGGCTGTAATGTGTCAAATTGCTGGCTATCTTTCTGACTGGGTACGAATTAAAGGGTATTGGACAACAGGACAAACACGACGATATTTTAATTCAATGGCGTTTTTAACACAAATGGCTTGCATGTTACTTGCAGCTTTCTTTCTGCATCCTGTTTCATCGGTTACATTTATTACGATTGGTGTGGCTATGGCATCATTTGCTTATGCCAGCTTTTCTGTAAATTATCTAGATATTGCACCACAATTTGCAGGCGTTTTAATGGGGCTTTGCAACAGTTTTGCAACAGTCGCAGGAATAATTTCACCTATTTTGACTGGATATATTGTAACTGATGCTGTGAGTATAAAATTTTGTGAAAATTTCTTTTTAATGAAATCATTTATTTACATTCAGGATGCAGAACAATGGAAAATAATTTTCTATATTGCTGGTAAGACTTAAAACTTTTCTTAGGAATGTAATTAATTAGGTTTATTTTAAGCTGGAATTTATGTTTTTGGTTGTGTTATTTATTGGATTTGGGCACAAGGAGAAATTCAACCATGGGCAGTTCAAGAATCGATTGAGTTTGAAGATGCTTCTGAAATGCCAAAAATACAAAATGGAATTTCAAATCCTGCACTTGATGTAAAGAAATAAATTTAAAATGATCAGATTTGTATCAGTATTAATTGAAGATTTATTTAAATTAAATTTTTATGAGACTAAATTCATGTGTTTTATAGCAACAAAAAGTTCTCTTTGTTCTTCAATTTTCAATTCTTTATGTCTCAAAAGATGATCACGCATATAATTGTAACTTCCTGTAGTGTATTCACATTCTTTTACAGGACATTTTCTTCGATACATGGCATGCATACTCGCAATATGAATTCTTAAGTTTTGCTGTTTAAAATAAGCTTTTTCACATCCTTCATATGGACATTTAAGATTCTTTTCATTTGTGTGTCGTTTTTGATGAGTACTTAACTGACTAAATGTTGCATAATTTTTACCACAATCTGGATATTCGCAGATGAAATCTCTTTTATTATGTGATTGTTTGTGATATGCGAGACAACGTTTGTTTTTGAATTCTTTTCCACATTCCATGCAGATGAATTGTTGATCAAATGTTTCTGGATCTCGCATGATGTGTTTTTCTAAGCAAAATTTGGCAAGTTCTTTATCACAATCAGGACATTTGACTTTATGACCACCTTCATGTCTCCATTTTTGATGCTTTTTCATGAGTGTCATTGTTTTAAATTTTTGATTACAAATAGTACAAATGAAAGGGTCTTTATTTGAATGGAAATCACGAACATGTTGTCTCATACTGCATTTACGGAGGAATTCAGTGCCACAAATATCACACATAAATTCCTTTTTTGGTTTCTTTCGATGTTTCAATACATGACTGGAAATATCAAAACGTTTAAATGAACTGTAAGGACAGTGGTCACAAAAATATCTTTTAATATTCAGATGCTCTTTCTTTATATGCCTGTTTAATTGATCAACTTTGATGCCGCACATTGGACAGATTCGCATTCGATCCTCGCGATTTCTCTTCTTAATTCTTAATATTTCATCTCTTGACAGTGTATTACTATGATTGTACATAATATGATTCTCCAAAGTTTTTTGTGTAGCATGACTAACAGAGCAAATTTTACATTTAAAATTTCTTGCAATTTTTCTTTTTTGTTTTGGTTTTAGTCGAAATTCAAATGGGATTTCAGGAATTTCATCTTCTTTGAGAGCTTCAGTCTCATTATTGACATTTTTTAATATTTCTGATTCGTTATTCTCATGGTCTTCATCATAACTTTCTTCTTCTGCTTTAATATCTTCTTGCCAATTTAAATCATCATCAAAATGATTATCATCATTGTTATCTTCTAATAAATTTGGATCAATTGGCTCAATTTTAATTTTTATTTCTTGAAGAATTATTTCTGAATTATCATTTTCATTCAATTGCTGCTGCTTTATAATATAATCGTGTCTGAGATCATTAAATTCTTGTAAATTTTTCTTACATGTTTTGCAAATGTGTTTTGAATGTTTTTCAGTTATTGGACTTATCTAAAATTAAATTTAAATTACAATTTTGTTTTTGTATTATGAATATATTTGAAATTTACTTGAATTTGTGTTAATTGAAAAAATTGTTCAATTATAATGCTAGAGATTTCAAACTTTTTCGATGTTTTAGTAAATTTACTTAAACAACATCGACAGCAATTTAAATATTTTGATGAATTACTTTTATTCATTGTTTTTTTTAATGTTTATATTTTTCATGTAAAATAAAGAAGTAAACAATTTATATGAAAAAAATCAACGCTCAGCTGAAGGGGAAATTTAAAGCTGCACGTAATGAATTTTATTTAGAAATGTCGTTGAATGTAATATTTTATTAAAAGATGAGAAAGAAAAATTTTATTATGATAATCATTCATGTGAATAATTTAAAACTACACATGTCTTGTTAATTTTTAGCGCATTTCTACAAGTAAAATATGGTATTAAGTTCACGATGGTTGACTGTATAAGTCAGTAACTCGTCATTTATAAGCCGTATTTGCCAGTATTTCTCTCGATTTCAATGGTTTTCAAAACTTGTTTCTGTTTTTAACAAAATTCTTGTTGTAGTCATTTTTAAGTTCAGACTGTGGCTTAAATAGACATTGTAGCGTTGTCATTTTCTATATGAAGTTGTCAAATAACTTCAATTTAAGAAAACTGCAAAAAGATTTGACTAATATTTTCATGTTTGAGAAGAACTAATGAAAATATCTTAAAAATTGACCAAAAATGGCGGAAAATTATCACATCTTCATGTTTCTCTTGAATCTCTGCACAATAACTTATATGTTATATACCAAATGAAAGCTTTTGAAAAGACAATTTAAATACTGCAAAAGTTGAGATAAATTTTATCTTTTTTATTTTCTTACAATTTTTTTGAAAAAATACTTTATTTTTTGGAAAAGTCGAACTTTTGTATTCGACATTACTCAAAATCTACTCAGCCAAAAAATCTGAAACTTTGCAAAACATTTAAGCTGAATATGTAAAATAATTTTGCAAGGTTTCAAGATTCTAATTCATATGTGTCAAAAGTTGCAACTACTTAAAATTCAAAATGTAGATTTGAAAAAAAAACTTTGCATGTTTTTCAAAAACCCTTAAAAAATCAACTAAGTTAATGAGAAAATATTGTAAAACTTTTGATTTTTTTTAGACAACTCTTAAAATTAAAAAGCATTTTAGTTTTTTATTCATGTTTCCAGCTACTTTCAGCAAAAGGTATTGCCGAAAAACTAAAAGTTTCTTTCACTTTGTGACATATTTATTTCTGATTACTTTTTTGGCATTAAAAAATTTAACAAATCTGAAAAGAAACTATAAAAACTTTCTCACCTGACATTTGAAAAGTTTTCTTATTCATTAAAAATAAATTTTTCTTTCATGTAATGAAAAATATTTTTCTATTTTGTGTTTTAAGTTGTCGATGAAAGGTGACAGCAAATTTTTTATGGTTGGCATGTGCAAGTTGAAGAAAAGGTTTTTAAATTTCACTTTGAATTTAATGCAATTGCAAGGAAATTTCGAATAAAAAATTATTTCCACGCTGGCAAGGTATGATTCAATTAATCACACATGAAAATTAATTTATCATGACAAGTTTTAAATAATAAATCTTGCAGACCGAAACAAATTAAAAAGAGCAAAAGAAAGTGTTGCAGTTAATTTTAATTTCACATAAATTTTTTCCTCTTTTTTTATTGTTCCTACCTTGAATTAAAATTCTATTTATTCAGTTGCTCCTACTTTATCATAAGAAAAACACGAAGAAATATGTAAAGCGACAAATTTTTATAAAAAAACAAACATTTATGAGTCATTTTTAATCTAAACATCTCAAAAAATCATTTTTCTTTTCGTGGATAAAAATATTATCAACAGCAAAAAAACCACGACGACAACGATGATAGTCTTCGCAAAATTTATTTATTTTTCTCAATTCTTTATCATGACCTAGGAAAATGATGATGAGATTAAAATGGCGACTGTTTTTTCATTGAAACATAGAGTAAATATTTACGTCTGAAAATCATAAGAAAAATTCTTTTAGGTCACGCATATTCATGGTTTCATAATCAGAAAAACGAAAAACTAAACCTGCGATCCTTTTAAGGATATAAAAATTTTCTTTGAAAAATTTGAATAATTAAAATTTTATATAGTCTATTTGTTACCTAATTTCACAACATTTTCACTTATTTAAAGCAGTAAATGTGAAAAATTCGCATCATTAATTCATCTAAAATGTATGAAAAAATGTCATTTAATTAATTGCATCTAATAAATTTTCAATTCTTCTTTGCTCGTTAACTGAAACAAGAAAGATCAGAGTACAACATTGTATCACTTTAATGTTAAATTACCCAAAGCAGTTTTCTTCTTTGAAGTAATTTACTGAATTTTATTACATGAAAAATGCAGAAAAATTCTGAAATAAAAATGGAGAAAGAATTCAACTTAAACTAGATCGCAATGCTAATTAAAAATCAACTTTATTACCGCGTTGAATTGCATTTTCATTTTATTCACATGCATCAATTTTAAAACAATTAAATGTATGTGAAAATATTTTTACAACCTGAATTTATTTTTCGATTTATGAAGGAGCTGTTGATGAAATTATTACTACAGAAAAAAATTTTTCACGTGATTTTCAAGGGAAGTTCATTATTCAATTAAATCAGCAATTAACAGGATGTCATGTGGAGATTTTACTCTTATGGTTTCAACTTCATTAGTGTGATTTATGTCTTTGACTTTTCATTGTAAATCATCAGTTATTTTTCATTTGATCTTTCTTGAATACGCGTTCGGCGTCTAGGAAAAATCAACACTTAGGTATGTAAAAAATGAAATATTTTCTTATTCTCTCTGGCACCATTAAATTAAAGGAAATTTTTTCCATTTATTTTCTTAATCTTCTGTGAAGTATTTCATTCGTCACCCTTAAAATATGGAAAAATAAACAGACATCTGAACTAAATTCCTTAAATCTTTGATATTTTCCTTGACACAGAAACAGAATAAAAGAATTTTCAACATATGCATCATGTCACATAGTCAGACATCAGTCAAAAGTTAGTTTTTTGTGACACACATACGAAGTTTTAATGCAAAGGTTGAAATTTAATGCTTAAAACCTTGAAATGAAAGTAATAAAGACAGTTGACATTTTTAGTAATTAATGGCTATTTGAATTTATTGTGCACTTATGGCTTTTTGCAATTTTTCAACTTCTTTGTTATTTTTGTCCCAGAAGAAAATGCGCAATATATTTCGCGAATAAAAGACATGAAATTTTCTTTCATTTGTGAGAGAATTTTTGTTTACTTATTTGTGAGAAAAGAAAATTTGTTTGTTTTCCTTTAATGGGAATTTCTTCTTTTGTAAATTCCTTAGTTGATGTTAAAAATATTTATTTCAAATTTATATCGTTATTCGTCTTACATCTGAATAACTTGTTTTAACATTGATGAATGGCATTTGTTTTAAAAGTTCATTAGCAAGGCAAAAGAAAAGGAATTTTTCTTCTCATAATCTGTGAGTCAAAAAAATGAGTAGAAGAAAAGAGGAAAAATTATCTTTCTTCACTTTCTTCTCATGTCATAAATAAATGAATATTTTTGTTTTCGCATTTAAAAATAAATTTATGATAATACATTAAGTAGTGAGAGAAAAAATAAAACAAATTCCTTTGGTAAATTGAAAAATTCTTATTTTTTACGCGAGCAATGTTATGTGACAGGAGTGAAATCACACCGGATACTTACGTGACAGATATGTGGATTGATGACTCTTTGCAATTGTCACAAAGAATCTTAACTTACTGTGTGTATTAAAATAAATAATAAGTAGTACAGAAATATCCTTAGAAATAACAATTTTAGGTTCCAAATGGAGAAAGTCATGAGAAGGACGCTATTTCTTCTTTTTGGCAGACAGAATGACTCGATAATTACAAATTTTATTGCCAAAAATTATATTTTGTTAAGTAAACAAATGACTCAATCATACTACAGTAGTAACATCTGCAGCATTCTCAAATATCTCAATGAAAATTTTTGATTTATTTACACACATATGGAGAGTGCTAAATTGCAAAGTCATTAAATGCGCGAGGAAATTCTTCATTGAAAAATGATCTGTTTATTTGCTCTCTCATGAAGAAGTCATTTAACCGCGATTGAATCATGCATGGATATTAAAAAAATTTCACTGCCGTCGCCTCTGTATTTGTAAATAAAATTCATTGCTCTTTTATCCTAAATGAGCCGCTTACTCATGCGATCTATGCTAAAAATATTTCTCTTCTTTCTATTTTTTAACCGTCAACAAAGAATTTTCCACATTTCTGACTTTTCAACAAGCGCACAAAATTTTTTCTTTCTCCTCTTCATTACTACAAGAAAGTGTGAGTGAAATTGAATCATATTTCACATACATGATTCTTAAAAATTTAACTGCTTTTCACAAGAAAAGATATTGTCTTGTTACTTTTCTGAAATGTTTTTTGTGTATCACATGCTGGCATGCAAAAATGTTAAACAAATTGAGATCAATGATAGGATATTTGAAAAATTTTATCTTACTTTCTTTTTCTAAGAGAATTAAAAATTTAAATTTTCATTTTATCAATATAAAAAGTTTATATAAAGAAACATTTTATAATTATTCATTGCAAACATAATATAAATAAATATAAAAACTTCTTGTTTAAAAAATTTGAGTACACCTCATCTACATTTTCTATGATCACTCATTTAAGTGAAAAATGAGAAAAAAGAAAAAATTCATTTTCGTTTTTTATCGTTTGGCTTTTTCACAAATGAATCGTAAGTTTTTCTTCATACTTTAAATAAGCGTCGGGCGAACGAACAGAAAGAGCGAAAAGAAAGGAAATTGTTGAAATAAATTCTCGCTCACATCGCAAACTCGCTATTTAGTTGATAAAATAGTCTCGTTCGTTATAGACGTGCTTTAAGCAAAAATTTGAAGATAATATTGATTTTCAAGCGAGTGAATCAGTTTGAAAAGAATTTGGTAAGAAAAAGAAAAGTGAAAACACAAAAGAAGAAGCCAAAAATTAAGAATTGTAAAGTGTAAATAAAAGACGGTTACAGCGTTGGGTTGTTTATTAACAAAGAAAAAGAGAATCAATCAAAAAATGATGAAGACTCTAACAATGCCTACGGCACCAGCCACAGATGATAATTTGCGAATATTAACATCGGCGACAGATGACAAGCAATCCACAAAAATCCAGCAATTACTCGGTTTAAACAATACTACTGAAAATATGAATAGCAATACAAACATCGTTCCATCAAGGTAAGCAAATAAAGATAAATACTTATCATACTCATCACAGGTTGTTGAATGTGTAGCATTTCATTGATATTTTTAGCAAATGTAGGAATAAAAAACACAAAAATTCAATTGACAATAAAAGTAAAAATAAAGACTGACTTGTGATATAAATAAAAAAGATGTTCGGTCAAATGTTTTTAAAGAACTCAATGGCAATAAATTGCAGGCACAAAAATAAAATGTTGATTGCAATTTTTTATGACTGAATTTTTAATTGCCGATGACAAAAATTTTTTAAGAATGCGGTCGTTTGAAAGACTTTTATATGAAAATGATGAAGCTATTATCGTTCTTATGCATAATTTATATAGTAACACTTACTTTTATTGATTTATGCCCATAATTACTGAAAGACTTACATTTACAGACACACTTTTACATTCTTGTAATTCATAAAAAAATCAATAGACAAACAAGGGAATAGCAAGACTATTTTACTTTTCGATTGCGTGTTTTTTATTATGCAAGATGTTTATAAATAAACAATTTCAATGTAGTTAAACAGCTGATTGATTTAAATGAAATTTTACACGCGAATGCAAATAAAATGATCTCATTTGTAACTGTCAATTTTAATTGAATTATAAACATTATTCAAAAAAAGATTTTCTTTAGTATTTTGATAAACATCTGTAATTCATCCTGAAAATTTTTTCAATGTTACGAACTATTACTAATACAGGAACGTATTGCGGAAATTCTATACAAAACTTAATAATTACTGCATCAGGAAATTCCTTGAAAAATTCTTTTAAATGCAAAATAATGAAATAAATTTGATTGTAAAAGGAAAGAATTTCAAGAATGTGAATTTCTATAAAAAAAAAAGTAAAATAAGACAGCCTGTATAAGAATTTCAAAAGAAACCATAAATTACCCAATTACTTCAATATTTGTGAATTTTGTATTGGGGAAAATTTTCATAAATGAAGAAATTCCTTTGCTCTCACGTTGTCTATGAAATTCCACTCAATGGCGCCCTTTCGATGTCATGTTTACATGCGATCATTCTGTTATTTATTTCCATTTCACTGCGTTATATTTTCTTCAATCATCGCGCGTCTCATTTGAAATTCAAATGAAAAAAGGTGGAATTTATTTCAAAGTAAAAAAATTTATTGTGTTTCAAGGAAAATTCTTCACTGTCATAATTTTCAATCGTCATTTTTTCACTGCTCATAAAAAACATTAAAGAATGAAAATCAAAAGCATTTAAGCGATCGGAAAGCGTGAAACTACATGAGAGGAATTTCTCTTTTTTTGCATGTTGTTTCTCTCGTGCAATAAACATTCTTAACTATCTGATTCTACTTCGGTTTCCGAATGAGGACCTCGTCGAAGTCGCATAGTTGAATCGGTGCCAAAATATTTTAATAATTATGAAAATTATTACTCGCTACTATTTTCTTTTTCTTCTATTTACCTCTGTATTGCAAATCGTGAGATATTCTCGCTTTTTATTTATATTGAAGTTCGTTGGAATTTCGAAGCGACCTGTTTGAAAAATAAAAAGAAAATCAAATGACAAGTTTGTTGAAAGAGGCGACAATGCGATGTGATTTTTCTTTTGAATTAGCGAGAATTTTTTATCAATGAAAAAGAGAATTATTTCATGGGTAGAAATTGTAATAAATTATTGGATTTCACTATGGTTGTCATTTACCTCACTCACATTTCTCGATACTTATGAGAGATGACTCAAAAGATGTGTCACAAAAACACAAAGATTCAATCTGCCTAATTAAAACTTCACTTGATTTCATCTTTCTACTGTTTCACCGGTTGACCGTCTCATAAATCATGAATACGGGACATTCTTTAATGCTCGCATTTTTGTTTTCTTCTTTTCATACATATGTGCTATATATATTGAAAGAGGTTGTCTGACTTTTCTAAAAAGTTATTTTAGAATGTAAAACAGAAAAATAGAAAAATTGATTTTTCTTTTATTAAATGTACTTGAGCAAGTTCAAGGATTGATTGACTTTTAATATCTTTTCAAGAGGAATTTTAATGTTTATGAGTTTAAAAGGTAATCTTCGCACGAGCAGATGCCCAAATGTTAAAATTCATAAATCTCAACATCTTCTTGATCAAATTTCCTTCATAACTCACATGAAAAACAACCTGAAGGTGTGTAAATATTTTCATTTTGCGTCTTAAATTGTTTATATGAAAGCAAGCAAAGAAGAATTTTCAGCAGCTGAATTTTGAGCTCATGAGGCGAGGCACATATGGATGAAAAAATTTTCCATCTGATTACTCAGAACTAATGAATGTTATAAATGTAAGCTTTATTAAAGTATCTTGGTAAGCAGTAGGTAATGGTAATTGATTGCAGACACTTTTGGCTAAAATAAAGTTTTCAATAAGATAATAGTAAACAGTCACGCAAGCATGAAAAGGATAAATTTCTTTTTGTTGTTAGCTGAAAACTCATGCTTTAATTCACCAAAAATTTGAATATGTTTTTATAAATAAAAGCTACACGAGTTGTAATAAATTTTTTCCACCTGAAATACAGATTAAATTAACTGCCAGAACAAGATTTTTCTGGCTTTAAATTTTTTCACGAAAAGACTTTTTTGTCAATAATTATTAAACAAACATAGATTGTTAACTACCTACAGACTATAGAGAAATAGAATATAGAAGAAAATATCACATGCTTACCACTCACGTAAAGTTGGCATGATTGCTCCCAGATACAAAAATTTTACAAATATTATTTCTGAAAGAGAAAGCAAAATTTTTACTATGCGTTAAATTCCACGATGAAAAACATTCATACAAAAATTCCTATTGTGATGAAAAGCTATTTAAAATTAGAGAAGAATAGAAGTGAACGAATTTTCACAGAACTTTAAGCTCACGTAAAAATAAAAGTAAAAGAAAGAATTTCACTGAATCATTCAAAAATAAAATCAAATGATAAAAATTTGTCTAACTCATTGAATAAAGAATCTTGCCAATTTTTCACAGCACAATCATTAAAATTAGTTTGTAAATTTCACATTTTGACATTTTTATTTATGCGTTAAATATTCTTAATTTTCATTAAATTACGCGTAAATATTTTCCCACATGACGTCAATGATCAAACTTTTTTCTTACAATTTTTTCGATTTTTCCCTGTCTGCTGATGCTTTAAATGGTGTTTAGTTAAACAATGTAAAATTTGAGAACGATTTAGATTATTGACGTCATGCTATTCATGTTCAAAACAATCGTAAAGAGAGAAGAATTCAAAGTATGACTAAGAGATAGTATTTTTGGGTTATTTTGTGTGGGAAAATTTGTGCTAAAGTATGTGTGAGATATTTTTGTTGAGAAAAGAATGAGTGTTGAGAGAAAAATGAGAGATATTTTCTACTTTTATTATTTATTTTAAATTCTTTTTTAAAACATAAATTAACAAATATTAACATTTGATTTTTTACAATAAAAAAAGTGAAGTCCAAAATATTTTAGATAACTTTAAAGACATAAGAATTAAGGAAATTTATTTTCTTTTATTAGAAAATAAATTCAATATCAATGTCATGGATAATAAATTTAGTCATTGACAAATTAAAATCGTCTTGAGTCTTTCATTCATTTGCTAAAAATAAAACAGACTCTGATGTTTATAAACAAAAATTTCATTCACAAAATTTCTTCTTTCTCTTTGCAGCAATCAGGTGCCTTTTTATTTTGGAATATCAGAAATTCTGCCCACACTTTATCTTTGCGGAGCGTGTGCTGTTGTGAGACCAGAAACACTTGAACAGTTGGAAATTAAATTTGTCATAAATGCCACAGTTGAATTGCCAGATACACCTTTACCCGATGACCGACCTGAGTATATGCGAGTTCCAATTAAAGATGTACGTGAATCAAATTTAATTGAATTTTTTGATCAAGTTGCTGACAAAATTGAAAAGACAAGAAAAAAAGATGGTAAAAGTTTGGTACATTGTGTTGCTGGTGTTTCACGATCAGCATCTTTGGTGATTGCTTATCTCATGAAGTATTCCAATATGTCACTGAAGCAAGCATTCCATCATGTGCGTAGCATTAGGCCTCAAGTGAGACCTAATGTTGGTTTCTTCAAACAACTTATTGAATATGAACAACGACTTTTTAACACAACAACAGTATCAATGGTTCATTGTAATTCGCTAGGCGAAGAAATTCCTGATGTTTATGAATCAGAATATAAAGCTATGGAATTGCTTTATCAAAAATATCGAAGAAGTTTCGCTAGACGATAAATCATTGATTGATTATTGGAAAATCATGAGTGATATATAAAGAAAGGATTATGGAGGACCAAAGAAAACACTTAAAATTACAAATTCTAGCCAGTAGATGTTCATGAGTCTATAAACTTAATGACATATTTTTATTAATAATTCTAGCATATTGCTGTGTTTCACAATAAATATTAAGATTGAACTTAATTTAATTTACATACTGATATTGATGTAATTCTTGAAATAAAAGATTAATTTGATTTAAAAACAATGGTTTTTATAATTTTTAATTTTTGCATTAGAGATTCTTCACTGTTTCAAAATTAGGTGTACTTTTTGTATTCGACATTTGAAACAAGTTTTTTTGAAAATTCTTGTTTATCTTTTTAAGAAATAGAAAAAGAATAAAGTATGAATAGATAAGGTTTAAGAAAAAAGGATAAACTAGTGTACCTTGATAAATAATCTCTTTTTTAAATAGTTATCATTTTCTTTATTCTGCTTTTAAACATTTTTAAAATGGTCTTAAATTTCTTTAAATGGTCTTTTAATCGCTTCCAGACAATTCTTAACTGAATATATCAGTATCATTCAGTATTTTAATAAACTTAAGTTCCATATTAAAAAGCACAATGATGTAGTAAATTTATGTAAGTAGTCAAAATCAATTTTTTTCTGCAACAAATTTTTGAAATTTAAAATCATTTGTAATGCTTTAAAACAGTATAACAGATAAAAAACATTTCATACTTTTCCTTTAATAATCCAATGCTTTCCTACAGGTACATATAAATGTAATATACTAATTATACACTATTCTTTAGTTAACTGTATGATTTTTAACTAACTCTATGAAATATTTAGAAATAAATAAAAGAGAAATTTATAAGATAAAGTTTTTTAATATGTCAAACAATAAAAAAATCAACATAACATAAGTTGTTTTGTTACAAAACTTCATGGTGCATAGCTAAAAATGGTTTTTTCAAACTCAACATAAAAGAATGAACAAATTTGATGTGTAACAAATTTTATTTTGATGCATCAAAAAACCATGAAACAGTTTTATGTAAAAAATCAATTTATAAGAAAGTGAGAAATAAACGAACAAGAAATAATAATGAAGCAGATATATATTCTAATTGGATTCTTTTATGAATGAAGAAACTGTTTAAATTTTTTTCTGTTTTATCCTTTGCATGACCTTCTATTAATGATTTTATTTTCTATTCTTGAGTTACACTTTCACTTTGAATGTTTAAAACAGTTTAAAAGATAAAAGAATTTAGTTTCATAGGTTAAAGAGAAAAATTTTACCGATACATTTTTGAATACTAACTAGAATTATTAGTATTATTTTAAGTCAACGTTTATAGTGTTGTGATAAAATTAATATTATTTACATTTAGAAAAATATTCTAGATAATCTCAAAAATAACCAAATCAAACCTTCAAGTTTACCTCAAATTATTCAATCATAATCTCTTGCTTGTTATGCATTTTTAATTACACTATTTTTTTAATTAAAGAACTGATAGCGATAAAATTTTAAAAAATATGTTTTTCATCAAAATAAAAAACAGCTGCTCTTTCAAGATCATGCATCATATAATAATCGTCAATTCTCTTTCATAAGTATGTCAATATTTCTTATCAATATTTTTATTTTTATAAAGAGCGAATTTTGTTTTAATTTCCGCGCAAAACAAAAATTTATTGAGATTAGGAGATCACTGCCAAGGCTAACTAATTAGCATACAAAAGATCGTTATTTTAATATTCATTTCTCTTACCAAATTTAATCAACTTTAAAAATTAAGAAGAGTAAATTAGTGATATTTTCAATTTATTAAATTGTTCTCTTATTTAAAGTCAAAAGCTTATGTGAATATAAAATAATTTTAAAGTTCATATACCTTTAACTATTACAGATTAAGAAAGATAGGTTATTCCTCAATAATCCATATATGCTTTATGATGCCAATCATTCAATGACAATAGATGAAAAAAATAAATGAAAATTGAAAAACGGTACTTTCTCATAATGTTCTTAACTCAACAAAAAAACTTTAATTTCATTCCATTCTATCAAATGCATTCAATCATGCAACAACTCATGGATGAATCATTAGAATTCCTTTGTGCTTCTCCGAATCATAAAATGTATTTTTAAATCACGGTAGTAACAACAACAACAAGCAACTACAGAGGAGAATAAATAAGTAAATATGGGTCAAATATGTGTGAGTGAGTCAACTAAAGTCCAGTTATATAATAATAATAAAATTCTAGTCAGATCTCTTCTTTACTCACTCGCTCTTCATTGGCTGTTTCATACAAAAATAAAAAATGTTCCATACAAAATCACTCATATTGTGCGATTAGAAAGGCAATTAAGAAATTACGATAGTTGATGCCAATTTTTTTTCTAAGTCATAGCAAAGAGGTATAAAAATAAGTGTTTTTGCTCACTTAAGGTTCTTAAACGATCAATAAATCCAATGTACTGTTACAAAAGTTTTCTCTATCCGCTATTGAACTTCAAAAAGCGGCAATTGACACAACAGACATTAACAAATAGCGTGAAAGGTAGAACAAAGAGAGTAAAATGTAGCGACAATTTTCAATGTTGCTACATTAAAAGCCCGCAGAACATTCTTTCCAGAGTCAAAACGACAATGGAATAAAATGGGAAATGATATTGACACAATGAGGAGAAATTTTTACAGCTAGAAATTCAGAAAAAATTCATATTATTGTTCTTAGTCGATTACATAAAAAGCTGTTACTTTATTGCCATTTTAATGCGGGACCTTTGACAAAAATATTTGTAGTTTCGTGATTGCTTTTTTTGCTACTGTTGAAGCCATTTGTAATTGACTTAGGTAGCCATCATTAAAAGTCTTTGTTTCTTTTTATAGGTCAAAAGAGCACATTATGATTTTTAATCTGTTCTAAAAGCATTGTTGAAGTAATTGCAAAGGAAAATATTTTTTAAGACCAATAATATCCACATGGTGTCCATAAATCACATTAGAAGAATGTTTTGCTGTTCTTCTTAAAACAAAGTATCAATTTAACATCTTTGAACAGGCTACAGATGCATGAAAAACATGATGGGAAAGTCTCTGCGTAGATCTTCTCGCTTCATATAGCAAAAATTTATCAAAATTCTTAGAAATGATGAAACTTTTTCTCTATTTTAAAAAATGCAACTGGCATGCGTTGAGAAAATGCAGTTCTTCTCCGCATGAGGCGAGAGAATCGGCAAAGAAGAAGAAGAAATGAGAAGAAAGTATCAGGTGAACATAAAATTCCAAGTGAATGTACACTGCACATCTTCCTTTCATATAACTTGCAATGTTCATCATTTCTCTTCATGTTTATTCGCTATTATATATTTTTTTCCATTTTTATATGTTAATCAAGACTGTTATGTAATACAATGAAGGTCTAACATTTGTATAATGTGCCATCCCATATCATTCTTTTTAAATCTCTTTTGTTTCCATTCATAGTACGGTGCGGTAATAGTGTTCTTCTTTTTTTTCGGGGTGTTTAACAAATAACACATTTTGCAGATTGCAGAAAAGAAAGGTTTGTGTTTTTTATTGAATGTCATACACCGTTAGAATTGTCGGCAGTGATTTTATTTGAAAAGAAAGAAATATAAGGTAAAGTGTGTATACTTTGTTGTGATGAGAAGATGCAATTTGCACTTTTCATATTCTTTTGCAATACAATAAATAGCTGTAAAAATTTGGTGATCAAGATTTAATGCTTACAACATATGTCAGAGTAGTAGTCGTTTGTAGTAGGAGGAAATGAATATAATTACAATTATTAACATGCCATGCTTGTGCACTGCTCATGACCCGTTCTAACTCTCTAGCTTTTCATTGGAAAATTTATGTTATTCAATAAACGACAACAATAATTTTATCCACATTCAATATGTTTATGCATATTGGTGCGGAAGTTCATCAACCTCATAATTAATACGGAAGCGAAAAAATTGCAGGCTAGTGTTGCTGTTCTTACTTGCACATATTTAATTGTTTGTTTATTTTATTTAATCGATCTTTTTCTTGCCGCTCATATTATTTGTAATAGTGCCAGAATAAAAGTTATGAATTTTTGTCTGCTTGTTTGTTGATTTATCTACAATTTTATGCATTGTTATTATCATCATTATCATTACCATGTAATCGCTATGATGACCAATTTTCTATATAGAAGCATTAAAATTCCATTGCTTTATAAATAAATTTCTTTCGTGAATTGCATTAAGATAAAGAATTGTATTCATTTTAATAATGATAATTGCAGTGATGCTATTCTTGGGTCAATGCACATTAAAATGGATTCTTATTCAAATTAAATTATTCTCTTTCGCTTTCATTAAAAATGAAGACAACTTTAATGATGATAATAAAGGATGAAAGAAAAAGCTGCTGTTGCTGTTAAAAATAAAAAGGACTTTGTGTTTGTAAAAGATTTAAAGAACCTTAAATTGTGGTGAAAAGATAAATAAGAGATATATAATAAATCATTTACTACTGTTAGTACTATATGGCTTCAAATAAAACATAAAATTTAAAAATTAAATAATTTATTAAATCTTTTCATCTTAAAAAATTTTCAATGTAAGAAAGAAGTAATAAAAAATTCATGAATGTGGTTATTTTGTAAGTAAAAATTTCAAGAAGCAAAAAGGTTTTTAATGATGAAAAGAAAATATTTTACAAACAATTTGCGCTGTTGAGTTAAATTCAAAGAGAAGGAAAACTTTTTCATTCATTTTTTCAGCATTAAATGAAGTAAAGTGAGAATAATGAAAGAGAGAAAATCCAATAGAGAAGAGAAAGAGAGAAAAATCTGTCTGCTTTTTTCATGGTTCAAGTTCGTTCACTGACATGAATTTTTGTTGTCTTTTACACTCATAGAAAAAAAATTAATATTTTGGTATTAAAATTTTGTCTGAACAAAATTTAATACCAAATGTTTGAATTTTGACAAAAAGTTTTACAATTTAAACAAAAAGTGCTAAAAAATAAATATTCAGTATTAAAATTTATTTTTTGATGTTAAAATTTTATTACTATGGTATTAAAATTTTAAATGTTTGGAAAAACGATCAAAAAGTAAATATTCAATACAAAATATTAAATTTTAAACACAAAAGTGTTAAATTTTCTAATATTATAGAAACAATTTTTAAATATCTGAATGTTAATTTATATTTTTGCTCTCTTATTTAAACAAATAAGAGCAATTAAAGTTTTATTTTTTTAAAGTGTTCATTTGTGTGTTTTGCAGTGATGAAACTGCATAAATGTGAATACGAAAAATAACAGTATTAAAAAATAGTGAAGATTTGTGTTAAAAATCAAGAATTTTTAAGAAAAGTGACAAAATTATATTGGTAAGTTTTTATGGTAATATACTTGAAATATTTGTTTTTCTAAGATCATTCAATTGCATATGATCCTTCAATTTCTTTAATAAAATGATATAATTTAAGTTTACAGTTAAATATCACAAGTAAGTCAGTGAATTATTGAATATGTAGCATTCTAACACTTTTTTGTCTAAGATTTTCTATTTTTCTTCAATTAAGGCTTGAACAATAAATGAACAAGGAATTTTTAAGGTAATTAAAATATACATTTATTGACATATCTGTTTGAATTCACTTTCAGATAATATATAAATTTGAAAAACATCCAGTTAAACGATTGAACATTTTTCATCATCAAAAATTGAAGATTTCACATACTCAGGTAAATATTCTGTATCAATATTGAAGCTAGATTTTGTTTATCATTATAGATAATGAATGAATCCAAAGATCTCAGTGCTAAGAAGAAAATAAGAACAGCTGGTCTTTATAATCAAAACAGTGCAAAAATTCAAATAAATTTTAAGTGTTATAAAACTTTTGTTTTAAAAAGAAATCAAATAAATCATTTATCAATAAAGTAAACTAAAATGAAATCAAATACTGGTATTTTAGCTGCAATATTTTTTCAGGTTTTTTGGATCGAAATATTTTAAAATTTTAATATTTGAGTAGTTATTTTTTAGCACCACAGTTTTTAAAATTTTAATATTAAATATTTAATTTTTAATATTTGGAGGTTAAGTTCTGAGCGAGATCGAACTTATGATTTCGGTATTAAAATTTTAATACTATGGTTTTAAGTTCTCAGCTAAATACCGGGTATTTAATTTTTCCATACAAATTTAATATCTAATATTACTTTTTTTCTATGAGTGAGAATGAAAGCTCTTTTTCGCAAAAAGCTTTTCAAGTTGAACTCACATAAAGAAGAAAATGTGTATGAAGTGCCAAAAAGAAACTAAAAGAAGCAGCGGAAGTTGGAAAAAAATGTCAATGACTTAGTAGTGCAATGTTGAACTCTCAACTCGTGAATTTACTCATTCTGTCAATCTCACGCGCCATAGCGGCACTTTTTCATATTAAGCCTAATTAAAATGATAAATGAGATCGTAAAAATACTTTCTTAACATGCATTACATATTGTTAGCATTTTTCTTTCTTTTCGCGAACATACAAATTGCACTGCAGCACATATGAATGAGCATAGACCAAGCAACCTGTATACCGTTATCATTTTTTTTTTGTTATTATTATCGTTAGTGCCGAATGTTAAATAAACTTCAAAAATAAGGACCGTAATAAATCATTTCAGGCGTTTTATCAAGAAGTTAACAAATTGATTGGTAGGTATTACAAAATATTACGATGTACGTTGTCAATCAGAAGTGTGAGAAAGGAATAAAGAGAAAGTCATGGTTCTACTGAAGAAAGAGAGCTATTTAAATTTGCTCCGTTCCCGAAATAAAAAATATCGAAATAATGAGGAGCGAAGAAGAAAGAGTAGATAGAAAGAAAATCTTGTGAATATTTGTAAACATTTTTGGGATCCAGTCACGAGATAAATAAATACATTTACATTTGTTGTTTGTGCAATAATTGAGCAGAACAAATTGAATATTGCGACAGTTGGACAGGTCTACTTGAGCCCATGGCAATGCATAAAAGACGATATTGCAAAATAAATAGACGACCATATTTTATCAATATTTGCAAATTTGCGAATGCCAAAAACACTTAACATCTTCGAAAATATTAACGTCTGAACGATCTCATGCAGAGGAACAAACATTGAAAATGTCACAAAATTCTTTTTAAAATCAATTGAAGTCAATAACTCAGAAGAAAAATTTCCTCTCACTCACACTTAATTCTGCTCCTCAATTTTTTCCAGAGAATTGAAATAAAGAGAAAGAAGCAACAAACAAAAGGCAAAAGAAAGTCGAACGAATGAAAAAGAGAGAGAAAAAAATCGCCAATCAAAAATATATCGAGACATAAAGTTTATGCGAGTTCATTGACCGCGAAAATCGGGAATGAATGGGAAGCGCGTCGTGAAAGTCAACAGAGAAACGAGCAAGAAAAAAAGAGGCATAAAAAGAAGCTATTTTTAAAAAATATTTCAATGCTAAAAATCGACTAAAAATGTTTTATTCATGAGCTTTAGAAAACGAAATTCTTGAATTATTTTACACTCCCCGAAGTCAGTCAATCAACTTGCTATTTTTCAAGCACAAACACACGAGAATAGCTAAGCTTCGGTGAACAATTAATGCTTGAAATGGAAAAGAATTTTTTTTAAAAGAAAGTTGGCTTTTCCATCTCGAAGCTTCTAGAGCATTAAAGCTGTTGTTGTGCCATCAGCATCATTATCGGTTTGTAAATGAAGGAGCTTTGGCATGAATTTATGCTTCAACATACAACAAACACATAGGTATCTTTTTCTATCTCTCTTTTTTAGCTTCCTCAAATTGCTCATTTTGCTTTGCTAGCGCGTTCACTCGGTTACTTAGGTTTGTTGGCATAGATTCGGAACATGATATAATATTTTTTAATATTTGTTATTGTTGTTTGCTGCCTCGTCTAGCACTAATACATTACATTGAATCATGAATTTGCTTTTCTATTTTTGTGCTTTCCATATTTGCTGCTTCTTATGCCAATAATATTTCTTTGGCATGCCTTGAGTTAAAATCTATTTGTTTGTTTCCCATAAAAACAAATTGCGCTGAGACAAATTCAAAAGGAACATAATGTAAAGGTAATGATGTTTAAACAAGCAATAAAGCATAATTGCATGTAAACGAATGGTCAATTATGTGGCTGAACAATTCGAAGCACTTAAAGGACAATTGCATAAAGAGTTTTTTTTGTGCTTTTTATGAGCACTTGATGTGGTTACTGTTTTATGTACAGGTTGAAAATCACATCAAAGAGTCGTAAGATTTTAATAATTTTGAACGTTAATTACCCTTAACATAATGTCATAGAATGAAAAGAGAAACCAATGATGCTGGTGTCTAAGCGACAGTTAATGCAATTTAATTTTAGAAGCAATTAAATGAATTTTTAATAAAAATATAATGGTATAAAAACGCTCTTCATAATTGTAAATAAATATGCATTTTCAATGACTAAAATTGTCAATTTGTGCCCGTTAATTTTACAACTGTTTACTGTTTCACTTCCCATCCAAATTGAATATATTTTTAACTCACACTGATTACGGTTAGTGAAATCACCAACTGAGAGTTCATCGAACTTTAAAGTTTTCGTGGATTTTTATGATGAATGCTCTTTCTTTCTCTCCCATAACTTCCAGAGCTTTCCCGAAATATATTTATGATTCAATTTCACTTCTTCTGACCTACATCGCAACCACTAAGTCCAAAGAAAGCGAAGAGTAATGTTGAATAAAATAAACATAACCAAAATGATTCAAGGGAACGGTTTTTGGAGAGGAAAATTGATTTCGATTTGCTTCTTATCTTTTTCATTTCACTTATTCATAGCTTTTCATTTTCTAAAGCGATTATGATTAGCCTATTCGAATATTTAAAGCTCAGTGAGTGTTAGAATTGGCCTATTTTTACTTTTCTTCATCTCGTTTTATTTCATGCATGTGATAAATTCAAATTATGCCACACGCAATTGAGTCTTAATTAATTTCTTAGAAATAACAAATTGCAACTACGATACTGGTTGATATAGAGAAAGAAAGAATATTTGTGATTGTGTGTTTAAGTACAAATAGCTGACCATCACCATAATCATTAACGCATATATGAACACTGCATTGCATCGAGAGACTAATTAATACCTAACACGGCTGCTCGCATTGCTTTGCTAATTAATACTCAACACAGATTTTTCTCTTGTTCGGTCTTTTCATAAATTCATTAAAGATCCCAACATATCGAGCTCACACTCTTTTGTATGATGCATAAAAACAACATCTAAGGTGACGATGACTCGGTTTGTAATGGAGGCTGGCAATTAAGACGGAAAAATATACATACAGAGTAAAAAAGTGGGTGATTATACTGTAAATTTGAACTTTTTCTCCTCTCTTTAACCGCGCGGCCTGTAATACAATAATAATATCATTGCATAACTTTCATTCCGCATTGAAGTTCAATGACTTTGTCATACATAAATTTTTTCTCTCGCCTCTCTCTCGCTCTTTGTGTCTGTTCGCTGTGTGCTTTCACTGTATTTGTGTGTGAACCGAAAAGCACTCGACTTCATGCATGCTTTTCTGCCATTCTACTAGGCCATAGCTAACTTTTGCCATAACGATAGACACGACTCGACGATTATTTTTCTTTTTCTGTATAACCTTATTTTATTATTTAAAATTATATGCTCTGAAGTGCAATTGTTAGGGTAGAGGTAGAGTCCATGAGGATAAAAATTATCATACTACGACGAGCCTAAAGGGAAAAACTAAGCCACCATGTCTAGAAAATAAATTTAAAAATTAGTTTTTATTGTAATGAAATATTAAAGCGCTTTTATGAATTTTTTAAATTTTTTTATTAATAATTACATAACATTTAAATTAAACACAAAATGACAAATTTCTATTTTTTAAAATTTGCATGATTAGTTCAATGACACTATTGAACATGAATTTTTATGCAATGTAAAGCCACGATGGAAAGAATATGTTTAAACTGGTGTTTTATACTGCTTTTGGGTGGAAAATTGTTTTTTTTTGCCTTGCTTGCAGGTCGTATAGGAAGGACTTTTGTACTATACCTACAAATAAATGATATTTAGTTACGGTGTGCCTTAAATTAACGTTGGAGTTGAAAGAACTTTCCGTTAAATGTTTTTTCCTTAGCAGAGGGTAAAACTGAGAGCTTTCAATAATTTGTTATTATGTGAAAATGCATATAAAGGTTGCTGACTCAATAAGTGCTTTTTAATAATTTTATTAATGCTACCACGACATTAATTGATATCTATAGATATTTTTGATTTAATAATTCAAATATTTTTACACATGTTTTCTTCTTTTTCAATAAATTTGAAATTAAAAACTGATGAAGAATTTATTGACAACATTTTTGTAATCTAAAAATAAAAACTTTATTAAATCCTGAAAAAAGTGATAAATAATATCACTAACCTTTTTAATGTCTTTTAAAATTTGATTCTTTTTTATGTTTAAACTTACGAAGATCATCATGGCTTCATCAATTTTTTCATTTTCATCAATAATGCATGTGTAGATAGTAATAAATCTGTTCGGGTTTATATGAGTGATAATACTATGATTAGCAACCATTATTTCTTCATTAAATTTTGGAATTTCTGTAGTTATGTTTGCAGCAAAAGGAACAAAAAAAGGACGACAATCTTCACTATCAATGCGATTTGCAGAAAAAATTATTCCTTGGTTGTTATAATTTAGCACTATTCTATTTCCACAATTGACAATTTTATGAACATTATATATATCATTTTCTTTAGTCGATACTTTTGGAAATGCAATAGCAACAATTGCAAACCATTGTGAGTTAAAGAAACTAAAATTTTCAATGAATTCACTTTGATTTACTTTACATACTTCAAAATTTGCTTTAAATGATGTTACTTTATTTGAAAAAAAGGAAAATGTGATAAGAATTATAAAATTTCTTAACATTTTTTTCAGCACTTCTTTTTTGTAGGACACAAAGTTTTAGAATAAAAAAAAGTGAAAAAAATAGGTAAAGTTCTAAGAAGCATGTCATTTATTATTCATTAAGTACTTAAGAACATTAATTTTATAAGCGATTTAATTTTCCAGGAATGAAATAAATGAATGTTTTCTATTGAAAAGAAAGTATGAATTATTTTTGAAATACATCACATCAAAATAAGTTCAATAAACTTCAACATTTCATTTTCGCATAGACGAGATAAGAAGATGAGTGTAAAAAATAAAGATTGAAATGAGGCCTTCTCCATAGAAAATCTAATTTTAATAAATTTTGCTTTCCTTCTAAATATTTCACATACACACATAAATGCTTCAATATTTCATGATACGATTTAAAAAGTGTTGAAAGAACCGTTAAAAAATATATTTTTCTTTCAGTGAGAGCTCAAACACTACTTTATTCAATTAGGAATAATTCGACCCATTCCCGAATGGAGAATCTTATTTCACTTTACGACTTACGCGCGAATGCGTATGAGAGAGAAAATTTAGGTTTGATGACCCAAAATATACTTTATACACTATCTAATTTGCCGTCATTTGGACACTTTCAAAGTTTGTCTTTTTTCATTAAGATATGAATAAATTAGTTAGTTCTAATTTATTTTATTTTGTTTTAAATTTAAGAACAAAGAAAACCTAAAGATCAAGGAAGTTATTTAATAATGTTATTATGACATTCTCATTATTGTGTCATAAGGAGCGACACACAATTTCTTTTTTTCTTTTCTCTTATTTAACTTGCAGAAATACACTCGTTATTCAGATGCTGTTGATGTTCACCAATACATCGAGATTTACACTTCAAAAAAAAAGCTTCATGAGTTGACATTGAAATCAAATTGAGAAAAAGAGAATTGTGATACATGAAAAGAGATCGACTCTCATCTAACTCTTATACGCCAATGAGAAAAACCAGAAACAGTGCGATGTCAATGAACTTTCTGATTCTCCTCTCTCTGGTTTTTTTCGCGCACAGATCATATATGTGTGCGAATCATGAATGTGCTTAGAATCTCATTGGTAGCAACTGTATAAGTGTTGAATTTCGTATGTATTTGTGTTAAAAAGCTGCGATGAGGAAATGAAAAAAATTTCTTCTCTTGCAGTTTATTTTACAATTACAGAGAAAGAAGAAAATATTACGCGAGATGATTAAATTGTGTACTATTCTCTCTCAATTTTGCCTACTCTTTTCAACTTCTTGGATTGGTTTAGAGCAAAAGAGTCATTGACACACATTTTTTTTATGATTTTTTGTTGTTGCTAAAGCATAGCTAGTTGTAGCATGAAGTTCAAGTTTCGTAATAGAAAAACGCAATCGTTCGTTGATCTCGAACTACTTTTATGCTTTTTCTCTGTGTTTTTATGTCTCTCGTTTAAAATTTACTGTGAAGACTTTTTTCTGGTTCACTTAAATTTTGAATTTTTCATTACAAAAAATTGTAAATATTTATTATAATATTTTCATATGAGTTTAATAAATCTTTCTGAAAAAAGATGGTTTTATTTATTTCTAAGAAGTTAAAATATTGATTATCATACTTAATAATTAATTGTCATATTCTTATTAAGAATTACACAAATTAATCAGTAAAAACTTAATTCTGTTCTAAATAATGCTATTTCAAATCTTGAGATACTAATATAAGCCTGTTTATAGCTTCATAGAATATTTTTTATACTGTGGAATTTTCTTCTATTAATTAATAAGATATTTTTTGACAATAAATAAAATTTTTATTTAATTTCAATTAATTTTTAATAATGAAGAGCAAAAAAACAAAAGCATTTAAAGGAATGCCGTTATCTTCATCGAAATTGAAAAAAAAACGTAAAAATGAAAATGAAGAATGCAAAAGTAAGTAAGAAATATGAAAGAAAGAAAAATTTGATAGCAAGTACAGAAGAAAGAGCGCATTGCAAACACAAATAACACACACTTGCATACATTTAACAAAGCTTTACTAATTTAATTTAATAAATCTTTTTACTCGCAGTTTCGAAAAGAAAATTAATTTTCATACACATTTAATTTTTTATGGCATACTCGAGAAAGAGAGAGAGAGAGAGAGAAATGATGCCACAGTAAAACTTCTTTTTCTTTTCCTTCTTCTGAGGCGCTTCAATGTTTGATTTAAAAAATGATTTTTTTGCGGTCATTTGGTGTGGCTGTAAAAGTCATGAGCACCCCAATTGATGGCTTATTTATGAGAACTTTGTTTTGTTTGCTTTTCTCTCACATAATTTGAATTCTATTAAAAATTTTCTAGCTAATTATAGTAAAATTCTCAATTTAGTTCTTTGATCGTGGGGAAAGAGTATCAGGTAATTCGGAAAAAACTGGTCACTTTTTACACACGTTGTTCAAGCTGCTCGTTCTCAAAAACGATTTACTCAATCGACAAACGGTGAAAAGCGTCTTAAAGTTTATCCGTTTTAGCAGTTTTTAAGATACATTTTAATTCAATAACAATGCTTTTTCAATTTTTAATTTGACTTCGGAAATCTGCACATAATTTGAATTTTTCAACTAAAAAGTTCAGGAGCGTTTTTCTCTACTGATATTCATCGGTAAAAATTCTCTTGTACTTTGTAAATTAAGTATGTTTCAAGCACTTTTAAGAACTGAAAGCAGATCATTAATATCTGATGTAATTAAAGAGTTATGAGCGACCAAATTCATAGACTCAAAAATCCGGGCTTTTTCTAAAAAAAATTATTTCTCGAAAACTACTTGACCAATCAAAAAGATTTATAAACCAAACAATCCGGATTAAAACGTACTTTAAAAGAGAATATAAATAGTTTCATTTTAAATTTCCATCAATTTTCATACATTTTCCAAATTCTTTTGTTACAAATGGCGAAAAAGTAAACAAATAAATTTGCAAATTTTCTTTCACTCATATCTCCTCAAATATATTTTTCTAAACTCAAATTGATGCTTTAATCATTTAGTTATAATGTGTTGTTATTAGCAAAACTGCATATTAGCTTAGAACGATGTATCTGAGGAGATATGAGTGAAAGAAAATTTGCAAATTTATTTGTTTACGTTTTCGCCATTTGTAAACAAAAGAATTTGGAAAATGTATGAAAATTGATGGAAATTTAAAATGAAACTATTTATATGCTCTTTTAAAGTACGTTTTAATCCGGATTGTTTGGTGTTAAATCTTTTTGATTGGTCAAGTAGTTTTCGAGAAATAATTTTTTAGAAAAAGCCCGGATTTTTGAGTCTATGAATTTGGTCGCTCATAACTCTTTAATTACATCAGATATTAATGATCTGCTTTCAGTTCTTAAAAGTGCTTGAAACATACTTAATTTACAAAGTACAAGAGAATTTTTCCGATGAATATCAGTAGAGAAAAACGCTCCTGAACTTTTTAGTTGAAAAATTCAAATTATGTGAAGATTTCCGAAGTCAAATTAAAAATTGAAAAACCATTGTTATTGAATTAAAATGTATCTTAAAAACTGCTAAAACGGATAAACTTTAAAGACGCTTTTCACCGTTTGTCGATTGAGTAAATCGTTTTTGAGAACGAGCAGCTTGAACAACGTGTGTAAAAAGTGACCAGTTTTTTTCCGAATTACCTGATAACGAGAAGAGAAAGATTCAAATTGCTGCTGTTGCTGAAAAGAAAAGAAAACAAGTTCAATGAACTGATGTAAACTTTTATGTTATTTGTGATTTTTTTTCTTTATTTCTTCTCTTTCTTTCTTTGCTTACTTCTAAGTGTAGAAAAGGTAAATGTAGATGAGTTAATGAGTTTGTTAGATAGATGAATGATGATGATAGACTTGCAAATAGCAAGAACCAGGAAGACATTATCGTTTGGTGAAATTGCAATGAATTTTTTTTCTATGAGATAATTTTTCTGTATTTTTCTACTGAAAAGCTCTGAAAGGAGGCAATAATGAAATATTTTATTTATTCTTCTCTCTTTAGTTTGAGTCTCTGATCATTAAATTGGATGACCTTAAGGCAAGCAATATCAATTCATATCAATCAGCTAAAAATTGAAGTTGGGTCATGATGGGATCATTTTAAAATATGGAACACGTTTCCTTACTTTTTTAATTTTTTGAGAATTGTTGGATCTTATTGTGATTGAGAGCAATGTTTGTTTTATAAATAATAACCTCAATAAGAAGTTGAAGAGTTTTATGTAAATAACTGCGTAATTTTTTAGAACTTTTAATAAGTATGTAATCATTAATTTGAATAATCCTATGGATAAATGGTTAAATGTTAAGAATTCTATTTATTTTTTTCTTAATTACTTACTTAGCAAGTAATACTTAGATGAAGATAAATATATAAGTAAATGCGATAATTGACTTTTAAAGTGTTAATATAAAGAAGTTGACCTTCTAGTAAACTTGACAGATTTTATATTCGGTAACATTGTAATATAAACGAGACTGAAAAGTGTCCGCCTTAAGTCGGATTACTTTAGCGCATTTTTGGTGCTAGATCAGTGTATGTTGACAAATACAGACTTATTAGATTCGTTTGAGAAAATAATTTACAGTTTAAAAATATTTGATCCAAATAATTTCAAATATGGAAAAATCATTATTTATAAAATTTTGATGCATGAAATTATGGCGAGTGCTTTAATTGATGTTCAATTTACCAGTGTCCGAAACAGTTTTACGTGTAATTAAAAATGAACTAAAATTTATTCGATTATATATAAAAGCCTAATCGATTAAATTTAGTTGATTTTAGTTGAAAATTTTAATTGAATAAGTTTAAGTTGATTTTTAGTTATTTGCAACTAAATACCAAACGATTTCGGACTCTGCAATTTACAGAATCTTACAATAAATTTTGTTAAGTTGAAAATAACGGTGAGTAATATTCAAAATATTTGTAATTCAAATATTTGCCGTTGGTGCGCCTGCAATCGTTTTCGCAGCCAACTTCGCTTTGTTTACATTTTTCAATTTGGAAATTTAAATTCGTTACTTCCCAATTAATGCAATCAGTGGCAACATTCTAATAAAGATTGCCGCCAATAACTCGATAGCACAAATCATTTAAAACAAACGGAAGTCTCTAGTACTATGTAGTTTTCGAGATCTCATCCCTCAGCCGAACAGCCAGCCACCAGCCAGCCAGCCAGCCAAAGTGAAGATATAAGCGGCATTGTTGTTCCAAAAATGCGCTAAAATTCTCTTCTAAAAAATCTCTGATTAAAAATGAAAATTAATTTTTTAAAAACAAAGAAATGTAAAAAGTCAAAAACCTCAAAATAGTTTCCTCAGAAATATAAAGATTTTGCTTCACCATTCAATCACTTTTCATTTTTTGAATTTTCAATTTTTTACCGTTTTTTCACTCTTTTCACCGAAAAAAAAGTAAAAGAAAAAATTCACGTGCGTTGCGTTTTTCTTTTCTTCTCTTCCTCTCTTTTACTTGTTATCATCTATTTTTTTTTATGCATATCTTCTTGCTACTGTTGCTGCTGTATTTTTTGGTAACAACAGAGAAGAAAATTTTTTTAATTTGAACATGAAAACAAATTGCGAATAAACATAAATCTCACTTTAAAAGTAAACTCGCGAGTTCAATGAATTGTTTTTGGAGCAAGCAACAATTAAATGTTCAATTTCTGCTGTATTTTTTCTGCGTTCAGTTTTGCTGCGTTTTTTATAAACAGCAATAAGGATGATTGTGAATCAGGTTTTTCCACATTGTCCACTTTGCAGCAGTCTTTTTAACTTCCTGGTTCTTAACTACCTCTCTTTATTTCTTTCTCTATAGCACATACAAACTTAAACTCATACATGAGTGAGAGTATGCAAATGTTCTTTTGCAAAACGCATCATATGAAGGAGAGAGAAGTCTCACCTATTACCACATCAGTTAGCAGTCAACTCAACGTCAAAATAGAATAGCAATTACAACGGTTTATGGTGTAAATATATAAAATAAAGCAAATAGATGTGAACTAAAAAGACATAAGACATGGAAAAGATAATGTGACAGCAAATATAGAACGTTTTGAGATTTTTCTCCTTTGTAAGTTCTTTATTGCTTCTTTGTTCTGTTCTTTACACTTCTCTTTTGTCCGATTCTCCTCGATTAGCTTTCTTTACTTTCGTTTCAATCTCTTTTCTTCTTTATCATTCCTTGTAGAATTGAATTTGAGTAATTCTTATTTTCTTTTTCTCTCTTTTTTGCCTTGTATGGCGGTGCTTTTAATTGACTTGATGCTAGAATTTTTTTTTCTATTTGAGGAAGTTTTAAGAATGAATGAATAGAAAGAATAAATCAATGTAAGAAGTCTATTAATTTCTGTCTTATTAATTAATTTTTAATGATCTGATTGAATCATTTAAGGCATTCTAATTGAAGGATTTTACTAATGAGGAGTCAACCATTTATTTCTTTTTATCTTGTCAATCTTTCTTAAATTTTTAATCCGCAACTTCCACGTTGCATATAAAAATAGACAAATTAAAGTTCTTAAAAATTCACAATAGAAACATTTTCTCAAATTATAAAAGAATTCTTCGCATTCTCTCTAAATGGGTGGCGATTTGTAAGAAAAAAGAATAAAGCTTGTGACTTAATAAAATTTTTAAAAAGAAAGAGAAAGAGAAAAGTCATGAGGATGACGAGGTTGCATAAAATAACACCAACAATTGGTTTTCTCACTCTTTCATTCAGGTAATGTTTTTTATTATTTTATTCTTCATATAAGAATAGCGGTAAAATAGCATCAGATTGCGGTACTTTTCGCTTTTCATTACAAATCAGAATTTCAGAATGTGAAATGTTGTTTTTTTTTGTTGCCGCTGCTGTTGCGTTTAATAAACAATAATAAATTATGATGGCTGCCAAGAGTGCCAATGACGTGCTGTTACTTGTTTTGCAATGGCTTTTCTTTCACCCTTCTTAAATTGTTTGCAAAAAAGCAATAATGGCGCAAACAATTTTTTAGCCTAGATTTGTACCATAAGTTCACTGACTCTATTGATTGTGCAATTCAATTATTATTCAGATTCTAGATTGTGAAATCTTAATTTTAGTATCGTCAATAGTTGTTGACCGATCGACCTATCATGTAAACACGTTCTACTAACGAATAGTTATGCCGCAGATAAAGGAAAATTCTCATTGGTAAGCTCACAACAACGACGACATAATAATAATAATAATACGACAATTGGTGACTTAGCAATTGAAGATAACTGTAATGTAACAGTGAATTTTGTAACATAGAGTACGACACGGAAAAAAGAAATGCTTTCATCGCTAATTTTCTTTTGATGTCTTGCTTCGTTATGCGAACAGACAGTTGCTAGTAATGAGAGAGTGTACCAAGAGCAGGTTATTGACTTCTGTACTTGAATTTTTTTCTTCGCTTACATCTCATGTTTATGTTCATGTTGTAGAGATTCGATATGGAAGAGAAAAGAGTTAAATAAGAAGAGAATTAAAGAAATTCGTAGTGCTAATAATTTAATTTATGATCTAGATGGCGGTTGTTTTTTTAGAATAGAATAGAAAGGATGATGGAACGTTTTTCTGATAAGACAATTTGTTAAAAAAATGAATAAAATGAGTTTCTGATTTTCAATCATTAAATCTTTTGAGTAGATATTGAATACACAAGCATTCAGAAATATTGCATATATCAGCAATAGCAAAAAAAAGAGGAGCAAGAAGTAGCTGAAATTAATTTAATTACGAAAGCTTTTCAAAAAGCATTTTCATCATTTCTCTTTCTAGAATGCAGACGAGTAAGCTTCATTTATCTCATTCAATCCTATTTCTTTTCTTATTCTTCTGCCTGTTAAATTATCAGAAATGTACCTTTTTTCTTTTAATTATGTATTGACCATTAGAATAAGTCATTTTCTTCATTTTCTGCACATATATACATTGAATAATACTTGAATGCGTGGGCATGATGAAGGAGTTAAAGAGACGCCAGTCCACTAACGAGGCATTTAAAATTGCCATTATGTAAGTTTAACATGCATTTGACATTTTTATCGACGTAAGGAAGTGCAATTCACTCTAGATATGTCGACCTACGAAACAAATGTGCGAAAAAATGTCGCTAACTGTACCCTCACACCTCTCTTTGTCTCATAACAATTTTTTAGCGCATCGCTCATATGTGAGAGATTTGTTTGCTGTAAATGTTTATCAACTAATGTGTACACACATGTAAATACTCTCAAGAAAGTGATTGTCTCGTATCCAAAAAAAATATAAAAAGAGTGTGAATTTGTAGTAAAAAGAATCGAGCAGTGAAAGATGCCGTTATAAGTTCGAGAGATACTTTACTTTACTTCGCACTCTGCCAACTTCTCTGATATAAACGAAAAATATAAAAATTGTAAGCATTTTCTCTCTCTGCGAGTGTTTTGTGAGTCTATGTCTCTCACTCGCTCGCGCGTACCAACACACTACTTTTTTTTTTGAAGGTTACTTAAGTTCAATAAACTATATATTTCGCTACACAAATCGTTTTGTACGAATCAAAACCACTTTCCATATGAATAAATTTTTCAAAGAGGAAAATTAATCAAAAATATTTTTTTTTCTCGAGAATCTCAAGTAGAGATAAATGGAGAGAAATGCGTGTGGATGAACTCTTCATGCGTACCAACAAAAAATTCTTTTTAGTTTTGAAATTCTGTTTTGGTAGAATTAATTGAATGTTGAAAAAGAATGAAAGAAAGATTGAATGGTTAATTAATTATTTTAGAATTTTTATGAATGATTTCTTTATTTCGTTTTCTTTTGTATTTCCATTGAAAAGTATGTATATTTCTATATTTTTTAATTAGCTAAAAATTTTAAAAAAATTTTTAAATTTCTTTATAAGTCATAAATGTCGAAATAATTAAAATAATGCGAAATAGGAGTATCTAAGCCTTGATAAAACTTTAAAAAGATTTCTTTATGTTTATTACAGCTGATCCTTAAAGTTGTCTGGCAGTTGAATAACAATGCTAAAACTTATGACAAAGGTAAATCTGATAAATTTGCAAAAATAAGCGTAAAGCATGAAACACCTTATGGTCAGAAAAAGAGAATGCAACAACAAACAACGGTAAATAACAAGAAAAGAATAAAAAATGTACCTGTATGCCTTTTTATTAAGGAACAACATTTAGTACGAGCATAGAGCAGAGAGGGTCTTTTTTGTGGTGTTATGTCTGTATACTTTGTAACATGATCCTCAAATTGTTATTTGTATGCACACACAAAAAATATTCAATTCCATAGAAAAATTCTCACAGAATTTCGTTGCTTAGAAGTGCCTGCGAAGCGCTCTTTCTGTACCGTTAGACCAATTCTATTCTTAATTCTTGGTCTCAACTGAGCATGAGTTTCTTTTCTTTTTAAGAAATGAGAGGAAAATGATTGTTACTTTCTTTGTTTATTGTTCTTTAATGCGCACTGTGATATTTTATTATACACTACAGTTTCTAACAAAATACTTAAAATGAGAAAGATATAAATTGCCTCAATGTTTAGATGCATTTTAGATTCTAATCAATTTTCATCAGATAATCAATACCTTTTCAACACACAAATATGTGCATTATTATTGCTTTATGTTTGGATTTAATGAAGAGATTTTCCTTGGTTCCTTTCTTTTTTAAACGGTTTATTCTTACTTTTGAATTTAAAATTATCAAAAATTGACGATTGATTTCTACTACTTAATTAATTTAAAAGATCTATCTGCAGAATTAAAATAATTTTTTTACTTTTATCTTCATCCATTTCTCAAGAAATTATCTATAGACATTAATGAAGAAAAATAAGCAAAATTTTGAGCTCTCGCTTCTACACGTTTAATTAAAAATTCATCAGACAAGCCGAAAAATATTATATTTTTGTCATTCGCCGACCTAATTTTCAATTTCTTTCTTCTCATTCCCTCTTTTCATCCAGACAACATCGAGTAGTAATATTTTATGACATATTGGGACATGACTTGTTTGCTGAAAGAGAGAAATATATAAAAATTGTTTTACAGTTATACCAAAATATGACCACAGAGTTTTGCTCCTGAAAATGGGAGGATCCTACAATAAATATTGTATTTTGTCAATAATTGATTTGTTTCATCCCTTAAACAATTTTAGGCAGTTAAGAAGGTCATTTTTGTATGAAGTGAATCCTTGAGTTTACTCATTCTGTCAATAAAGTCATAAACAAAAAATATTTTTATGGCAGATAGGAACTTTCACAAAAATTTCAATTTTTAAAGAAACTTGCATTTTGCAATAATTTCATTTTTCATTGGCTGAAGTAGAAGAAGCTACCAAAAAATCACTGTCGTTTTCTTATGATGGTCAAAAAAGTCAATTTTTTGCGGTGTTTTTAAACTTGACTGCATTCCCAAGAAACGATGATCTGTCTGTTTGCTTTTTAGAGGTGAAGATAAAAATAAAAGTTTAGCCAATTTTTTAGAAATGATAGAGTTTTTAGTCATTTTGTGTTTGACTTATTGAAAAATAAAAATTGAATGAAAAAGACTTTGAGTTAAATTTAAATAATGCGCAGATATCCCTCTAAATACATATCATTTAACCATAATGACATTGAAGACAAAAATAATTTTTCTAAATATATAAGACGCAAAATTTCTTTCACGTGCCTTTGGGATGTTTAATGGGAATTCTTTGCATAGATATTTTCTTGAATCAAGTTTAAGTTTTTTAACGAAATAACTCAAATGTTTCTAAGTGGACACAAAAAAATGTGTTATAACAAAGATTTTGTTGCGGTTTTTAAATAGAATCATGAAAGAACTTTTTTGTGATAACAAATAACAACAAAATTAATCATTAGTCAATGTCAAATGAAAAAATATTCTGAATGAGATTTTTAACTTAAAGAATTTTTTTTAAGTAGCAAAAAGAAAGTAGAAAATTTCTAAGAATGCAAGTGAAACCTTAAACTCTTATCCTTTGTAAAACATAGAACAGAAATCCTTACATACTTTCTTCTTAACTTGCATTTTTAATGAGCTTCATGCAAGGACATTTTAAAGTAATTTTTCTTGTCTTCAAGAGTAGAATTGTCAAATATGAATGAACGGATCACCGGATGACGAATGACTTTATATTTCTATTGATTAAACTTCAAAAAAAATTCTCTCGACATATGCTATGCAGCATCAGATCAATTATGTAGCGTGAATCCACAAACCTTTCTCTCCCTCACAATATTTTTTAACCCTTAAAGAGAAAAATTAAGTAATAATTGAAGCAACTTCCTGAATCTCCCGCAATAGTTACGATTGAATATTCAATTTCTTTAATGATGAATGCACCGTATGCACATCCCCGTTTTATTTTGATGGTTCATTATTATAATAATCATTACATGCATGTGCACAGGACGAAAGACCGAAATTAAACGGTACATGATTGAAGAAAAAATTGTGCCGACTGATGTCTCGACATGTCAGAAGCAACAATAACAGCCATAAAACAGATGGTGGCAGTATAGTGATTCAATCCTTTCAAGCCAAAGTAAATAAATCTTGAAACCTTTGCATATTCGATGGTTGTCATAAATGGAAGGATTTTTAATTTCCTCTTTTATGATCCTAACATAACATAATCCTTTTTTACCTCTTTATCCTCCTTCACTTTTGCTTGTTTTCATGTGAATTTATTCAAATCAGTGCAGTTCAGTTCATAAAAACATTTTAAAATTTTTTTACAACATTTGTTTGTAGGTAGGAAAACATTTTTTTCGGTGCAATTGCATAACGGTGCACTCCGTTACTTTTTGTTATTTTTGTTGTTGTTATTATGCATAAGATCCTATCCATTTATAGGGTTCACTTTTTCTTTCTTTCTTTCTCTCTTTTTGGGATTATATAACAAGACCAAATGGTATGCATGATATATATAACAATTGCAATAGGATATATTGCTACAATGTGCAGGATTTAGTGCTGTTATTGAGGATGTACAGAGAAAGGTTCTTGTAACCCAAATAATTTCTTTTTATTGAATTATTGAACTAATCTTTAAATTCAATCATTCAATACTTTTCTTCGAGAGTATTTAAAGGAGAAAGGAAGAAAAGTTATTGTTTAATTGAAATATAACAGTTACTTTTTTTTCCTTTTCCTTAAATAATATTTTGCCTTAAGAATTCTTATATTATTTTTATAGAGCAAAAAAATTTCAGATGACCGATATTTTAAATATGCAGAATATTTTCACATGAATAGAGAATGTTTTGGAATGTTTCATTCATGTCATAAATGACACCAACTAAGATAATATTTAAAATCTTTCCATTCTTGATATAAACCAATTCCGTTTTGGCCTTTCATATTTAAATCTTTAACCTCATTCTAATTCTCATTGCTCAAAAGTGAACTACTTATTTCATAATAACAATGTGTGGGCGTTAAATGTTAAATTCATCTTTTATGTGTGGTAGGATTAAGTCATTCAAAGTTGCAAAAACAGACATTAGCAACAACACAATTCTTTTTTTCTTTTTTTCTTAATCGATTACAACTTCTGCTGCTTTAGCTTTAATTTATTTATTCAACAGATTCAAGTTGTTTGTTTAACGAGTCATTAGGAAAAGTGAGAATGAGATTCTCGTGCACAATCAACTGAAGTCAAATCAATCACACTGTGATAAACATTAGCTATATCATCTTACACAAATGAAAGTGGAACATTCATTCATATTGAATATGCAAATGTTTCTTATGACTCATTTTTGTTTTTTAAGAATTGAGAATGAATTTTTCTTCGTTTATTTATTTATTTGTTCAACTTTAGTTTGAAAGCAGCAATTTACTTTTATTTGATTTTCGTGAATTCTTAATCATGTTTTTGTGTAAGTTATTGTCACAAGTAAGGCTACAAGTGGATCACCTCAAAATATCAACAACAGCAGAAGCATTGACCAATTTTCATACCACACACAGTAGTAATAGTAGCAATATGAAATCAAGACAAAGAGTCAATGATCTTTTTTTTATCGTTGCTACAACTTCTACTTCTGGAACATAAAAACAAAATTTTCGATTTTCAAGTGAAAAAAACTTTTTTACTCTCGTTTAAAGTGATAATTAGGCTGCACATGCTGGTAAAGAGAGAAAATACTTCAGCTTTTAATTCCACGCACAATAAGCAAGCATCGAATGGAATGTAACTAAGAAAACAAGATAAATGTTCAAAACATAGACAGTGAAATGCTCTTTTTTTGGAAAAAGATGAAAAAAGTCCAATAAGATATTTTTTGACAATAAATAAAATTTTTATTTAATTTCAATTAATTTTTAATAATGAAGAGCAAAAAAAACAAAAGCATTTAAAGGAATGCCGTTATCTTCATCGAAATTGAAAAAAAAAAACGTAAAAATGAAAATGAAGAATGCAAAAGTAAGTAAGAAATATGAAAGAAAGAAAAGCATTTGATAGCAAGTACAGAAGAAAGAGCGCATTGCAAACACAAATAACACACACTTGCATACATTTAACAAAGCTTTACTAATTTAATTTAATAAATCTTTTTACTCGCAGTTTCGAAAAGAAATTAATTTTCATACACATTTAATTTTTTATGGCATACTCGAGAAAGAGAGAGAGAGAGAGAGAAATGATGCCACAGTAAAACTTCTTTTTCTTTTCCTTCTTCTGAGGCGCTTCAATGTTTGATTTAAAAATGAATTTTTTGCGGTCATTTGGTGTGGCTGTAAAAGTCATGAACACCCCAATTGATGGCTTATTTATGAGAACTTTGTGTTGTTTGCTTTTCTCTCACATAATTTGAATTCTATTAAAAATTTTCTAGCTAGTTATAGTAAAATTCTCAATTTAGTTCTTTGATTGTGCGGAAAGAGTAACGAGAAGAGAAAGATTCAAACTGCTGCTGTTGCTGAAAAGAAAAGAAAACAAGTTCAATGAACTGATGTAAACTTTTATGTTATTTGTGATTTTTTTTCTTTATTTCTTCTCTTTCTTTCTTTGCTTACTTCTAAGTGTAGAAAAGGTAAATGTAGATGAGTTAATGAGTTTGTTAGATAGATGAATGATGATGATAGACTTGCAAATAGCAAGAACCAGGAAGACATTATCGTTTGGTGAAATTGCAATGAATTCTTTTCTATGAGATAATTTTTCTGTATTTTTCTACTGAAAAGCTCTGAAAGGAGGCAATAATGAAATATTTTATTTATTCTTCTCTCTTTAGTTTGAGTCTCTGATCATTAAATTGGATGACCTTAAGGCAAGCAATATCAATTCATATCAATCAGCTAAAAATTGAAGTTGGGTCATGATGGGATCATTTTAAAATATGGAACACGTTTCCTTACTTTTTTAATTTTTTGAGAATTGTTGGATCTTATTGTGATTGAGAGCAATGTTTGTTTTATAAATAATAACCTCAATAAGAAGTTGAAGAGTTTTATGTAAATAACTGCGTAATTTTTTAGAACTTTTAATAAGTATGTAATCATTAATTTGAATAATCCTATGGATAAATGGTTAAAAGTTAAGAACTTCTATTTATTTTTTTCTTAATTACTTACTTAGCAAGTACTACTTAGATGAAGATAAAATATATAAGTAAATGCGATAATTGACTTTTAAAGTGTTAATATAAAGAAGTTGACCTTCTAGTAAACTTGATAGATTTTATATTCGGTAACATTGTAATATAAAAAATTCTCTTCTAAAAAATCTCTGATTAAAAATGAAAATTAATTTTTTAAAAACAAAGAAATGTAAAAAGTCAAAAACCTCAATATAGTTTCCTCAGAAATATAAAGATTTTGCTTCACCATTCAATCACTTTTCATTTTTTGAAATTTTCAATTTTTTACCGTTTTTTCACTCTTTTCACCGAAAAAAAAGTAAAAGAAAAAAATTCACGTGCGTTGCGTTTTTCTTTTCTTCTCTTCCTCTTCTTTACTTGTTATCATCTATTTTTCTTTTATGCATATCTTCTTGCTACTGTTGCTGCTGTATTTTTTGGTAACAACAGAGAAGAAAATTTTTTTAATTTGAACATGAAAACAAATTGCGAATAAACATAAATCTCACTTTAAAAGTAAACTCGCGAGTTCAATGAATTGTTTTTGGAGCAAGCAACAATTAAATGTTCAATTTCTGCTGTATTTTTTCTGCGTTCAGTTTTGCTGCGTTTTTTATAAACAGCAATAAGGATGATTGTGAATCAGGTTTTTCCACATTGTCCACTTTGCAGCAGTCTTTTTAACTTCCTGGTTCTTAACTACCTCTCTTTATTTCTTTCTCTATAGCACATACAAACTTAAACTCATACATGAGTGAGAGTATGCAAATGTTCTTTTGCAAAACGCATCATATGAAGGAGAGAGAAGTCTCACCTATTACCACATCAGTTAGCAGTCAACTCAACGTCAAAATAGAATAGCAATTACAACGGTTTATGGTGTAAATATATAAAATAAAGCAAATAGATGTGAACTAAAAAGACATAAGACATGGAAAAGATAATGTGACAGCAAATATAGAACGTTTTGAGATTTTTCTCCTTTGTAAGTTCTTTATTGCTTCTTTGTTCTGTTCTTTACACTTCTCTTTTGTCCGATTCTCCTCGATTAGCTTTCTTTACTTTCGTTTCAATCTCTTTTCTTCTTTCTATCATTCCTTGTAGAATTGAATTTGAGTAATTCTTATTTTCTTTTTCTCTCTTTTTTGCCTTGTATGGCGGTGCTTTTAATTGACTTGATGCTAGAAATTTTTTTTCTATTTGAGGAAGTTTTAAGAATGAATGAATAGAAAGAATAAATCAATGTAAGAAGTCTATTAATTTCTGTCTTATTAATTAATTTTTAATGATCTGATTGAATCATTTAAGGCATTCTAATTGAAGGATTATACTAATGAGGAGTCAACCATTTATTTCTTTTTATCTTGTCAATCTTTCTTAAATTTTTAATCCGCAACTTCCACGTTGCATATAAAAATAGACAAATTAAATTTCTTAAAAATTCACAATAGAAACATTTTCTCAAATCATAAAAGAATTCTTCGCATTCTCTCTAAATGGTGGTGCGATTTGTAAGAAGAAAAAGAATAAAGCTTGTGACTTAATAAAATGTTAAAAAGAAAGAGAAAGAGAAAAGTCATGAGGATGACGAGGTTGCATTAAATAACACCAACAATTGGTTTTCTCACTCTTTCATTCAGGTAATGTTTTTTATTATTTTTATTCTTCATAAGAATAGCGGTAAAATAGCATCAGATTGCGGTACTTTTCGCTTTTCATTACAAATCAGAATTTCAGAATGTGAAATGTTGTTTTTTTTTGTTGCCGCTGCTGTTGCGTTTAATAAACAATAATAAATTATGATGGCTGCCAAGAGTGCCAATGACGTGCTGTTACTTGTTTTGCAATGGCTTTTCTTTCACCCTTCTTAAATTGTTTGCAAAAAAGCAATAATGGCGCAAACAATTTTTTAGCCTAGATTTGTACCATAAGTTCACTGACTCTATTGATTGTGCAATTCAATTATTATTCAGATTCTAGATTGTGAAATCTTAATTTTAGTATCGTCAATAGTTGTTGACCGATCGACCTATCATGTAAACACGTTCTACCAACGAATAGTTATGCCGCAGATAAAGGAAAAATTCTCATTGCTAAGCTCACAACAACGACGACATAATAATAATAATACGACAATTGGTGACTTAGCAATTGAAGATAACTGTAATGTAACAGTGAATTTTGTAACATAGAGTACGACACGGAAAAAAGAAATGCTTTCATCGCTAATTTTCTTTTGATGTCTTGCTTCGTTATGCGAACAAGCAGTTGCTAGTAATGAGAGAGTGTACCAAGAGCAGGTTATTGACTTCTGTACTTGAATTTTTTTCTTCGCTTACATCTCATGTTTATGTTCATGTTGTAGAGATTCGATATGGAAGAGAAAAGAGTTAAATAAGAAGAGAATTAAAGAAATTCGTAGTGCTAATAATTTAATTTATGATCTAGATGGCGGTTGTTTCTTTAAGAATAGAATAGAAACGATAGATGAACGTATATCCGATAAGACAATTTGTTAAAAAAATGAATAAAATGAGTTTCTGATTTTCAATCATTAAATCTTTTGAGTAGATATTGAATACACAAGCATTCAGAAATATTGCATATATCAGCAATAGCAAAAAAAAGAGGAGCAAGAAGTAGCTGAAATAATTTAATTACGAAAGCTTTTCAAAAAGCATTTTCATCATTTCTCTTTCTAGAATGCAGACGAGTAAGCTTCACTTTATCTCATTCAATCCTATTTCTTTTCTTATTCTTCTGCCTGTTAAATTATCAGAAATGTACCTTTTTTCTTACAATCATGTATTGGCCATTAGAATAAGTCATTTCTTCATTTTCTGCACATATATACATTGAATAATACTTGAATGCGTAGGCATGACGAAGGAGTTAAAGAGACGCCAGTCCACTAACGAGGCATTTAAAATTGCCATTATGTAAGTTTAACATGCATTTGACATTTTTATCGACGTAAGGAAGTGCAATTCACTCTTAGATATGTCGACCTACGAAACAAATGTGCGAAAAAATGTCGCTAACTGTACCCTCACACCTCTCTTTGTCTCATAACAATTTTTTAGCGCATCGCTCATATGTGAGAGATTTATTTGCTGTAAATGTTTATCAACTAATGTGTACACACATGTAAATACTCTCAAGAAAGTGATTGTCTCGTATCCAAAAAAAATATAAAAAGAGTGTGAATTTGTAGTAAAAAGAATCGAGCAGTGAAAGATGCCGTTATAAGTTCGAGAGATACTTTACTTTACTTCGCACTCTGCCAACTTCTCTGATATAAACGAAAAATATAAAAATTGTAAGCATTTTTCTCTCTCGCGAGTGTTTTGTGAGTCTATGTCTCTCACTCGCTCGCGCGTACCAACACACTACTTTTTTTTTTGAAGGTTACTTAAGTTCAATAAACTATATATTTCGCTACACAAATCGTTTTGTACGAATCAAAACCACTTTCCATATGAATAAATTTTTCAAAGAGGAAAATTAATCAAAAATACTTTTTTTTTTCTCGAGAATCTCAAGTAGAGATAAATGGAGAGAAATGCGTGTGGATGAACTCTTCATGCGTACCAACAAAAAATTCTTTTTAGGTTTTGAAATTCTGTTTTGGTAGAATTAATTGAATGTTGAAAAAGAATGAAAGAAAGATTGAATGGTTAATTAATTATTTTAGAATTTTTATGAATGATTTCTTTATTTCGTTTTCTTTTGTATTTCCATTGAAAAGTATGTATATTTCTATATTTTTTAATTAGCTATATAGTTTAAAAATAAAATTTTTATTAAATTTCTTTATAAGTCATAAATATCGAAATAATTTAAAATAATGCGAAATAGGAGTATCTAAGCCTTGATTAAAAAGTACTTTAAAAAGATTTCTTTATGTTTATTACAGCTGATCCTTAAAGTTGCACTGGCAGTTGAATAACAATGCTAAAACTTATGACAAAGGTAAATCTGATAAATTTGCAAAAATAAGCGTAAAGCATGAAACACCTTATGGTCAGAAAAAGAGAATGCAACAACAAACAACGGTAAATAACAAGAAAGAAATAAAAATGTACCTGTATGCCTTTTTATTAAGGAACAACATTTAGTACGAGCATAGAGCAGAGAGGGTCTTTTTGTGGTGTTATGTCTGTATACTTTGTAACATGATCCTCAAATTGTTATTTGTATGCACACACAAAAAATATTCAATTCCATAGAAAAATTCTCACAGAATTCTTCGTTGCTTAGAAGTGCCTGCGAAGCGCTCTTTCTGTACCGTTAGACCAATTCTATTCTTAATTCTTGGTCTCAACTGAGCATGAGTTTCTTTTCTTTTTTAAGAAATGAGAGGAAAATGATTGTTACTTTCTTTGTTTATTGTTCTTTAATGCGCACTGTGATATTTTATTATACACTACAGTTTCTAACAAAATACTTAAAATGAGAAAGATATAAATTACCTCAATGTTTAGATGCATTTTAGATTCTAATCAATTTTCATCAGATAATCAATACCTTTTCAACACACAAATATGTGCATTATTATTGCTTTATGTTTGGATTTAATGAAGAGATTTTTCTTGGTTTCCTTTCTTTTTTAAACGGTTTATTCTTACTTTTGAATTTAAAATTATCAAAAATTGACGATTGATTTCTACTACTTAATTAATTTAAAAGATCTATCTGCAGAATTAAAATAATTTTTTTACTTTTATCTTCATCCATTTCTCAAGAAATTATCTATAGACATTAATGAAGAAAAATAAGCAAAATTTTGAGCTCTCGCTTCTACACGTTTAATTAAAAATTCATCAGACAAGCCGAAAATATTATATTTTTGTCATTCGCCGACCTAATTTTCAATTTCTTTCTTCTCATTCCCTCTTCTCATCCAGACAACATCGAGTAGTAATATTTTATGACATATTGGGACATGACTTGTTTGTTGAAAGAGAGAAATATATTAAAAATTGTTTTACAGTTATACCAAATATGACCACAGAGTTTTGCTCCTGAAAATGGGAGGATCCTACAATAAATATTGTATTTTGTCAATAATTGATTTGTTTCATCCCTTAAACAAGTTTAAGGCAGTTAAGAAGGTCATTTTTGTATGAAGTGAATCCTTGAGTTTACTCATTCTGTCAATAAAGTCATAAACAAAAATATTTTTATGGCAGATAGGAACTTTCACAAAAATTTCAATTTTTAAAGAAACTTGCATTTTGCAATAATTTCATTTTTCATTGGCTGAAGTAAAAAAGAAGCTACCAAAAAATCACTGTCGTTTTCTTATGATGGTCAAAAAAGTCAATTTTTTGCGGTGTTTTTTAAACTTGACTGCATTCCCAAGAAACGATGATCTGTCTGTTTGCTTTTTAGAGGTGAAGATAAAAATAAAAGTTTAGCCAATTTTTTAGAAATGATAGAGTTTTTAGTCATTTTGTGTTTGACTTATTGAAAAATAAAAATTGAAATGAAAAGACTTTGAGTTAAAAAATTTAAATAATGCGCAGATATCCCTCTAAATACATATCATTTAACCATAATGACATTGAAGACAAAAATAATTTTCTAAATATATAAGACGCAAAATTTCTTTCACGTGCCTTTGGGATGTTTAATGGGAATTCTATGCATAGATATTTTCTTGAATCAAGTTTAAGTTTTTAACTAAATAACTCAAATGTTTCTAAGTGGACACAAAAAAATGTGTTATAACAAAGATTTTGTTGCGGTTTTTAAATAGAATCATGGAAGAACTTTTTTAGTGATAACAAATAACAACAAATTTAATCATTAGTCAATGTCAAATGAACAAAATATTCTGAATGAGATTTTTAACTTAAAGAATTTTTTTTAAGTAGCAAAAAGAAAGTAGAAAATTTCTAAGAATGCAAGTGAAACCTTAAACTCTTATCCTTTGTGTAAACATAGAACAGAAATCCTTACATACTTTCTTCTTAACTTGCATTTTTAATGAGCTTCATGCAAGGACATTTTAAAGTAATTTTTCTTGTATTCAAGAGTAGAATTGTCAAATATGAATGAACGGATCAGCGGATGACGAATGACTTTTTATTTCTATTGATTAAACTTCAAAAAAAATTCTCTCGACATATGCTATGCAGCATCAGATCAATTATGTAGCGTGAATCCACAAACCTTTCTCTCCCTCACAATATTTTTTAACCCTTAAAGAGAAAAAATTAAGTAATAATTGAAGCAACTTCCTGAATCTCCCGCAATAGTTACGATTGAATATTCAATTTCTTTAATGATGAATGCACCGTATGCACATCCCCGTTTTATTTTGATGGTTCATTATTATAATAATCATTACATGCATGTGCACAGGACGAAGAACCGAAATTAAACGGTACATGATTGAAGAAAAAATTGTGCCGACTGATGTCTCGACATGTCAGAAGCAACAATAACAGCCATAAACAGATGGTGGCAGTATAGTGATTCAATCCTTTCAAGCCAAAGTAAATAAATCTTGAAACCTTTGCATATTCGATGGTTGTCATAAATGGAAGGATTTTTAATTTCCTCTTTTATGATCCTAACATAACATAATCCTTTTTTACCTCTTTATCCTCCTTCACTTTTGCTTGTTTTCATGTGAATTTATTCAAATCAATGCAGTTCAGTTCATAAAAACATTTTAAAATTTTTTTACAACATTTGTTTGTAGGTAGGAAAACATTTTTTTCGGTGCAATTGCATAACGGTGCACTCCGTTACTTATTTTGTATTTTTGTTGTTGTTATTATGCATAAGATCCTATCCATTTATAGGGTTCACTTTTCTTTCTTTCTTTCTCTCTTTTTGGGATTATATAACAAGACCAAATGGTATGCATGATCATATAATATAACAATTGCAATAGGATATATTGCTACAATGTACAGGATTTAGTGCTGTTATTGAGGATGTACAGAGAAAGGTTCTTGTAACCCAAATAATTTCTTTTTATTGAATTATTGAACTAATCTTTAAATTCAATCATTCAATACTTTTCTCGAGAGTATTTAAAGGAGAAAGGAAGAAAAGTTATTGTTTAATTGAAATATAACAGTTACTTTTTATTTCCTTTTCCTTAAATAATATTTTGCCTTAAGAATTCTTATATTTATTTTTATAGAGCAAAAAAAATTTCAGATGACCGATATTTTAAATATGCAGAATATTTTCACATGAATAGAGAATGTTTTGGAATGTTTCATTCATGTCATAAATGACACCAACTAAGATAATATTTAAAATCTTTCCATTCTTGATATAAAACCAATTCCGTTTTGGCCTTTCATATTTAAATCTTTAACCTCATTCTAATTCTCATTGCTCAAAAGTGAACTACTTATTTCATAATAACAATGTGTGGGCGTTAAATGTTAAATTCATCTTTTATGTGTGGTAGGATTAAGTCATTCAAAGTTGCAAAACAGACATTAGCAACAACACAATTCTTTTTTCTTTTTCTTTAATCGATTACAACTTCTGCTGCTTTAGCTTTAATTTATTTATTCAACAGATTCAAGTTGTTTGTTTAACGAGTCATTAGGAAAAGTGAGAATGAGATTCTCGTGTGCACAATCAACTGAAGTCAAATCAATCACACTGTGATAAACATTAGCTATATCATCTTACACAAATGAAAGTGGAACATTCATTCATATTGAATATGCAAATGTTTCTTATGACTCATTTTTGTTTTTAAGAATTGAGAATGAATTTTTCTTCGTTTATTTATTTATTTGTTCAACTTTAGTTTGAAAGCAGCAATTTACTTTTATTTGATTTTCGTGAATTCTTAATCATGTTTTTGTGTAAGTTATTGTCACAAGTAAGGCTACAAGTGGATCACCTCAAAATATCAACAACAGCAGAAGCATTGACCAATTTTCATACCACACACAGTAGTAATAGTAGCAATATGAAATCAAGACAAAGAGTCAATGATCTTTTTTTTATCGTTGCTACAACTTCTACTTCTTGGAACATAAAAACAAAATTTTCGATTTTCAAGTGAAAAAACTTTTTTACTCTCGTTTAAAGTGATAATTAGGCTGCACATGCTGGTAAAGAGAGAAAATACTTCAGCTTTTAATTCCACGCACAATAAGCAAGCATCGAATGGAATGTAACTAAGAAAACAAGATAAATGTTCAAAACATAGACAGTGAAATGCTCTTTTTTGGAAAAAGATGAAAAAAAGTCAATGACTGGCATCGAAAATAAGAAAGAAAAAATTGCGCAAAAAACTGTATCGTGAAAATAATTGAAAAAAGAGAGTGGTAATAAGTGAGTTTGGTGTTGTAAATTTAGCAAAATTTGTAAATTACAACCAAATGACTCAGGTACTTTTTCACATTAATTTATTGTCGAATTATTCCTTTTTCTTTTTTGTTTATTCGCTTCTTATTGTCACCTTTCGACCTAATTTTATTCTTTAAGAGATTGTTGATCATGACTGGTTGACTAATAAATTGAAGTTTTATTTTTAACTTTTTTAATTTATAAAGGCGGGATATAACTGGTAAATTAGGATATGAACCAAAAAATAAATGAGTTTCAGTTTCATTAATTTAAGATTGAATAGAAGCAAAAATATCAAATAAATTTAAAAATTTAAGCCATCAAATGTAAAAAATTGCCCAATTCTTACCTTAAGAAATTTGTTCTCTCATAATATGAATATTCACATATTACAACATGCAGTTTCATCCCACAAAAAATAATTTATCTCATTTTACCTGAAAAAGGAGTAAACTTTTTATTACAACCATATTCTTATTGCTGTTATATTTCAATATTTTTCACTTAGTATCGAATTTAATTTTTTTACTTCGTTATTGAACATTCTTATTTCTCTCTTGCGTTGTTCATTAATATTCTCGTTTATTTATTTTCAAAAATGCTGCTGCTTTTATTTTTTTTATATGAAAATATTATCAGTGGAGGAGAAAGGATCAGGAAGTGCAATAAAGCTGACATAAAAATTGTATGCACGGCACGAAACTTCTTCTTTAAGGGCAATTCAAGAACATATCTTTACGTCAGCTTTGGACTCCAATAAATTTTGTGCTCACTGACAGCAAATTTCATTCTCTTTAGGTCAATGTTGATTAATTTTTCTCTTCTTGCGATTGCATTTCTATTGTTTACCATCAATGAGAAGAGAATTTTTGGAGTTTTATTCTTGCAAAGTAACGGCATTCAATTGCATCAATCGTGAATTGTGCAATTGACAGTCGTTGCATATTGCAAATGTTTTTCAAGAAAGTCACAGCTTAGCACAGATACTATCTAGTTTACCTCTCTCATTCGCTCAAAAAAGAAACAAAACAATGAGCTATGAGGTTACTATCGGCTGTTGAACCACTTACCTAGTATGATGCAAAAAAGAAATAATGTAAAAGAAATTTTTCTCTCTTTCCACTCTCTCATTTCATAAATGAAATATTTTTCCTATGATAGTTAGTGAAAAATTCGTCATAAGTTTTAACAGTAGAAAAAACTCATGACGTGGACATGTTGTGATAATTTGTAATTTTCATAAAAAGATTAAGAAAGAGAAAGGAGGTTAAAGAAGTTTGTGACGATCACAATGGCACGGCGTGACGCAATTGAAAAACACCCGAAAATATTTCGAGAAAATTCAATGATTTCATCTCATGTATGAGAGAGAAAGAGTCGTATAATTTTTTTTGGCGAATTGTGTCATAATGATTCAGACACATGCGAATGATGTTGTTGATGTTGTGAAGAGAACAGTTAATTAAAGTATCGATAAAGTCCATTGGTGATATTTCGCATGTATGCAACGATTAACCTTAATTAATGTTGCGAAATATTCTTAATCCAAATGATGGTGATGTTGCTGATTGGCAAAACAATGGGCGTTTTAAGAATAAGAAATTTAAATTTTATTATTTTGTTATCTAAAAAATTAACCTCTTAATTCTTTAATAATAAAAGTAAAACAAATATTTGGAATTTATTAAAATTGAAATTTGTAACTAATTTTTAAAAAAAATACGAAAACCATTCAATACATCATTCATTCATAAAAAATTTCTATGAACAATTCACGCAGAACAGAATGAAAGATTTGAATATTCGAATAGCAAAGGAACCCAAATTTCCCTTCTTTTCTCATTGCTTCTCACTAAAAAAAATATTCTGATTCACATTTACAAGTCATGAATTGACAAATGCATTTGAAATTGAGAAAACAATCGTGCAAAAGCATCTGTTCGATCATTATTATTCCATCATTATAGACCATAGTGAATAATCAAAGTACAGAAGTATAAAAAGTTTCATATTTTACGCCAAACGGTACTTTTTGTATCATGTATATATGCACAATAATACACTCAATATACAAAAAAGAATTAAATTCAGTTTCGCGATACAATTTTCAATTTTGTTGGTCGTCGGCATTAAATTTTCATTTTTTTTTATTCTCTGTATTTGATAGAAAGAGAGAAAAAATTCAGTCGCGCGCTTATGAAAAAGCAAAATGCTGACGATCGATCGTCGCAAGTTCAGCAACCTCGAGTTGCCTCGAAAACACATTCACTCATTCACTTCCCATCTGAGGTAAAAAGAGAGAGAAAAATGTAAAGAGATTCCCGTTAGATCACGATTGGGTCGCGCGTATTTAAAAAATTGTTCGATACGAACAAATTCACAGCGCGAGAGAATGCGGGAAACACTTTTAATTCTTCCGGAATAAATCGCTGGACTTCTCGATATACGCATGGGTTATACATATATAACATTTATTTTTGCAAGTGTCATGTGAAGGAACTTTCAAAAAAGATGCATAATAAGCAGCTTCTGTCAATGAACGAAAAAATTTTTCGACATTTTTTAAATTTTAAATTTTTCATCTTACATATTTTTTGATGATAATGAAAAATTGAGATCAGTTCAATGACCCAACAGTGCGAGAGAAGAAAAAATCTTTTTTTTCTTTTTCCGCAAAAAAAATTATTAAAGAAAGAAAAAAGATGGAAAATAGTGAGTAGAGAGAGGAAAAGCTTAAGAGAGCTTTCTATTAAAGTCTCTCTTCTCGCATTGCTCATTTTGCGCACGATTTATGAACATGTAACCTAATTTTTGACATCATAATTACATTTTTCAAGTGCATTGATCTTTTGACCGCCTATCTGAAAACAAAAAACTTTTCACTTTACTATTAAAAAATCAACTAATTTTAAAAATTTAAATTTCATGATTTTTTTATGTCATTCAAATTTATAGAAAAATGTAATGAAATAAATTTGAATTCAAAATTTTTTAAAAGAAAGTTCTCGAATGAAATTTAAATTTAATTTTTTTTGAACATCCTCGTGTTGCAAATTAAAATAAGAGCAAAAAATATAATTGCCGAATGTGTCATCGTAATTTATTCTTTCGCAAATCACATCATCATCATCATAGGTACTCAGGTTGCTCTCTTACTCGTGAACTGGTATTGAGTCATAAAATGCTGTAATAAGATGCCGATACCGTTATATCATTCCCCACTAAATATACACAAAAAGAAAGAGAGAAAGAGCTGAGAGAAAAGAGAAAGAAGTAGAGGGAAGCGCATAACATTGAAAATTATCTTTTTTTTCAATGTCTCTTCCTCGATCGTGAAATTTCAAAAATAAAAAAATTCTCAAATTACCACAACATACATGAGTTTTATATTTGTGTGCGTGTTTACTTTTAGGAGAAAGAGTTCAACAGAAGCAGCAACAAGCAGGTAATGTTTATCTGTATTTATAGAGAAAGAGAGCGAAAAAAATAATGAGAGAGAGAGAGAGAATAGATTTACCTTGACCGTAGAATTCAATAATAAAAGCACATCACATACAAACAAACAACGCTCTCATTGATTCTCTTTCTCTCGCTCACTTGCTTATTTTTATAACACCGGGAACAAATTCTCACAAAGCTTCCTGTACTGATCATCCATAGGTATGAATGTTTGCGTATGAAGATACACAAGTGATAGTGTTAGACACACCGAAACTTGAGTATTTCATTCCTTCATGTACGATCTTCCCGTGATTCAATCAGTTTGAAATGTATCGAGCAATGATGAAGACCTACCTTTAGTCTGTGCCGGATTTTTTTAAAAAAAATTATTATGTTTTTCTCTCAACTCGTTTCGTGTGTTATTGGATATTAATAAAATTTTGAGTGAAAGAAAAAAAGCATAAAAAAGGAAAGAAAATTTCCTAATGAAAATGGAATGAAAAAAGTGCAAAAGGAATAAGAAAAATAAAACCTTATGAAAAAGGAGTGAAAAAGTTTAATTGAACCATACCAGTGAACAATAAGACAAGAAGAAAAGAAAATAAAACAAAAACAAATAATTTAAATGGAAATTAATCATTCGATTGGGATTACATTGCATTCCATCGTCACCAACAGTCATCGATCATCACATCAGTTGTTATTATTCGATCTGTGGATCTAAATACACATTATATAAACTACAATACAATACAATAACAAATCACAAAAAAAATCTAAAGTCTCATTCTACGCTAGCTTAGAATCATTTTTTACAAGGTGAGTTTTTGCATCATCAATTTGAGTTTTTTATTTAAATATGACTTTGTTGAGGGAACTCGCTAATTTGTTGAGTACAGGCAAACTCGATAAAAGGTAGTAATTTATGTATGCTGATAATGACGCGAGGTCACTTCATAGTAAAGATAGAGCAATTTTCGTGTATTACGACTATCGATGTCAATCGTGTATGTAATTTAGCAATATTTTTTTTTTCATTTTGCACAACGGACTGTAAAAAACTTCAACTATTGCAACGTGCTCGCTCGCTCAAACACATACTCAAGTTCATTTAATTATTGAAGTTAATAAGCGTTCTACCTCACATACAGGAAAGGAAACATGCAAAAAATTAAATTTATTTATTTTTTTTTTAAATGTATATGTATGAAGGCACATCAACATCACCTGCGTCCAAGAACAGAGTCTTATATAACAATCACATTAACCATCAACAAACTGTGCCGTATTTTTATTGAGAGCGAAAAATCCTTGACAATGACTTTTCATGACTCTTGCGAAAAAAAAAAAGCAACAACAGCTTAGTTGAGAGTATTATTTAAATGTAAAAGGCTGTATGAAACAATAAGTGATCGCTGCTGCTAACTTTTTAATTTTTGTTTTTCTTTTTTTTCGTAAATACGTGGCCAATTGCGGCTTTTGTGGTTGTATATAAATGAGTAATAATATTTTTCGGGAATATTCCAGCGGGCCGCTCTTTTAAATATTGCAAAAATATTGAGCGATCATTGACTGGTGCGGTTGGTTAGAATTGAGAATATATGAGAATATTGGGCAACCCACACATACTTGTGATGTGATGTTGTTTTTCTGACAGATGAATGACCACTATTATTTCTTTATTTTTATCTTTGCAAGTGAATCTAATGATGATCATTGATGCGTATTTTGATGATCTTAAAAATTCTAACATTTAAACATAGTCACAATGAGTTGAGCATACAACAATAATATAATTTTAAAATTATTCACATGATTTTGCGATATTTAGTCATGTTTTATCTGCAATGAATTGAGAATAAAGCGAGTATTTAACAGACTAGCATTTGACATTGACATTGTACTTAACTTTAAGCAATTGTTATAACACACCACTTGTTGATTATTCAAAGTAACTTTATTATTTAAGTTCTCTGCTTGTAATGTAAGTAAGAGAGAGAGAATAAATTCATTCAGTATAGTTTAGATAGAGAATGACGCGTCTTATTACGTTTCAAATACAAACTCTTGTTCATTATGCAATAGATGAGAATAAATATTTTTTATCAAGTTGTAATTTGATTCCTTATTCGGAATGTATTTATTTCAATTGTAAAATTTGCTAGACTTTTAAATATTGAATGTGCATCAGCAAAATTTATTACGTCGTATTTCTGATTGAAAGTAAAACTTAAAAAGATATTTCAACTTTTTTGGGTAAAGAAGTTTAGAATCATGAAAGATGTAAATTAGATATTTAAATAAATTAAAAGATGTTTCTCACTGTGATGCGATAGTCGCAGATAGGTGCTGAGAGTTGAAACTTATTGAGTGAGCGTAAGAACACAAAGTTCTTTGACACCTTCGTTTCTTATAAGTATACTGAATTGATTATCATTTATATTTACATTTCTTTTTCTCTCTCTCTTGCTCTGTCGCTTACTTTTTACATCTTTTTAGTAATGTAAAGTTTCAGTCACGATGCTGGAATTTTTTTATAAAAGTCTGATGACACTTGTAAGAATTAAAAGTTGAATCAGAAAAAAATGGCGTTTAAAACAATTAAATCATCAACATCGTGCCTTCTTCATCAACCATCTGACTACTTTAAAAAGAATAATGATTGCTCATTCTTTGTTTATATTTTAAATTTAACGGTCATTTTTATTAAACATTGAATAACTTTTGATCATTAATATTTTCATGATCTGTCTCTTAGTCAATCAAACAAAACTTTTAAACAGAAGTTTGTTAAGAAAGAAAACAATTTTTTGCCAATAATCATCAATATTTATAAGAAAGAATCTTCAACGTATATTCGCTCTAATGATTGACGTTTTCTTTTCATTGTTTCTTTAACCAAAATCGAATTTGTTTGTTAGCTCCTTCCTTCAATGTATTCTTTTTTCAATCATATCGTGATGACGATGTATGGCCTTGCGTTCGGTCACACAATATAAGAAGAAAAGAAGCACACACAAAAAAATATTTGCTAATAAAGCTCACAAATGATATTTAATTTTAACTTTTTTTCTGCTTGTTGTGTTTATCTTTTCAATTTTTGTGTAGTCTTCTTCTTTTCATGTTATTTCTTTCTTCTGGTTAGATTGTTTGATGAACGAAGAGAGAGAAGAAAAGAAAATTTCGCGATTTCTTTTCTTTTTTTGATGCGTACGTTCTTAACGAGTTTATTGACTTCTCACACATGTGTGTAGTAACCATCAAAAAACGATTTCTTTTCTCAAGATGGAAATGATAGAACCCGCAATGAACGTTATTACAAAAGTAAATTACATATTACAAAATGTCAAAATTTTAGAAAAAGGATTTGCGAGAGCTTGATTTATTCGTGTCGGAGAATAAAGATTAAAAATTACCCTTTAAAATGGCTTATCTGCTAAAATAAATTAACTTTTTCCTTTAACAGACATGAAATATAATAAAATTTTAGAGGCGATGATTGACGGCGTGAGACTATGCGACAATGAAGAATATCTTGTTTAGGCACGCCTGACCATCTTTAGGATGAAATTCAAAGGTCATAAACAACAATTTGTTCGTTAAAATTTTAAGAATTTGTTTTAAAGTTCTGGCCAACCTTTAGCAAATTCAAACAATTCTGCACTGTTGTTAAAAAAAAGAGAAAAGAATGATCACATGTGATTGTCATTGTTTCATCGATTATTTGCGCGCGCGAGAAAACAAAAAAGCCGTTTGTCATTCGTCGCACGGGTAAATATATAAAGAAGCGCACACATTTTAGTGTGTGAAAATTGCCATTTAAATGCAAATTTATGAAAGAGTTTTAGTTGCACATTTTTTTGAAGTTATCATTTTAAAAGACATTGTCTAACCGAGTCATTTTGAGCTTATAGGAATGCAAATCATGATCATTAACTAAAATGGTGCAAAAAAGTCGAAATTAAGAAAGACTGAAAAGCATTAAAAATGATTGCAAGGAGTTACTTTTACATAATGATATCTACTGTCTGCTAGAACATGCCATTTTGCACGTATCACTGATTGTAGATTGCATTTCGTTCACTTGTGGAACATGTGCACACATAAACAATTAAGAATCATTTGCAAGGCGCATTCATTCATAGAACAATGTTATAATATACCTGTGTCTACCTAGACTCATTATATGAGAAGCGTCATTTGTCTCGCCCATGTGTGGCGAGTTTGCATACCAACTAACGCTTGTCTAAGGAAACAACTCCCTTAAAGTATTAATTAAATTGCGTAAATCAAGAAGCAAAAATGATCATCGAATAAATTCCATCTGAAGTTCAAGTTTAAAACTTTTGCTCGCTTCATAGCACGTTTTATGCTCTCTCATTTGTTCATTCTTTCTTCTTTATTTCTGAAATTTACGTAATCAAAGTTCATGGTTCAGCAAACATTTTCATGCATGTATGAAAAAATTCTTACCTTCATTCTGATGTTCTTTATTTGTGTGTTTGTATAAAAGAGTTAACACAGGAAAATGAATTAAATTGAATAAAAATTATTTGTTGTGGTTTCAACTTTATTTTCTGTCTGTCTTCAGAAAATTTTGAAATAAGCCACGAGTCTTTATTCGTTGATGAAAATTTTAATTCTTACAACTTTTTATCCTGAAACAAAAAACTTTATCATCATTGGGTTCATTATAATCATTACATGGTATTTAAATAAATAATTTTATATGAATTTCTATGTCTGACTCGATAGAATAGAACGAAATTTTAATGAAGTTTCATGCCGAGGCGATGGCATAACCCCACAAAAAACCATAACAACAACTTTTTCCCGTACGCACACATTCGAGACATCGCATATTAAAATGCCAAGAACATAGAATTATACATAAATGCACTAATACATGCGCATACTGATACACAGCCATAAAATGTTCTATACGCCCGAAGAAGCTCAATCGGGTTTTTTTAATGTTTTCAATTTCATTTTCAAAATACAAAAAGGTTGATGACACCGATGAGAGCGTGCGAGAACGAGAAGTTTGGAGTAGCCGGGTGAGAGAGGAAAACTTTTTTAGCGATTGTTATGTTGTTGCCTAGAACATTTATGCTAAAAAAGTTACCATGCATAAAAATAGAATAGAAAAAATGTACAAGTACTTAGTCTATGATAGAGTGAGTGAGCTCAATTTATGATTCTTCCATTACATAGTGCTTCTCCATGCACTAAGTAAAGGTTGAATGTTCTTTCCGCGAAGATTCTTCGTTGAGGTTCTCAACTTTTCCTTTCCTTTAGTCATTATTCTCACTCTTTCTCCTCATTCGTATATAAAATACATTGTGGAAGGTTTATTGTGGCCTTCGAAAATGAAAATGAAGGAAGGAAAAGAACAAATGATTTTAAAAATCTTTATACTTTTTTTTCTATACACTTTTGTTATGTGTGGATACGCTTAATGCATTTCAATTAGATTTATATGCATAAAGCATAAGCAACACTGAATTGCAGAAAAGTTTTATTCTATTTATTTGTTTGTTTGTTTTATGTTGAGGAAGAGACAAGTAAAAGACAATATAAAATTTTCTTCTAAAGTTCGAAATATAAAATGTTAACCTTTCTTTATGTGATGGATTTTTGCTACACATCATTCTATCCTTTCTTCCTATATACAACGACATTATATAGCAACTATATTACATTCTTAAAAAGAGATGAATGAATTTTGACTGAAAAAAATAGTTTTATTTTCTTCTTCCATTTCTCTCAGAAAGCAATAAAAAACAGCAATTTTTCCCTCGGAGAGCGTGCCAAAAAATAGAAATAATAAAAAATTCAAATCACAGGCATATTTCGCATACATCATCAACCATTCATTTCAAAGGGAGACTTGCTAATGGGTATTTCGAACTCTCTAAGTATTCACAAAAAAAGTCAATAAAAAATAGTTTTTTAAATATGCGAGATGAGAACATTGCTACAACTCTAATAGGTGGGAAGAAGCGCTTTATTACTTTATTCCATGTGTAAGCAGCAACAAAGAGGAGAAAAAAAGAAAGAACTCATTGAGAGCTTAAGAGAATCCAAATTGATATTAAATATTTACACACAGACATTTTTAGCTTTTGCTCATTTTTATAGCTCTATTTGAATGAGTAAAGAAAAAAAAGCACAGCCACAATATGTTTCTCTCTAACTTTACGAAATCTACATTTTTTCTTCTCACACACTGCTGCTGCTGGTATACATAGATGAAATAAAACTTTTCGCAGTGCCGAGTTGAATGACCGACCTACTCAAGCAGTAAAGAAATGTTTCTTCTCTCTTTCCTTCTTCTCTATCTCTATTTCATAGAGCTTTCGTAAGCATATTTTTTTCTTTCTTTCACTGGTGCAAATGATTTTTAGTGGTATCGTAAAAATAAACTATTATGATGATGATGATGTGGCATTGAAGCTTTTCACTATAGAAATTGTTGCTTGCACTTCAATAGTGTCAGCATGATGAACTACTCTCTTTTTATGGTTCATCGATATCACTTTAATTGATTTCTCATGTGTGTGCACTTAATGATTTCTTTTTATCGCAATAACAAAAATATTGTAATAAAAATTTAATGAGAATTTTACTTCAAGAACAAGATTTTAAAGGCATTGACACTTAAATTTATTTTAAATTTAATCAAGTTGATTTCAAATATTGTTAATTTACTCATAAAATTTATAATGTTAAATTTGATTGTCGATCATAGGATGGGCCGAATTTTTTCGGCTAGGAATTTTTTCCGAGCCGAATTTTTTCTTAACCGATTTTTTTCCTCAACCGAATGTTTTTTCCATGTTTTTCTATGTAATTTTTCCAACCGAATTTTTTCGGCTATGTTTTTCGGAAATTTTTCGAACTTAAATTTTTAGGCTAACATTTTCTACCTTAACTCTTTTAAATTAACGGAATTTTCATAATCGATTTTTTTCGGCTGGATGTTTTAAAAAATTTTAAATAGATCCAGCCTAATATTTTAGGATAGCTATGTGAGAGACAACATCCAGCAAAATTTTTTCGGCTGGATCTTATGTATAATGTTCTGTCCGAAAATTTTAGGCTGGATGTTGAAGAATAACATCCAGCCGAAAAAAATCGATTATGAAAATTCCGTTAATTTAAAAGAGTTAAGGTAGAAAATGTTAGCCTAAAAATTTAAGTTCGAAAAAATTTCCGAAAAACATGGCTCGGAAAAAATTCCTAGCCGAAAAAATTCGGCCCATCCTATGAACAATTCCCGTTAAATTTCTCAATCCAAAAATTGTTCAAGATTTCAATAAAATGGGTCAGTTATTTTTTTAAAAAATTTATTTAAACTTAAAATTTTTGATTCTCATTCTTAAAAGAATTGTTGAAATATAAAAATATTTAAGCAAAAATATCAAAATTTTATAACAGTAATACTCTATTTGCAACAAATTATTTTTCTGATTCAACAGATTCATTGTTGGAAAAACAAGCAATTTTTCCTATTACTAATGAGTGCATGAGCATTAAATACAAGTTATTAATAATTCACTAAATAAGCATTCTACCTATAAATAGAAGCTAACGCAACAAGAATTTAATTCAGGAGCAAAAAACGAGTGAAAGGTTCTTCACCTTTTTGTTCCAGGAATGAGCAAATGCGGAAATCGATTGTAAACTTACGATAGAATATTTATTATTTGTGCAAAGGCAGTGCAAAAACAAAGAAAAAGAGAGAAAAGAGAAAGGAAAAATTGTTCTGTAATTGCAATTCCCTAAAAATTATTATTTTCCTTACACAGGTTAATGGCATTCAATATGAGAAAATTGTACCATTGAATATAAAGTTCTGTATAGTTTCGCTATCATCACCATTCAATTATTAGCATTGTTATTATTACTTGCCATGTAAATTCATGCGAGAAAAAGAAGGAAGAAAGCACGAGAGTTGTTGGAAGCCAGACTGTTCCCTTTTATGTACATCCACATGCTCACTCATCCCAACTTTTTCTCCCTTTTTTCACGTTCGCTCGCTTCGTATACAATTTTCATGTGCTTTCCTCTTCAGTGTAGTAGTAGTGAGTATGATTGCAGTATAAGGACTTATTTACTTCCATATTTACAATATTACATTGGCTGGATAGAGTTGAATGCTCTCAAAAAAATAAATATATTCCCGAACTTCCTACTACTTTTACTTGTTCTCGCTTGCCCACACAAATACAGTAACATGGTGTATGCGAATAAAATTTGAAATTTTACACAATTTTTATTTTTGAATATAAAGTCAATTACAGATTCTTTTATTGACCGAAAATAAATAAAAAATTAATTTCACATCGATTTTATACCACACGAAATTTAACATTGTTGCAAGGATTGCATTACAAACACAGAGAAAAAATTGCAAACCAGGAAGTGAACCGAATCAGGGAAAATCATTCGTGTGTGTGAGTGAACAAAAAAGGGAGCAATTGAGAGAGAAAGGGCAGATATGGAGGAAAGTTCAATGAACTTTTTGTGTGTGCATTTCATGTGAAATGGAAAATCAAGGAAACTTTCCTGAATCGTGCATTTTTTTCTCTTTTCTGCTCTTCCTGGGAAAAAAATGAATTTTTTTGAGTCTCGTGAAAATTTACTTAATTGAAAAGTTTTTAATTATACATTCCTCTTTTTGCTTAAACTTTTGAGTCAGACTAGACGGCTACAAATAATTTAAAGGTTTCGTGGTTATTATGAATATTTTTCTCTAATAAATGAATCTTGTTAAATAATTTCATTCAAATTTAAAAATTTTCTGATGATTAAAATTTTTTATTTTTAACGTGTTTTTCTAATTTAAAATTTTGATAAAAAAATTTTAAATTGTCAAAAAATTAAAATTTTCCAAAAATTCTTCTATCAATCAAATAATTATTGTAGCAACAAATTATAAATAAGAAAATTTACATCAATAAAATTCTGGCGTCAGTCGAACGATGATTCTTTTTGCTTATTATTATTTTCATGTTCTTTTTAATCTCTGATAAATGAGCACATAATACAGAACAGACTAAAAATATACAATTTTAACATAGCATGCATAATGTGCGAAAGAGTTAGTGTGAGCAAAAAACAAAAAGAGTAGAGAATGAAGGCAAAAAATGGAAATAATTTGACTGTGTCTGTGGTCATGGTTACGTTTCCGAGGTTCATGTCCTTCATTCTCTTTCTCTTCTCAATATTTTTATTCTTCTTCCTCGATTTTGTATAATGTGCAATAATGATGGAATGGAAGAAACATGAAACATTAAAAATGCATTCTGTTGTGTCTATGCTTTGCGCCTCAATAAATTGTGTAGGTTTATTATTCGCATGGTGCATACATAGCCATCTTCTTCATTATCATTATAGAACGACGTGCATGAGATTTTTTTATGCTAGAAAATCTTGTATATATGTGCGGTAGGTCATGACAGCAATATTCTTTTTTTTCTATGCATTTTCTTCACTCAAGCATAAAATCTATTCTACAGAAGCTAATTCGTTGCCAAATTGAAATTCGATATTGTGTTTTGTTTTGCTATGGACTTTATTGTATTGCCATTTATTATAATTCATTGAACTCTGTCCTGTCTATGTTGAAATTGAAAAAGAAAAATATTTATTTTTAAATGCATTCAAGCCTCGTCCTTCCTCAACACTCTTCCGCTTAACGTTGATTTTGTTGAGTGAAAAGAAAAAAAATATCGCAAAAGGCATCAAATTTTTCTTCATTGTCGGCAGTGGGTGAAAATTTACTAACACATTTATGAATTGCGGGTGGCAGGGAAATCGAATAGCAAGGATGAGGTTGTATACACAAAGTAATGATTGTGTATGTATGTCTAGCATATATTTTGTGTAGGGCGTGCAAGGCGTACAAAAAACACAATTTTTCCACAGCCTCATTCAGCCCACAAATGAGCGCAAGTTAGAGAGAGTGCATAGAACTTTACCGTTCAGTTCATTCACCCTAGGCCACTGCTCTGTGCATATATCGAAAGCACATATACAAAAAGACGGCAATTGCCAGCATGAAGGAAAATTTCCTCTTTCATGTTTTGTTCTGTCTGCATCGAGCAAGAAAAAAATTTCTCATCATGCAGACGCGTCCTTTTTTTGTTTGAAGTAAAGCTTTACTATGCTATTCACATGTGTGTCTGAACTTTTATAAATTCACACGCTCATTAAAGCAACCACAAAGTTAGCTTTTCGCCCTTATAATTTTAACCAGACAATCTCTGTACTTTCTGAAAATTTTTCTTGTTCTTTTTAAGGAGAAAAGAAAAGCTTATGAGTGAAAATGAAAGTTTTTCATTTTACTTCCTTTGTGTAACAGCGGTGAGATAAAATCAACTTTGGATGCTGTTGCTGCTGGTTGTCATGCACAAAAAAATTTTCTTTTTACTATTTATGAAATTTAAATCAAGAAGACGTCATGAATCATGAGTTCAAATTTTTTTATTAAAAAATTTACAATGACAGTAACTAAAATATTTGACTTTTGTTAACTTTAGACAAATTTAAATCTGAATAATAAATCTATTTGATTAAATTTAATCTGGCCGAAAATTTTTATCAAAATTAAATTTACATAATCAGTATTGATTTATAAAAATTTGCTCAAAATTTAAAAGTTTTAAACAATTCTAATATGATAATTTAAAAAAAATAAAGTTTGATTTTTCTGGCTTTTAAAATTTATTACTTGTAAAACCTTGTAAAGACAAACAAATTTTACATTAAACTGTAAAAATGTTTTTGATTGACTTTAATGTCAAGTTACATAATTTACTTAAAGTTTCATGAAAATTTCATGAGCAGTAAATTGTGAAAATGTCAGTCGTGCTCATATATATTGATAAGAAAGTTAAAGTTAAAATAAAAATCAATATATTGAAAATAAAAACAAATATTAAACTTTAATGTGATAAATTTTATCAGGATAAATATAAAACTGTAAAAATTTCCCTTCTGTGGTTTTCGGGATCCAAAATTCATTCAAATTGTAAAGCTTCTCATAGCAAGCGAACGAAATATAAAGAGAGAATGCAGCGCTACGGGATCGGCGATGAAAGCACTGTATCTGTGCACTTGGCATGCGCTTTTTGAATTTCATACTTTTCCCACTCGCATGGTATTGTCTGATTGCAGTTGAATTGTTTAACTAAGAACTATGATAGCAATGCAATCGGGCAACGATTAATTCAGAAAAATAGGGAACGAGCGAGCATACGAACAACGAGTGAGAGAGGAGAAAGAGGAACGAAAATATTGTTGTTGCCGTTGTGCTTCTCTCTTTTCCTCTTCTATGCAACACACAACAATCACAGAAAGCACTTTTCAGTCAGTTACTCATATGATATTAAGCCATAAAAACATAAATTTGATATTTCCTAAAATTTCTTTTTCTAAAAATAATAAAAATACTCAGTGACAATTATTTAACTATATTTTTGATAAATAAAATAAAAAAAAATTAAAATCAAAAAATTAACACACAAGAAAGAAAGAAAAATTTGATAATAAGGAAGAGGAAATTCGTCCTCCTCTTCTCTATGTGCATTTTACTTTTCATTTTTTTATATAAATCTGTGTACATAACAAAAAAAGTTTCATAGTGAACCAGACTCAAAAAAGAAGTTTTTTATCGCTAAATTCCAACTTGTCACTGTAGTGGTTGTAACACATACAAGCATAACAAAATTGCAAACTGCACAGAGAAAAGAATCGGGAAAGTGTAAAACCGACTCACACTCGATTCGAGCCAGTCAAAATAAAGTGAAATTTTTATATCAGTAGTCGTGCAGCAGTCACAAATACAATCACAAATGTTGTCGTAGTCGAAGGACGAAAAGAAGAAAGGATACGACGAATGCGATAGACACAAAAATATAAGAGAGAGAGAAGAGGGAAAATTTTCACACAATTGTACAGAGTTTTTCGCACAATCGACAAAAGTTTGTCGTAGGTCGTGGAAAAATAAAAGCCATGGAAGCTTTCACTCCGAGTGGATGTGTGTCGTGAAAAGTGTTAAGAAAAATTCTTTTAAATTTTCTATAACTTAACATAACTTGAAAAAAAAAAAATAAAGTGAAGAGAAAAAAAGATTTTAAGTGAAAAAATCTGGCTTCGGCAACAACATAATTTTTTTACCTGGAAATGATCATAAAGAGTAAGCAAAATGGCAAATTCAATAAAATTAAATTATTATTTTTTTCTCAATTATTTATCTCACTATATTAATTTGCCCTTGCGCTTCAATTTGAGCTTATTGCACGTTTGCAAATAATTCATATATTATTATTGTGCAAGTTTCATTTGGAAGAAAAATAATAAATAAAAATATTATATTTTCTAGTTTATTCCCTATGTGCAAAAAATAATTTATTAGATGTGAATGTGTGAACAGTAAGAAAAAATAAATCAAAGTCGTGTATGCGGAATTCAAATACTGTGTGCAAGTTCATGGCTGTAAAATAATAGAGTGAGCTCTACAAGTTCAATTGCAAATCATTATTATGTAAATATTATTGCATCTTATGTAGGCGTCAGAAATTTTTTTACTTAGATTTTTATTTTTAAACATTTTTGCAAATAACAAGATTTCATTTATTTATTTATGAATTAAAAGTGAAAATTTTTCACTGATGTGTCGCTTCTCATATAAATAATTTACATCATAATGTAAAATATCAACTGCCGGTCGCTTGTTCATGATATTCATGCAATTCTACTCTAGACACACATCAAATCGTAGTGTCGGCTATTTTCCCGATTTTTTTGCATTTTGTTTTTTTTTATGACGTCTCAGTGCATACATTGAAAAAATTACCGAGCGTCCTCCTCCCTCGCGTGTTTATGGAAGCTTTTTTTCGCTAAAAGTAATATTTTTCTCTTCAAAAGTGTATGCTCTCATTCAGAAAATAGTACAGATCGATTTCAGTTGCAATCTACTGCTACATGGAAAATTATTAACTCTATGTGTGGGAGAAGAAAAAAGAAAATAAAATTATCTGCGTACTGAAGATGGAATCACCAATGATGATAAAATGATTGCCAATATATTGAATGAGCATTTTGCTATAAGCAATAATAATTTTTGGAATTTATACCCGTTGGTAGAAATATAAACTTTAATATGATGTAGAAAATGTTGATGAAGAAAAAATAAAAACTCTCTAAAAGGATTGGCAATCAACAAAAGTACTGGTGCAGATGGAATACCTGCAAGAATATGGCGAGAGATGGGAAATTATTCTCCAACTATTGCAATATTAGTTAACAGAATAATTGATGAAGGTGTCTACCCACAAATATTAAAAATTGCTAGAATTAAGCCCTTATTCAAAGGAGGAGATCCTACACTTGTAAAAAATTATCGTCCCATTTCCATTCTCCAGCATTAATAAAATCGTTGAAAAAGTCATTATATGATCAGATGTAAATTATATGAAAAAGTACGAACTTTTTTCCTAAACTTCAATATGGATTTCGGGAAGGCAGAAGTACAAATGATGCTGTAAATAAAGTTCTTTCAACTGTCTCTGATGCACGTGATAAGAAACATAATGTTTTTGTTCATTCAATTGATGTTAAACGAGCTTTTGATTCCATCAAATCATAACTTATTGCTTGCTAAAATGAAAAGATTAGGTTTTAGAGGTAAAATATTGAATCTCATTAAAGACTACTTAGCCGATAGAAAACAATTTGTTAAAATAAATGATTATGAGAGTGATTTGATAACAATCCAGTTTGGAGTCCCGCAAGGATCAAATTTGGGTCCTTTGTTGTTTGTCATTATGTTATCTGACTTGCAATTTATTAATCTTCATGCAACTATAATTGAATTCGCTGATGACATCTTACTCATATGATTGATTCTCAAGGTGGTATTGCTGAAATGATAGAAAGTGATCTGAAAGAAATAAACAAATATATTATGATAATAACGGACTTATTATTAATTCTGATAAAAAGCAAATATATGATAGTCGGTAAAGCTGATGCTAGCAATGTCGGTAGTAAATTGATCAATATGGATATCAACAAGTCAATGAGTTGAAATATTTAGGAGTTATTATTGACGATAAAATTAGCATCAAAACACAGCATCAAAATATTGTGTATTAATTGACTAACTCTTTGAGAGCTATCAAAATTATAAGAAATTTTTTACAACAACATCAGTATGGCAGTTCTTCAATGCTTTTCTATCGTCACATATATACTACTGCAGCTTTATGTTAATTAGATTGCCTATCAAAATGATAAAAAGACTCCAATCACTCCAAAGTAGAGGAATCAAATCTGTTTACAAGCTGGATCATCAATATCCAACATTGGAACTTTTCAAGAGATATGCTCCCAATACACTTCCTGTATTAGGAATTATATATTTTGTCGATACTCACATTGCTGAAGAAAGCCTTGAACGAACCAGGTGATGCTTTTGGGTCGATTTGAATTGATTGCTGAAGGTAGAAGGAAGAATAGACTAATTATGAAAAGATTCAAACAAATATATTGAAACATGACAGTACTTACATTGGTCCTAAACTTTACAATCAATTACCTCAAGATGTGAGAGATACTTTTGTATAAAAGCTTCCAACGTAAAGTTAAGCACTTACTTATTCGAAATATTTAAATAATACTTGACGAACGAAATTTTCAGTCAAACAGAATTGTTGCTTAGCGCGTTTAAATAAACAATACAAATGAATGCGTTTTCAATCTTTCCATAATACAAAGATCTTAAAACAAAATAATATTCTTTAAATCTATTACACAAATCTCGATAACTTAATCACAATGGTGGAACCAAATACTTTAAAAGAATATTGCCTCCAAAATAAGCAAAAAGTGATATTCTCCTGGTTCAGGAACTAGATGAATCACTCGATTCAATCGAGTTGATTAAGGGGTTTAAACGAAAAGGAATGTTATCAATTTGTGGAATTATTCGTGTGTTCGACTATGGCAAGCAAATAAAAGATTCTTCAATTATTTTATTAATTGCCTCAAAAGATGAGTATCAATCACTAGTGAATCAAAAAATTGTTCGTATTATGGGTCTTCGATTCAAGATAATTGGACATGATCTTGTTATGAAAACGGTTATCTCAACAAAGATAAATGCTCCCGTACCAGATAATCTTTATTATTTTTAATGCACTTGAGGTTCTTCGTCCACGTTTAAGTGACTATCTTATAGTCGAACTTGAACGACTAAAATGCAACTCATCCCATTATGAACAAATTAATGGTATCATTATCCCTTTTTTCGAGAGGAGGCAGCAATCTCGTAATTTTATCTTTCTTATTGTGACAAAAGAGGAGTTGGTGATGCACTTATTAGGCATGCAAATGACAATTGGAAATAATGGTAGAGAGGTAAAACGAGCAGATAATGCTCTTATTATTATAAGCAAATTGAGAGAAGATGAGCTGATTAGAAATCAGTTTGGAAAATTGATAAGATAGTTATGAATAAGGAAATTGAAGAATTGAATTTCATTAGCACACATTTGTATTAGAAAATTCAAACAATAGGCAAAAATTTATAATAATATAATCTTATATATCTTTATTTTCTCAATCATTCTCTTTCATGGAAAATACTTGGAATGTATCTATTTTTTTTTCTCTTAAGCTTCCACGAGTACGTGTGATTATATAAGCTATATTTTTTTTTTCTTTTTGTTAATTGAAACAAATGTCTTATATTAGTAAACTGAAACTGGCAGTTATGGCCATAATAAAGAATTAAAATTAAAAATTAAAAATCTCGCTTAGTAATCGATTAGATGCAAAAATTAAATATTTTTTTAATCACTGCACGAATAACAAAATGCGGAAATTTTTCTAATTCACGTTGATAAAACTTGAAGTGAAAAAATTATTTTTCTAATTGTGAATGAAAAAAAAAGTTTTTTATGTCAATTTTCGTGACTATATATAGCATCGAATGCGATGAAATGAATGAAGTTATTAAGTGTCTAATAAAAAAGATGTTAAATGATGATGAAAAGATATTGAATACTGAATAAGAAAACAAGATCTCTCAGTGAATTTTTTAATTGAGATAAATTTTTATTTACTCATAAAAAACATCAAATAGTAAAACAGTGCCAAGTAAGATTCAATATTACTGAAATTTTTTTGATTTGTCATTTGATTTTTGTTTATCATAAAAGTAAATGACATGATTACAAATTTATTTTTTTATTGAAAATGATTATATAAAAGTTTCTTTTTTTAAAAAAAGCAGTGTATGAACAATTGAGTTTCAATCTTTTAAACTCTACTCACATATCGATCCCATTGAAATTTTTAACACTTAACAATGAATACTTCATTTTTAAAGTATTGTCAGAAAACGAACATTCAAATAACCTTCTGATTGAAAAACTGTAATAACTCAAAACAAATTGATAAATAAAACTTCTTGACAAAATTTCAGTCTTTGTCAAGTTTTTAACATCAAACTTCAGTAAATTGTTTTGAAAATATTTTAAAGATGTTTTAAATGAATTAAACAGAATATAAAAACATTAAAATAAAACAAATTTTCGACTCAATTTTAAAATTTTCTTTATTTCTTTTCAAAGTCACAAAAAATCATTGACATGAACTTCCTTGTTTTATCATGATCCAAATAAGAAGTTTTTCAAAAGTTTCTCTTAATGATCTAATTGAATTTAACAAAAACTAATTAAAAGAATACACTTCAATTTTCATTCGATCTATATCCAATTTCAAATTATTTTCTTCTAAATGAAAATGCTCTTCCACATTGTATAAAAACTTGTATTTTTTTCTTAGTTTCTAACGTGACATTGAAAAAAGCTCATGAATGATTATTGCTCACATTCCATCATTCCTTATCATTGTCTCTATCGTCATGCAATAATCTCAATTTTCTTTCTCTTTCTTAGTGTGTAATTTTGTGAAATATTGCTGCTAATTGTAAATGTGTGAAGGTTTCTCAAGGTTCCTTTTCTCTTTCTAACTCTAAATTGAAAGAATTTTTCCGCTTTTTTAAAATTTCTCATTTGCAATCATCTGCAACTAATTGGAAAAATTTTCACACTTAACTAATTTAAAATTGTATTATATACAATAAATGTTGAGCAAGAAAGAAAGAAATAATGCTTAATTCTCAATTATCTAGCAACATTGACTAGTCAGTCAGCCATGCACATCGTCTTGCAATAGATTTTAATCTTGCAATTGTAACAAACAAACACACACAACAACTCACATAAAGCATGCATCCATAAATATAATCATTTTGCTATATTGCTAAGAAAAGAAAGAATAAACTGAATAAGATAAAGAGCAATGAATAAGCGATGCAGGAAAGGAATTACATGCATACACGAATGCATTTTGTTATGTGCATGCGACTTTAACCTTGCACCTAATTATAGTCAGAGAGTGGCAGATGAGCGAGCGAGAGTGAAGAGAATAAAAATTGCATGAGAATTGCAAGCAAGCGAGCGAGTACAAGTGAGGGAGGAGACGATAGACATAGACAAGAGTGCACTTACAAGTGCACATAATCTTCTTTTGTGTGTATAAATTATATTTATTATGAAAGCAGACATGCATTGATTTTCATAAACAACTATTTTTTTATTTCATATTAAATTGCACTCTGAAATTTGATTTTTCTCTTTTCATACAGATTGATTTATGATGATAAAATTACTTGTGTTAAAGTTGTGATCTTTTGAACTTTAATAGAACACAAATATTAATTTATCTCAACAAACTAATTCAAATTTCAGGTGCGAGAGAAAAAATCGTGATATTAAAAATTGTAATAAAAAAATAAATTTCTTTTTCTTTTTACATACCTACTTGTTTTATACACAACTCATGAGAATGAGAAAAAAATGCATTTACAAGTCTACTCGCAACCTTGACTTTGAAAAGGAAAGAAATAAAGTTCATTTGACGGAATTGAATAAAAAAAGAAATGAAATAGAGAACAGAAAGCATGAATTGAACGCAATTAAAAAAAGATTATTATGAGATTGTTTTCTTTTTCATTCTCAATTGCTCATATTTGCAAGCAATTTATATTAGAATAAAATGGTTTCATTTATGCGCTAAAAATTGTTGACATTTCGATAAATTCATAAAACAGTTGATTGAGTTAGGAAAGCTAAATTTATTTCTATTTTATAATGTTACAAAATAAAAGGCTTCTTTTTACTATGGAATAAAATATTATTGATTTTAGTTTTCATTTTTTCTATTTTTAACTTTTATTTTAAACTCAACTTGGCTTCTATGCGAATCTAAATATCTAAAATAGAAAAAAATAGTTCAACTGAGTAAAATAATCCTAAAAATAATTAAAAACAGTAAAAGTGACGGTTGGCGCATCGACAAAAATTTATTTTACTGTTCCTGCATCTTCTTACATATCTTACTTACTAATCTAGATTAGTTATATCAATTTCAAATCTCATTTATTTCTGCCGGTGAATTGACAAATAACAAAGCGGTAACGATAATAAGAAAATGATGAATGAGAGTGAAATAGGAAGTGAAAATTTATTCAAGGATGTCATCATGTGATGTCACTTTAATCACATTTTTGATGTTTTAGACGTGCCAAATTTCACCTGTTACCGTAATTATGGCAAATAACTTAATTAAATTAATTTACTGTTGTTAAGGAAAATTATGCAATAAAAAATTGTGTGATTTTAAATTGTTACCTCATATTAAAATACTTACGACTGGATTTTCTCATCATTTTTTGAATTTTAATTCTCACTCTTGCCAATGATCATAAATAATATTTTATTATTATTACTTCGCTCTTTTCCTGGTCATTTCTGACTCATTGTAAACTTTTATTGGATAATTTGGTGTAAACGAGTTGTTTTAAGAGTTCTTAAAATTTTCTTTTACTCAATAGGACTTTATTATTTATTCATTTCATTGCACTACAGACTTTTTTATTGACCGGAAAAATTCAATTACAGGAAAACTCAAAAAAAAGAGAGAAAAAAATTAAAATTGCATCACAAGCTGAAAAATATATAACTTTTCCGAGGTCACATGAATGTGCGGCATAAACTATAAAATGAAAAAAAATATCTGGAAATTTTTAAGTAATAGGAAAATTTTTATTTTATAACTTTCCGATCTGTTTTCAATAAGGTTGATCATAAAAATAATTAAAAATTCTTTTAAATTAGTTAAAATTTAAAATCGTGAGGTAGAACTAATGTGGAATTTTTTATTGATTTGTTGACTTAACGGCTATTACGACTCAATGCAAATAAATAGTTTTGTTAATTAAATAAAATATTATGATCCAAATGAAAATTAAAAATGTATATAAAATGAAATTTTCAAGGACAAATGCAGGATGGTGTGAAGTAATTTTTTTATCGATCCAACTGAGAAATACTGAAATTGAAAAGACAAAGTTGCAAAAAAAAACATTTGCTACAAACTGCACAATTGCATGAATTTTACTTTCAATAAACTGAATGACATTCATTTATGGGAGAATAAAAAAACAAAAAAGTTGAATAAGCCCGAGAATGAAATTTAATGACTTGATCTAAATTAAATTTTTGAAACGATCGTTCCTTAAATAAGACATTGACTTAAAGATGTTTAATGTTTAAATCGTGAACAATTAGTTAAAACTGGGGAAAACAATTTTGTATATTTTATGGCTTTTAACCTCTTTCCTATCTGAAAAGTGAAAATAATTTTTTTTACAAAATGGACGTTCTCTTCCGAGGAGGATCATTTCAATATTTGCAAATTGCGTAGTTTTTCACTTTTCAACGAATGTGAAAACAACATTCATGTCGATGCCGCAAAAAAATAGGTTTATTCGACGAGAGGAAAATCTTCTTTTTTGCCTTCATGACTGAAACGAGATGCGCTAAAATGCAATTTTCTCAGCGCATAATCATTGTTCACTAACACATTTATATAATGTGCACTAGTGATGATGAGAAGGAAATGTCGTATTTGCTTCCGTGTAGAGAGATGCACTGAAAGCAGCAGCAGCAACGAGTAAGGAAGGAGCAGAAAAAGAGGGAAAACAATATTGAAGCTAATGTAGGTCAGTGAAAATTCACAACTACATATATAAACGTTGGCCTAGGCTGCGATGATGCTGTGCATATTATCGATTTTTCCTCTCTCTCTGACTGCTGCTACTACTAGTCACATTTGAAAATGTTTTCCATTTCATCATTAAAAGGGAAAGAAGGAGAAAAATTATTGAATTTTCATTTTGAAATCTCTCTTTTTAAGGAGCGCACTGCGCTTGTTGTTGAGACGTCCTTCGAGCTATTTTTTTCTCTTATTCTCCCCCCATGAGGCATAAACAGGAAGCTGACTTTCGCTCTTTAAAAAATTAAACTTTCCATTCAATAGGGTCTTTTTGCGGGTACATTTTTTATTGATTAAAATTGCAGTTGAATGTCTAGGTCATGTGAGCAAATGGCATTGAGCTTTCACATGAATGACGTCGATTGGTCGTTATTACTCATTTAAAATTCATTTTTACTTTTTCCTTGACACAATATCAAATACATAATCTATCTTTAATTTCTTTTCATTATAGATCAAAATAAAAATAAATTAAACAATCATGACGGAAACAAATTCATCACCGACACATTCAAGTGCATCACTGCAACAAGATTACGACATTACGCGTATGCGTGAAGATGATTTTGAGCGATTAGCTGTCTACATTGTGCCTGATGTTCCTTGTGAGCGAGGTTTACAAAACAGAGCAGAGAAAACTCTACCGAGAAGTCTCACACTCAAAGCTTCGCTGGCTCTTTCAACACCTTCACAACCTGTAAGTTTTTTGACTTTGTTTTAGAAAAATTTGAAATTATTTTTTTAATTTGATGATAATAGATTGAAGGTGTATGGAGCACAGGTGTAATTCCAAAAGGTACACGCTTTGGTCCATTTGAAGGATTGCGAGCGTCAAGTTATCCAAGTGATAAATCAGCATGGAGATATTTCTGGAGGGTGAGTTTAGTGGAATTTTAATGAGAAAAACTTTTTTTATTCAATAACACATAAAAAGATGTGATCTCATTTCTTTCTCTTCTATTATATTTGGTATGACTTCCTTATTAGTTGTGAATAAAATTCTTTCACATATTCAATCTAAATTGATTCATGTTTTTCTCTCCCACTCAAGGTTGACATAACTTACTTGCTTCATAAAAGAATTTTCTTTCTGAATAAATCCTTGAGAAGTTTTTCTCTTACTCTGTTGATCCTTGATGACTTTTTTTGCATTATTTTGTAAATATGTTTGTTTTTGCCAATGATAGAAAAGAAAGAAATGATGATAATAATAGAATGTAGAAAGTTTGTAAATAAAGAGAAGTTTTTCTACATTATATTAAATTTAATTCTAATAATTATGGTTTGGCAACAAGAATTTTTTAATCAACCAGTTCAACAATTTAAAATCATTTTAGAATTGTACAAACCTACATTTTGTAAAATTGTAGAAAATTTGCATCATTCTTAAAATGTTGAAAAATCTACAGAATTACAATTTGTGAAATTGTAGAAAAAAGAAATTACAAAATTATTTAGAAATCTAGAAAAAAAACTTATGTTGAAAATTTTAAGTCTAAATTTAGTGCTAAATTCAATAATAATCTATTTAAAAAAAATTCTAAACTACAAATATAACAATATTTTTAAGCGGAAATTCTTTTTGCCAAATCTAGCTAATTTTTGTACATAATTGAACATATTCTTTAACTTTCTTTTTCTTATTACTTTCATGTTTTTTCTACTCAATTCTACTCTCTATTATGTCTAACACCAACTTGAAATTATAACTCAAAATTTGACTTTTGTAAAAAATCTATAAAAATCAACTATCAGGTTCAGGAGTTGAGACATGTCTCATATGGAAATATTAAGGTACTTACTTATGCTTAGTAAACAAAGTTCATTCGACTGTAAAAATGTCTGTGAGACAGTCTAATGAATTTTTTAACAGTTTTGTATTTTTGTTTAACAGTAGATAATTAAAAATGTCATTGGAAAAAATAAGACAGAAAATCTTCACACGTGTAGCTTTGAAATATTTATTTCAATTACTTATCACTATGACTGTCCTTGAAAGTTGCTAACTTAATCTAATTAGACATTCCATTTTTAACTTATTTTTTTCTTTTTCTACCTTGTTTATCCATCCAGATATTCAAAGACAGCGACTTTTATTATCTTGATGGCTCCGACACATCGCACGCGAACTGGATGCGATATGTTGCATCAGCATATAATTTAACGGTAATGAATCTGGTAGCGTGTCAGCACCAGGAGCACATCTACTTTTATACAATACGTGATATAATGCCAAATGAGGAATTGATGGTATGGTATTGTCGCGACTTTGCCAAGCGCATGGGCTACGACATTGATCCAGAACGCGCTACTTACTCTATTTGTAAGGAAGAATCTTTAAAGAAGGCCGTGACTTATGCTATGCCTAAGGCAAAAATTGCACCTGAAATCGCCTTTAATCATATGAAATATGTGATGGGTTTACATTTACCCAATATTAAGCGATCGGGTACAGGTTCACCACCACCACCTGCACAGCAACAACCACAGCAAAAAATAGCAACTCATCAAACCGTACTGAACTTGCGCGAGACACACGAGGTTGTACGTGATCGATCGCCTATTAGAATAATGATACATGAGACACGTGTTGTTGCTGGAAATGGTGTTGACGACACAACTTCAACAGTGATTAAACAGCAACAAACACAACATCATCATCACCATCAGAATCAGAATCATCCAGAAAAGGAAGAAGGTTCACCTAAAGATTCATCAGCACCATATGAACATCAACAATTAACACCAAATGATGGCTCAGTAAGATCTGATGAAGGCTATCATAGTAATTACCATGATGAAGGATTCACACCGCCCGAAGACTCGAGTGATAGTGAAAGCGAAACAAACTATGTTCTAGACTGTTCACAGAAGACTATTGAACCGAAAGAGACTGCCGTATCAACAAAGAATAATCTTAATAATAATCCTAATTGTAGTGGTAATGTTAATCCTAATGCAAACAACCTTGAAGCAGTTGTTGTAGCATCAGTCGATGGCAAGAATGACTATCGAAAAGTTAAAATGAAGATGCCGTTAAAATATGAATTTAAAAATAAAAATTCTACAGCATCAAAATCGCCTGCATCATGTGAGACTGAATTGACAGAAGTGATTGGTGCTGATGAAATTATTGAAAGTACACCATCAGTTATTCAAATGAAACCAGCTACAAGCACTGTAATTGTGTTAGAATCATCGACAAATACAATTATTCCATTAACAAAACCATATTACGAATCAGAAACGAGCTCATCATCACCAAATGCTAATCATCATCATGCATCAGCTGCTTTTATGCGTTATACACCTCCAACATCGAGTATTTTAGAAACAATTCTCACAGGCAATCGATTAGAACAACCAGATCCATCGAGAAGACAACCAAATGCAACACCGCCACCAACTTCACCAACTGAAATGGCATATTCATATAAAAAATCTCAACGCTATGGCAACGCTTGTAGTCCTGATTCGAGCTCAAATCCACAACCACAACCTGCATTAACTTCACCTCCATCTCCGCCACAGATTCTGCAAATGACAAATGTCAACCACAGTAATCATCAGTCGTCACCACCAACTCTTATTTATCTAAATCAGCAGTCTACATATGAGACTAGCAATGGCAACCAAAGAACATCACCATCATCATCGTATGCAACTTATAGTATTTACTCGAATAATACATCGCTATCAAATGGCAATAATGGAAATAATGGCTCATACTCACCGCCATTAAATACAGGACAATACGAGAGATTAACGTCATCATCGACAACAAGCCATCATCACTTTAACCATCACAGTCAATTACCGCTTTCACATCCACTTCTTCAACCACTTCAACACATATCGACTGCACGTGATTCACATTCACCGCATTCCCCGCCATGCAGCTTAAGTCCCGATGGTGAATCATATTCGAGAAGTGGTAGTCCATTATCACCTGAATCACCTGGTAGTCGTGGCTACAAAAGTTTACCCTATCCACTTAAAAAAAGAGATGGAAAAATGCATTATGAATGCAATGTGTGTTCAAAAACTTTTGGTCAACTATCAAATTTAAAAGTACATTTGCGAACTCACTCGTAAGTTTTTAAAATGAAAAATTATGAAAAGTAAAATAATGGTTTTTTTTTCTTAATTTAGTGGTGAACGTCCATTCAAATGCAATGTTTGTACGAAATCATTCACACAATTGGCTCATTTACAAAAACATCATCTAGTTCATACAGGAGAAAAACCACATCAGTGTGATATTTGTAAGAAACGCTTCTCATCAACATCTAATTTAAAAACGCATTTGCGTCTTCATAGTGGACAAAAACCATATGAATGTGATTTATGTCCACAAAAGTTTACTCAATTTGTTCATCTGAAATTACATAAGCGGTTGCATACAAATGATAGACCGTATGTGTGCCAAGGCTGTGATAAAAAATATATCAGTGCATCAGGACTGCGAACGCATTGGAAAACAACAAGTTGCAAACCAAATAGTCTTGAAGAGGAAATGTCCATGGCTGCTGCTGCTACCAATGAATTTTTAGGTAATTTTTAAAAAGTTTATTTTTTAAATTTTAAAATGCTTTGATACTTTAAGAAACTTCAGGTTGAAATTTTTTTAAAATTTTTTATTATTTTAATCGTAGATAAAGATCATGATATGGAGCGAGCAGAGCGAGAATTATATGAATATCAGCATCATCCATCACCGCCATCACCACCATTGCAGCATCAGTTGCAACAATCACCACAAGGCATGCAGCATATTGCACCATCTCATCCACATCTTCGTCATGTTGGTCACCCACAGACTTCAATTATTTGCATCGCTCAGCAGCAATCATCGCCTCAAGCACATCATCATCAGCAGCCAACGATAATTGCCACTAATCAGACACAATCACAAGTACAAAACCAACACCAGCTGCAACAGCAGCAGTCAGACGTTCAGATGCATGAGCAAATTCAACTTGTAAAAAAGGAATCACATTATCATCAGCATACAAATGGCAGTGAAATGCGACCAAGTGTTATTGAATCAAGTCAGCCAATGGTCATTGAATGCACATAAGCTAAGCGTAACATGATTGTGAAATAAGAAAAGAAAAAGCTTAAAAGTTTTTTTATGTTTGTTGTAAATAGAAAGAAATTTTTTTATAATTCTTTCTTGTTGTGTTTTAAGATGAAGCCTTTTTATAGAATCTAAAAAGAAACACCTTTTTTTTGAAAATGGTCGAAATTTGAAATTCAGCTGTCGAAGGAGTTTGTTTGTGAGAAATAATTTCTCTTATCCCATATACTGATTACTGATGGGTGCTAAATGTGAATACGAATAATGAGACTATAATGATAAAAATTAATTTTTAAATGTAATTCTACGCATATAAAATGACTGATACTTTTTAATTTTTTTTATAATCAACGATTTACTTGTTTTTTCTCTATATTAATGAAATGTGATTGATTTTCACATTGAAACTTTTTTCTATCTTTTTTATTGTTTTTTTCTCTCTTTTATCTGCATACATGTTGAAATCTTCTTAATAGAAATCAATGTTTTAAAAAAATAAAAAATAAATATTGAAAAATTCTCACATCTGGCTAAAACTGAAGTTCTTGGGCAATGCAAATTAAATTAAAAAAACTAATTTTAATTGCATTGTTTGAGAACATTTTAAAAATGTAAAGCAATAATTGTAATGTAATGGATCAAAGATACCTTATAGTTACTATTAAAACTCATCATATTTCATGAAACACATTATGTAAAAATATATCATACCATAAAAAATATTCAATAGAATCAAAATATCATAAATATTTCACTCATATTTTGTAAAATCTTGGAATATTTTTATTGAAAAAATTGACAAAAAGATCTCATAAAATAATACTTTCTTAACTTCAAAAATATTCCAAGAATTGCAAATAAAGTTCTTTTTTTCCATCACATAAAATAAATTATAAAAAAATAAATTTAAGAGTGAAAATTAATTCACAAAAGAAGAAATTTTTACCATTACATAAAGAAATCTTGAAAATTTGAAGAAAAAAATCAAACAGCTGAAGATTGTGGTGCTTTTAGTAAATGAAAAATAAGAAATAAGAATTAAGAAATTAAAATTAATAAGATAATAATGTAGCTTAACAGACATTTTTTCAATTCTATCAAATAATGGATGACACACACGCATATGCATAATATCAATATACCTTTTTGTAGCAAATAAAAAAGAAATTTTTATACATTGAGAGACATCCATAAAGAAAAAATTAATTGTTTAATGTTGTCATGTGTTTTTAAATAAAATCTTTCTCTTTTTTGCTTTTGTACAGACTCACAATTTTACTAGAAATATAAATTATAGATGTCATTTTTATACAAAAAAGTCAATGTAACAAAAAATTCTTTTTTTGTACATTTGTTGATCTCCTAATTTCTCTTTATTTCTATTATCTACTATCACCACTTTTTTCATGCCTTCATTCATTTTATTTTTAAATCATCAAAAAATCCCACCGGTTTATTTCCTTTCATTATTATGTTAATAGAATTATAATTTAACCAATAATAAAAGAAAGAATTCACATAAGAGAGGCTTTACAATAAAAAATAAACAAATCTTTTTTAAGTTACAATAAAAACACATTTTATAAAATCAAAAAAGATCTTTTCTGTTTGTTGAAATTTGCAATTTATTGTGTGTCGAAAATATTGCTTTAAAATGAAAGAAAAAATGCTTTTAAGAATATTTAATATGAGAATACCAAAAAAAAAGACGGAGTAAGAAGAATAATTTAAAAATTGATTCACGTATAATTGGTGCCTTCCTTAATAATGAGTATGTATGATCGAATTAAAATTGAAAATGTTAATTTTATGTTTACTCTCTTTAAATGATAATTAAATCATTGTCTAATGACACTTCATTAACACACTTTTAAGCTTTATAATTCATCTAAATATTTATCTATCATAAAATTTATTCATTCATCACACTTTTCAAGTTTTTTTTGTCTGAAACAAAATATAGAAATTTGATAATTTAAAGAACTGATAGTAATTAAAATTTTTGATCTTTAAACTTTTTTTCTAAATTTTAAAATATAACAAATTTTTTTTGATTTAAATTTAAATATAACCGTTAAATTTTAAAAATAGTAAAAACGCACTTATTAAAATTAAAAATTTAAAAATATTAAAAGGAAGAAAAACTCGCAAAATTTGGTTGAAAATGTGCCCCAATAATTGATTGTTTTTGTTTAAAAAACTTTTTTTAAGATAATCAATCATTGAGGAAAAAAGAATTGAATAATAAAATACTGATCATAACATTTTACCTTTTTTAATGTACCTTTTTGGAATATGAAAGAATAAACTAAATTTAAATAATAACTTACATACACATTTTGCATATATAATGAAGCATTGATGAGAGAAATTAAAGTAACTGATTAAAAATACCTAAAAACAGACATACGGAAATAATAAAATTTTGTAGAGAGAATCATATTGATTTCTTACATTATTTAAGCTTCTTCTTCGAAAAAAGTTATTTAGTTTACCTGAAGAATTTTTTAATCACAAAGTTAAAGTTATTTTGAGGTTAAAAAGTTCTTCAAAAAATCTGTTTACTGTCTTTTTAAATAATAATAAAAATAATGATAAATAAAAATCAGTGATTGGATGTGAAAAAATATGAAAAATGAAATGATCTTGAGAGAAATTTTTGGATTCTCAGTCTTGCATACTTAATAAGGAACAGAAAAAATATTTAATGATAAAATACTATTTTATTACATAATTTAAAAAATTGATAATAATCGTAGCTGTAACTTAATTTTTTTTCCTATAAAGAATAGATGTAAAGAAATCAAAAAGAAAACTGAAAATTAGTAATTAGAGATTTAAACAAAAATGATTTTGTCTAAGCAAAAAAAGAAGAAATGAAAGAATTTCAAATAAAAATGAAAAACATTTGACTAAAAATTAAATCAAAAACTTTTAATCTGCGATGATTTAAAATTTTTAAAAGGTTAGATTAAAATTTTAATCCGAAGCTTTTGAAGAGCTTTTAAAATTATTTCAAAATCAAGTTCAAGATTTTAACGGTAAGAAATATTCATTTTATTATTGTCATTGTTTAAAACAAATGACAAACAAAACCATTAAATTTAAAAGGAAAAACTATTGTGATGATTTTTTGAATTATTTATTACAAAATGGCATATTAATATTTTATTTTTCATCAAAAATGTTTAATTTGATGAATCGTGAGTTAAACAATCGTTAATGACATTTAAACTAATTTCACACGTCATAAAATTGTCAACAATTTAAATTTCTAACATCATTAAAAGCTCAATTAATCATCAAGGTTTCATTTTTACTTCTCTGTAGAGAAAATCTCACGCAATAAAGTTCCGAAAACTCGCGATCGTCCAATAACAAGTTGAAAAGGAAAAAAATTGAAAGTGTTACATTGACCCTGTATAGTGAGAAATAATAAGATTTCAAAGAAGCAAACTAATGTACAAAAATATGATGAATTATTGTGTTTTTCAGAGTTTTATGCTTTTGTATGGTCGAAATAACTGTAATATTTGCAAGATCTCTTTGAATTCGCAATTGGTTTGAAATTTTTCATGCAGGAATTTGATGATGTTGAACATATAGTGTAAAATTTTACGCATTTTAAGAAAATAAAATATTTGCAATGTTTTTTATCACTTTAATTATGTTTTGGAATTAGAAACTTACTGTATTTTTTTGCTTTATTATTTATATTTTAACGGGCAAAATTTGAATTTTTCGTTAATTCAAAATAAAATCAAATGTCTTAAAATGATGTTTATGATTGAAATTTTATAAAATATGTGGTATATAATTAATTAATAAATTTATAGATTATCACATTTGAATCATCTAAATTATAATATTGATAATTTATTATAATTTTCTCACCCATTAAATAAAAGAATTTAAATTCTTTGGAAAAATTGTGTGATAATCAGAATTGATAATAAATACTTCAAATTTTCTTAAGAAAGTGTCTTTAATATTTTTTTAGACTAAAATATGCTGAAAATTTTAGCACATTTAACTGGTTCTTTAAAATATAAAGTGTATATTCAAAAGAAAAACATAATTTTTAAACAGTTTCATTTTGAAATATCTTAAAAATGAATTTTTCATTGATTTAAGATTATGCAATTTTTCTGTTTTTATGCACATTAATGTTGCTTGCTTAACTATGTGCACCTTATGAAGATTCCATCCGCAGCAACAGCATTCATTCCGTTTACTTTCGATTTCTACATGAATTTTTTTCTTCTCTCACACTCATTCAAGAGACACTCGCAGACAGACTGGTGTGTTTAGTCACTTTTGAACCGTCGTACTGTAAAGTTGTGGAAAAAAATCTTCGAGGACGGTTTAGAGAAAAAAAATAGTTGTTAATTAGTCATTGAATTAATCGCAGTGTGTGCGTGAGTGAACAATGTTGAATAGAATTCAAGCAGGAAAAAAGTTGATTGCGAATTTGCAGCAATTAAGTAGCCGCAATGTCTCGGCCACGATGCAAATTAACGAAAAAATTATGGTCAAAGCTGAGACAAAAAATGAATGGAATCGTGCATTGAGCGAGGCTGAAAAGATTGTTGGATATCAAACATCATTTTTAAGCTTACGATATTTATTAAGTGATGAAGTTACAAATTTAGCATTACATATGAGAAAACTTGTTGGCAGCACACATCCTCTAGTTTCAACTGGAAAGTAAAGTGTCAACTATTGCTTGTATAATTTAAAATCGCCTTATTGATATTCATCATGAAGTGTGAGAGAGACAAAGCATTAAGTCACTTAGAAATCTGCCTATTGCATACCGTGAATACTTATTTACTCTCTCATATGTTTATTTTGTTGTGTGTTTGCAAACAATAAGGCACAATTTGTGGCTTTTAAATCACACAAAAAATTCAATTTAACAGAGAACGAAGATGTGATGGAATTCGCTGAGTGAAGAAATTTTTATGTTAACACAAGTTTATGTTGAAATGTTGACAGAATTTTCAAAGTTTTATTTAAATGTGCATAAATTGAGTGGAAAATTTGTTTTTATGAACTGAATTCCATTCAAAGTGTTCAAAAACTTTAAAAAATAAAAGAACATTTTTAAATTTGATTTCAACTCAACATATGTAACTGGTTATTTTAAAGAGTCATAAATTTTAACTTTCTATTTCATTACTACATATCCAAAAAATAAAAATATTCTTCACTTTTTTCCAATTACTATCTTACATACCATACTTACTAATTTTCAATATTTCATTAGTAACAACAGAAATATATTTGGACTAAATCATTATGACAAAGTTGTCAATTTTGTTTTTTGCTTCATTGCACATTCAACAGTTGTTGTATTGAAATATTTTTTTACGCAAATAGATCGCTAATTTATGGACAAAATAATATGCAGACATGGGGTCTAATTGTCCTTCTAGTTTCAAAAATGGCTGGTCATGCTGATGGAATACTTGAATCAGAGCAAGACAAGAGTGCTGGTGTGTTAATGTCACAAAGAACACTTGCAGAAGTTAGTTACTATCATACAAAATTAATTCATATGTCAGAAATTAAAAGAATATTTTGTTATAATTCTTTAAGGTAGTTGAGATGGTTCGAACAGCCAACATGATTCACTCTTCGGGTGTTCTAAATTTACAACACCTTCAAAAATCAGGCAATGACTTGTCATTTGACTCGGACTTGATTTTCGGAAATAAAATTGCATGTATGTCATGGTCATTATCTCAATGTTTACATTAATTCACAAATTAAAAAATTTCTAGTGCTTGGTGGTGACATTTTGCTTGGAAATGCATCAACACAAATGGCGCAATTGAAGTGAGTTGAAAAAACAACTTTTTAAGTTTTAATTATTTCTAAATTGTTATTTTGTAAATAATTTAGAAATCAAGAAGTTGTCGAGTTAATGTGTACAGCTGCCAGAGATATTAGCGATTCACATTTTATTGGTGATCGTGATGTTCAAAATAATCCACTGCCATGGGATCCAGTTAAAAGAGCAGAAGAAATCAGAAATACTACAGACATTGAAAGTGAAGTTCAAGTTGATGAAATTGACAACAAACAGCCGTTTAATTTACGACTAATGCTTGGAGGTCCAGAAAGTGAATGGACAGTGAGACATACATTGGCTAATGGTACTTTGCTTGGTAAAAGTTGTCAAAGTGCATTAATGTTAGCAAAACAACCAGTTGAGTTGCAAAGACAAGCTTACTTCTTTGGAAAACATCTCGCACTTGCATGGCAGGCCAGCATGGACCTTGAACCATACAAAACAGAACTGCCATTAGGTCACAAATTGAGTCTTATTTCAGCACCAATTCTTTATCATCTACAATATGATGCTTCAATTTATGATGAAATCAAAAAAGGCATGGAATCAGTTGATGATGTAAATTATTATAAAATACATAAGGAAGTCTCAAGAGGACCAGGCATTGAACGCACAAAAGAGTTACAAAGTAAACACACACTTGCTGCAATGACAGAATTATACAAATTTCCTAAATCTGACGCACGTGAAGCACTTGAAAAAATTATTCTTGCCATGCAAGAAGACTAAAATAATTAAGTAAAAAAAAAAGTATTTTTTATTCGTGAATTATTGTGGCTATATTAAAAGTTTGTTTATATAAAATTTCTATAAATGGCAAGAAAAAACTTTACAAGTCAATTTAATTCGTTTACATATGAGGTTAAGCAAGTGAAGTGTTAAAAAATACGAATTTAGACTTCCGTTAAATAAAAAACTTATATTGTCATCATCGTCAGCAAGAAAGACACAATCTTAAAATGAGTCAATGAGTGGAGAAGAAGAAGAGAAAAAAAATTCGAAAGTTATTGAAGATTTAATTTTTCATCATGAATGTGTTTTTTTTTTTTGTAAAACTTGAGAGTAAGCAAGCCAAATAATAACTCATTTCTTGCCGCAACGAGATACACACTAGACCTGTGTTGATGATCATTCATTACATGGATGACTGTGCTTATAACATACAAAAAAGTGAAATGCTTGTGATGATGATAAAACTTAAAGAAAGACACGAAAGACAATTAAAATTTTTCGGACAATAATCATTAAATTGAGCTTAAATCTTTTTTAAAAAGTGAAGTTGATTTTGCAATAATTCTTTTTAAATATGATGAATTAAATTTTCATGAATGCATTCAAACTTATCAAATGACAAATATTTTCAACCTAAAAATTTTCACTGATAAAAATATGCATGGAATTTTAATCTCTTTCACCTAAAATTTAGCATGCATCTTATTGTCTTAGAAAAAAATCTCTTTAACTATTTAATTTGACAAGCTTTGAATATTTAAAAACCAACACATGTTATAAAATATTCATGTATCCAACTTTTCATTTTTTTGGAATTTCTCTTCATTCTTCTCTTCAACTTAAAAATATAAAAAAAGTATTTTAAGCATATTTAATTTATGTTCGATAAGAAATGAATTTACAGTTCATTTTTATTGTATTTTTATGTTAATAATATCAAAAATATACAAATTTTTATTATTTCTTTGGTTACAAAATCTTTGGATGAATTATTCTTTTCTTTCTTCACACAACATCTTCGTTTTATTGACACTTTTAGTTGTTAAATAATCAAACAAAGTCTGCCGATATTGAGAATGTGCTAAAAAATTTTCAACAATCTACAACTTCTGTCTCTTCATCATCTTCTTCCATATCATCGCCATTTGAAGAAGATGAAGATGGCGATGAGAGCAAGGTCATTTGAGAATCTTCTTGATGGTCCATTTTTGTTCCGTTGCTGTGCTTCAATTGCATATGTCTCATGAGGTCACGTCTTTTAAGCAAATTTTTATTACAAATGTGACATTTATGAAGCGAGTTATCTGATGATGCACCATGTTCATTACTTTGAGTATGCAGCCTTATGTGCTTATTTAAATTTGATGGATCTCCAAATGGTCGGAAACAAAATTTACATTTTAATGGTTTAAAACCTAAACAGTGAGTAAATGAAATAGACAATTAGTTAATGATCGTCATACTTTTATTATGTAATTTTAAAATCAAATCTTTTTAATTAAAAGTCTTTTATGGCCTCAGTCTCATTTTCATTACCAGTTTGACTTTTTTTAATTATGATTGACATTCAAATTATTTTACGTTGTCAAAGAAGCATGAAATTATTGTATTATGAAATTTTAAAAAACCATATTTTATAATAAATTGAATGTCACATTAAAACAGTCAAGTTTTCAAGTCTTAAAATTCTTGAAATTTACAAAGGAGTGTTGTTGAAAATTTAAGTGTTAGATCCGCGTTTTTTTGTAATACTCATTCAGCTTTTAAACTGAAATTCTTAGATTTTTTTACAACATGATATTTTAAAATTAGGAGTAATAATCTTCGTATTGATAAAAATATTAATTTAATTTCAATTTATCTTTTTTAGGTAAAATCAACTCACCTGTATGTGTTCGAATATGTATTTTTAAGCCTAAACAAAAAAACAAAAAAAGATTAATTCACATCTTAATTACGACGCAAATATTTTAATGCTTACCATACTTCCGCGAATAAAGTTTGCCACAATAAATACACAAGTGTCCTTGCTTACTTGTGCCCATATTACTCACTATAGTTTCAAGATGAGCTGCGGCAGCTAAAGCTGAATCATTTGCAACGGCTGATGGCAAACTTGACATCATTGGAAGCATGGAGGTCGGCGGTGATGGAGAATTTTGTCCACATTTCATTGGCACTGGTTGAAAGGCAGAAAATCTAGAAGTAGTCGCAGTTGCGGAAGTCGGTTGAATCATTGCATGATGATGATGATGATGATGAAATGGTGTTAATAATTGCTCAAAATTTCTCGAATGAATCATCAATTTTCTTTGATGTCGAGAGAGTAGCTCCGCTTGTAGTCGCTTCCATATCACATTTTCATCATGCTGATCACAATTTCTCGCCAAATGAAGTTTAAGTGGATTTGGATTTTCGTATGTACGACAACAATGGTGGCAAACGTATTTTGTCTGACCTGAAAGTGAGATTTTTAAAAGAATAGAGGAGAAAAAGAAGAAAATTATGATAGATTATGAAAGTTTCACTTCGTATATTCGTTTTATGGTGTAAAATGTAATCGAATGAAGGAAAAGAAATGAATTATTGAGCATATGAGTTTTTAAATTACCTTGAATATTTCCTGGAATTAAAAATGGAATGCCCATGAAACTGATAACTTCTTCCGAAAACCACAGCAATAATTCTTCATTGACATTCATGCTCTTAATAGCCTTGAGTTCTACACGATCTTCATGAAAGTACAAAATAACATTTGCACCAGGAATATCATCAGCAACTCTAATATTACGTATCCAAAATTTATTTCTCAACATTGGATCTTGTGGCACAATGTGACCATCAATGTTATGCATCATCACACTAAATCTTTTTGGCAAATGACTGTCAATTAACACTTGATCAAAATTATATTGATGCGAACGAGCATTTTTTTCAATCACTTCGCCTGCAGTTATGAAACTTTCACAATTATTTCCATTTGAACTTCTCAATAAACTTTCAATTTCAAATTGAGTTCTTCTTGAATTTCTCTCATTATCACCATTAATTTTTAAATGAAATTTATTTGATGATGCTTCAAATAAATTAAATTGTGATGCAATTGGAAACATTTTTTAAAAATATTATTTGTACTTTTTTAACACTAAAATTTAGGACATGTGAGTCCTTTGACTATCAAATCACTTCTGACGATCCTCGCAATAATGTCGCTAAATTTTATTTTAAATAATCAGGGTAGTGCAGCAGCATGTGGAATTTTCATAAATGCAGCAAGTGCACAGAATCTCACGCAAAATTCCTCTTTTTTGGCTTTTTGTTCTGCACAGAACTGTGACTAAATAATTAAACCATTTATTGGTGAGAGGATATTAAAAGCACTAAAGATGAAAGAGATATCAAAAATATGTTAGAAATTTCCAACATTATAAAACACGTCTGTCTGTCCCTAAAATGTTCTATAGCAATGATTAAACAGCAGTTTTTGTCAACTTTCATCCCTTCATCCTCTAATAGCTTTCTGTAATATTATAATTGCAATGTTAATAAAATAAATAAACACCACCCCATACAGCAGTATAAGTAAATATACTACACTTCATGCACCATCATTTTTCACTGCACACACCAAGTGCAAAACCTGTGTGTCAACCCTCCCCGTCTCTATACAAAAAATATATATTTCTTCCCCTATCATCTAATCAGAATCAATTTATGGCAAGTTAGCTTTATAAATGGAATTTTAATGTATCTTCCTCATCTGATTGGAAAAACAAAATCCTATAAGAAAGAAGGAAGGAGGGAGGTCCTAAAAAAATAAATAATTTTGTATTTGTGTTGGTGAGTTGATATGTTAATTCGAAGGGTTGGTTTATGCAACACATTTTTGATCTTTTGTACCCGATAACATCAATTTTATCCTGCTTTGATCACCCTTTCTTCATGCTATAAAATGTAAATACAATAGAAAAGTTGATTGAATAATTCGTCGTGAGGTTTTTATATTTTTTGCTTATATTTTTCAGGGTTGTATTCTCATGGTTTGTGAAATTTGCAATAAAATTTTTAATTTTTGTTAACAAATTGATATTTTAATAAAATAACGATTTATAAAAATTTAAATTTTTGTAAATAACGATTCTATGAAATTCAAAAATTCAAAATAATTTTTAACGAAAAATTAAATTTTTTATCTTAATAGAATTTTCAAAAAATCAAATATCACATCCCTTACTTTTCTACAGCTATCAATAACATCATACAATTTATCTTTCTTTATTTCAAATAATCATCAGTGAATATTTTAATCTCTTTCTCTGTATTTATTCTTTTATAGTGTGTAATGTAATAAGGTGCTTACACGATCCCCGCCTAGTGCTTGCGGTACTCACTGCATGCTATTCGTTTAATTGTGCAAACACAAAACACATGTTTTTCATGATCATTTTTCACAATAAATGCAATTTTATTGACTGCTGTTCCGAGCAAATAAAATGCATTTGATATTTTTTGTGATTGAGATTGTCATCAAGAGATATTTTTAAATCTGATTATTGCATTAAGAACTCATTGTTTACATTAATAATAAAATATTTAGAAAAACGAGTTGTACATAAGGGCGTTTGATGGTAGTTTGATGATAAAGTTCTGTCTATATTTTGGACAAAGATTTTGCATGCTCAAATGACTTTGACAATCAATTAAGATGAATTGAACCGCAAGCATTTAATTATTGAAAACCGCATTACATAATTAATATCATCTGCACATCAAAAACACTTGTTACATAAAATCTAAAAGATTATGCTCATATTCTAGGGTTGATTCAGTTCACGACCTGCCTCATATGCAGGAATAGCATTCATTTCCACATGTCGCTTGCTGCCATGACGAATCTCAACCAACATTTGATGAAACAATAGCAAAAAGAGCTAAAATTGGCTATATAAAGTCATTAGAGCAAATCCACAAGCCGTGCAATTCTCAAAAATAGAAGAAAAGCAGGCTGCATGCACTCATGTTCCATAAATCAATTAGCTATGGTTTCAAACATTTGAAATTCATCATATTTATTTTACATTGAGTGAAATGGATTGAAATGTGTTATTTTTCTGCAAGGATTCTTGCTTGGGAAATCCATCACATGACATTCCACTTGTTTTTACAAATCTGGTTCTTCCCCTATGGATTAAAAAAAAACATCCCTTCGCATTTTTTTTGTTAATTTTCTAAAATTGAATTTTAATATTTTTCTAATATCTTTTGAGTTCACCATGAATGAACCAGGACCACTACGGGAAAAGACTATGTATAAAGCAGGTGTAACCATAAAACTTTGTTTTAATTTGAAACAGCAATTTTGCACAGACATGAGAAACCGCATGCTCTATTGAGTGGAAGGCTGGATGTTTTTATGAAGGGATGAATGATGACAAATTCATTGTGAAGGGATGAATGATCATTGAAGAACACAATTTTTTACGATTATTTGATTTTTGATGAAATTTAAATTTTTTATTTAAAGAGAAGTGAAAGAAGGGTGAATTTGTTGATTTAATTAATTAAGCGATTCCGATTTAAATTGAAATTTATTAAACTATTTTGCATATTTGTTATGTTTCAATTAAGTAAGAAATTATTAAATTCATATGAAAATGAAAACATTATGATACGCATATCGCACAAAAAGCATTCACCTTAACATACATCATGCTTAACAATGACACTGATCCACACAAAAACTCTCAAAAAGCTGAATTTTAAAAACATCAAGATAAGAAAATTGATTTTTGTAGTTTAACAATTGAAAGTAATTATGGTAATAATACAGCTCACAGGTGAGAAAACACTTGCACTGGTTATCTAATAAGATTTAAACGTAAACTATATCAATTACAATAACTTATTATTTATAAATACATTTATCACTTGTCGGCTCATATTCATTTTCTCATTTAAAATGATTTTAAATCAAACAATAAATCTCACATAGTTTGCAATTTCTTTTGAGGCAGCTATCAGGGTTACTTGCTGAGTTGGGTGTGAGACTCTTAATAGTTAACCTCATTTAACTTACAGCCCTGCTACAAGTCAAGTCTTTCAACTGGACAACGGCGCTATTGCAAAACCTTGAATTCAAAACAAACTCAATAAGCGGACATTAAGAAGCAAAACAAGAAAAGCAGAAAAAAAGTTAGAGTTTACTAACAGGCTATGAAATTGAATGAATATATCAAATTGTATTTTTACAAGCACACAAAATCATAACTTAATTATAAAAAAGTGAAAAAGAAATGCCTACAGATTATAAGATTAAAATTTATGAGAATTTATTTCTATCATACTTACTTTCAGTTTTATGAAGAGATTAAAGCGCTTTTAAATTATTTAACAAATTGTATGTCAGTCAGTCACTGAAAATGAATATGAAAAATTTCTTTCTTTCTTTCATAGGCAGCACAAAAAAATGTGAAGTAGAAGAAAAAGAAATTAAAATTACAGTCATCGGTGTACCGAAATAAAATTGAAGTTTTTTTTGCAAACGATAATAAATTAAGTTACCTCTGGGTATCGACACATTAATATACATTATGTACACCTACTTAATCAATATAATGAATTAGAAGTGAGAAAAAATCATGCATGTATAATGTATAAGATTAGATAATATAACAATGTATTTTATGACCCATTTTATAGAGAGCAATGAATGCAATGAAGAATTCACTTTCTTTCGATCATTTTAAAATGTTGATCGATGTCTGGCCAATATTGCTCTATTGATTTCTATCGTAAAATATACACTCAGACTCTGTAATCTCCCTCAATTTACCAGCATACTTTTAATGAACTTTATTGGATTTTTAGATTTCAAATGAAAAGATAATTTTTTTTACTCTCACTTGTGTGTCTTGCGAAATCTTATTGAATCCAAAAATAAATAAGAAAGAAAAAGTCAAAAAAAAAATGAAATTAAATCGACAATCGGGTCCAACTTGCATTCATGATCATGTAAACGAGTGTATTTAGTGTGTCAGTTTGGTGCGGCATTCTTCAATTACTATTTATCATTGTTACAGCGGCACGAGTAGAGTGGAATTTGTTAAAAAGGTGTATGGATGGCATAAATTATGAATAAAATATTAAAAGTGTTATTCATTAAGTTCTTTATGTCGCATTTATTTCATTTTTATGCATATTTTGACATTTATGTACTTACATACTTTGTATTATCATTTAATGTAAGCTAATTACTCTTTTTGATTGACTTTCAAATAACAAATTACACCTTGATATGTTTATTACCTTATTAAAATTTATCAATTTATTTGCAGAATGTATGTCATGCTGTAATAATGAATAACCTTGCAAGGTCGTCATTGTTATTAAAAATATTAGAACATTACGTGATTAAAATTGTGGGCATGAAATAAACATTTAAGGGAGTTTCTGATATTTCAGCACCAAACCCTTTTTAAAAAGTTTGCAAATTCTTTTTTTTGTTTTCTTCTCCTCTTTCGCATGTTTCGTCAAACACAGACTGAAATTGAATCGCATTTACAACAATTGAAGAAAGATTAAATTAACATTCAAAAAAACTATGAAAGATATTTGTTGCGGAATTCTTTTGCCTAGCTTGTCAACAATTTTTTCTCTCTCTTTGCTATGAAAGACATCATCAACTATTGTGTGTGCGAACATTTGCATCGCTTTCCGATGTCTCGTTTTTCTGGGTGAATTGCAAAAAGCAAATTTTAATTGTTTTTTTTTCGGATGATGAAAATTTGCATTTCAAACATTGTGGTTGACTTAAATTCCATTAATCATATTACAGAGGCATAAAATATTTTTTTTCTCTTACTTTTCTCATACATGAAACTTTTACTTAAATTGAGATGGCCAAGGCAAATTTTGATCGTGTAATGCACATTTTTATGCGAATATCTTGAAAAAAATACGCAATTGTCATTAGAAGAACAATTTTGTGTGGTATTGAAAAATGAGTTCGTGGCAATCTAAACAGAGATGCGTCTTTCTTATTTTGTATATTGCATCATTTGAATTGAATAAAAAAATATTTGCCATTAACAACTAATATTTTGAGTTTTGCCTACTGAATCTACCATAAAGAAGAATTTTAATGGAAATTATTAACCATCAAAATATTGCAAACATAAAGTATTCAATAGTGATGAGCATTTAAATCTTTTATTTTCTTTTTTATCCCAGTGAAAATTTTTATAAAATAATGAATTATAAAAATTTGAATTTTGAAAATAACGATAATTTTTAATTTAAATTTTGCATGATCGTTAATTTTAAAATAAATTGATTTTAATTTAAAGAAAAATATACTCACTTGATAAACGAGCTTCGTCTCAAATTTAATCATAAAACGATGCAAAAGAAGCGTGATGATGAAGTTGAAAAAAAATCAATAATAAAAATTGATGCATAGAAAATGCTATTATACGCTTACAATGAACTAAGCATAGACTGTCTGAATGGAGGTATCAAGAAGAAGCAAGTTGCGTTATATTACGAAAATTCTTTGATCAATTTGACATAATTCGGTCATGGAAGTTCATGATCTACTAATTGGTGCCTTACGATAATGAAAGAGAGCAAAGTAAAGTATAGACCTACACGTAATTTTGTTCATATATAGAGATAGAGTGCATAGCTTGGACCTGTCAAAATGAATAAGAGTGAAAATACAATCACTCTAATTTTGAAGGTTGATGCAATCGAGCATAGTTGAAATTTGTTGATTTTGTCATACAACTGATTAAACGACTTATTTACAAATTTAATGACATGCTAATCTTATTTACAAATATTTGTAAATCTGTTAAAAATTAACACTTTTGAATGTTCTTTTTTTGATGATAAGATGACCATCAATTATTAACTAACAACAACTTCCGAAGACAATTTTCAATTAGTGACATCAATTTTTTTATTAAATAATAATCTGATAACTTTTAACTTTTCTCTCTTTTGAATGCTCTGCTTCATTCGACACTTTTCTCTCGCTCACAACTCAAAAATGAAGGTGGTGGTTCAAACTCATTCATAATTTTATTATTTTTCAGTTGGTGGAGTTCAACAGCAACAACAATAATTGAAGTAAAAATGAGAGAAAAGTATGAGACAGGGAGAGTAAGAAATGCAGCTACCTTTTGCTATAAAAACGTAATGAATTAGATCTAGTTTCATCAGTTTAACTTTACTTCACCATTTGAACACAGTATTAAAAAAATAATCAAATTACAAATCATGAAAGTGGTAAGAAAGTGAGAAAATTTTGTGAATTTAAAAATTTAAATTTGGGTAAATTTTGCAGATCGTAGCTTTATCAGCAGTTCTTGCAGTCGCTAGTGCCATTCCAATTACTGATTATCATCAAGACCATTACTCAACGACACCAATTCCAATTTTGAAATTTGATTCACAACAGAATCATGATGGATCATATCAATATGGTTATGAAACTGGTAATGGTATTCAAGTACAAGAACAAGGCTACATTAAGAATGCTGGAGTAAAAGATGCTGAAATTCAAGTACAACAAGGATATTATAGCTATGTTGGACCTGATGGTCATCCAGTCTCATTCTCATATATCGCTGATGAAAATGGTTTTCAAGTTAAGTCTGATGCTATCCCAACACCACCACCACTTCCAAAAGTGAGTTCATTTTTACCAATAGTTAATTAAATGAGAGCGAAATTAAATAGCGATTAAAAAATACAATCGCTTTAAATTGATAAATCTTACTTAATTGTACAAAGTTACAAAATTCAATTTTTTTCTTCATTATCTCATATGAGGCAAACCCCTTTCATGCTTAATTTGCAAATTTCACTCTCTTTTTTATCACAAAAGATCTTTAAATTTATGTAATCTCAAAAATTTCATCACAACTTTCTTTCATTGCACAGGAAATCGCCGATGTTTGGGCAAGAATCAATGCACAACCTCAACAATATCAACATGACGATAATCATCTTCAACAATCACAGCAACAGCAATATTACAGCAAGACTTATTAAAACACGCACTCAGCAGTCACACCAGTAAGAGGCAAATTTAATTTAAATGTAAATAGATGCTCCACTGACTGCAACAGAAAAGAAAATTGTTATGAATTTATAAAAAAATTTAATTAATTTTAATGTGATACAAAAATGAGATAAATAAAAATAAATTTTTTTTATTAAAAATTCAAAATGATTTATGATTATTTTAATTAAACTATGGTAGTCATTTTGATTGATATTTAAATTGTTATATATAGTATTTACTCTAGACAAAGACACTCAAAGATCATTGTGATTTTTAAAATCTTTTAGAATCTTTTGTTATCTTTCATTCTTTGTGGGATATTTTGAATGTTTTTTGAGTGTTCTTGCCTGGTACTTTTACATTTGGTATTATAAAGTTTTTAAATTCAAATTGTATCTACAATAAACTTAACTGCTGCTGTATTAAGCTTAAGTTTTAAAAAGAAGGTTTGGGTTTGATAATAAATTATTGATATTAGGCGAATTTTAAACTTTTTTAGAATTTTAAGTGAAAGTTTGGTCCTAACAAAAATTATATAATGAATATTTAATTTTTTTTATCAAAACCTTGTTTCAGATAAATGTGTTTTAAAATGAATAAAATTTTTATGTAAGGTTCATTGAAATTCTAATTTTTGTGTTCAAATACATTTGCAAAAATTTATGACAGAATCAATTATTATTTTGCCCCTAAACTATCATGATTTATGCAACATGAAATACTTTTATATTTGTAAATATCTAAAACCATACAAGTTGTTTCATCTAAACTATTATACAGTTCAACAAAAAATGATGAATTAAGCGATTCACAAAATCAATAATATCGGATGAATGAAAAGATAAGATATTTTAACGATCACCTTTTAATAGTCATATATAAACACAAAACGAAAATGAAGACAAGCTGAATAAAAAATTAGTTAAAACAAATCATCATTTATGCAAATTAAAATCAATTCACAAGCGTCGACACGATTTTAATATATCATTAGCAGCACTATTTAATGGATTAGTTTTTAAATTTGACAGATCTTTAAATTATTCGGTATCTCATTAGTTTAATCGAAATGATTAAAAAACTTCCGAATCCACAAGCAATTTGAAAGAGTGTGCTAAAAATTATTTTCTACATTGTAAATGCATTGATGTTGCTTATTGGTTAGCGGAATTTGTGTAGAGAATGTAAACACAAGGGAGAGAAAAAAAATTAAAATGTCAACAATGTTCGAATGCAGTCGCAATGAAAATCAATTTGAAGTTTGTTACAGCAGCAGCAGTAGTTGCAGCATCTGCTATTAAATGTCATTGATGTCTTAATGCATGTGATAATAAATTATGACAAACTTAACACGTTAAAACTCGAAATATGAATTATTAATTTCTTACACAATTTTGTCATGCGTGTAAAAGTTCTAATATTAGAACTTAATTTAACTGGAATTAATCGTTCAATAATCGTATTGTGCTGTTAATGAACCTCTGACCACATAATTTTACACAAATACACAGACAGTGGTAAATAGTGTGCTATTTATTGCTTTGCATGTTAAAATGATGAGCATTTGTATTTTTCGTTTGAAAAAAATATTTTATTAGAAATATGCATAGATAGAAGGGTCAAGGACGGCAGTTTATGCCAGCTATAAAATATTTTTCTCCGTGCATATTGAAATATTAATTTTTAATACTTTATTTAATAAGATTATTATATTCATGCATAGTGTATTACTTTATATAGTCAATAATTCATTCATCTTTTTTTCGACTTCAAAGAAAAACTTTTTCAAATTGAACAGGTATTTATGAACATCACGATGTTCAACATTCAATGAATGGACAATTTCAATTTTTATAAATTTTTATTCAATCAAAAAGTTTCCATAACTTGCAGAATTAATACATTAAAAAATACTTTACTTCAAATACTTAAGCATCACATTACAATCTTGTTATAACTGGCATAAAGTTTTTTAGATTTGTCCCTATAAAGTCAAATTTATAAGCGTTAAAAAAGAAAATTTATAAGTGTCATAAATTTTTTATGACAGTTATAAAAGTTTTATAACAGTAATAAATATTTTTATAACTGTCATAAAAAATTTATGACACTTATAAATTTTCTTTTTAATGCTTATAAATTTGACTTTATAGGGACAAATCTAAAAAACTTTATGCCAGTTATAAAATATTTTTCTCCGTGTAAGCATCACATTACAATCTTGTTATAAGAAATAATTTTTTCAACAAATCTCGTTAATGCCACTACCACATGTGGCTTTAACATGAACTTCTTCATTTACTCGCAATATATTATTTTAATTTTTCATGGCTTATTTTTATTCGCTCCTTTTTTCTCTTTAAAAAATTAAAATTTATGATCTTGATGAAATGCCTTTTGTTGACTTTTTCCAGTTTCATGGAGATTATGCAAAATTTTTTAAATTCTTAAAAATAATTTCCAATCTTAGTAAACAATTCTTTTCAGATTTGAAACAAACTTTAACATATTTTTATTATGAATAAAGTTGAAACATCAAAAATGCAAGAGCGACTGATATCATCTCCTTGGAAGTTTGAAAAACAAGCCAATTTAGAAGAAACACTTCAATTGACAGAAAGAGATAGCAATAATAGTTTATTTGATCTTGAAGGAACTGCTGCAAGTGATTATTATGAATATACAAAAAGCCGTCTGTTAGAAAAATTAAGCATTGTTAAACTCGATTCAATTTCAATTTCACCATCATCAGCAGTTTCTGGCAATGCTCAACATATTCTTAATCTCAAGCAAGAATTCACTTTTCCTGTTTCAAATTTTATAGCTCAAAATGAAATTGGAACACAAACTGTGAATCTGATTGAGACTCGAGTTAAAACGCCTTATCCAACAACAGTGTTGAAAAATTTGGAAGAAATTTCACTGCCGCCTTCACGGCCCAAATCTGATCCAACGAACACTTTTTCAAATCATGATTTATTTGTGCCACGTGTCACTGCAGATGTAAAACCAACTTTACCGACTCATTTTAATATGTGCATTGGTGATGGAATTGAAAATAATTTAAAGCAAATACAATATAATGCAAGAACAATTAATGGCAATGAAACACAAGAAATAGCAATTTATGAACAAAAACCAATCGAAGAGTTAAAAATTAAGAAGTCAGCCATGTTTTGTTGCAAAAAAGTTATTAGACCACAAACGAGACATCGCCACAAGCCAGGCATTGAGAATAATACACCATCAAGTTCTGAAAGTGAAAATAAGTTACAGAAATTGCCAATGAAAATTCATAAAAAATCTTCAGAATGTTCTGTTGAAATGAAAGGAAATCATTATCAAAAGCTCAGTAACGTAGTTGATCAATTGCAAGATCACAATTGGGAAATTTGTCATGAAGGCTTGAAGAATTTTTCAGCTGTTGCGAATTCAATTTATTGGGATAGTGAAATGGGTATGAAATTTATTCCAATTATTAGCAGGAAACTCATTGACTTTTTCAAATCGCCAAGATCAAATTTATGCCGTACAGCATGTCAAATCGCTGGTGAATTTTTCCTTCTTGCCAAAAGTACAAAGCGACCAGAATTTGATGAAATGGTTGACATTTTGTTATGTCGAACTGCTGATCAAAATCGATTTATTCAAAAGGATGCAAATATAGCACTTGATAAAATGGTTCAAAGCATTCCAATTCAACATTCAATAAGGGCAGTTTGCTCAAAAGGACCTGATAATAAAAATCCAATCGTAAGAGCAACAACAGCTCGACTTTTAGTTAACATTTGCAAGCAAGCTGGAATTGAGCAAATCGTTGGCGTTGAAGCAAATGCAAGAACTCGCAAACGAGTGTTGACAAATTTAGCAAAATTCCTTACTGACAAAAATGTTGAAACACGACGACACTCAGAGAAACTTTGCAAAATGCTAAAGAAACATAAATTTTTCAACGATTATTTTTTTAAAGAAATTGAGAACAACATGAAAGTCCCACTTCGTAGAATTCTCAACAATATCAATTAATTTGTGACTAGTTTTTTATATACATGTTTCAAAATTATCCAAATAGACTCAATAAAAAAAGAAGACATAAGAATATTGCCGCCTTGAAAATGAGTTTTTTTTAGTTTCTTTCGATATTCATCAAAGGTTAAATGTCATGGAATTAATGAGATAATTTGTGATTAAGTCATTATAAGATTAAAGACTTCATTAATGAACATCCAAATAATCTTTCTCTCCTTGCTTTAATTTGCAATTTGGTCATAAAATGAGAAAGATGAAATCTAACGGTTTAATGAGTACTCTAACTTTGATTTTGAATGACATTGGCAAATTGTTCCCAGGAAAATAAATAAATTGAAGATTTTTGCATTAAAATTCGCACCACAAAAAAAATGTTGACAAATTAAAAGTGAACGCTAAAAGCGTGTGATCTTTAACGACTTTTTTACACCATAAAACGTCGCAAATATTTATACAAAAAACTAAGCGAGGAAGATGTTTTTTTAGTGTAAAAATGTATTGTATAGTAATCGTGACCTTCAACATTACGCGATTTTTCCTAAGCTATTCATCAATCGAACTCATGGGAGATGTGACTTTAGAGCAAACAATTAAAAATAAATGAAATGTTAATTTTAGATGCTTTGTTTGTGTAGGATGAATGTGAAAATTTTTTCCTCTCTATGTAGAATGTTTGTGCAAATCAAAAATAAAATTTAACATGCTAATCCCTCGATGAACAAGCGACTTTATAAATGAAATTGAAGATCATCAGTAAAAAATATAGAAAATGTGAATATTGACGACAGTAGCAAGCGATTTGTTGGTTAAAGTTGCGCCTTACGCGATCAAATTCAAAGTTTTGATTGTCATTTTTTTACAAGTATAAACAGACAATTCTCACATGTCATTATGAATTAAACTCAAATGCTTGATTTTTATTGTTTGTTTGCAAATAAAATGAGATGTTTTTTTTTCAAAAAGTAAATTATTCATTTGCCAATAAAAAGCAGCAATAAGTTAGATTCACAAGAAATAAATGTACTAAATTCAGACATTAAAATGTCATTAAATGATTTCGCATCGCGCAGAAAAAAAATTCTTGCTCGTAAATATATTAAAGTCAAATTTGTTTGATGGAAGCACTTAAGTACTTAATTGAATTGCTTTTTTCTTCTCGCTTTAAAAGTTTTTCATGTGTTTCTTTTGACTTTTATGTGTATGTTTTTGCTCTTTTTCTGCGCAGTTCTTTAGCACACTTTCATTGTTAGATTTTTTTTCTAGAATTTCAAGGGATGGTAAATTTTATTAAAGCAATCTATCATATTTAAACATTTCCTGAATTTAATGTCGATTTACGAATGAATATTAATTTCCGACAGGACATTGAGCTTCTGTGATTTAAAATTATTAAACTTTAATTTCAAGCAATTAAAAGATCATCACTTTATTTAAATCTATCTTTTTAACTCATTTATCCTAATTAAATGTATCATAAACAAGTGTCTTATCCTCATCAGTAAATTTTAAACTTTGATTCATATCGAAATTCGTAACCATCAACACAAAAAGGTCTTCATGTAGAGATTTTCGTGAAATATCAGCTGATTGATCTGACTTAATTTGACTTTAAACTCCTTTTTCGATCACGAATTGTTTGATCACACGCGTGTATGAAAAATTGCATTAAGTTCATGTCATTTCATTTGCAAATTGTATTTTTTCTTTTCAGAATTTGCCATTGCAAATTGATTACAAACATGTGTTTCGAATGACAATTGATGAGAAATTGCATGATTAATTTAACGTTATTTGAAATCAAATTTTACTCATCATATGAAATGAAAATCAAAAAATATAATTGACCAAAAATGAAGAAATAGGATTCAATTTATCATAACATTGTGCATTACTTAATTATCATTGAAAACAGTTAAATCAATGTCAAAAGTAATACTCTCAAGTAAGAGAAGCTGTAATAAGCCTATTCAATTAAATATAATAGCAAAACACATGTACTCACGATGTTGTTTATCTGGTTACCTGTGAATGAAATTCAATGAATGAAACTTGTCGATTTGAATGTGATTGAACAGTGGCATCGCTCTAGTACTTGTACTTTAACTCACTATGGCTATTGTAGCCTTTTTTCTCATAAATATTATATTTATTGACATAAAGGAGAGAATTTGTATACTGCTGCTGAAGGCACTTCTGTCGATTGATGAATAAAGCAATTTTTACACATGGAACTTCCTAAAAATTTGAATGAATGAAAACATTTATTAGCTTGTTTTTTTTTTCTTTTCTCAGTTCAATTAATTATGAAATCTATGCGATTGCAGCTGTCATCGATTTGATTTTGAGTAAAAACTAAACAATCATGAAAAAAAAGGTTCATCGAATTTTGACCTTCAACTTAACATCAATCTACAAAAATCATCTGTTAATTACAATTGAGACTTTTTATACACTTACAATTTTTTTGTGCACATCAGTAAATGGTAGGTAAATTCCCAAATGATGGTCTTTTAAAAGACCGTGGACTTTATGAAGCCGATCTTATAGAAGGAGAAAAAATTAATTTTAAATTTCGGTGCGTCTAATGATTCTCCATCGGTTTTATTGTTTCAAAGCTGTCTTTTTATTATTTTATTGGCATAAAACATCGTAGTCAGTGATGCTGTTAGACCACAACAATACCAGCAAAAAATACATGAATTACCTTCGCTATTAATTCCATTTATTACGCGTAATACCTTACAGAGATTGTCTTCTTATTCTTGCTCATCGTGCCGCAAGACACACTATACTATGGCGCTTATAAAATTAAAAGAAGAATGAAAAAATTGTGGACATGAGTAACATGCTATTAAGTACGCCAGGCAGCAAGAAAATAATAAATTTTTGACCATCTCTTTTGTTGCTTTTCATTAAAGCTTGTGCATCGTTGTCTTTGACATGCGAGGAGAAAAAGTTTTTTTTGAAAGTCTCAAGTACAATTACATTTTGCCAAAATATTTCAAAATTCTTTTGATTTATTTTATTTTGGAAAAAAATTTATTTTTAAAAAAAAATCATTGCCCATATTTACAGTTTAACCCAATCTTATGAGAGACATGACATAGATTTATTTTTCATGTAACATGATCATGAGACAATGAAAGAATGAAAGAGAAGACAACAAAAATAAATGAAAACGAAAGCGAAAGTTTTATCCGTGTGCTTCTTGAGCTTGTTAGTCATAAAAATCTTCAACACAACATCAACAATCAATAAAGACTTCATTAGATTATTCAATACGACGATAGTAAAAATACCATCCAGACGATGTCATATAAGAATCGATTGGCAAAAAAATCATCAAGTTATTTTTATTCTTGTTTACCAAAAAGTCTCTTCTCTAACAATATGCATGATGATATGATGATTTACCAATTTGATCACACATCCCTGATCACATCAAAAAAATTCTCATGTCTTTGGGACTTAAAACAATAATTAATTTAATCAATTCTCTAAAAAATAATGAGATAAAATAAAAAGAACCGTTTGGAATCTTCTTAAAATTAAAACAAAGCAAGTGTTTGAATTGTGTTTGGCTCATTAGTTAAAATTATCTTAAAATAACATGACTGTAGTCAAATGATTCTAGTTCCGGCAATTCAACAGAACAAGTTATAAACAATTGTTTGATAACCGATGTCAAATGTCCTCAGCATGAGCTTACAAGCTAAGTAGCGATGTTATTTTTGAAGAGGACAAACAATATGTGACAAATATTCTTCAAACCGCTTCTCTCACCTTAAACCACTATGATCAACCCAATGATCAAGTGTATGCGATAAACTTTTCAACTCTTGACATTTTTCTAGTTGTCAATGCGGCAGTAAATCTTCAAATCAAAAGAGACGTTTTGATGATGATTGTCATGGCAAAAAATATCCGATTTGATCATACTCGCATACTTGAATGACCTCAAATGCGATTTTTATTCAATCGAGCTATGAAAATTAAAAATGAGAGAGCCATTTCGGCTATTTCGTTTAATGTTTATTTCTTTGATGCTTGAAAATTGCAGGCACCTTTTATCTTTTATTTAAACAAGCTCGTTCAAGCGCATACATCATCATTATGAGTGATTATAATAAATTTCTCCTCTTTATCGGTTCGATAATGAGTATTGAACAGTATTAATCATACGTGTAAGTGGTGAAGCTTTAATATTTTACCGATAATTATTTTTGGCAGCGTCTGAAGTGTGAAAGAAGCCTTGACCCCCATTAACAGCTCTTTTGTTTACAGTCATCCTCACGTGTATCAATAATCAATTATTTAAATTCCGATGAACAACTTCATTGCTCTCTCTCGCACATTTACCATGACTCAAGCTTGAATTTCTTGTTTGCTCACGAGAGCTAGAACAGAGATTTATGATAATCCATAAACGATAAGCCAATAAGCTAACTAATCACATTAAATTAACTTTTTACCTTAAACCAATTATTATTTAATTTAAATATTTTTCTTCATCGAATATTATGCATATGCATGATGATATTTTAATTCAATATTGCTGAAAAAGAAAGAAAGATTTACAAGAAAATCTTGTCATTTTATGTCAATATTGATCCATGGGAAATAAAAATTTAAAATGATTTGTGACGTGATTTCGCATGTTGTTTATTTTTAAACAAACAAGTTTTTGCTTGAAATGACTTTTTATAAGCTTATTTGTCTGTCTATTTTTAATTTATGATATTGTTTTTGAATATCTATATTTTAATTACACAAAATTAAATATTTTAAATTTTAAAATGCGCTCTAAAATTAGTTTTTCTGACGTTTTGAGTTTTATTTATAAAAAAGAAGCAAAACAGGAACATTAGTGAGGTGTGTCATAAGTGTGTACGATGTTTTGAAAAGGAATGATACACGCGTGACATTTGACATCTTTCGTCAATAATAATCACATACTGTTTTGTGATGAAATTGATGAGAATGTCCATCGTATGGCCAAAAAAGGATCAAAATAATGAGTGTTTAATAGTAGAGAAAGAGTATTAAATAATTTAGCAGCATGGACCATTGATATGAATGTCAATCATCCATAAATAGTCAACTATATTTAAAAATGAATTTGCATACTATGTGTTGGTGTGTCAAATTGCTGCTTACCTCAAGAGAAGTTTTTACTCGCCGCTTAATTTAATAATTATTATAAAGTCAACAATTAACATATAATTATTTTAAAGATCAGAGATAAATTTTTACATGATGAGCATTGCTTACAATTGCCCTTGATTCATGACATGCAGTAGCTTTTCTATAATGTGACATAAAGCATAAAAAATTTGATGATGAGAAAAAACTAATTTTTCAATGTTACTCATAGTTGGGTCAGTTATTCTTTTGAAAGTTATTAAGTGAGGGATTTATGGTCGTTAATAATTAATTTTGTCTAGTCAGTGAATGTGAGATGACACAGGTCTCGATTAAACGTAAAAATTTCTTCACATCACCCTCAATCATCTTAACCACAACAACTGCCATCATCATTATCCTCAATAATTTTTTACGCTATTTTTGCACATACAAAATAATTAAATGGCGAGACAGAGAAGAGTTAAATGAAATTACAATTACATAATTTTTCTTCAGACTCATTCCAGCACGTCATAAAAGACATAGGCAGAAACAATAAAAAAAATTTTTTTTTAATAAATGTTTACTACTTGAGGAGTCTTTCTTTTTCTCTTCGCTCATCTGAAGTCGTTCGCCTGCTAGAGCAAAAAAAATACGCGTGTTTTGTCATAAAAGTCACTAAACATTATTGCTGAAGATGATGATGGAGAGAATACGAAGGAGATTTTGTAACACACGAAGCCCATAAGGTTGGGTTGTGAGGTCATCAAGGCGCAAATAAATCAATGAAGTCCAATTAGTAGGAGAAAGATTATGTCGGATAGTCACATAATGTTATCAAAGAAAGCAAATCTGCAAAAAACAAAACTTTTCTTTAAATATCATCACATAAAATAAAAACAAATGAGAAGAAAATGCAAGTTTGTTGTGACAAATTTATGTGCAGTCAATGAGTCAGCTTAATGTCTTAATTTTGTGTGCATACAAATGACTCCATTAATTTACTTACTTCTTTATAAATTTTATTCTTTATTAGGTTAAAAAGAAATTTTCTTCTTTAAATAAAAAAGTTACAATAAATTCCCAACAACATTCCGACATTCCACAAAAGCATCAAGTTTCAATCATAGCTCCAATAATTCTTGTTTCTAAACTATTCAGTTCTCTTCTTTCTCACTCTTATATCATTTTGTTATTCAATATAACAATCATATCCCGTCGTCTCTTAATGGATTTTCATGGAGCAAGATCACGAACCATATAGTATTGCGTTTGCCAATATTAATTGCAATCTAATACTCATTTTCATTTCTTATACCACCCATATGAATGAATAGTCATGCAGTGATTCATGAAAAAAAGAGACAATATACACACGGTAGCATGAGAGCAATTCTCTTTTATATTGTCACTGCAATTTGTGCACGTTTCCTTTCAATATCATTTTGCTGTCTATAATTTTCATTTCATTTATGAATCACATTTATGATGATGATATGTGGTTCTCGAAAGTCTGTCATTACTCACTTTGAACTTTTCAAGCAATTGATGCGAGAGTTGATATTTAGTTCAATTCATCGACCTCATTAGACGTTGAAAATCGATTTTAAACCGTTTAAGTCAGACAAATGGCTCAAAATAGTCATGATTTTTTATATGAATAATGAAAGTGAAAATTCAAAAAGATTTTTACATTGAAGACATTTTTATATTACCCATAAAATTCATAAAATTGTTTTTGTTTAACAACTTAAATTAAAACAATTTGCATTTAGCACTAAGGAAATTAAACATCTTTTAAATAAGTAGGAACATGTCTGTTGTTATTTTTACGATCAAAAACTATTAGATGCCAATCATAAAGCTCAAAAAAATCATCAAAATTAGCAACCTAATGAAAATATTCTCAAAAAATCTTAAGGAGTGGAATCTTCATAGCAAAAGAAACTTGATATTTCTCCAGATTAAATATTTCACCATGTCCTTCTACGCAGTGTCTGTATGAATACCCGAAATTCTTCATACATCAAATAAATGTCACATTAATAAAATTTATTTTTTCATATGAAATGCAATCAAGAAAGAAACGTCTTCATAAGAGCCATTTATAGACAATCTCGAGTGCTTACTTCTAATACATCATTTTTGGCAGTCAAGAGTGGTTGTTTCCTCTTCAATTGATGCAGGTAGATGTGCTTTCGCTTGAGATGTTTTTTTTACTGAAAAAGGCGTGAGACAAGGATCCGTCTCAGATATTCTTCATTTTTTATGTGAATTGATGCTGTAAATCAAAAAGTCATCGTCCATCATCAAATTCATTTATCGTCGTCTGAATACGAAACAAAAATACTCTTTCTAAAGTGTAATGTGTATGTTTTTAATTTGTCGAGGTCGCGTAAGCATTTGCATTGCCATTGTTCAGGATGCTCTTCTTCTTCCTATCTATTGCCAAAGACTGTTGAAATTATTGCGTATTTTTTATGAACCATTATAATATTGATACATTCGCACTAGGCATCATTGTGAATGTTCTCATACGACTCATAAGTGCGATAATTGCGAGCGGGTTTTAGCTTTTATAAATTTTTTGTAAAAACAATTTAATGGCAAAACATTAGAAGTGGTAATATCATGAAATCTTCTCAGCTGATCATATGAGATGTCATCAATCATTTATACGGGAGGTTATTGCATTAAGCTATCGATGGTTAATAAAAAAAGTTTCTCTTACGAAAGTGATAACATCTTTATAATCTTTAAATAAGATTGTAGGTGTTGTTACTCTCACTTAAATTTATTATTTCTAAAAGAAAGAAGCCTTATTTGATTATTTATAATATTTCTTAAACATTATATATGGAAGCGCTCAATTGCATAAAATGTAAATATATATGAATCAATAGTGAACAACGATGATGACACTTTTACAATATTTCTCTATCTTTTATAATCTGTGCTTAACATTTTCTATCATATAATGTACATGCATTTAAATCTTTCTAAGCTTCGCTTAATTATTATTGTCTTTGTAAGCTTATAGATTGTAAATGATTCACTAGATGAAGTCTCCAGTTACAGATGATTATTTTTTATTTTATTTTAATTGCGTTTACTTTATGAATGAGTCGTTTTGTCAAGTGCTGCTATATTGTAGTTTCCAGGTTTAGTTTCAACTTTGAATATTTTTTTATGTTTTGGTATGAAGTTTAATTGACTTTTAATTTTAATGCTTTTAAATGTCACACAAAAAGAAGCTTATTATTAATAAAATTCACATAAAAATGTAATATTACAAGATTGACCTGTGTCAAATTATCCATGGTCATTGAAAGAAAAAATTATCGATGACAGCGATGAACTTTTATATTGAAGTCTATGCGTGTGCTCCATGCTATGTTTATTCATCCAGTATTTAAATAATGATCATTGAGTTGCATCAATTCATCATTTATCTCATCTTTTATGACTTCTTCAGATAACTCTACAAAGTAAATGCGACTTATGGCAAAAAAATTAATTTGGTGTCCGCTGCGACTGTGGCGGCAAAAATTCTCAGAAAAGATTGTCACGAAAAATGAAAATAACTTGCAGGTATCTCGGACCGAAATCAACTGTTAAAGTTGTATATCAAGCGAGCAAGCCAAATGTCGTCATCGGTAAACATGCGAATAACAGCAGCAGCAGCAGCAAAAAGTAAGCTAGCAAGTAGATGGATGATGCTGACGATGGGAGATGTCTGGTGATGTGAGGGGAGAGAGAAAAATATAAAGAAAAGATAAATGTATGTGTATATATGTGTTGTGTTGTATGAAGATGAGCAACGTTCCTGAGATGAGAGCTGTAGACACATTAATGTGCTCGCGCGCGCGATTTTTTTTTTGGCATTCGAACTTTTAACTTATAATAATATTTTTTTAAGCTAGTAAATGTGCTAGTAGTGCTTTGTGCTATGTCACATGTAATGCTGTGCATGCGATGCTGTTGATTGTGTGAGTTACTTTATTTTTGATGTATACTATAGACACATCTCCGCTTGTATGTTTTTAGGGATTAAAATAATATTCATTTTTATAAATACATTTTTATTTCATACCGAAATAGCAAAAAAGCTATGGTAGGAAAATCATATAAAAGCAGCGGAGCTTATTCAGTTTCTATCATATTAAGATTCTACTCTTAAAGAAGTTAACACAAGTTGTAAAAACAAATTTTAAAAACTAGACAAAATGAAATTCATGGTGAGTTGCAGTGCGATGCAAAAAACTGTGGATTAAATTTGCAAATTAAAAAGTGAAGAATAAAAAGCATTTTTGTGTAAACCAAAGGACTTTGAATTAAAATTTTTTGGAGTGAATTCAAAAATATTTTCAAAAAATAAAAAATATTATTGTGAAAAAAGACTCTAGAAGCTACTTAAAATTGTGCAAATATTTAAATAAAATTTTAATTGTCATTCAATTTTCAAACAACGGAATTTGCTAAATCTACAAAAATAGAATTTGTTTTGAAGTGCAGGAACTAGGAAGAATTTTTATTTTCTGCCAATTCAAGAAAAAAAAACAAGTTGAAAAGTTGTTTTGATTTTTTGGCAAAACTTGAAATTTTCTATTTTCTCACCAAAAAAACTTGAAATGAAGCACAAAAATATTAGCAAAGTGTGAAAACAATTTGAATAAGCAAAAAAAGTCACACAAAATAATTCTTCATTGACCAAATCAGATGACCAAGAGTAAAATGACACAATTTTAATTTATTTTCACAGATCGTATTTGCTTTGTTCGTTGCATGCGCATTCGCTGCCCCACAAAACAATGTTGAGACACTTAAATTCGTCAACGACATTCAAGAAGGTGGATACAATTTCTTGTAAGTAATTTTTGAACTTCAACTTGAATATTCACAAGCAATTACAATTTAAAAATAATTTTTTATTTTCTCATACTTGTTGCAATTAGGTATGAAACATCTGATGGACAAAAACGTGACGAAACTGGCACATTGAAAGATGCTCCACCAACCCCAGAAAACCCAAACAACAAAGTTATTGACATCATTGGATCATACGAATTCACCAGCCCTGAGGGCCGAACATACAGAGTTGAATACACATCAGGAGTCAATGGATTCTTGCCAAAGGTCACCATTGTCTAAATACTTACTCTCACATGAAACGCCATGAATTCAGCTTCTCAAAAAAGTTGAATTAAATTAAGATCAAAGTCAAACAAATACTCAATCAGACAATCTTTTGTACATTTTTTACTCGCTTTGACTCTTTCCTCCACCCCTCTTGAAAAAAAAAATCCTCTACTTTAATCGATCGTTGGCGTCAACATTCACGTCAAAAATTGGAATTTGACGAAATGCCATCAGCAGTAAATCACAAAATTGTTGTGAGTACTAAGTAATGTTGCAAGCTACGGTCAAATACTTTTAAATTTTTATATGTGAGATTTATGCTGTTTTAAATTGTACAATAAAGAAGATGATGAAGAAGTTTTAAGAGAAAAAAAAGAAGTTGTTACACAGAAAAACAAAACGAAGACAGTTTTTTATTCATTCTTTGGCACTATTGAATAATTTCTTCTTTGCAGTCAATCGTCAATTGGATATTTTTTAGGAGAAAATATTGAATGAATGAAAAGAAATAAATACTTTTTCGAGTATATGAATACTTACTAAAAGGAGATATTATGAAATTTATATAATCAAGGGAAAGTTATTATATTTCTATCTCAAAAATATTTTTTATAAATAACGGTTTAAAAAATTTATATTTTGAATTTTAGGTTAACGTTATATTTTAAATAAAATTAAAACAATTAATAGATATAAATAGGGACTTAAAACAGTTTTAAAAAAATATTTGTTACAAAGAACGCTAAAAAAATTTCTACTTGAGTTTGAATTCATTTGAAAATTTTGCAAAATTTTCGTTACAGTCATCATAATTGTTGAATTCCTAATAAAAATTTTTTTATCTCGCTTTAAAACTTTTGCATTAAATAAAATACTCATATGATCATCCCTTGAGATATTGCCTACTAAAATTGAGTATAAAAAAGATTTACATAAGCATCGATCAAAATGATGAATCAAAGGTAAATTTTAACTCATGATGACCCTTATGCGGAGGTGAATTGTTCAATCGATTTTGTTTACTGTTTGATGCAATTTGATGCAACACTTGATCATATATAAACAAGTAAAAAAGAAATTAACATGAGTTTTATCATGCGGCACGATCTCAACACGTCTCATTTTCTAATTTAAATTTTTTGCACTTTAATGTTATCGTGTGCCATTTAAGCAGAAAAAAGTATATGAAGGTAAGTGATGCGGGACATCTCATTTTAATGAGCATTATGTGAAGAAAAGGTTCATTTTACAGTGAAATATTAATGCCATTATTATAAACAGAAAATGAAAGAGAGACAGCAGCAATAGTGATGATCCAAAAGATTATTATCTTTAACGTAAGACACTTAACATGACATAACACACACATTGCTCAAGCGAGTTCATTCACTAAAGTTCACTGTCAAATGAAATGAAAAGAAAGAGCTTCTACCTTGACATGCCGCCGCTTCTGCCACTTTTTTTCTTTCTCAATTATGTGGAATTTCTTTCAACAAATTTTGCAATTCAACACCCATAGTTTTATACTTATGCATTTTTTAGTATGAAAACAAAATAAATAAAATTAAATAAAAATGTCCATATAAAGATTTTTAAAGCGCATTTTTATTAAAATTGTTTGAATGCATTCTTTAAAGAAATAATTGAAATTTTCCATTGATGATTTAATTGTAACGATTTAAATGCTAGATGTTTGTAAATGCTGTTTTTTGAATTTTTGAAAGAAAATAATTATTATTTTGAACATAAACAAAACTAAAATTTGCGAATATTCAAAACAAAGGACAGAGACTTTTGTGACTTAGTTAGAATATTTTGTTATTTTTTGGTTTATTAGAAAATCAGACTTTTAAGAATTAAAATAAATTTCTTTATTAAAAAACTTTGCTCAAAAAGTTACCATTTGTGGCATTTACTGCATATTGCTTTGAATTGTCATCAACAAGCTTTTCTTTTTCTCTTGTGTGCCGCGTTTACATTAATATCTCGCATACATTATTAAATTCAGTGCTCACTCACAAGTCACAATGACCCAGTGTGATGTGTTGCGATCGCTCCAGGACATAAAAATCGTTTTATAATCGCAATTCTTCTTTTTTATTGCACTATATGATATTTAATAAACATCATTTTAAACTCATCATTATGTCCAATATAAAAATTAATTAATTAATAACATTTGAAATGGAGAAAAAGAAGTCATCTCATTTTGTTCAATTAGTGACTTATAAGATTAAAATTATGTTCAATGAGCAATGAATTTAATGTCACAAAACAAATGCAATTGAAAAAATAGGCGTCTTTGTGTCTTTGTACAATTCATTGTCAAATGGAAGTTATTATTGGTTTTCAAGTATTGTTCAAGATATTTTTGCTCTAAATCTCATGTTTCATTGCTAAGGTCAGAGTATTACTCATTAAACCACACACATAGCTCTTTATGATAGCAATCTAACTTGAATGAAAGTAACTTAACTTTAAATTGTGTCAGTGAATGATACTTAAAAAATAATGACATTTAATAATCATCCCAAAGTGATTTAATTAAAATATCATGCTGTGTGTAATTCACACTTACCTCAATATCAATTGGCAAATGATGATCATGATAGTAAAGTGTTATTATGGCATTGCTAAATAGTTGGTGATGAGGAAAAAGGAAATAATGTGAAGCAGATTTTTGATCATTTTTAAATGATCTTTCATGGAAGATTTAATTGATATGATTGACATTCATTTATTTATTAAACAGATGCATAATTATAATATGGTACTGTCCACTGTATTTTATAAAATTAGGATTCGACACTTGAATGCATACTTGACTGGTATGCGCATACTTACTTGACTATATGCATGCAAGTTGACTTAGATAAAATCTCTCTGATTCATTCATATTTTATTCAATTTCTTAAAAATTTGATAATTTTGAATAGAAGCTAATGATTCTTAAGTTTGAAAAGTTTTGATCGAATTTGACAAATTTTGAATGAAACAGAGACATATTGTGTAAGTCAACTTGAATGCATATATTCAAGTAAGTATGCGCATACCAGTCAAGTATGCATGCAAGTGCCGAACCCTATTATAAAATATTCTGAGAACTCTAGATGAAAAAGTAAAAATATTTGTAGATGTTAATTTAATATTTCACTTTTGTTCAAATTTAAAAAAAAGTTTTTTTATAAAAATGTCTCGATAATTATAACAGAAATCCATACTTCAAGCTCAATAGCGCGTAAGTCATAATCATGCGAGAGAAAAACTGAGAGAGAAATTATATTGCGAAATGAAATGATCTCAAGAATGCAAAAAGCAAGGCAAAGAGAGTCAAACAACAACGACGACACATGCCGTTAACCTGTCCCTCTATCGCCATAGCCAACCAATAAGCCAATTCTATTTGCGAGACAACTTAAAAAGAGAAAGAACTTTCCTTGCCACTCTTCATTTCATTTTGTAATTTTGTCGTGTCAAGAACGTTTTCGTAAAGGAGAGAATCGTTGTAAAGCTGCTTTACATAAATTTCTGAGATTTTTTTACTAAAGAAAGAAAAAAGTTTTTTAACAGTAGTGCTGTAAAGATGAATCTTTTGGTGGTAATCAATTTAATCCTATTTGTGGCGAATGGATTTTTAATTTGAATCAATTTTTTACTTTACTCCGAAAAGATTTTATCAGTTGTATTAATATTACTTTTTGCTAATATTAATGCTTACACATTCCATGGAAATACATCAAAAAATTTCAATAAAATACTTCCACAACAACCAGCAATTGCGTCATATAAAAAACCTGCGAATCCACCAAATATTCCTGGTATGCCTAAACTTCCAAGTGGCTCACAAGCTGTGATAGTCAAACAAGAATTTGAGAGATTTAAAGACGGTGGCTACAGATTTTTGTAAGTGATTTTTTTCCAACTCAATCTGATTGAATATTCATGCGAATGTGATTCAGTGATTTTGGAATTTTTACATATTTTGTGAATTTTTAATGAACAATTTGTTGTTCTTTTTAATGCTTTCTATTGTTAAAAAAATTTATATAAAAATTATTTTTTAAAAAGCTATGAAACGAGTGATGGGCAATCGCGTGAAGAAGTGGGATTTTTCAAAGTTCATCCAAAATTAGGAAAAGTTTTTTCAGTGCATGGCTCTTATGGTTACATTGGACCAACTAAGAAGAAAGTCTTTGTCAAATACACAAGCGACGAACGTGGCTTTCGTTATGAAAACAGCCCGTACCCGCCAGCTCATTTGCCGAGTAACATCATAAATCAGCAATTAAATGGATTCAAATTGTAAAGTAAAAAATGTATCTTGTGTGTTGTATTGGAAGTTAATAAAAGGCAATAAATTTTATTAGATAAAAACCATTTTTCGTTTTGCATAAAAGTCATAATTCCTCATCTCTATGAGTCTATTGACATGCCATTTAAATTAAATTTTAAATTTTTCTTTTATTTATAACTGCAAACTTTATTAGACGCGATTTCTCATAGTCATCTATCAGCATATAAACATCTGAACACAACATGATGACCCAAAGAGAGTTAAAAAAGATTATAAATATGCAAAAATTGAGAAACATTCACAGCTTTTTACATGCCGTAAAAAATATGTCGTTACGACGGTCAATGGCAATGGAACTGTTGTTACAAAATTTATTGATTAATTCTTCAACTGGTTTTTAATTTCTTTTTTTTTTTCTTTTTTCCTTCTTGCTATGTCTCTTTATCTTGACGATGAAGATTCTTGATTATGAATAAACATCTAATTTACTATAGACAGTAAAAAACTTCTCCCACATTTTGCTATCATCTGTTCTAATGTGTAAATTATATGCTCGATTCGTCTTAATGACTCTTTTTCACCGAAATCTGAAATTCTTCAAAATAAATTCTGATTTAGTAGATAAAAAACATCCCAATGATAAAGCACTATTTTTTAGCATAAATAAAAAATCTTTCTCCCATTTATCTAAACTAAAATTGACGCTAGACACTCCTGAAACTATTTTTCTCAATTCCGTCTTTATCTCAATAAACATTAATGATTATTGATTTTTGCTTTTTTGTTTTGATCTTTGGTGTGAATTGAAATTTGAAATTAGTAATAAATATTTTCTAATGTGTAATTTTTGGGAGCTCTATTTGGTCTCGAATTGAATTTAGGAAATTTTACGATGAGTTTTAATGTAATAAATTAGAAAAGACCACCCCATGAAAGGAAATCTATTCAAAGAAAGAAAAAAATCTAATAATGATCACCTTTGATCGAGAGAAATTGCCATCATTCAGCAATGTGCGATAAAGCAGCTAAAAAATTAAGTATTAACACAACAAGCAATTCAATTAATCATGAGATTGAAGAGGGCTTGACAAATGAATCCGTTAATGAAATGAAGCAGATACTTCCTCCAAAAAAGGAGTGACAGGCGAAAAGAATAAAATAAGCAAGTCTTCTTTCTTTTTACAATATTTTATTTTATTCTTGTTGAGCTAAATAAATTTAAGAACTTATAAACAGTCTACTTCAATGAAAATAAACACAAAATAATGAAATAAGAAGACAAAAAAAGTGGCAATGCACAAACAATATAATTGCTTCATTCTCTGATTTTAGTTTTCATATATTCGGCTTTCAATATCTCTCGTTCTTCAGGTGGCGGCATATGTGGCTTTATTCCTTTCCGTCGACGCTCAACCTTAATTCCAGTCTGTGAGAAGAAAGAGGATGAGAGAGAATTCAAATCTTTTGATTATTTGAAAAACGATAATTCATTTAACGATAATTGACTCATTCATTTTGAGATTTTATTGACTGCTGCAGCATCCGTGCAGTTTGTGTGGGTTATAATGTGCACGAAAATTGATTTTTATCGCAAATAATTTTGTCATCTTATTCTCCTCATTTTCAACACTCAATTAAGTTTTGTACTCACCCAGAATTTCATACAGTTTGTATAGTTAGCAAAAAAGACTTCACATTTGTCTTTTTTATAGTCATTATCTGATAAACATTTGTAACTTAAATTTTGTTCCTATGAATTTATCAATTTTAGAAATTATTATTTAAAATTAATTTTGTAACTTACATTTTCACACGGATTGTCAGGTGTTTTTCCTCTTTGTTTTGACATTATTTAAGGTAAATTTGTGACAATTAATATTCTAAAATCAATTACTATTTGCCATAAAATTATAGAAAATGCTAAGTAAAATAAACTAAGATATTTTCTTTACATAATAATAAAAATCAGATGTTTATTTTTTCTTACAAATGCATGCTGATAATATGAAATAATGAGTTATGAATCTTTCCTTCTTGTTTGTAAATTTATGAGAAATTATGAATGAAGACAGCAATGACAAGAAAAGAATCTTAATGCGATTTATATGTCATATATTTATCATCTTAATAGCGCAAAGTTTCATTCAACTTTTTATTCTGTGGCTAGTTTGGTTTCATTCTTTATTCTCTAAATCACATCATAGGTTAACTGATTTTTATAAAACATACAAAATATTTTGATTACTGATGCGAAAAAAATTTAGTTCAAATTGACCGTTGGAATTTTTAAAGCTTTACAAAAGCTCTCAGACTTAATTTATTTCTTCTTCTTCTATTTACTTAACAATACCCAATTTAGCAATTATTATTATTCGAATTTACATCACATATGTTTCTATAAGTCTGTTCAAATTAATTAACTTGTTGCATTTCATAAAGTTTTGCATACTTTTTGCCTTTGTTCATTAATTCTTCATGAGTTCCTTTCTCTACAACTTCTCCGTTCTCTAGAACATAAATTAAGTCTGCATTCTGAACTGTTGTGAGTCGATGAGCTATTGTTATACACGTACGTCCATTGCGAGCTTTATCAAGGGCAGCTTGTACAATTTTTTCACTTTGCGTGTCAAGAGCAGATGTGGCTGAAAATTTAATGAATTTCATATAGAAATAAAGTTCACATAAAATTTAAAATTTTACCTTCATCAAGTAATAAAATTTGTGGATTTCTCACTAATGCACGAGCAATAGCGATTCTTTGTTTTTGACCACCAGACAATTGTGCTCCTGTGGATATAATTAAAATTAATAAAATGAAGTTTAAAAAAATTTGTATACCTTTTGAGCCTAAGCTTGTATCATAACCTTTTGGTAATTTTGATACAAACTCATGAATATTTGCATTCTTTGCAGCTTCTATAATTTCAATCATTGGAATTTCTCTCTCATTATCTCCATATGCAATGTTTTCTGCAATCGTACGATCAAATAAAATCGGTTCTTGGGATACAAGTCCCATTTTTGATCGAATTCTGTCAATTGGGAAATCTGTTGTAGCAATTTGTCCAAGTTCAACTTTTCCACCATCAGGATCATAATATCTGAGTAGCAACTGCATACACGTTGACTTTCCACATCCTATGTAAATTAATAAATAATTACAATTTAAAAAAAGAAATTAAAACATACCACTTGGACCAACTAATGCCACTGTTTGACCTTTCTTAATTTCTAAATTTAATCCCTCAAGTACAGGAACTGTGGCACGCGTTGGATAACGAAAATCAACATCTTTGTAAACAATATTTCCATTTATTGACTGAAGAAGAAAAATTTTATTCATGAGCTTAATTAAAGTATAGAAAATTGATTAACTCACTTCATAATTAGTTCCAGATGATACAAATGGATTGCTGATCTTTGGAACTCTTTCTAGAACCTTCTTTATTCTTGATGCTGATATAATTGCGCCATTAACGTTTGGAGCGTAAGCAAGTGCTTGACCTAACATCCATGAACCGAATATTAAAGCTTCACCAACCCTAAAAATTTATTCTTTTATATTTTTATTGAATAAAAGAATATTTTTTATAACTTACTTGATAACATTTTCATAAGGCATTTCACGTTTTGCGACTAAAGTCCCTCCATACCATAATGAAAGTCCATATCCCATAAGTGGAACTGTTTGTCCAAGCCCAAATACAAATCCTCTAAAGCGTGATTTTTTTTGACAATAGACATGAACTTCATCAATTTCTTTTGTGTATCTTTCGATTATATGCGGTTCTTGTCCCAAACTAGCAACAGTTCTGATATTAGAGATTGCTTCAACTGCCATTTTTGTTGCATTTTCTATTGCTTGTTTTTCTTTTACATTACTCTTTTCAACTAATCTTGCTTCCATTACTATTCCGGTGAGTACTATTGGTATAGTTACACATGCAACAAGTGTCATCTTATAATTGTAAAAGAATGAAACACCAATGCCAATAACTATAACTGAAGCTGCTTGAACAATTGATCCTATTCGACTGCCTGTTGCTCCTTGAACTCCTGCACAATCACCAGCTAAACGAGCACAAAGTGCACCAACTGCATTTCTGGAATCATCAAACCAACCCATTTCTTGTCTCATCATTGATTTAAATGTCATTGTTCTCAGTCGTGAGGTAAGTCTGACACCAGCAAATGTGAACATATAAGTTTGCATAAATGTTCCAATTCCTGTTGCTAATCCAAGCACAAGGAAAAGTAGAGAATAAAAATTGGCTTGTCTTTGTATATCTTCTGGATCATCATCTGATAAAATTCCATACATTTCACCAAAAAGAACAGCAAAAACTGGAAAACTTGCACCAACCACAAACGAAGCAATCACACCAGTAAGGATGTATGGCCATTCTTTTGCATTCATTTTCATTAGATATAAAAATGAGACCTTTTTCTTGTCCTCTTCTGTAATTTCCTCTTCTTCTTGTTTTTCATCATCAGATTCCGCTTCGTCTTCTGAATCAGTATTTTGACTTCTCATTGATGACAATCTTGAACGTCTTTTTGATTTTGGAGTTTTAGTTTCTTGATTTTCTTTGGTATTTGATGAATTATTGGCATTTACGAGATCGAAATATAAACCTTTTTTCTCCATTAACTGTGTATGAGTTCCTTCTTCTACCACAAGACCTTTATTGATGAAGACAATTTTATCACAATTTGTAATAGTTGAAAGTCGATGTGAAACAACAAGTGTTGTTCTTCCTTTACTTGCTCTTTCAAGTGCATCTTGAACTCTTTTTTCAGATGTTGGATCAAGTGCAGATGTAGCTGAAAATTTTATGATTTTTTTTAGTTCACAAGTTTTTAAATAGTAATTTATTTTACCTTCATCAAGCAAAAGAATTTTTGGATTTCTCACTAATGCACGTGCAATAGCAATTCTTTGTTTTTGGCCTCCTGATAATTGTGCTCCTGTGAAAATAATTAAAGTTAAAAAAAACTATCACAATTAAAAATGCAAATGTATAACACTTGCCTCGTTCTCCAATTTTCGTTTCATAGCCGTTAGGCAATTTCATAATGAATTGATGACAATTCGCTATTCTTGCTGCTTTCTCAATTTCATCTTGAGTCACATCGGGATTCCCATAACGAATATTCTGTGAAATTGTCGTTGCAAATAAAACTGGCTCTTGCCCAACAACTCCGATGAACGATCTTAAATGTTGTGTATTCAATTCAGGAATTTTTATTCCATCAATTGTAACTGAACCTTTTAATGGATTATAAAGATGCTGAATTAATTGTAAACAGGTCGATTTGCCACATCCTGAGGGCCCTACTAATGCTACATTTTTGCCAGCTTCAATTTCAAGATTTAATCCATTTAGAACTTGAACATCTTCACGTGCTGGATATCGAAAAACGACATTTTCAAATTTAATATTTCCCTTTATACTTCGCGGTTTCTTTCCACTGTCGCTTAATGAATCTATTTCTGGTATCCGGTCAATTACATTAAAAATTGCAGCAGCTGATCCGCAAGCTGTTGAAAAAGCTTCAATGTATGGTGCTGTAAAACCTAAATTTTGAGCGCCAGCAAGTACACCAAAAAGCACAATTATGAGAACAGCAGGAGTATAATCTTTGTCAATTTTATCACGATCTTCCAAAATTAAACTGATGCCATACCAAAATGCTAAAGCATAACAACAATAGATAATGAGCCACATTATGCCACCTCCACCACCGCTGTAAATTCCTTTTTTCTTTCCATGTTTTTCAGCTGGTGCTAAACGTTCTTGAAATCTCGCCAATTCTTTACTTTCACCACCAAATGCCACAACTGTTCTAATACTACCAAGGACTTCTTCAGCAACTGTTCCAGCACGAGAATAAGCTTTTAATTCTTTCTCTGTGAGTGTGCTTTGCATTCGAGCAACAACAGCTGTTGAAATTATTATAATTGGTGCACAACTTAGAATTACAAGTGTTAATTTCCAGCCATAAATGAAAGAGAATACCACAGAAATGACGAAAGACATCAGAAGATAAATGAAAATTGAAAGTTTTTCACCAATTCCTTCTCGTAGTTTATCAAGATCTCTGTTGAATTAAGAAATTATTTAAAATTAAAAAATTCTTAAAATAGTTTTGAACTTACTCAGTCATTCTAACAGCAAAATTTTCTGATGTATTTAAATCATACCAGGTCATGTCTTGTCTTAAAACTGATTTTAAAAATAATTTTCTTATTTTCGTAATTTGTTTCTGTGCCACATAATTTAAAATATTGATGCTAAATGCTGCAAAGATCAACTGCAGAAATGATCCAACAAAACAACCGATGCCGAAAGCAGCAGAATCTTCCAAAGTTGCATCATAAATTTCTTGCTCACTTGCATTTGTCAAAATTTGACCACCACCGAAAATGCTTAAAATGTTGGTTTTTGTTGACGTTCCTTTAGCAATTTCTCTATCAACAAGGATTGTTGTAAATTCACCATAAAGGATCATTCCATATGGAAGTCCAAGTGATGCAATTGAAGCACAAATTATGCCCAAAAACATCATAAAAATTTCAAATTTTGTTGCAAATCTAAAAAGCTTCCAATATGAAAGTGAATTTAATTGATTCTTCTTTGACACTTGAGTTGTTCTGTTTTTTGTGAATTTTCTATACAAGAAAAAATCAATCAAGTTTTCATTCCACTACATAAAATTTTTCTTAACTTACGCATTTAAAACTCCGATTGCATTTTTCTTTGTATTATTTTTTGAATTTCCATCATTAAGATTTATGATATTTTTATGATTTAAAGAATTTTTAACTTCACGATCATCAAATGCGAAATTAATTTGACCCTCGGGATCGATAGATTTGTACGTTTCTTCCAATAGACTCATCACTATAAACTAAAATGTTGGAATAAAAAAATTAATATTTTGAATTGAGTTGCGTTCAATTAAGTTGAGAGAATGAGAGAATTTCAATTAAGAATTTTTCTTGATAAATCAATTTACAGACGCGCATTCATTCACACTTCTAAATTTGCATCATGCAAAGTATTGCTTGCTATATGGCCTTTCTAGGCAACAAATGAGCATTGAGTAAATAAAAATTTACTTTAATATCGGTAATTCCCTCTTCTCAATCAAAAAAAAAAAACACAGACAGTTTATTAGTCAGTTAGCTACTTTTTAATAATCGTAATTAATACGCATGAAAATGAGATTCTGGGAGATCCCAATCAGATGAAAAATCCATAACGATCAAATCTAAAATCAATTCCCAATGCGTGTATGGAAATTGATTTTTCCGCTCAGTAAGATTTTTTTCTTTGCTTCAATTGATTATGAAGGTCGTACTTTCACAGATGAAAACGAAAACTCATATTTCATTCATGATTATATTTAAATCTTTGTGTGGTTTCTATTGTTAGTTTCATGAATATTTCTGGATAACACTCAGTAACCGCAAAATCATGCAAAGACTATTGAAAATTATACATTTTCACAATAGACAATTAAAAATTTCTTACTTGAATGAATTAATTCAATTTTTATTTGCTTCTCACTTGCATTGAGAATATTTGAAACTAGAAAGAGACAATGAATAATTTATTCAGTATGTAATTAGTGATAACTATCAATCAATTTCAATAAACTACTAGTGTTGATTAATTGAATCGTTATCAAAGATTGTAAAATTTGTCAATTCAAAAAAAAATTGTTGCAATAATTGAAATAAGAAATTTCTTTTGTTAATTTGTGTGTTTTCAATATTTTTAAAAATATGTACGTGATTATAAAGTTTAACTTAAAGGTGTTTTAACTGTTTATTTCCGCTTAGGTCAAATAAATTTATTCACCTGATAATTGATTAAAAATTGACATGAATTTATGCGAAAAAATCTCAAAAACACCGTTTTAATTTTTCTCACAAAAAAAAACCAATCAATATTGAATATATAAAATAAATATTGAAATCTGATGCATGATAACTCGAATTTAATACGTCATAAATAATTATCTTCAAAATTTACGTGAGAATAAATCTCGCTTGCATAATCTTTTGTTATTGATTTGTTAATAGATTGTTCGGTAAACTTCGGTATTGTTATTGTGTTTTAATTTTTTTTAGAGTAAAATAATCTATGAGCTTATTATCATCTTAGACTAATCTACATGCATTTACGCAAATCATTGCATCGAGATATTTCCTCGAAAGTATTGTTTATAGAGAAATTTCTGCAGTAAGTGTTGAATTTTTTATTGACTTAAGTAAAATTATTTTATTAAATATGGTTATTAGAATATTTTTATAATCATTACATTTAAAAAATTGCAGTTAAATTTTTAAAAATAATTTAATAAAATTAAATTTAAATTTTGAAAAGATATAAAAAAAAGTTTTCCTAAATCTAATTAACTTATTTATTTTAAATAGATAAATATTTTTTTGATTGTTTATAAACTTTATTATATTCATTGCGAATCAATAATTATGTAGCTATGATTCATTAGAAAACGGTACATCCTGCTAATTTTAAAAATTCTTTATTTATGGAATTTTTAAGTCAATTACAATAAAGACTATAATAAATGCGTTATCAAGTATATAGAAGCATTTTATTTACTCGAAAAATTAAGTACTTTGACTTCATAAAATAATAACGTGAAAGCACTTAAAATATAAAATAAAAAGTCAAACAATGAAGGAATAATAAGTTTCACTATCTTTAAAAATTTTTGAATGTTTATGACTTTTTATGATTTTTTCCAAATGAACATCTTCATGTCTCAAATACTAGATGAATAAAAAAGGAATTGCCTCTGTTTATCAGTATTTTATTTAATTTTCTCAATATGCTTATCAGATAAATTAAATGAAGAGGTGACATGAGAAACTTTTAAAAAAAAGAAAAAAATTTATGATTAAGCATTTAATTTTAATTACTTTATTAAAGCGTTTAAAACTTACAAACCTAAAATAATATTCAATTTTAAATAGTTGTAAGAAAAATCTCATTTAAATAAATTCACAGCCTAAAATATTCGAATGAGATTTTAAATTTGTCTAGAAAAATCAATCATTGTTCCATGATTATTTAATCATGATCATCTGACAGAAAAAAACACTTTTCATCGTTTTCGTATTATACAACTATTAATTGATAATGAAAGATTTAATACTGATTAAATTAATAAATTATTGATTAACTAACTGAATTTTTCGCAACTTTTTATTCTAAAAACTTTTCCACTTCACAATATTTAATTACTTTTAAACGATAGTTTGATGATTTGAAGCTTTTTACTAATGAATTTTTAATTAATTTATTGCCTCTGTTTTTGCTTCCTTATTTCATTTTTTCTTGCATTATATATAGGTCAATTGATGCATTTTATTTCCAAGAACTTTACAAACCTTTCACAACTTGTAAATTTTTTCAAAATTCTTCAAGTCCACTTTTCAGCATTATTCACTTCTCACAAACTAATCAAATTATTTTCTTTACTGATTTTTTACTGCCACTAAAAAACTCATCAAAATCACACAAATAAATTCTATTCTATGTTTTGAAGTGGTGTTTTAGCACAAAACTGAACTGAAATTAAATTTAAGTAGATCCAAAGTAGACTGAGGTGAAACACAGGAGTCTAGGCATATTTATAGTAATTTCACCCTAGAACATTTAAGTTTTTCTCTCTCACGATCGATGTGAGAAAAAACTTTTTACTCTCTCAAATTATTCTCAAAAAGCTCATTTCATAAATAATTTTCTCGTAAGCATGTGGTTGATCTGTGACTAAAAGATAATGAGTATTATTAGGGTTCAAAAAAGCACGTGAATTATGATTGCGGTTGAATTTGAATTAGATCAGTTAGTTGCCAGGGGTATCCACGAGTTATCTATTAATGGTTTTTCTCAGTTTTTTCTAGTTTTTTGTAGCTATTCATAGTTTTTTGTAGTTTTTTATAGCTATTTGTTACTATATTTATTAAGTATAATTATGCACTAGTTTTAAAATTTCTTGACGATATAATTTCAAAATATTATTTTTCAACATTGGTTGCCTAAATATAACTATTCTACCAAAAAATCAGTTAAAAAATGTATGTTTGAAGTAAAAAAATTATTTATTGATGTAATATTTCAGAGAATTACAATGAGAGCAAAAGTCATACGAACAATATAATTTTAGTGTAATTTTCTCACTCACTAAAACCGTTTTCAATTCTGTTCAAACTTTTTTATGTAAATAATCAAGCACTTTCATTTAAAAAACTTTTTTGAAGTCTACATTACATAATAAATTCACAATTTCGATTCAGATACGGCATATAACTTTCGACCTACGGAATCAAAATTCCGATAAAAATTCTATTTGATACAAATTCCAAATAAACACTTCACTATTCTTCATTTCCTATTCCTCATACTTTTCTCATTTCCACTGTCTCACTTGATTCACTGCTGAGAATTTTAATTGATTTAAATGAATAAAATTGAAGCACAAAATTTTTCGTTAACTACTTTTCAAAATCTCGAAAGCACAATTTTGTTGCATTAAAAGTGTAAACAAATAGCTAAAAACCTATATGATTGCATATTTTTATATTATCCATGAAAAGGGAAATGATAGAAATTATGATAGCTGATAGTAAAAACTATCATGATAGATTTCAACAATTTCTATCGCATGAAAGTAGATAGAAATTCGATAGAAAACTATCTCATTTTTTTTAATATCGCGCTAGCGCCTAATTTTGGAATTTTTATTGCGATAGTCCATATAAATTTTGATTTCTATCAGAGTTGTTCGGTGCGAGGTGCGAAAAAAAATTGAGTTTTTTAAAAAAATTATTTTTTTGTTATTTAGTCATGATAATTATAAAATAGCAGAAAAAATAATTTTTTTGGTTTTTTTTGAAAATTTCGATTTTTCCTGGCTCAAAAACTGTTTTTGATATCCATTTGTGTTTTTTTTTCATGTTTGAAAATTCATAACTTTTGACCAACTTATCAGAAAAAATATGGTTGATACCTTGTTTCAAATGATATCTATAAAGAAAAGTGCATAACAATTTTCTTAAAAATAGCAAATTTTCTTAAAAATTTCTATACATTTTCAAATTTTCTTTTGTTTACAAATGGCGAAAATGTAAACAAACGAAATTTGCAAATTTTTCTTTCGTTTAAATCTTCTTAATCTAATATTTCTAGCTCTTATCTTGCTTTAATTGACAATTCTATGTGTTGCTCAAACATTTAAAGTATTAAATTTAGTTTAAAATGCACTTATTTAGAAGATTTGTGTGAAAGAAAAATTTGCAAATTTCGTTTGTTTACATTTTCGCCATTTGTAAACAAAAGAAAATTTGAAAATGTATGGAAATTGATGTAAACTTGTAATGAATTATGCTGTATGTTATTTTGTAGTTCATTTTAAGTCTGATCGACTGGTATATAAATCTTTTCGATCGGATGAGTATTTACCGAGATATGGACATTTTAGAAAAAGCCCAGATTTTTTAGTCATTGATTTCTAACACTCATGACTTTTTATCTATAAGAAATATTTATATTCTGACTGTGGATTTTAAAAGTACTCAAAAGATACTTAATTTAGAGTGTACTAGTTGATTTTCGTCAATGAAAAACTTCTAAGAAAATCGCTGTTGAAATTTAAGTAAAAAAATTTGAGAAATTTGAATATTTTCATAGACAAAATAAAAATATTTAATTAAGATAAATTAAAACCAAATTAATTTTAAAAATAACTTAAATAGATCTATTATAACACACTTTTGACCGATTTTGAATTGAGTTAGACATTATCGAGAAATTTGCTTCCGAACATAGAGGAAAAAAATCGGCAATTTTTTGGAAACTTGCCGATAAAATTTTACAATTAATTACTCATTTAATGACAATTATCAAAGCAATTACTTCATAATTTATTTTTACAGTAGGAAGAGTTTTTAAATTATCAAATTAATTAAATAATTAAAAAATTGCAGAGAGCCATAAATTTAACTTGATAATTCTGCTTGCAAAAGAATAAATAAATATTGTATATAAAGTATTTATGAAGCAGCTGAAAATTACATTAAATTTTTTTTACCAGTAATGTAAAAAGTTCGTTGTTTTCTGTAATTGCAATTACTGATCTAAAATTTCTCCTTGACTCGAGTAAAAATCTCACGAGTTTGAATTTTAAATTTGGATCACAAATCGTTAAGTAAACAAAATCACAATATTTTGTTTGTTCAAAATGTTATGTGTATCATATTTATTTTTAAGCATTACGAATTGAAAGGTAAATGCATCAAATATTGTTCTTTATGCTTTGCCCTGAAATTTTTAAAAATAAGTCAATAAATGAGATAATAAACAAAAGGTTTTTTTTGTTAGTAATCATTCTTTTATCTCTTTATTTTATTTTACATTTGTTCTAAATTTCTTTAAATTTTTCTCACGCAATTACATTGTTTTATGTTAGTATCAGGAACTTTTTTATGTTAAACTTTCATTTTATAACTAGCTCTTGTTAAGGAAACTCATCAATATTGATATAAGCAATAATGCAAGTGAAAGCTGCAAATTTGAACTGCCTCCTGTCGTTGTTTTTGTAGCTTCGGTTGTAGTTGTAACTTCATCACCTAAAATCGTTATTCTCCACTCAACTGCTGGATAAATTGGAGACTTTTTCTTTAAATAATTTAAGAAGGCATTCATATCACTCTCATCAAGTTCCTCTATTTTATTACTTGATATGACATTATAATAGTCTTCAGTTAACATTGCGGATTGCATAATTATTTTATAATCAAGATTTCTATCAACATTCACAAGTTCAGGAACACTACATTGAGCGCAAAGAACTTTAATGTCTGTAATACGACTTCCAGATGCTTTTCTTGTGTCATAAACAACTTGAATGCCTGATAATTGTAAGAATTGTGTGTCAATAATACCTTCATCAGTATATGATGAAATTGAATATTCTAACATGTCTAATAATTCACTTCCTTTGAGTGTTACTAACTGAAGTGTAAATGGAATTGGACTGAAAATTTTCTCAACATCACTCTTGAAAATACTTCCATTATTTGCTTTTGCATCAATTGACGCTTTGATTCTACTGCCTTGAATAACAGCAATTGATGCATCAGTCCAATATTCGTCTTTGTTGTACTTATTTGAATACCAATCAACCATTGCATCAGTAATGAAGTTACCCAAATTACATTCACCAAGACTACAATCATTATTTAAGAAAACGCGTGTGCTACCAACAACTTCCACAGATGGATCAACAAAGTTTTTAATTGTAATACGCCATTCAATCGCTGGATAAATCGGTGACTTTTTCTTCAAATAATTCAAGAAAGCATCAAGTTCGGTAACTTCTAAAATACTGCTGATATGGTTTGAGAACATCGTGTAACCTTCATCACCGTTTGCAAGATTTTGTGGCATTAAAATTTTATAATTTGCAGAAGTATTAATTGTTTCAAGTTCTGGAAGTGTACATGAAGAGCAAAGGATTTTAGCAGAAACAACTCGACTTCCTACTTCATTATTGATATCATATTCAACTTGTACTCCAGACATTTGCAAGAACTCGGTTTGAGCACCATCGTAATAACTGCTGACAGCATGCTCAAGTGCTTGCATAAAAACTGCACCAGAGATTTCAACAACAACAAGTTTATTGTTTAATGGAAGAATTTTGTTTGCTAATGCTTTTGTAATATCACCTTTAGTTTCTTTTGGATCAATTGAAAATTGAATATTTCTTGCAGGAATGAGAGCAATCGATGCATCAGTCCAACCCGTTTGAACATTAGAATTCATTGCATACCAATCGACAAATGCATCAGTGATAAAGTTACCCAAGTTGCATTCAGTTGTGTAACAATTTCCATCTAAAAATACTCGGCTGCTTCCAACAATCTCATCATTTGGATCAACTAAATCTTTAATTGTGATTCTCCATTCAACAGCTGGATAAATTGGTGATTTTTTAAGCATATAGCTCTTTAAAACATCAACATCAACTGTTTCAGTTTCTATTCCAACTTGTGAATTTTTAAACATTTCATACCCATCGCCACCGTTAGCTAGAAAATCTTGCATAACTATGCGATATGTTTTATGCAAAACAAGATCTTCAAGTTGTGGAACTTCACAATAAGCGCAAAGAACTTTTACATTAACAACTCGGTTGCCTGATTCTCGATTCATATCGTATTCAATTTGCACTCCAGAATATTGCAAAAATTCTCCACGCCCTTCACCTTCTGTATAACGTGCAACTGAATGTTCAAAAGCCTTTAACAATGTCTCACCAGTGATTTCAATAACTACAACTTTACTGTCAAATGGTAAAACTGTAGCAATATCTTCCATTGTGATATTTCCACTGACTGTTCTTGTGATTGAAGCTCTTACTCCACCACCTTGTATGATACCAATTGCTGCATCTGTCCAACCTATACCATCATATCTCAATGCATTCCAATCTACCATTGAATCAGCAATGAAATTTCCCAAATTGCATTCAACACGACGACATGAACCTTCTAAATTGACTCGAGTTTGACCAACTACTTCTGTTTGTAATGCTAATACTGCTGGTCGATACTTTTGAAGTAAATCTAAAACGTCTTGTTCACGTGGAATGTCATGATTAAGAAGAATTGGATTTCCATCAATCTCAACCATATTTCCTTCACCATCAAATTCAAGATGAATGTAACCAAGATATTTTGTATAAGCATAACTTTGAACAACAGGCACTTTCTTTCCATTACGTTGAACTATCATTATTGGATAAGTATCATAAGGTTCATCAATATCGGGCTTGGTTCCATTGTATAAAAATGTATGAGCTTAAAATAAAAGAATAAATTGATTACTGATAATACCACAAATTATTTTTATACTTACAATGTCCACCAATAATCAAATCAATGTCCGGACATTCCATAGCAATTTGCTTATCACGCTCAATTCCAGAATGACCAAGTGCAATTATAATTTTAATACCTTCTTCTTTCAGACGTGCGGCCTCCTTACTTTTATTAATAAAAAAAAAATTAATTATAAAATTGCTTATTAAAGTAATTTTCTTTCTTACTTAATAGCTTCAATTTCGTCAATAAATTCTACTTGATTGCCCTTTGCAACTTCTTTAGTTTCAGGTGTCAAGTAACCTACTACACCAATTTTGATGCCATCGATCTCGAAAATATGTGATGGTTTCAGAATGTCAACTTTCAATGACGGCTCCTTTTCTAAATCTAAGTTTGCTGCTAATACTGGAAAATCAATTTCTTTAAGAAATTTTGCAAGATTCTCAGTCCCTTCATCAAACTCGTGATTGCCGAGTGACTAAAAAAAATTGAAAATATTTTTATAACTGGTAAAAAAATTTGAATGTAATATGCAGTAAGTAATGAAATAAAGTATAATTAATTAGTTAATGACTTACAATTGCATCAGGTTTCAGTAATTCAAGAAAAGCAGACGTAATATTATCTTTGAATAATGCAAACCAAGGTGTTCCAGTATACCTGCAAGAAAAAACGTCATTGTGAGCACGTGTTACAAAACTGCTACGGAAATATTTCATACGTATCACCAGCATTCAAATAGAGAACTCTTGGAATCTCGCCAGTATTTGCTCTCTTTCGATAGTCTCTCACAACGTGCGCAACTCTCGCAAAACCTCCATAGCAATTGTTTTTCTCTCGATCTTCGTCTGTACATCTTGCGCTCGCTGCGTTTGTCTGCTCAAAACGTGCATGCATATCATTGTTGTGTAAAATAATTAATTTAAAGTTCTCATCTGTTGATTTCTTTTGCGGTGCTGAGAAGGTGTGTACAGCTAGCAGTAGCAGAACAATTGTCGTCAAATGTGAAAAAAACATTTTCTCTATCGACTGTTCGCGTCGAATTTTTCTTCTTCTTATGTTCTGTAAATATCGTTAAAAAAGAGACGAATGAGACGAGATAATTAATTCGGAAGTAGCGCACACAAAATCGCTTTTTTAAAGACAATTTTATCAATTGATTATTTTATTGTACTATTATTACATTGACTATCTTTCATTTCACGTGCTCACACACGTTTACAAATTTCTTGATTGCATGAAGGTGATGAATTAAACCTGGCAAATGTTTTTATTATTTATAGTCTTGAATTGTTTATCGAATGAGTGAGATGGGAGAATATTAAATAACAGAAACTAAACCTTCAGAACTGTCGTTACTTTGATAATGAAATTCTAATACAAAAACAAAGAAAAATTCAAGCTCATTGCCAACAATCTTGCCGTTTATGAAGATTCTCATTTTTCTTTCATGTCTTTCACTGAGGTCAATGATTTTTTAAAAATAATTTTTCTCAGAAAATTTAAGTTGACGCTTAATGTTTTTAAAAAATATTTAAAAGCAGCACAGTAGTTCAAGATTTTAGTTCACACTACCTCGTTTTACTTGAACTCTCGTAAATCATGAATTTTCACTTTCATTTAAGACTTTTTGAAATTGAATCAAATAACTTCTTGAATTAATTGCAAAATAAACAATTTAGTTAATTGAAGATCTTTTTATATTAATCAAATTATGTCATTAAATTGTCAATTCAATGTATTGTTTATTTTATTTCTTATTAATCAAGAATTATTCAGTATTGTGGGAATTTTATATAAAATTACGTATATGTACGTAATGCTCTATTTTTAAGCAAACAATTTTTTTTTCAAATAAAGTTGCGTAAAAACAGTTGTAAATATTAAAACTAAATTCCTCAAATTATGATTATTTGATAAATAAAAATTGTTCTTCAATTTTTTTAAATAATGTTTTAAAATAAACAAAATGAAAAAAACTCTAATAAAACAATGCAAGATATTATCTGTACTTGAGTAAAATTGTTTGCGTCTGTATAATTACAACTGTTATTGACTCTTATCTTCACCTTATCAGAAAACTTTTGAGATGAATTTTATTGTCAATTGTCATTCACAAAACTTAATAAAAAATATTTTATAATATAAAAATGCATTATATATTTAGGTAAAAGGACTTTGAACATTTCATCATTTAAAAAAATAAACCATGTATGAAAACAATCTGAATTTCCACAGATTTTTTTATTGTTTTGTTTATTTTTGCATTTTAAATGTTTGTATTGACACATTTCTCTATAAATAACATTTTTCTAAACTAAATTTCACCACATTTTATTAAAAATATTCCGTCTCTTAATGACTTGCAAATATTTATTTTGTTTTAAAAAATAATAAACCTAATTCATCTGAATTTTATTAAATTCATCTTGAGAACTCTATTCTCAATTTTAGAAGAAAATATCAAAATCCAGAACAATTCTGTTGGGTAAGTGACCGTACGGTAAACAATGTATGGTCAACAGACACAACAAATTCATTATGAATTATGTTTACATTTCTGCACTCATAACTATTGAATAACTTCCGCACTTTAAAATAGTAGCTCATACATTTGTTATAACAAATAGACGCTAATTTTCAGGTATTTAATAAATTACCAGTCTTAAGATATGTGAAACAGATGCTCAATCAACCAACAAAAATTAACTTAAATTCACACCAATTCTCTAATTTTAATGAAAGTTTGTTAGCGAATAATTTAAAAAAAATTCATTAATACATCTGTCTGAACAGAAAAACTTGCTAACTGCTTGAATTTTGTTTTAACATTGTACGAGTATTCAAGTATGATGAAAGTACTCTTATTTTTGCAATATAAAACGTGTTTTTAAACTCTTAGGCACGAAGCAAGTGAATGCGAGAAGAGGAAAAGAATAGAAAAGAATCGAATAAAAAGCGGAATAATGTCATCATCTTGTTATACATCACATGAACTTCTCGCAAATCAATTTTTCTTTCATTCTCCTCTTTTTCGCCTTTCAAATAACAGTTCGTTGCGTAGTGATAGTCTCGTGTTTTCTATACATATCTAAAAGACAGACAGTAATTTATTTTTTGCACATAATGTGAATGAATCCCGAAAAATAAAAAGTGAGATAGAAAGAAATAGATAGAGAAAGACTTGAAACACGAGACATTTTTTTTCTTTCTTTAACTATAAATAAATCATTTTGAGTCACGCGGATTGTTGTAAAATTTACACACATTTTGAAATTCAATTTTTCACTATTCATCATTTTAGGAAAAATTTGACTTTGATGTTTGATTTTTGAATGCTTAAAAATAATAACAATAATTTTTATTTTCCGGTATTAAATTATCAAAAAACACACTTTAATAAAGTCATGACCATTTATCATTTTGAACATTTTATTGTTAAGCTAATCAATCACTATCAAGAAGAGATTATTGTTCAAGTGGATTCGCGTGATCATTAATTAAAAATTCTTTTAAAAATCACCAAAAATTCTTTTACTAATTAATTTATTGATAAATTTTTTAATCCTTTCCTGTTTTTTTCGATGTAAAATAGCAATAAAAATTCACCTTTAAATAACTCAATTCCACAGAAATAAAAATTTAAAAAAAAAAAACAATTTAAAAGCGCTTATAGGTAATTAAAAGAAACCTATTGCTACCGGCAGCTAACAACAGACTAAACCTTTTCTCATTTTCAACAGCTATTAATGGCCACACTAAAACAGTAAACGTGCGTTGTTTCAATTGAGAAAATGAGAGAAATGAACTGATAATGAAAATGCCTTCGCTCTTGGACTTCTTCTCACGAGAACAATTTTCTGTATTGAGTAAAAGTTTTAAGAGAAAAAAGTTTTTTCGCATGTAGTAGTGGTGATCATGTTTTTGCTCGTTTATTTTCTTAATACTATCAGCTGTCCATGTGCTTTTCTCTCAATTTCTTATATTCGCTCTCTTCTTCTCTCTCAAATACTGGTTAAATAGGCATTTGAGAATATATTTTCATGAATGAAAATTATAATTTTATAGTTTCTAAGTCAGAAAAGAAGAGAGAATACGATAATGTTAAGATTTTTCTCAGAAATTTAAATTTCATTTATATATGAGAGAGAATCAACTTGTTGGTGCATTTTTGGTCTCGCGGTTTAATATTAAGTTTTATAAGCACCAAAAAATAATTTAAATTCAAGGTTTTGACATTTCCTAGTTGTTTGAATGTACTGCCGCATTTGGTCGTAATATTTTTGGCAAAAAAAAAAAAATTTAAAATCTAAGACGTAAATAAACACGTTAGCGAGTTTAAAAATTAATTTTATTGGTTATAAAGTTGAAATTTGAGAAAACAAATAAAAATAGTTTAATAAAATTATAGCATTTTTGAATAATGAATTACTTTTTATGAAATTATTTTTTCATATGGAAGATTTCATGCTTAATAATCATAAATTTAATTTTTCACTGAACGTTCCCTTTGATTATTATTTTTATCATACATTTTAATTACTTACCACTATGAACTGAAATTATTTTTTCTCATCAAATAATTCTTCTTCTACAATTTAATGTTAAATTTTATCGGTCAATTTTCTTTAAAGTTTTTGATATTTTTCTTTATTCATGCCGCGTGAAATTAAATAAGTCAGCCATACTCGTGATGTCATAAAGACAATAATTATTGAAGAATTTCTCCTTGCTCGCTGTTGCCACCTGATACATTATGCTCAACAAGAGAGACTTTCAAGACACTTTGCAGTTGTCACAAAAAAATTTTTTTCTTCACAATAAGCAGTACTTACATAAAAAGAAGAAAGAAACCTTTTGCAGTTTGTTGCTTTACATGCAGGTTTTCGGTTTTCATCATTTCATCCCCTCGCGCACATGCATACTTTCATTCTAGCACCAGCAAAGAGAACGAATCCTTGATTCATTATAAGTATTTTTTATTGTTCATCGTTTTCTAACATTCACTCTAATCGAGCAGTTGTTCAGAAAGGATCACTTTATAAATATGAATGTGAGGGAACGATGTGTACAAAAACATCGTTTTATATGCAATTATCAATGTGTGCGTGTTACATCTGTTCTCTTTTGCGCTTTACGCTTTATATTTTTATGCGACGGTGTGCCGTTTTTCATATGTCGTTGTATGGCACTCGAATGTGAAACGAAGAAAGAGAAAGAGAGGAATGAAAATAATAGTGAATAGCACATGCTGGATTTGTTGATTATTATTGATAATTTTGAATTGCTGTTTGTTAATTTTAATTATATTTAAAATAAAATCTTTTGAAAATTTATTATAATTTTCAACCCAAATATTTTATTAAAGAAATTAATAAAGCAAAAAAAAATTTATACGAGTAACTTCATCTAGTATTTCTCATAATATTATCAAATAAAAAAACGTCCGTTTCTGGAACAAAAAAGAAATGAAACACTGAAAAAAATTGCAGCTGTTTTTCTCTTATCCGTTGTTATACCCGGTTGTATGTTGTTGTATGAGTGCATTTTTGTGTTCTGTATTAAACGCATTCTGTTTTAAATGAATGAAAAAATCGATTCAATCGGTGTTTGGATTTGTTAGTGGCAAGTTGGTTGAAGAAGGTGTTCAAAATTTAAATTTTTAATTTTAAAATTTTATTTTGGAAAATTTTATTAAAAATGTCTGAAGATGAGAAGCGAGGATCCCTTAAACGACGAGCTGAGAATAATGATAATAGTGAAGTGCAAAGTAAAGTGATTAAAGCATCTTCATCAACACCATCTGAAAATGAAAACAGTGATGAATATGAAGAAAAGCAAGCTCGTGATGAAGGAAGGAAAAACATTGATGAGGCCATAAAAACTCTCGATCGTCTCCAATATGAGCTAAATATGAATAATATTTTACTTGAAAGTCCAGAACCAAGTGATCATGACACACCACCTGAAAGTGAAGATGAAGAGCATCATCAAGAAGAAATGTTGTCACAAGCACATGCTCTTGGATTTGCAGCTTGTATTCGTGAAACTTTTCGCTTTTTAGACTCATGTGGAATCAATAAAGACGATCCAATTTATAAACAGCTTAAGAATCGATTTGTCGGTATGACAAACTAAACTGCCCTATACTTTTATCAACGACAACCAATTCTAGTCAATTTATCATGTTGAAAAATCTTGATGGTTTTTTAATTCCCAACGATAGAAATGAATAAATGCAGACAAGGTTTAAGATTACTTAGAACTTAATATAAAATAAATTTGTATAATTTTAAGGTATTTAAAATGTGAGCTAAAATAGAAATAAGGAATTTTTAAATATAAAAAATAAAAATAAAGAAATTGGAGGACATTCGTAATATAAACTACTGACTGTTTCAACGACGACATACATAATTTGCCAATCGCCACTAAACTATGATATAATGTTCAATGTCATTAAGCATTTGCTGATGTCTAAGGGAAGCAGGTGGTTTGCTTTTTCTCATTTGTGTGTGTATTTTGTTGTGAATTTATTGAGGGAAAGAAAACTTACTCGATGGCAGATCGTCACATATAAAATTTTGTTTGATAAATTTTTCAAATTCTAAATTTAACGGATTTTTAAAATTCAAAATAATTTTTGTAGACAAGAAAATTTTTTAAATTTTTTCTAAGCAAGAACTGTGTGAATAATTTATAACTTGTTTTTGAATGGAAATTTCTAAAGTCAACAAGTCTACATGGAAAGAGTGTAATCATTATCTAATCGCAATTTTATATTATGAAGCGCCATTAAATGTGTTTCTTCGTCTAATTGATATTAGACAATTTATTTTAAAGGAGTGCTGCTATAAGTTTTAATAATTGCACTTTTTCATTGATTTTTTTTAAAACATTACAAATTTAAAATTATTTTTATTAAACAATTCGAATTTTAAAATTCTTATTTTTATTAAACACTTTTTTATCACTTTAGAAAAAATTTGAAGAAAATGCTTCGTTACTAATCACCACGATCTTCACTCTGTCTTCGTTTTCTGGAATCTTTTGTCTTTAGCTCACTTTCATTTATATGTATGACACCTTCGACTGCCCGTTGATTTTCTAGATCTTCATTTCCATTCTCATTTGGTTTTGTTATATCATGACTTTGCTTAGCTACGAACATAAATTTTGCATAAAATCTTTTTCTTCTCTTTAGTCACATTTAGACTCACATGAACAGCAACCCATGGCAGTATAGTATCTTGTAGCAATAATAATTAAAAATATACTTATGAGATACTTCACTTCACTTTTACACTTGTCGATTTTCAATTGCAATCTGACAATTTATTTCGCTATCAGTTTGACAGTTTATACATTTCTTTATCAGTATGTCATCAAATTAATCATTTTACAAGAATTCTTACACTGCTTTAAAATGTGACTCAAAACGCGCATTTTTTTTGATAAGAAGTAATTGGAAGGGGAAATAAAAATTTTATAATATTTGGCTGTGATTTTCTTGTTTTTTCATACGTTCATTCAGAATAATAGAGAATTACAAAATCATCGAGGTGATTAATTCTAAAATTTTTTACATTTTTTCACATTCTTATTATCTAAGTAATTTATTTATTTAATAAAATTTGATTGATTGAAAAAACTTCAATATCGTTCTTGATTTTGACCTGAGATAGGTCGTGATGGTGCATAAGGAACGCCTTTTGGACTTGGTGGATCATAATGTGGTTTTATAGGTATTTTTTGAGCTGCAGAAAATTTTAAAATTTATTTTTATTTGTCCAAAAATCACAATTTATACTATTATTACTAGAACAACAGCAACCCATAATGAGATGTTTGCTAACACAAAACAGTAAAAATAACTACCAAAAAGTTTTAGCAGTTCAATGGATAGATGAGTTTTATAGATGAATCATATCAGTAATTATCAGTTGAAATCAAAGATTTCTATTTGTTATCAGAAAAAAGATAAAAAAACAGAGTTGAAAAAATTTACCTTATTTAATAATAACTAAACATTATAATTTTTGAATCAATTTAATTATCTTATATATCTTATATTATCTTATATTATACATCAGAAATGCAAGAATTGAAACAGCAAGGTATCATAAAATATCGTTTAATTTCATATATCACAACGTTTAAATATTTTTTGAAGTGGACGCACAGCTTTAAAGAAAATTGTGTCCACAAAAACAACAAAGAGTTTATAAAGTAAAAAAAAGTTTCTGTGTAAAATTATTTAATTAGGAAATGGGAAATTGTTTAAAATCTACTTCAACAGATGACTTGACGCTGCTTAATGGCCGTAGTAATGATAGTGCTCGTGAATCGATAGATCAAGAGCCAAATTTACAGTTTCAAGTAAGTTGAAAAAATATTTCTCTTGTTCATTTTTTGCGTAATTTAATGCCTTTTGTCTTCTCTCATGTATTCAATATTGGAACTGTTTCTCCGTCTTTACTTCCGCGTAATTTAATTAAAAATAGTTCTCATACTCTAGTTCACTATTTTCATTTCAATGTTGGATGGTTCCTAAATTTTCTTATTTTAAATAAAAATAGAAGATAATAATTTTAATGGAGTTAAGGACTTGAATTCATCATTACTTTATACACAAAAACGATCTTTTATTTATCAGAACTACATAATTATTAATCTATAAAACAAATTACAATCGTCACTTTGACTATAACTCTCGTTGCAATTTTCTTATGTAGATATCGATTTGCCTTTTCATTTCGTACATAAAAAAGAAGAATAGAAAATAACTGAAACATTAAGAAAACAACTTTTCTCTCTCATTACACGTGCTGCACATGATTCATAATTAAATTATTCACTGATTTTGCTATTTCTTGTTTCTATAGGATCATATACAGCCAAACTTTTACTCTGTAGCTGGTGGTAGCAATACCGTACAACAATCTCTCACAGAAGACGAACAGATTAAAATTGCTAAACGAATCGGTCTTATTCAACATCTACCAATCACACAATACACAGACGAAAATTTTCAATCAAAGAAAGTGCCCAGCGAATGTGACATTTGCATGAACGATTTTGTTGTTGGTGAGTTGTATACAATATTTTTTTGATGACTCATTTTCATCAAAAAAGCGTAAGTGTTTACTTCTTTTGAAATTATCAATTTATTTTAGGCGACTCTATACGGTACCTTCCTTGTATGCATCAATATCATGTTCTTTGCGTAGATAATTGGCTAATGAGATCGCTTACTTGTCCCTCATGTTGTGAACCTGTCGATGCTTCGCTTTTATCTTCTTTTGAAAATGTCTAAACCTGACATTTCAATATTTTTGATATTCCTCTCGCTTTATTGTTGGATTTCAAACTTTAATGCACTTGTGAAATCATGATAAATAATTTTATGATAATTCTTCGTCCTTAAACATGTTCCCTTGATAAGCAATGTGCAGTGTAGAAATCCACTCGTGATCATTTTAACTTCTCTCATTTTCGGACAACATTAAATATAGAGAAAATATATTAGACATCAAGATAAAGCGACTACCCAAAATCTATCATACATTTAATATTTGTTTGATTTATCGTGCATGCATGAAAATAGATGAATGTATTTAAAAAGGAGGAAATTATCGCTTTGTAAAATCGTCGCAATATCGAAAACCGTGAAAATTAATTTTGATAAGAATATTCAAAAATCATCAATTTTCTTGCCCTGCTCTAACAACCTTCCTGCCTCAATTCTCTCCCACTTTTCCTTTTTGAATTATTGATTTTGAAGCTAAAACTTTTTTTTATATATAAAAGTTTTGTGCTTTGACGAAAGTCACTATTTTTCTTTTTTCCGCAATGAATAACACATACCGAATAATAATTAGATTTTTTAAATACAGTGCATGAAAATACTATACACATAAAAATAATGATGAAGATAATTAAGTAGTGTGTTGGTGCTGGTAGGAGGTAGCGTGAAGGAGAAAACAAAGGGAATTAAAAATTTAATTGTGATTTTTAAATTAAACTATCCCTGGTGGATCTTTTTTTCTTCTTCTCATAAGAATCTACATAAAAACACACACATACATATATACTTTTATGACCTCAATGAATGGCAATTTTTTAATATGATTTATATTCCTTAGTATTTTATTTTTTTTTTCATGTGTTTTGTGTTTACACTTATTTTTATAATTACTATTCTATCTCGTGTGTATCTTATTTACATATTTTTTGTCTTTGTTTATAATTAAAGAAATGTGTCGTGTAGCACTGTACTTTTAATTTAATTGACTTCTATGGAACTTGACCGAGCTAACAAAAAAATTAAAGGAAAAATGCTTACATGATGATGTACTAATCAAGAATAATAACAATAAGTTCCATTTATCATTTATAATATAAAATATAAAACACGAATATGATAAAATATCTAAAATTTTAATTATTGTTTGATATGATAAAAGAAATTAACACACATACACATTATATGTATCTAGTTAGTACTCGACTGCATTTTTGAAATGTTCTATTTTTTTGGTCACTTTGAATTCATACCGAACTAAAAAAATTATGAAAAAAATTAGACTCTAAGTTTTTATTATAATGATAAAAATGAAAATATATATATGAAAATGATAACATGAAAAAACTGTAAAAATGATTGTAGACTGTGATTTAAAAAATAAAAATCCTTTGAAAAAATGTTGTGTTTTATTTATTGTCCTATAGTTTCTAAGTGGTATTTTTAAAAAAGGCCCTTTTATCATTCAAACAGAAAGTTCTCAAATTCTACTTTAGGAAACTTCCTGCCTACAAAAACCAATGAAAAAATCAAAAATCCTTTTTTTTTTAACTTTTATTCATTTTTTTCTTGACTTTAAGCTTAAAAACTATTATAAAAGAGATATTACAATTAATGATTAAAGTAATAATTAATTTAAAATTTTTTTATCAGAAATTTTAAACAAAATTCAAAACACAATAGAAAATCTCTAATAAATTTATGAACTTTAATTTTTGTTACCTAATTGTTTTTTACTTAAAAACAAAGTTGATTTGTTTTAAAATAAAAAAATATGTAATGTAAGTGAACAAAACAATTTGATAGAATTTTTAATCCACCACCAATATAAACTTAAAATTATTTAAAATTTTTTAAATAACGATCTTAATGAATTAAATTTATTTATGCGGAAATCTCTTCTTAGTAATGATTATTACTATTTTAAAATAAACTTTTTAAAAAAATTATAAAATTAATATTGCAAACATGTCTCATTTATTTTTCTTAATTTGTTAAAGTGTTAATAGTTGGCAAGGTTTAACGTTGTCATGTCAGCGCCATTAACCGATTCTATCGTTCATTTCTTTTTTTTATCACAAAGTGAATTTTTATAAAAATATATTTAACTCATCTCAAAATTTATTTTTCATGTTTCTCTTCTTTTATGAATGCATTTCTTTCCGATTTTCAGGTACTGACGAATTATCAACGTTTTATGTTAATCATAATAATTATTGAAATGTTAAAAAAATATGGCAGTTTTTCATCATCGTTGTTAAATCTATAGATAATAGCAAAACATAAAAAGAAGAGTAGCTTAATGTCATGGGGTTGGCAAGAAATGCTTAATTTTTACAGTTTTCATTTTCATAGTACGATGAATATATAAATTCTCCTCTCTTTCATATTGTAGATTGAAGTAAAGAAAAAATGAAATTAAAAATGTAAATCAGGCAAGAGAGAAGAATTAATGTTAAAAAAGAAGAAGAAATTTGAAAATATATCGATTTTTCTTAATATTTGAGATCTCTTAAATATTGTCGTGAATTATCAAATTAGATAAAAACTAAATTAATACTATAAGAATATAGAGAATATATTAAGCAAATTTAACATTAATAATATCGTAGAATAAAATAACTTTCTTTATTCAACATTCTAAGAATATGATGTTATGGCAAATTAATTAGAGCTCTGGAAGATAAATGCGAATTTTTTCTCTTCTTTTCTGCACGAAAATTAAAATACTTTGAGACGATTTTCAAAATAATAAAACAAAAAAATGGCAAAAGATTGAATTGTTTGGGGCACAATTTGTGCAAAATTAAAAATTAAAGATTTGGGCAAGAATGATGGCATTTACTTTATCTTTCTCTGAATGTGATGTTAAAATGACACTTAGTTAAACAAAAAAAATTCTTAATCTCTCATTTTCTTCATTCTGTACAAAAAAATTTTCAACTTCTGTTTCATCCATATACAAAAACTGTCACTTAACGCTTAAAATATTTTTAAGTTAGATTAATTTCTATCCATTTAAATGGCAAAAATATATAAATTTCAATTAAAACACTAAAAATAAATTTAAATAAATTAATTAAAAGAGCTGTCGCTGTTGTTAAGTACAAAATTGCTCATTTCTCTTCATTTTTTAAATGAAATTTTCTTAAACTAATTTTAATGATTTTTAATAAATCTCAAAAAATACAGGGAGCGCGCTTGTTTGAAATGTTTTTTGAAATATCATACTTTAATTGGCATTTTGGAGTTTTTCATCTTAAAAATTGAAAAGCTTTTGAGCTTCATTCTCCTTAAATGTAAAAAATATTTTTCTTGATAGCATGCTAATTAAGAAATAAAAATCTAGTTAGTACTCTTAACTCTTAATAAAAAATAATTTCCTTGACTTTTCTACTTTACGCTACTGATCAGTACCGATTATGATCGATAATGCAGAATGAAATTTGCTCTAACAATTAATAATCTCTCTTAACGAATGTGTGGCCACATTTAAAAAATTTCAGTGATTCGGAAGTTCTGTAAATGTGATATCATACAGTTCCTCTTCAACTTGTCGCACTTCTAGCAGGAATAAATCTTCATTGCAATAATATGAAATCATATCGTCATCAATTTTCGCCGTAATTCTGTAAAAGAAAATGAGAAAAATATTAGTTGAGGTCATTGGAAAGTTTTGTGTTTAATGTGAGTAGATTGAAAATTATTTGTTGTGTTTTGTTTCTTTTTTTATGAGCCCTACATAATTAAGCATCAGGAAAGCATTAATCATTAATTTTTTAAATTAGAGGGTTAGCACATCTTGTGTGTATTAATAAACGTCGATTTCATCTATTTTAAAATCATAAAAATTATGTTTCAACTCTTCTTTCTCTAAAACATTTAATTTTTGAGTGTTTTGAACATCGCGGTTTGTAAATCAATGTCTCACATTTTTCTTCTTTTCCTGTGAATCTTCTCATCTCATAAAAACTCATTTGAATTTAAAACTAATTAATTCAATGATATTGAAAATATATTTTTAATCAAAATTTATTCGTAAAGATCAAATCGGATCGGAATAAATTTCAGATGTTTTCTGTTTTTGTTTTTAAAATATTTAAAAATTTTGCAATAAAATAGAACTTTAAACGGATATCAATTGTTGAAAAAAGATTTTTAAATTTAATCAGCAATAAAGAGAAATAATAACAAAAAAGAATTTTTTGCTTGTTTGATAAGCTACACTTACCCTTTCTTATTTTTGCGATAAATATTATTAATACTCGTCGATGAGATTTTAAATTTATTTTCAATCTGCAATAATAAAATCAAGTTTTTTCATCAGTTGAATGAATGAAGAAAGGCGAAAAATATTTTTGTTCTACAATATTTACAGATAATGAGAGCTAAAGTTATGATATACTTAAAATATTGAGCAGAAAAATTTTGAAACAAAATTAACTAAACTAAGCCAAACACAAAAAACTGTAAAATCATATGTATAATTTACAATATGAAAAAGAGTATTGCAAAATAAATGAGTAGGTAGATAAGGGCCAGAAAATATCTTTGAGATTTGACAATGAATCTCTGTCGTGGCTAACGCAAGAGCTTTATGTGACACATATAAAATATTAACTGACATTATCATTAAATTATAACCCCTCGTAAAACAGCGAATTATATTATATAATCAAAAATGACGATGAAAGACATGAAGGAGAGAAAGAAAAAATAACATTTTTTTAAATATGCATAATTTTATAGAGGTGCGTCTATTTGTTTGAGTTTAACCCTCCTTTGGTGAATTTACAAATTATTTTTTTCGTGCGAAAATTTTCAACTTAGCTTTGCAATAAATTCAAGTCCTTGAATAAATCTACATGAATTAACAAGCACGAGTCACAACATAAATAAATAAATATTAATAAAGCATCGCATGCATGATCGAAAAATAAATTTATTTATATGTGGACCATCAGTATGTGTAAAATTATAAATTTATGTAAAATAAATCAATGATTTTTAATTGGAACGCTCAAAGCTGCTTAAAGTCCTTCATCAATAAATTTATTTAAAAAAATCCTCACTTAATCATCGCTTTAGTCACTCATTAGCACATGCATAGAGTTTTTTTCTAAGAATTTTGCGACACATTCATATAAAATATGAATTTGATTTGTGTGCCATTGTCATCACGAATGATAGAAACACAAAAACGAATCATTAATAATAACAACAAAGACTTTTTGAATTGAGCACATAAATGTGATCATGATCAAGGCGACACTCGAAAGTTAAAGTGATGAAATCTTTTTCGTAAAACTGATGAATTATGGAACTTCTAGTGACACAAGAATCATGATCTTCATTTCTACTTCTCGTAACTTTCATCTTCATAAAATGACACTCAAAGCAACTTTAGAGGCCAAAAATGTGGATGTGCATTTTAAATTTTTGAATGTCATTTTACTCTCCTTTTCCGAAAACAATGAATTTAAATTTTTGATAATAATGATGTTAAAAGTGACAGAGACAATCAAATGACAGAGTCTTCAAACGAATAAAGAAACTTTTAATCGGATGACATCAGTTTTTTTCTTCGAAATACTTTGTATTAAAACGATATATTTGATTTTATGCAGAATTTTTAATGAAGATTCCCCATGAAATTTTAATACATTATAGATATTCAAATCAATTTTTCAAGGTTTATTTTTTAATGCTTTATTATTTAATTACAATCAGCTACATAAAAATAAAACAATAATAAGATTAATGAAAAAATGAAATAATGTTTTAAACTCAATTAAAGCACGTTTTTCTGACATTAAATACCAAAAATTTCAAAATTTTTGAAAATGTTTAGGATTTATATTAAATTTTCAATTTTATAATCATCAAATCCTGTTTAATTTCTATTTTATTAATCAACTAAACATGCAACTTTTTTGTAATTAATTTTGACTGTTTTATGCATGTATCAATTACATATAATGGAAAAAGAGTGTGAAGGGATTTTCATGTCAGTGCTACTAATAAATTTAGAGTGTTTTAATGTCACTTAGACACATATAAAAGTGAAAGCTTCGCTACTGGTGATTGCCAACAAGATTTACGGAGACAACTGCATACAATTGTAAACAAGCATCATGAATTATGATGGCGAATAGAGATAATTATTTTTGACATATCATTTCAATCTTTTAAGCCCTTTTTCGAAATTTAATGTTTATAATTTTAATTGCAGACTGGATCATTCATTTGTAAAATTTAAATAATTATGAAATCTCTTGACCGTCCCTATATAAAAAGAACTAACTTTTTTTTCTTTTTCAATCAAATGATGAATTGATTTTTTTGAATACTTTAAATTCAATCATGTGTAGACGGATAGATGAAAAAATCATGGTTATAATTGGTTATTAGTAGATATCCATGTGTGCCCAACAACAAAGAAAAAATAGTTATGTAAATTAGCAAAAAAATATAAAAGTCGAATGGTTTAAATTTATTAAATTTGTAATATAAAAATATTATTTTTTGTTATTTTTTTGTGTTTGTCACACAGCTCACAATAGTTGTTAATTAATCAGTCAACCGCAAGCAGCAATTCAAATGTGCCTTTTATAGTGAGGTATTAGAGACAAAATTAAAAATTATTAAAAAGTGGTTTTTTTGCTCTCCTTTACTGCATGTGTTTTCATTCACACCACTCATTGTCCTGTTATAACATCAATCAAATGAACTCCATAATTGTGTCGGTGTAAAGATTTTTTTTTATTTTTGTTAATGTCACATTGCAATCCCAACATTGTAAGCTTACTTTATTTTGCACTTGTGCCAGCCAACAGTTAAATAAAAAATATTGCTTAGTGCTAACGGCTCTCATATTTATATGTAATTTATGTGAAAATGTATTTTGTTGTTGCAATATTTATCACTTGCAATATGCAATAATTGAAATTTTTCTTTCATATTTGCCTTCACATTTCTCATTGGATTTTTTTTTCTCATATTTATGCTCATGTCATTTGCATATAAGTGTACATTAAAAAATAAAAATAATTTAAATATGAAGGCAAATAATAATCTTGTCTTTTTGTGTTTGGGTTAGCATCGTTGTGTTTTGTAGTCAATTTTGTTCCAAAAAGATTAGAAATGGCTATAAAAAGTCATTTCAAATATAAGCAAAAACAAATAGAAATAGCAATATAAGTAAAGAAATCACAACTTACCGCATTAATTAGACCATTTGTTGTAGGTGGTACTACATGTAGTGCTGTGTAGACATCTTCATTATCTTGTCGCACATATAACATTACTCGTTCACTCAATGGTGGCGTTATGCGTTGTCGTTTAATTGGAACACCATATTCGTTCATCATACCACTGCCATCAAGCATTATATGGTCCTTCTTGTCACTGTCATATTAGCAAAATTAAAGAAAGATAGAAGGGTAATATTAGCGACATAATAAAAAAATGAGATGAAAAGTAATGTCATGTGGTAACAACTTTCACTTCTACTATTCCAACCGAAATAAAAAAATTGGATCTCTTTTGTCTGATTAAGTTGACAACATTTTGAATATATGAAAAAGAAAGAAACTTTCAGTCCACTTGTCACTTGCAATATGTGTGTGATAAAATTTCAGACTTTGAGATAAATTCAATTAAAAGCAGAAATAAAAGTTGAAAGTTGTTACAGTTTATTTCATTGAACAACTCTTCACACGACAGATGAATATTTCTGTTTTGTCTTTAGCGATTTTACTCACGTTGCCACATCTGGCGGGAAATGATTGTGAAATTTGAGTGTTGGTGTAGTTGCTTTAGTATTTGCAGAATGAAGTAGGAATGGTGATGGTTTCATTCCATCTGGTCCAGTTAATGAATCAGCATCATGTCCATAAAAGCCCTGCAATTCCATTGACGAGAGCTGAGATGAGAATGAGTTAATAAATAATTAAATTAAAATGATTAAAGACAAAAGTAGAAAAACTTTAAGTAAAATAAGTCACAATTATTTTTTTAATATTTACCTTTTCAATATCTTCAGCTGGTGAGAAAAGAACTGGAGGTTTAGTGATATCACTCATGCAATAAAATTCAGAACGATCCACAACCGGATGATAAAGCTCATCAAGCTTCTTACGTCCTGTTGCTGTCATTTTTCTCTTCGCCGCACGTCTTTCCTCATCTCGAGTCTTTCGCTCAGCACCCTATAAATGAATTAAAGAAGATTAGTATAAGATTATATTCCATTTAATTAGTAATTAATGCATTTAAAGACAGAGATGTGAGCGGAAAAGAATTAAAAGGTAGACAAGCGGCAGTTAAAAGTATCACAATGTGCTACAATGTCGCTCTAATCCTGATTTTCTTACTTCAAAGTTTAATAAATTGACGTAATTTTATGAAATTTTTTCGATTTGCGCATTTGCATTAGAAAATAAAACACAAGTGTTGATTTTTTTATATTATTAAATTAAAGCTCATTAAAACCGTTTAAAAATAGCGAAAAAAAACATTTTTATTTCTTCATTTGTAAATCGCGAGCTTTACAAAGTAGATTTAAAAATAGTAACAAAATGCAACTCTTTTTGCAATCAGATGAGCGTTAAAAAAATGTTAATTGAAAGTTTATGAGGTGCTTAATGTAATTTAGAGTTTTGTGAGGAGTTTGCAACAAATTTAGACCGACAAATTAATTTTTTATGTATGGCTCAATGTTAGTTTTTTCAATGATTGCTCAATAACTGTAACAGTAACATCAGCTAATTGACTAGATTCTCATTAGTGGAATGAAACTGATGATGATGAATTCCTCTTTGCTATCCATCCTGATAGCCTTCATTGGAGAAGATTCATCTTGCAACTTAATTGATCGCTTCTCTCTCGTCAATGTTCATTAATAATTTTTCATAATAACAATTTCATCTGCACCTAGGAAACTTTCATTTCATCATAGTCATTACGAACCATCAACATAAATGATGAGTGAATGAATGATGCTAATGACTTGCATTCTGTTTAAATGAAAATTTTACAAATCTAAAGTAAATTCCAAGTGTGTGTAATGGCTAATTATTTACGCGAAAAAAATGTTTATGTGTGTGGTGAAATTAATAATAAAATTATAGAAATTATTGAGTTAATCTAATCAGACACTTCATTGAGTTGCTAGTGCGCATATTAAACGAGGAACTGCATTTTGACATCGTAAAGATTTTTATTTTCTATTTTTCTCCTTCTTTCTTTTTTACTTTTAATTAATATTATTAACTATTTTGAAATAAAAAGCAGCCGATATGTGTGAGAAAGAGAAAAAAAGATGCCTCTTTAGATGTAAGTAAAGCGGATAATGATGATTATTATGGCACGAAGAAAAAGTGCATAAATAATGCGATGAGAAAGGAAATTCATTTGAGGCTCTAAAATGTCTTTAAAGTTAAATCTAAGAAAAAAATAATGCAATTAAATTATTTTCTTTATAAAATTTGTTATTACAAATTTACAATTATTCATCAGACCAGTTATTAAATTCATAAAAATTAAATTTTATGATACGATTCTTTAATTATTTGATAAAAATTTCTTTACGCATGCATATGTGTATTTTTTTTATGCAAATTAATTGAAATATGTCAAGTCGCGGCAAACGCTGTTAATTCATTTAATCATCTTTCTCAATGTTCACAAGTTATTTTTCTCCATCCTCATTTTAAAAACTGTAATTCATTATGGTTATAATTGATGTCGCTGTTCTGTTTTTTTGTGTAAAAAATATTTATTATACAAGTTTCAAAATGTAAATGTTTTTTCTTCACTTCTTCATTTAATAAATTTATAAGTAAAATGTATGGCAAGAAAAAAAGCATCTTGTTGGATTTTCTAAAAGAAATTTTTACAAGATAACAGCAAAAAACTAATAATAATGCTAGTGAAGATGGAAATGTAATATTTTATGGAGCTAAGTGACGTCTTTCAATGTCAAAATTGTAAAGTGGAATGTGTCACCGATCAGATTCCATTTCCACCATTGTCATGACTCATTCCTATGGTTGCTGTTACTTTGACACAAGTACATGAGCTCTTAGCCATTGTGTTCAACAGAAATGAAGCCACAGCAATGCCAAGAGCGTAGAAAAATAGATTGTAAGCTTCAACTTGATGATGAATAGCCTTAACACATCTCAATTTACAATGATCAACATTTTGATACATTCCAACAATAAAACAGTTTTTTTTCTTTCTTGCTTTTCTATTCAAAATGATGTTACTTTATCACTCACAACAAATCGCATCATGTGCATTTAGTGAATAGTCGATGGTGGGCGAGAGAGAAAAATAGAAAAATGAGCAAACTGTGATGCATCAGATTATTGTTATTAGAGAGGAGAAATGATGATGACTAGCTTGCAAGCTGAATGGATAGACGGATGGATAGTAAAATTTCTAAGAAACCATGCATATATGTACGATGTACAGCAAACGCACTTGACAGAAAATGTGAATACTTTGCAGCTATAAAATAATTTTCACTTCTTGAATTAGTTATCAAGACTACAATATTATTCACCCGATGGCAATATTATTATTACAAAATTGAGCTTGAATGAAAATGTTTCAATGAAATTCCTTTTAGAATTTCACATAATTGCTGCTTTGATGTTGATGCTACTTGCAAGCTGTATAATGGTGTATATTTATAAGCTTAAAATGATAATAATTTGTATGGGATTTAAAATAAAATTTTATTTCTTTAAATTTTACACAAAATGCTAAATAGTTTTAAATTTTAAATAAATTTCTAGTAATTAAAAAAAAAAATAAATTCGAATCTTAAAATATAAAATTTGATTTCCATCTTATTTTTAAGTTAAAAACTTTTTAAATTTTCATTTACTAAATTAAATTTTTTCATTTTAAAAAATCTTCTTTTTGAAAATCATCACAATATTTTATAGTAAATAAGAGGTAGCAATAAAATATATGTGATATGTCTAAGTAGAATAATTTTTATTGTATTGTAATGGTCTATAATATAATATCATTAACGGTGTAGATAGAGTGAATGAAAAAATAGAAGACGGTAAGTAAGTAGTTGCAAAATGCCTTCTTTCATTTAATGTGCACTAAATCTTTCAATTTCATTTTACATACGATCTATACCGCTCGATGATTATTCTTTTATTATTATTATCAACGGCGTTGTTTTTTCTTCTTTTATTTTTATGCATAAAAAATAAATTTATATATTGAACCACGTAAAGAAAGGAAAAAGATAGAAGATCTACAATATACAATTCTCTCTCTATGTATGGATAATCGAATGCATTAAAGAATGTTATATGTAGGCAATAAGTAATGTTCATATGCGTGTGCAATATAATAAAAGAAATGAGAATCTTCAATTGGGATTAAGAATGATTTTTATGGCAATTTATAGGAATAAATAAAAAATATATAAATATAAAAAGTTGGCTACAGAGATGATAGGTCATTTAATATCGACATGATTAAAATTATCATAAACTTTTTTATATATTTTATGATTCAAATTCATTGCATCCAGTCATCATCATCGTTGAGCGAAACAAATTTATTGTTAGGCTTGTTAAGAACAAATATATGAGCAAAAAAGCGAGTCATAAAAATTATTAAACAGAGAAATGAAAAATATTTCATTTCTCGCCCGAGAGGCAATTGGTTGCAAAAAATAATTTCTCTGATTTATTTCATACAAGAATACTCAAAGAAATTTTACTTTCGAAAACAAACTGTACTGATCAGTAGACATAAGATAACACTAAATGCTCATCTATAAAAGAGAAGAGCTATGCGATATCGATGATTTGATGATTGTCATAAATATTATCAATATAATGAACATGAACAAACAAACTTATCTATCATATGATCATTGACTCATAATGGTGAAATTGCAATTTCTTGTAGTAATTGATGCATATTGTTTTATTTAATATACGAATAGTCACAAAGAGAAAGATCCGAACTGTAAAGCGACATAAAAATTGCATTTATATTTTTAAACATTACCATGTGGTTTGTGTAAACAAGATGTTGATGAGTTTTTGATTAAGCTTTAATAAAAGGCTATAAAAAAGTATGAACACAAACATTTCCTGAGAAAACAATCGTAATCATGATCATCACTCTAGTGATATTTTTCCATTCATCATCATGAAAATTTATGTTGGAATTATTGTTCAAAAGCATAAATTTTTATTTCATTCGTATGTGAAATTATTGGAATTTTCATGCACTCACTCTTTTTCTTTGATATCTCAATGCAATCATTAAGAACGTTCATAAAATTCTATTAAGTAAACATCATAAATTCCTCCATTCTTATGAGATCAATTAAAAGATTCTTTAGAAGGAAGTTAACAGATGCTCTTTTTCTAATACTAAGAAAGTAATTGTTAATTAGGTCATTTGTAACGGTCACATAATTTTAAAATTTTTGAATCCGTTAAAACTGTTACAATTTTGTGTTTTGAACGTTAAAAAATCATTAAAATTATTCACTAAATAAATGTATAAAAAAATTCAACCTTCCAGTCATGACTGTAAAAATCATTAAAAATCGCATAATAAAACGGATGATTGATAGGGAGAAGAAAAGGCAGTTACAGAATGAGTGCAGAGCACAAAAAATTGTTAAATAAATAAAAAGGTATTATAAAAATGCATGAAAATAAAAAATTATGAGACGAAATGGCATAAAAATGACATAAAAACCGCCTTATTGTTTATAATCATATTTAATGACTTTATTTCGCGTTTAGTGTACGCAAGTACGCAGAGATTCTTCTTTTCTGTGACTGCTATTGCAGATGGTCAGAAAGCCGCGAAAAGCCATGTTTCTTTAATTAAAATTCACTTTACGTTGCAGTTTAAAGAGAATCACCGAAGTAGAGTTGTGCAAGCAAGCATTAAACAGTGTAATTAAAAGTCAATATAAAAATATAAAAAGTCAATATCCGTTGCAGCTCTATTTATGATCAATTTATCGTCAATTTTCTTCTCGCATTAACACCGGATGCAGTCTCTACATTTTAATGCCAATTTCACGACTTACATCAAAAAAAGTAGCTTGTAAACAAACACAATGTCGTTAATTACACTTCATTTATTCTTTGTAGTTTTTAATTTACAGAATAATTAATTTAATCTGATAAAAAACATCCGTTATGATAATAACATGAATTTATCACCAAATAAAATTTCTTCATGAAATTATTATCATTTTGATCATAGAAAATGTGATCATATAACACACAAGATGATTGTAAGACCATTCAATAAATAAATTATTATGAAGCTTAATGGAACTTCTGGTAGGTAAACAGAATCATTATTATCCATTTATAAAACTTTTTCTCTTCACTGCTCTCTCTAATTCGATACAGCTTCATTTGCCTATTAATTCATGATTAATGATTCATTGGAATGAAAGATAGAATTTAATACCGTAAGTTCATTAGCTAGATCGTATACTGTCTCTCGTATTGAATTTCACTTGGATGAATTCTGAGAATTTTTATCGCCATTGTGACAAAGCTCAAATTATGACACTTTGTTCAGCCACATATCACAATGAATTGTTCAGTTGCAAAGATACAAACTATACATATGAGTGAATTTATGAATATTGTCTTGATATCAATATGTTCAACAAATAATTGTGTGGTTAAATATAAAATAAAAAAATACAGTAGAAGGAAACAAATTGCATGCGACATAAAATGCAAATTTAGTTATAGAGAAGTAACAGATTGGAATAAAATGACTACAGTCACCACTGAATGGAGATGTTATCATCAATTTACTAATAATCTTTAACTTACGAATGAGATCAGAGTGGAAATTAATAAAATTGTAAGTTTATTGTAGAAAAAAAAACATTCTCGAAGCCAAACCATGATTCCAACTGTGATTTTTTCTCTTAGTTTTATTTTGGTTTAAAGCTGTCATTATAGAAAACAAAGCGATAGCCATTAACATTCGAATTTTAATATGCATAATATTGTAATGAAGTTTTTTTCTCTCTGGCTTTTAAAAATTTCAAGGTTGTCAAACAGTCTTTTTTTGCATTCATCGCCAGAGGGGAATTCATAGTCGACTTATTTAGACTTAAAAATGTCGCCTATATAAAAAAGAAAAAAATTCCTTTCTCAACGAATTTTTTGAATTCAAATTTTTTAAATATTTTTTACTCAACTGGCGTGCAATGATAATGATGAGACGCACAAAAATATACAGCAAAAGAGAAACAAATCAATGTTTTATTTATGAGACATCTCTAAATCACAGTCGGAAATCTAATTCTTTTAAAATGTCATCAAAAAGTCTTTTTATATTTTATTTTATTGCTTGGCCATTATCATCATCATTGTGTGACATGATCAAGACCATCATAAAGAAAAAAAATAAAATTTCGTCACATCTTTTTCTTGATAAATGAATAATTAAAAGACATTGAGACTCACCTTATCACAAAATACTTTGATTTGACAATAACCTCTGTGACAAACATTTGTGTCACGTGGATCTTCAAAAGTGTCGATTTGAATGTGCAACGGAAGACCCTGAAAAAAGAGAAAAATTAATTTATAATGACAAATCAATCAATCATTTTTTATGATTTCGCCATAATTTATGTCACGCGTATAGCAAACTTTTTTTATTTATTTCAGTGAAGTCGAGAGCGAAAAGATAAGTTGCTCCATATTTGACGATATTTTCTGCGAAATAAAAGATTAAATCACCTCACAAAGTCGATAATAATTGAAAATGGCAAATGTGGAGCTTAAATAAAGCGACACATAAAAGATGGAAGAAGAAACTGTTAAGTGGCTTAATTTTTCTTATTATGAAAACAACAAATCAAAGACTTTGAGTTTAAAAAATTACTTTCTAATTAAAATCTTTGTTTTTAGCGGTTGCTAATCAAAAAATCAACTCAATTTGAACATTAATCAACCATATTATGAAATTGACGATTTTATGATGTGCCGAATGTACAAATTTTATCAAAAGATTTCAATCAATGGATAGACAAGCAAGAGAATTTGCCTGATCATTAAAAATCGTTCGATGCCATAAATTATGCATCTTATTATTATAATGAGCTAAATTAACTAAACTGAACTGTATCATAACTGACAGAAGATTATTGCTGTTATCTCCTTCTTCTAACGCATCCGCGATTAGCGTTCATTAAATATTGGCATGCATGCGTAGGATTGCAAAACAGCCAACTACACTTTAGTTATTAACTATTTGAGTGAGATAATTCAAATGTTAATTTTCATTTCTCTCTCTTTCACTTTCTTATTCTGCCGCAGAGGAAAAATTGCGATTTGGCATCACTCCCATGAGTCTTTGATAAATCTTAACCACTTGCTTTCTCAAATAGGATGAGAAATTCTTCTAAAGTAATTTTTCTTGTCGAACACCTGTCCATAAATAAGTACAATCAATAATTTTTCAATTCTGTTCGTATTTTTTTCATTTCCATTTTCTGATATTAACGATTGTTTCTTGAATTCCTTCCACTCTCATGTGTCTCTCTCGACATGCTGTTGTTTGTTGTTTCACATTTCATGTCCCTGAGATACGAATTGACGATTTCCGATGGCAGACAGTGTTGTAGCGAGATAGAGAGAGAAAGAAATGAATTAAAACAACATCAATATTAATGCCATGCTAAGGATTTATCGTCAAATGACAGGTATGATGATAAATATGTATACAATAAATTTATTTTAGTTCTCTTCATTCATTCATTTAGATTCTCTGTTGCTTTTATGATTCATTGATTAACATTGTTAAAGAGAGAAAAAAACAGTAATTAAATTTTTATATTTTTTAATTTCTAACTTTAATGTTGATAAACATTTTGCAAAACATTCCATTGATGCATATTATAGTTAATCCCTGTTAATTTAAGTAGATAAGAAATAAATGAACTAAAATAACCAGACTTTAATCCCTCTATATCTTTTTCATTCATGTCTTCTATAGTGGTATTAAGCCTTCTCATTTCATTTCACATTTTACATTCGATTAAGTGCAAAGTAACAAGATTGTTAGTCAATTATTTTCATCACATTTTTGTTTTTCATTCTCAATAATAAGTAATAGTTAATGGATGATTGCTAAATAAATGACATTGAACAAGTGCAGAAAAAAATTATGTAGCTTTCTCTCATTCAAAACACCCACACGCGCTGCTGATTGTAAATAGATATTGTGTCTCGTTCCTTTGTCATGTCCATATTAATGTGATATCTTTCCTTTTCTCTCTTTCTTCCTTCGTGTGTTTATATCAATTCATTATAGTAAGTGAAATGAAAACAAAGATGAAACCACAGAGATATTTTAAAATACTCTTTTTATATAGTGAGAGAGTATTTAATTTGCGGTTAGCAAATAGTAGCAATGGAAAGAAGGAGAGCTCAATGATCCATTTCGTGCAAAAATCGTATTAATTTAGCATCATCGGATATCGTCGAGCATTAGCCTTAAAGTGAAAAGTGCCTGCTTAATAACAAGGCCTTAAACTGCCCCAGTACAACAGCAGAATGCACATGGGATTCTGTTAAATGTAACTATAATGAATTAAAAATATATAGAATTATGTGTATTTTGATATGCAGATGCCGAGATCTTATTTCTTGTAGCATTACACATTACATATTTATTATACACTCGGTATGCAACTCAAAATATAGTATACTATACTTTGAGCAAATTTCAGTACTTAACCGCTCGAATGGCGAGGACAAATTGCTTCTTTGTTTCAATTACTTGCATCCTTTTATTAGAAAATTTTAAAATTCATGAAAACATTCATTAAGATTGAATGTTTTTATAAAATTTTTTTAGTTTTAATTTGTAACATTCATTTTTGTGTAAATGCACATGAAGACAAAATTGATGGTAGAAAAGAAAATATTTTTTTCCTATGCCCTCTAGACAATTTTTATTTATGCTCACTATTTTATGATTGTTGTATGTCGAGTTATTCACACAGTCATTCCCAGTAATCAAATAAGTGAATGAATGAGTGAGTGACTAGTAGCAACAGCAGAAGTCTCAAGATACCTATGCATTCCATTGCATATATATGTTTATTTTTAATTTCCTTGCAAGTGAGCTCTCTTGTCACATACATATATATGCAAAAAAAGTTATGCCATTCAATAATGTGAGAAGACAGTGAATATTTTGTTGTACTTGTGCAAGCAATAATTATCAGCATAAATGGAAGGCTTACAAATAATTTTACTAAATTTGCGCGTTGGCATGAGACAGTAAGAAAGAAAAAAAAAATAATATTTATAAGTAAGGAGAGAAAAAATTATTGTTTATGTCAACTGAAATGCAATGACTTTGTCTACTTTTATAATGGTGTACATGCAAAGTAGCATTTTAAAAATTTTCTGTCAATTATATCTGCAATGTGCATAATACATGGAAAAGTTATTAAATTGCCATTATTACTGTTATTATTTACATGTTAAAGCAAATTCACTGTAATTTATGCTTTGGGCAAATAAAATAAACTAAAAATTATAATTTCTTAACTCACAGTTGGAGACTTTCAATGAATTTTCTTCTAATGAATGCAATGCAATATATTGAACAAATTAGTCGACTTTATTCTAATGAGTTTGTTTAAGAAAGACAAATTTATGAATTTTCAAGAGTGCGTTTCTGTATAAATGATCATATTAAATTAATAAATTGACTCCTACTGCTACTGTAATACTTAAATAATAGTATTTTAAACTCAAGTAGCTTAATTCCATTTTACAAATGTTTATTTTTCATCTCAATGAGTGAAACAAAAATGAAATTTCTCTTCATAGTTAACGTCTTTTAATAGTGTAATTTATGGATCTAGAAAATTAATGACAGCCGTATAATGTACCACTCAATCATCATTTTATTTTACTTTGTACCCTTTTGTGCAGTGAGAGTAAGGTAAACTTTACTGCTGCTGTTACTATTGCCAGTACAACCAAGCAAACACATACGGCGTAATATTAATGATTTGTTTCTTCTCTCGTCGTCATTTTTTACAGACTTATTATCATTTCTTTTTGACTTGCTCATGACTCATGTGAAAAATAATAAAAAAAAGAGAAAAGTAAATAAATTTAAATATTATGTCTATCTAATAAAGCGTAAGCGAAGAAGATTTTTGATGGATTTTAGTCATGCCTAAGTGTGAGTTAAGTGAACGTTCATTTCTTCTGCATTACAAATTGAAATTGCAAATTGATTTCATTGTAGAGCATAAATTTTCAATTTGTAGAAAAAAGCCTTACTTCTCTTTTTAAAAAAAGGAATGCAACAGAGAAATAAAAAAATTCCGAAACCTATAAAAATGTATCATGTTAATACACAACATTGGAATTCATGTTCATATGATGGCAAAAACATGCATAAAGAAAAAAATTAAATGAAAATAACCATTAACATAATTTTTACTTCATTTTCTTTTAAAATAAAGAGCGAAGACGAAGCAAAATAAGCGATATGTATGTAAAAGGAGAGTGCAAATATAAAAATGTTTAAGAAGAAGAAGGAAACATGCATCTTTAATGCATTTGAGCCACCATAAAAATACACAAAACAATCCATTCAGAATTGAAAAGTGTATTTCTTCATACATATCAATTGGCAGTCATGTTAGCTGTAAACGTGACACACGGCGAAAAATCATAAATTATTGTGCGGCTGATAAATAAGTGAATATAAAATTACTTACCTTAACACCCTTTTGACTGCTGAAATCCGTACTTAGGCACTGTATGGCAACATTTATCTGCAAAAAAAATATAAAATAATTACTTTATAGTTAATAAATCAAAAAAAAATCGTCCAATTAAAAAATTTCCTGCAAAGTTTAAAGGAACAACAAATTCATGATGATTATGATGAAATCAGAGGACCAGTTTTAGCAAAAAAAGAAGAATTTTCACAAAACACGTTTCTGTGTTTATTTATGCGTCAATAATGAATTTTGATAATATTGATTTTGTTGCTGTCGCACGTAACTCTTTATTTGTTGAATGATGAATCATTTACTATTATTATTGAATGTGGCTTAACTGTCCCGTCATAAGAATGAGCGTAAAACAGGATTTCCCACAATTGGCACTTGGCGAATGAGTTGAATGAATTCAGAACTGAATTTATGAATGAATACGATGAAGACGAGAAGTAAAATTAATAAGTAAATAAGAAGCACAATATCGCAATTGGAAAAAGATTAAAATTTAATTGTTATGACGCATAAACACATGAATTTCATCGACTATCATGGAGATATTTGATTATTTTTGCATTTCTACTAACTGAGAATTGTTATAACCCGCCATATAATTAATGACTCGACGGTGACTCTTGTCAAGAAGTTCTAGTAGGTAATCTCATGCAGCGCGGGATGATTCCAATCAAATGATTATGAAAATCACATGAAATTATTAATTATTAAATTATTAAAATTGCATTTCTCTCCCAATAATTGGAAAATATTAACAGTGAAAGGATTATATTGCATGTTTAATTAATGCATTCCGCTGTTAAATTGGCACACACAACAACCCGCCATTTTACATGCATTTCATATTTCTCTTAATGTCGTTTATCGCTAAATTATATTACTCTAAAAAGCAATTAAATATTATCGGCAAATGAATTAAGATTCTGCGAGTAACTTTCATTTAAAACAGCTACTCGAACTACACACATACATGCTTCTTTTGTCATATGCGTATTCATAAAATAAATTCAATTCTGACCTAATCGAAGACTTAATCTTTCTTTATTTTTTATTACTCAAGTCAGTATATTTCTTATAATTTTATTACATTCGGCAAAAAATTATTTTTTAATTCTGAATGCAAGAGAGAGAAAAGAAAAAAAAAAACAAATTAATCCAGTCTCATCTTCATCATTTCCTCTTTGCCTTATGCTTCGTTTATAAGTGAAAATTCTCTTGCGGTGCCGCTATATGAAATATCAATTATTGCCGATAATAAATATTTTAATATTAAATTGATCACTTAATAAAAATGTACGATAATTTTTGCTGATTCATTTTAAACCTTGTGCGCTTCTCTTGAAATGAAAAATTTCTCTCAATCATCGAAGTAAACACACTAAGGAAGAGACGAAATGTGAGATGTAGTAATGATTATTTCCATGCTCTACCTGTGATATCGGCGATAATTGGACGATTAGCAAAGTGCGATAAATTATAAAAAGTTTTATTAATGCAAATCATTGTTGGGTGTATAAATTCAATGAGTCATGGGTGTTGATGGTTTATTGAAATTAAGTGGTGCACTAAAAAGAGGATGTTGATGATAAAAAACAACACTGTGATTACTTTTTTAAAAGCAGGAGTGTGCATTTTTACTAGAAAGTAAACTTTATTTTCATAAATAAAAATAACGGCTTTTTTAGATTTGAATTTTTTAAGTAATAAAAAACCGTTGTTAAAACATGTGGAAATATAGCACAATAAAAATACCAGGAAAAAAATGCTCCATGTTGAGAAATAAGAGAATTAACGGATTGGCGTCGGCAAACATCTTATTTTCTATGACATGCAAGCGAATCTCTACACAAATATTGAACGAATCTAAACCCAATGACCGAAATAAATCTTTCTATATTTTCCTTCATTCCTTGGTCGCTTAATAAATACATATAAGTGCGTGCTTAAAAAATTATATATATTTCTATAGATAGATATCTTGTAAGCACGAAAAAGACATTCCTCGTGGCGGAATACTAACGCTTAAAACAAACAACTTAATTAATAATCTGTCGTTTAGTGGCTTCATATATGAATATGTGGGCAAAAACGTAAACTGCTGCAGGGCCAAAGAATACGACGACATAAAGGTCTGCACAGCAGTATGTCTCTTCTACTTATTAAATTAAATTCAATTGAATAATAATGAATGATGCAGTTCATTTCCTTTTAGTGAATAGTCAATTAATAAATTATATGAGTGGAATTGTTAATACGTGCCATGCCAACAACAGCAGCACAGAAAAAAAACGAAAAATTCTTCATTTCATGTAATCTCTCTTACTGTGGCTGGCTAATAATATTTATTGCCATTGATATTGCATGATAAGAATTCTCTTAATTTTCACATTTAATTCTCCTCTGTTTCATTCGTTACAAACGCTACACATTGCAGGCAACTATTGAAATGGCAGTATGAGTTAAATGTAAGACTCTCCTTTAGATATACAAATTAATATAGCCTTGTTCTAGATATCTTTGGCAAGATACTGCCATCGCGCGCGCTAAAAAATTAAGAAACTAAGGAATTGCAGTGCAGGCAACAGTGCAGATAAAGTGTCATGTAATTTTAGTAACACACCACAACAGCAGTTTGTGAAAATGCCAATGAATTATAAATGGCAGATATGGTGGTGGAGGGTACTAGAGCGAGTAAATATATTGAGGGAGGAGACAATGCAAAGCAATATACAATCTACATAACATGCAAACGAATCGAAAAAGTCAAGATAACAATAAAGAAAATTAAAATTAGCGAAAAAAAAACTCAGGTGTGAAGTGAAATTATTTATGTGCCAAATATTTAATTTTAATTGATCTCCCTACTCGCTTATCTCGACATTTTGCATGCATTTTTATTACTATCAGCACCTTCAATACATGATGAATATTTATTTCATGCTTCCTTGAACAGTTTCTTCTCTGTTTTTTTTCTCTTTCTCTTAATTCCGATCATTATCGGATTTAAAAGCCACTTTGAATAAATAATTAATTCCTTAATGTCACGACCTTCAGACTGTATATCGACTTTGGATTATTACATTGAAATTTTATTTTTGTTTATCAAAAATTATTTTCTAGAAAATTCTATAAATTTATATTTTGTATACAATTTAAGAAACACAAATAAAAATAAGGAAAAGCCACCGCAATGTAGCAACTATAGTCAATTGATTATCTAGAAAATAACATCTAAATGTAGAAACATAAATAAAAATAAAAATAAGAGAAAGAAAAATGTTAAATATATTCATTATATTAATACACATTTTTTTCCGTGCTCAATCTTATCATGAGCTTGTAAACGCACAGCAAGCTGTAGTAGATATGTGTATAAACTTTTTTTTTGTGAAAAATAATTACATGCTGACTTCTATAGTGAGTAAGTTAATATATTAAGTAAAGAGAGTACAGTGGCAAATGTATATAAAAAATATTAAATGAGGCGACGACTGCTTGCTGGCTTGCTCATTTAAATACGACGCTTAAGCAAGTCTCTTGCTTGTTTCAAAAAAAAAAATAGATTTATTGAAACTAATTTATGAAGTGTTTCTTTCGAATTTATCTCTGATTGCGCGTCAAGATGAACCTGTGCTTCGTTTTTTTCTCTCTCTCTCTTTCTCGCTTTTACTCTTGCTCAATATTTATTTCAGCTGCCTGGCTTTTAATGACAAAACAAAATAGCGGAAATTTTCATAAATTATAATTTAATGTAAGTATGTGTGGCGATTGAGTGAATGAATGACAGAGAGCGAGATAAAAATTGCTATTGAATATTAATAAAGGAAATCGATTCGATAATAAAATTAGATTTTAACCAAGTGTAGTCAAATCATTAAAAGTTATTAAAAAAGCATTTTATTAATGCTAAAAATTAAATCTTTTTTACATATATCGGTCTACAGTGTATAATGATAATAATGTTTAAAAAAAGACATTTTCCACATCTAATTACAACCAAAGCATTCGATTTTCTTATGTGTTCTACAAAAAATACTACATATAATGTATGATTTATTGCCGCTTTCATAGAAGCAGAAATAGAGGCTCTCTACACAAGTAACATATCATGACTGATATTTCATTATTTATTTCCTTACTCAGAAGTAATAAATTTAATATCATAAATTGTGTGTCGTTTATAAAGAAATAAAATAAGTTTTTCAGCTAGGCGCGTATAATATTTAGCATGGCAAATTCATCTCGCGCAATATCACAATGATGTGTGTGTTACTTTATTCACATTTGGCACATTGCTAATAAATTAACGCCAATTTTTTTCATTTTATGTATGTTACATTGATAGAGTAGGAATATTTTTTCTCTCTTCATATTGCTGCTGTTATTTTTGTAATTTGATCAATGTTTCAACACTTTGTTAGCACTAAAAAAAAATTTGTGCTTGAAAACTCAAAGTTAATTTAAACATTTTAATTGCATTTTATGCAAATCTCTTCAATCAAAATTCACCCATTTTCATGCAATAATAAATTTGTTCATTATAAAAAATTGGGTGCGTTTTTTTTCCATTCATGCATGTTTTGAGATATCATGTGATGTGTCAATGGAAATGATGAGAGTAAAAACTCATTAATCATGATTTATTATTGAACTGTTTGCAACTTACCTTAGCTGAACTTTCCAATGGATTCCAATATACGGCTATGGCATTATGTGAAACTTCTTCTATCAGTCCAACCAAACCAACCGAGTTCTTTGTGTCTGCGAAATAAAAATAAATAAAGGAAATCGTGTATTAAAATGCCTTTAATGATAATGACGTGTACTACACATATCGTAATTGTTAAGAAGAAAAATTGGTTATGGCACATAAACGTGATCGCATCTTGAGGGCACTTGACAATAAAACAGGTACACGAAAAGTGCATTTTGAACTTAAAAACCGGAAAAAAAATCGTAATAAATTGTGGATGAGAATAAAACTGGTAGTGAACATGCATATAAACAGTGGCGCTAACGAAGGTCGTCAAAAATCTTGTTCTCACCACCACCATTCGATATACGATTATTTCGATATGGCATTTTGCTAATTAAGATTTAAATTTTAAAAGCAGACAAGACGAAGAGAAAATTCTTTAAAAAGAGTCAATTGTATGCAAAATAAGTAAGCAAATTTGCAATCATGACTACCAACAACTTGTTGTACTTAATCACATTATTACTTTCTTGTATCAATGCACATGGATCTGATATGTGTAGTCAATGATTATTATCAATTAATTGTTATCTTGCTTATGAATAAATAGAATTTATTCCGAATATAATTGCAATTTATAAAGAACTTCTTAATATCGATAAAAAAAATGATGTTCAATTAATTTGCTAAATATGATTTTGTAATGATTAAAATTTCTACAATGTTACTATTATGATATAGTGAAAAATCAACGTTTATTTTAATTTTAAAAATTCATTTTTTTTTTCAAATAAAAAAAGACAGAAACTGAAGAACTGTTCTTTAAAATTTATCGCTATTAATGGTAAAGTGAATTGATCATGTTGTAAAATTTAATTTTAAACATTGAATGGAACATGAAAATATATTAAAAAGATTGCAATTGAGATTCTATATATGTACAACAACTTTTTTTCCATCGATATGAGGAGTATGGGAAAGAGAAAGAATACAAAATATTATTAATAATAAATTATAATGTTTCATTTCATTGAAGTAAAAAAAGAACATTGCCCAGTGGGGCGAAGAAGCATTATTGGTAAAATATGATTTCATGATAAGAATCTGTGAAGTTGTAAATAATTGCAATTATGATATGAAATCGACAAAATTTACTAAAAATGGACAGAAAAATGCCTTGAAAGTCATTAATGAGAAATCGTATGATGTTTTTCGTGTTCCTTGAGAAATAAATGTATATTAAAATGTAAATTTTCCCCTTCCTCTCGCTTTCTTGTTATCTACACAGATCGTAATTATTTGTCTATCATTTACCAGGAATCTTATGCTGTTTTTGTCTTCATATGGGATGTAGATAGATAGCAGTATATCAAAAACATACATGAAAATGAATAAAATTGCTAATGGCTCTCTCTCTCTTTCTTCTTTGCTCTCTGTTTATTATGAATGATGATGGTGGCAAAATATGGCTACAGACACAGCAACTCATCGATAATTAAAATTGTTGATGTGTTTTTCTCTCATTCATGCCTTTATATGAAGCGATCGAGAAGTTATTTAGCGATGGTGCTTGCGTCTATAAAAATTTATTACAAGAAATGTCGCTTACTTATTAGCCATCATTGGAGTCTAAAGATTGTTAACTTATTTGTTAATTGATTGTTGAGTTAATTGACCTTCATTCTACTGTATCAGCAATAGTAATTTCTGACAGAACTTTCTCAATCCTATTGTGATTTATTGGTTCTCATATACAAGTGTTTTTATTGAAAAAAACATGTATAAAAAAACTAATCAAAGTTAACACTCATAGTGAGAAAGGAAACATACATCACAAGATAAATTATGACTTTTCAGAGAGCAACAGAAAGGAGGCGAATTGATAAATTATCAGAAGTTCATCCATGTTAAGTGCCATAAACTTCCATTAACAAGCTTAACTGCTCGAAAATTTGCGTTCTCAACAATTTTTCAACTCGTAAAAATCAGCTTTTGACATTTATGAAGAAATTTTTGGTCGTAAATTTTCTCTCTTATTCTTACCTGCATCTAAGATTCGCTGTTTCACTGAATGCTGTCTTGCATGCCAAAATTGCCAGGCCTTGATCTCATCTTCGGGACTTTTTTCTTCACGAAATAGTAGCATAATGACACTCTGTAATTGAAAAGAAAATTGTTTATTAGTTAGATGACTTTTGAAGTAATGCAGCTGAATTGCATATTCATAGCATGACATTTCATCAGCGTATACACGTGAAATTGGAGATAATGAGAGGTTGCAATGTGATGACAGAACAGTATATAGATATATACAAGGGACATGAGCGATTATATTTCATTATATATCTCATAATATCTTAATATTCCATCTCTTTTTGCGCTCTCTCAAAATTATTTCATGCTGTTCCAATTTCATTTAAATAATAAATACCACCACACTACAGTTACGGTTTTTTTCTTTCACTGTTGGTTGATGAATCTTACAAGATTACGCATGCGTGTGTGGCTCAAAAATAAATGAATCGTCTTTTTAATTATAATAATAAGGAAAGTGCAGATGCATTGTCGATAAATGATCACTTTAGCAATAAGCATTTTTTTATTTTTTGATTTTGCCAATTATTATGATGATGATGTCAGGAAAATCATGTTCAGTCAATTATAAAATATTTTTTTTCCTTTCTCATTCTTTCTTTCATCTACTTATTTAAATAATTGAATAAATCTAAATAAAAATGCGTGGCCTAATTGATTTCCATCCATTCATCCAAATGTTGTTTTAAAGTCCACTGAGAAAGATCATGAATTTATGATTGAATAAAATTGTTTTTGACAGTATGTATATATACGTTGAATGAAAAGAATGAAGGTTCGTAAAAAGGGATTAGAGTCGTAAGCGAACATGGAAATGTACTTTGACTTTCAATGAAGCTATAATAATAAAAATATAGTAAAATGAATTAATTTAAAGCTAAAAATCACGCAGTTGTGGAACTCTAGAAAATAGTTCAATAGATAAATGCGACTTAAAAGTGCTTATAATCCTTTACGAAGACAGAAAAAAATGTCAAGCCTCAATTAACGTTTCTATAAATGAGATTTAATCCGTTTCGGCCTTGATCTAGATTTAAAGCATGAAAAATATTTTTATTTTTAAATTGTAAATTATATTTATAGAGATGGATATCAAATATTTACATATGTATATTGTACGACAGCAGCAATTATATTAAATCTAAGAAAAAATTTATTTTAAAGTTAATTAATTAGCACGTTTGTGACATTTTATGACGCTCACGAAAAAATCATTTGTTTACTTTAAATTGTCTATTCATCACATTTTCAAAAGATCCATCATTATGGCAGCAAAAAAATTGAAAAAAGTTTTTTTAAAACGCTCAATCTACTCCTAAACAAATAAATCTTTCAACATAAAGAAGGAACAAAAAATAGAGTAATTCATGTGAGAGTAAAGTTTTGATTTTAATTTATCATAACACGGTGAGGAAAAAATAAATTTGAATTTGAATAACCGTGCAGTAGCTGTCGTTTGTTGCTGCTCGAATGAATAATTTCTTCAGATGATGATGATGATCTTTATTCTATAAAGTAAAGTCAGTGAAATAATTCTGCATAAGAAATTGTTTAAGATAGTCACATGCAGATAATGATGAAGAAACATATTGAAGATGCACCCCTCTTCTTTCAATACAACACATTTATTGTGTTTGTTTGTTTTAAAGCATCTGGATAGAAAATTCGTTATATGCAAATTTAGCATCACTATCTTCAATCTTCATCATTTCGTAATATTACACTATGGGAAATGAAAAATTTGTCAGATGTCGCGGAAGGTTGAGGTAATTCACAATTACTGCAAGTGTCACTGTTCTCTCATGTCTATGAATCTCGTAATCTGCATATCGGATGTCACTTAATCTCTTTTTCTCATGGATTTGAAAAATATCTCTCTCTTTTTATTAAGAATATATGTATGTACAGGTAAAAGGAAGGAAAGAATGTCATTAGGGCTATAGCATTTATTTTACGCTAATACACTTATTTATTCGATAATAAATTAAATTTCACAGATATTTTGAAGGATTGTGGGCTGCAAATAACGGCAGTCAACTAGAATTTATTCTTATATCTTATAACTATTGCTGCTGCTACTATATAAAATAGAAAGAAGCATTAAGGTGCGCCAGATTTCTTTAATCTCTGTTTCTCTCGTAGTTTAAAAATGGACAATAATTAATTCACTCCGACTCGATTGTCTAATTCAATTAGGCATTCCTTAATTGTCACTAGTCGAGTATATGCACTACTGAAAATGGAGTAGTAGAGACAATTCATAAATTGCAAGATAAAAAATTATTTATAGATGGAAAATGCAATTTATTGCGATAAACACTTGGTTAAAGTTTCACTTTCAAGTCAATCAGTTTCAATTGAATTCAAGTGAGTAAAGAGAAAAGAAAATTCCTCTATGGAATTCATTGTATGATGCTATTCTTATGCGCGCCATGAGAGAAACTCAAATATATGAATTTTTATGCATCACATACTCTAACACCTTTCGAAAAGTCACTGAATCCTTAAGATAATAAATGAAATGATGATGCGCATACAAAAAAATTTTTCGAATCGAAAAGGATAAAAAAGTCTCAAGTTAACATCAGTTCGAGTCATTAATAATTATTATAAAGAAGGGATCGCAGCATTTTGTGAATGTTGGAATTCAGCATCATCTTAGGGAAAAGGAAATTTGAATAATTTTTTTTCTGTGTGTCGCCCTTTTCTTAATTTTTATTGTTACATCGCAGCATATTGAAGGGAATTTTAATTGTATGGAAAAGAAAGAGTAAAAAACGCTGACGATGATGATGATGGTTTCAACAATGCATAACAATCACAACAACATGAAATGAGGAAGGATCGAAGGAGAAACAAAAAAATTATAATTGGAATAAATTCAAAAGATGCTTATCAGTTTGAGAACTGTTTCTGATTTATATATACATATATTGTATGGCTCTTTTAGTGCCATGTGTTGGTATAATATGATGTACATTGTCAACAAGTATTTTTATATGTATTTCTTAAAAGCGGTCTGTTGTGACGGAGTAAATGAATTGGAAAGGAAGAAAAAATTAAATTAAATTATGGAGATGTAGCAAGAGAAAAAAGAAAGAACAAGATGTAGTGACATGAAGCAAAGAGTTCTTAAATCATTCCATTTTTTTCTATAATAAATTTAAATTTTCAAATTCTTACTTTCCGTTATTTTTTATAATTAAAAAAATTCAATTAAAAAATCGACGCTTTTTTCTCTCAGCGTCACTCAAGCAATCAGTCTATCATTTTCTTCATCTTCTTCTTTAATTCATTATCAATTTCCATTAAGAATTCTCTTTTCTTTTGGTCTCACATAAATTTTAATTTTGTCTTTCATTCTCTCTTGTATCCCAAAAAACACAACACATTGATGTCTCTTAATGTTGAAGAAGTTGAAGTAGAGATGTTATTTAATGAACGGCAATAAATTTTCATTTTAAATAGTGATTTCTTTTTACATTTCTCATTCTCTTACCTTCACTGTTTGATTTTTTAATGGCTTATCGGGATCATGAATGTATTCTAATGTGATGCCATAGAACTGTCCTTTGTTGATATACGTTATTCTGTCATCCTCACGTCTCTGTGATGAACTTATCGGCGATTCTAAATGGTATTTGAAGCCTACATTTGAAAATCTGTGAAAAGAAAGAAAAATGGAATTATTTAGGGATGGTCATGGTCACATGGGATTTACTATAATTGACAATAAACCAACTATTTGATCCAATTTGGAAAAAGAATCGAATGCATTATGCAAACATTACATTCTCAGCATGCCTGAGTTGAATTTTTATTGTGCGAGTAATGCGATAAATTTTACTCGCGATTTAAAATTGTCAATTCATGTAAATTAGCATTTTTTCTCTCTCTTTCTTTTTCTTGCCATATTCACAAACATCATTCTTGCCAATGTCATGAAACTTTTTCTAGTAGTGATTGTAAATTATCAACTAACGATAGCACCAAAGTTTAAATATGATGTCATTTACATAAAATTTATAACTATGAAGAGCCTCACCTACGAGAAATTAAACTTGCGATAGTTGATAAATGATCACATTAATTTACATTCTTAAATTGGATGATCACAAGTGCAAATAGTTAAGAATCGCGCGAGAAATTGATCATTAAAATAACTTGGGGATGACTGTGAAATAATTGACTGCTGTGTGGAAATTTATTAAACACCCATGTAGGTATTCGATAGTTCCAATCAGTTTGTGTCAACCAATGGCGATTTAAGAAAACAAATTATTATGGCGAAAGTTTATGCATAGCAATTATTCTTTTCTTATAATATGCATTTAAAAATAATTCTTTTTCTTTTGCAAATGCTAGTGATGATCAAATGTTTTTAACAAAAGAAAAGAAAAGATCGCGCAACTGATTTAACAAAGTAGAGAAATCTGCAGTCAATCGCATAAATAAAATTCTTTATCAATATCACATTTATGTTTGACAATGAAAGAAAACATATTTTTTCACTCCGGGGCAACAGCAGCAATAAGAACGAAAAATCTTAATGGATACTGATTCAAAGACTAGCAATCTCCGGTCGATTGTGTACAATTGGCATAAAAATACATATAATCGATTATTTTCATTTATATGCTGGAAAATAAATTATGCAATTATCATATCATATGTATGTAAAATATCTGCTGCTGCATGTGCAATAATGTAATGCGATATGTATACATGCCAATTGTGATGTGACTTCACAAAAAAAGCTTCAACATCTATAATTCCAATTAAATTTGATATGATCTGCTATTGTATGGCATAATTTGTTTAATAATAATGGAAAATATTGAAATTCACATTTTTATATGCGGATCGATTGTCAAAAAGACATTGATTTGGCATAATTGAAAAACATCTGATGTAAAAAGAGAATTTCTAAGAAATATCAACCGTAGAATTAATGTACCTTTGAAAATAATTTTATTATCACTCTAACTAAGACAATAAAAGAAAAAATAAAATCATTATGAATTCTTAACGGCTGCTGCATCATTACAGAACCACAATAATCACAAATGATAATAAAGCATAAAAGAAGGTGGCATTCACATATCATATAATAATAATCATAAGTTGAGGTATTGCATTAACATAATATTTTGCCATCATGTGTGTGCAACATAAATAGCAGTCAGTTCCGTGCCATGCCATGCATGACTGACTCTTACAAAAATAAGAGAAGGAACTCTCTTCTTCTTCTGTATAAATGCAGCATGCGCTCAAGAGAGAAGAAATAATTTAAAAGTAGTAAAGTGTAATAAAACATTCGCAATCTACAAACGTGCTACTATTAAATTACAATTAACATATTGGCGTGCTGCATCGTGTGGCATAAAAACATAAGAATAAAGAAACTTTAAATCATTTCCGTGCAGAAGTAAATGTAGCAGCATTGCAGTAAGGAAGAATAATTTTTTAGAAGTAATTTTTGCCGGTGATAAAATGCAATCAAAAGATGATTAATGTTGCAATTTTTAAATCATACTTAGTTGAGGCACAACGTGAACCAAATATATATACGTAAGTGTAAAAAAAACTATTGTATATAATCATCTTACATGAAATCAGTTGAAGTCATTAGTGTTGCAATTTCTATAGAAAAAGACACAAGAATATAAATTTTAACGGAAAATTTAATTAAAAAAAAAACCGTTAATCATTTGTAAACAATGCATTTGGTGATTTACTGGTTAATCCTTTGTTTGATCTTAATGAAAATGAAGCTTCACATAATCGCTTCATCAATCACATGCAAATCTACCGTAGGCAATCAATTAAACGAGAGACTGTTGTGGTTTTTTCAACCTAATAATATCACTTTACTGCATCACAGGTTATGCACTATTCATTATGAACAGATGCAAGCAAAAAATATACATAAACTACAAAAGCTAATTGGATTTGAAGAAAGTTGAAAAAAGGCTAAATAAGAAATTGCATGTTGCAGTGCTAGTAGGCTTATTTTGTATGTGCAGTGAGTGTAGGACCTTATTGAATATTGATGAAAGTCGATTTCCTGTTGGCGGTTGAAAATATTCTGACAATTTGCACATACAAGTGTGGGCTGTTTTTGCTATTTGAAAGCAAATAAATCACAAAAGCTTCCAAGTTCATTAATTATTGAAATTTGAATTTTATCCCAATAAATTTATATTTTTGTCTATTGCACACGCTTGTCAAACTTACAGACAGATAAAAGGAATTTATTTAACTTTATGTTGTAGTAGCTCATAGGCACATGGCATGAGTGAATGAGAGAAAGAATTTGCCACCAGGTATGGCGACTTAATAAGATTTATGAGATACTTTTTTGCATAATTCTACTCACATTTTTGGTATTTGAATTTTATCGGCATCGTTCTGTCGACCAAAATCATGCCACGGTCTCGATGAACGCGTTGATGCTGGATTACTACTAATTGATGTCGTGGGACTATTTTGTCCACCATGGACGTTTACGGCTGCACGTTGAAGACCCGTCACCGATACCGGAATGCTTCCATTATTGTCAATATTAATAGGCTGGCAAATCTCAGTATAATCGAATGACTGTAAAGTTGAAAATTTCTATTAAATTTGAATTAATTTTTTTGATATAATCTTCAATCACACGCAAGACAAAAACTACTATTATTTTATACAAAATATATTGCGCAACTTTCCTCATAAGTCACCCAACTACAAATAAATAATTCTCAAAAAGAGTGCGCGCAAAGAGTCGTGATTTTTCTCTTAATTAATTTTTTTTTCTTTCTCTTATAAAAATTTTATTAATCTCATCTATGGAAAATGTTGGCAGCATTTAAGCAAGCAAGCAAGCAAAATAAAAAAGAAGAAGATGTAAGATATTTCTATAAAAAGTAATTATTAATTGATGTTGGTAAGTAAGTGAGAGCGAGTATATTGAAAATAATTAAGAAATTAAGCGGAATGAAGCTGGAATAAATTCGAAAACTTGCACCATCAACAGCATTAGAGTAAATAAACATTAGTATGATCATTAAGACTACGTGGCATGCAAAGTTAAGAAAGTGTGCTCAATTTACCTGTTGAATGTTATTTTGATCCCTCGGCGTAATGGATTCTGCACCAATTCCTGAATCGGGGCTTGGCAAGTCAACCGTCAATCCAGCAGCTGATGTTACTGTCTTTGCATAAATTGATGTCGCCTTAGGATGAGCTGTTGTTGTATAACGTCCTTCATAACCGACACTTGTTGCAGTTGGCGTTTCTGGTTCACTATAAACAGTCGTACGAGTTGGAATATAACCTTGTGCATCAAAATATTCTCGATAAGCATATGGCTCAGTTATGAATGTTGTGGATGCTCCGCTTGTTGAACTGCAATGCATTATAATGGAAGTTCTCATGGATGATTTGTTAGATGTGAGGTTTATGTTGGATGAGGATACTTACGGCATTCGTGTCGTTGTATAATATTGAGTTGTTTCATAGTGGCTGGGACTCGGTGTATTGTTATTGTTTACTCCACTCGCTGAACTCGTTTGGTGAGCACCCTGCATTTGGTGTTATTATTAATTACATTTATTATCACTTTTTTTTATTTTAAAATATATAAATTTTTGTGTATGTTTTTTAGTATCAATGGCGTGATAGTTAAAATATTTTTTTCCTCTCTCCTTTTACTTTGTTGTTGCTATTGTTTGTAAAATTTTAATTTATTATTCATATATCAAATTACCATGAAGTGTTAAGACATAGTGTTTATCTATCACTCAATTGCAATATTTAAATGCAGCTTGTCAAAAATAATTAGTCAATTTGTGTATGTATAAAAATTAAATCTTAAAATCATAAACATTTTTTTTCTTTCAATCGCTCGCGATGTTGATCTGTTGAACAAGCAATAATTCCCCTCCTCAGTCGTAATCAATTTACAGGTATTGAAAACAAATTGATTCATTCAGTAATACAGCACAAAAAAATTAATGAAGCGAGAAAAACCAGAATTTATAACGAGGCAATTTATGAGCTAATGACTTAATCTCGTTTATCAGAAAGAAGGAAAAATATAAGACTTGTCCTCTTCCTCTCTGTCTTCTCCTTTTCGGATGTATGATGATAATGGTTAATGGAATTTAAATGTGAATGATAACGATGATGATGAGCAAATTTTTATGATCTTTTTTTTTTCTTTTTTACAATTATCAATTGACCACCAATGTTGAAAGTGCGTTTGACACACAAAAAAATGTTTCAAAATGAGATGAAAATTGTGTGATAATAAATTATATAATTGACACAAAATATACGTAAAGCATGATCAAATGATATTGATGGATTTGGTGTCAATTATCATTCATTTTTTAACCGCAATTTATCAATTATCACAAATTATCCAATCTATTAAAATAAATGTTTAAACAGTAGCCAAAATTCATACTGTGATAGACAACAACATACAACATAGTGTGAGGAGTTGAGAGGACTTAGCATGATATGATTTTATTAAATTAACAACAAATCAAATTCAAAAAATAGTGTGTGAGTTGGTAAATAATTAACACGCCTTTAATTTTAATTGCAAAATTAATTTCTGAGTGACTTGAGGATGTTGAAAAGATTTTTTATCATTTATTTTTTGGTTTTTGTATATGTGTGTGTGTGTGTTTGTTTTTTTGTATAGAGCGCACAATCGAGAGAGAAAAGAAAGTTACCTGTAAATATATTTGCGTGCCCCCTGAATACATTTCGGCTGGACTTTCAGGACTCGGTGGCTGTTCTTTAATTTGTAATGATGTTGGTGCGGGTGATTGAACAACTAAAACCTAACAAACATGCGAACAGCAACAAGACACACATTTGAGAGAAAACACAGAAAAGATATTGAAAGAATTTTAAATTAAAATTAAAAAAAAAATAAATTAAATGATGTGGTACAATAGTGAGAAGAAGGAAAGAAGACAGGAGATAAATTGAATTAAATTAATTAGTAATTCCAATTGTTCCAATAATTTATTGATTTTTCTTTTAGTTAATGATGATGATAATGATAAGAAATGGAAAGGTAGCCACAGTGGACAGTGAGTGAGTGAGTAGAAAGAAATAAAAATAACATTTTGCAAGCTTCTTGTAATTGCAAATTGGTAGCACAACTGTCGGCAATTAAAATTGATTCTCTGCTAGACATTGCTGAGTTACAGCAAAATTGCAATTAATTAAAAAAATTAATGTGTAATTCATGGAAGTCAACAAAAATTCCCAAGAGATGTAAAATTTTATTTTTAAAAAAAAATTTATAGTCATCTCATTTTTCATGCTACAACGACAATTCTTCAATCTTAAAAGCAAATGTAATTTTTATTGATATTTATTCTACGCCTTAGAACATTGATAAAGTCATAAAATAGTATTTATAACATTGAAAAGGCATAAATAATCTTTTTATGAGCTATTACGTTCTGATTTTGCATTTTTCATGTGTTGAGAACTTTCGAGTGATGGAACTTCCTCTCACTAAACCTATTTTGTAATGTAAGTAGTGGATGGATGAAAGTGTCAACGTGCTGATGCGTTGAAGGTGATAATTAAAAATGAATACAGTTTTGCGTTAATTATTTATCGAGATTCCACGCTACGTTTAATTGGTTTATTAAGGAATTTTCACATTATAAAATATAAAGAGGCAGAGCGCTTTTCTTAAGCTTTAAAGATCTTTTTTCATTAAAATCTACATTCGATGCGTTTCTATATTTATTTATTTAATATTATACACGTTAATGGCTCAATAGTCATGTGTAAGAGAGTCTCAGTTAGTCAACTAGTGACTACGTTGAGAGCTTTAATAATGTTCTCATGAGTGCATTTACGAGCTATAATTAATTAAGTAATATGAAGTGGAAATTGCAAGGTCTCTGCATGCATTTTTATTATAAACTTCAAAATAAAATTATCTGTATATGAAAAAAAAAATTGATTAGCATTTTGATTGGAATTCACTGACTAACTATGGCGCTGAGCTGCAATACATTTCCTTAACTTTGCCTGCTGCTTTAGATTTTTTTTCACTTAATTTAATCACAAAGTAATATGGAATGATTTTTTATATACAAAAAAAAGATTTCTTTTCGCTCCTTTTTTTAGTTACATTGTAGCAAATATGACAGTTGGAAATCTACATGCAATTGCAAGATACTGTTGGAATGTAAATTTATTTATTATTTATATGGTGCTAGTACAATAATAAAATTATTATTAATCGTGTTTGTCTCTAGAAAAATGTGTTTAATTACTTTTGCTGTATTTTTTAACTAAGAGGGGATGTGCAAATTAATTGCTATTACATTTCAATTTTTCAACACATTCTTGCATTGCTTTATTAAGTTATTTTTCATTATAGAGGTTGGTTGATTAAATTTTAAATATAGAATTTATTAATTAATATGTAAAACTTAAATTGTTTTAGTTAAATGTCGATAAATGATAATTCGAATATTCAAATCTTTTTTTTAATTCTATTTTTTTTATTTAAAATTTTATATTTATCTCAACAAAAATAAATTTGTTTATGAACTTCTGATTTTTATACTGAAAAAATTTGTTTAATTTTTATAAAAATATAAATTTTTTAAAAAAATTTGCTTTTCAAAAAATCTAAATTTTTTATCTTTTTAATAACAATTTTCCATGATCACTAAAAATTTTATAAAAATGAATCAAACCACAAGTTTCTTTTGAAAATCATTAAAATGTCCACTTGATAAAAAAATGTTCAATGTTTATTCCATCAATTTATTGCACATAAAAATATCTTAAGACTTTTCCAATCAACATTCTTCTTTTTTTCTTTATCAAATAATTTTGTACTGTGTTTTTTTTTTCGTAACAAAATTTCTCTCTTGTGTTTTCTTCTCTTTACATCTTTCCACTTTGAAGCGCTTGAAGGAAAGTTGTAATTAAGATGAATTGGCCTTTAATGCATAAAACAACGATCAATAATTTTTCCATCGCCATCATCTCCGTGCTTGATAATTTATTGTGTAAGTAAGAGAGTAAACGGAAAAACTGTAATTTCTTTTATATCTTAAGAGAAAGATATACATTTTTCTCCACACTATTGCGTCTTTTGTTGTGTTATATTTTTGCAATGTGAGAAATCAAATTTGCATTTTGCATGTTTCGGAAACTTTTTTATTCTTTTAACCACTGCTATCTTTTTTTAACATTGCCATTGCGATCGCCTCGTATTGATTGATTGCAATTTATTAAATGAACACACAAGAGCGCGGTAAAGCGAGAAGGAGCAAAACAGACTGTAATTTTTCTTTTTTACAATAGAAAGAACCGCGGCGCGATATAAGTGAATAAATTTTTTCATCAAATGTGTCGCATGTCTGTGGTCTACAATGAATCAATGAATGAATAATAATAAAATATATTTATGCTTTCCAATCACGACAAGAATTAATTTTTCTCTCTTTCTTTCCTTTTTTCACTTGCACGCGGCGATCAAGAAGAAACTCGAAACTCTGAAAATTAATTACACTCACATCGATGAAATTTCTTCTTTTATAATTTTTTGAAAGAATTTATTTACTGCTTTCTCAATCACTGCTAATTTTTCACAAAGATAATTTTTTTTAATCGCTTTTTATGGTCTTTTCTTAATTTTCACTTAATTATTTTATTTTCCTTAATTTATACAATTAAAAATTTATTTTTATGATCCTCATGATTATTTCACTTAATCCTCAATTTTAATTTTCAATAATTTTTAAATTAATCGTATTTACGAGAGGTGAGAAAGAGTCACATATACACACCGATCGATGTGTCCTCGTCAACGCTTTGAAATAAACTAAAAAAATAATTCAATATAATTTTTTATTATCATCGGCACTGTAACAACGGCAAAACGGGAGAATAACAACAGAAGAAAAAAAACTCTACTGAAGTCGGGTAGAAATAAAATAATAATAAATATTTTTTATACCTCGACATTCATATGAACAATAACACTATTTAATATTATGAAACACTTTTTTTCTCTCTTCTCTTATTATATTGTGTATAACATGCGTTGCTGTTTTATGCCTCTTGTGTGTGCTTTCGTGAAAGGGACCGAATATCGAGGAGATTCAGATTCATTCATATTATTTACTTTTACCTATGTGCTTGTCTTTCTTTTCTATCTTCTCGCATATTCTTACTAGATTCTTACGAGTGCTCAAATTACACCTAAGTTTGTTCTTATGCTGACTTCCCCTAAATATTTTGTACATAGATCAACTCCCCAAAAAAACTTCTTATTTTTTGTAACCCTACTCCTTTTTTGTATTTAGACACATAGAGACTTTTTTCTTCATTCCCTTCGAAATTCGAAAGACAATCAAGAAACGAGTTTTTCCAGCAAACTTCAAATTTCATAATCGAAATAGCTCTAAATAAAATGCTCACTTCTTGTGTTATGTTTAATGTATGTTATGCTAATGAATATGTTTCAAAATATGCCCGCAAAGGATAAATTTTCTCTTCCACTTACAATATTTCATTTATATTATTTTTTGATAGATTAAAATTAATGGAATTGCTTTAATTTTTATTAATGTTGGAATTCAACTTTAAAGTTGATCTCTTTAAAGATATTTATTAGTTAAAGTTGAATGATTAGTTGTAATAGATGAGTACAGATGAGTAATTAGTGTAATAATTATGATTGTTACATCTTTAAATTGTTGCTGCTATTGAGGTGATTGATCAACGTGACCTCAAATTTACTCTTTGTTTGTTTATTTTTGATTCCTTTCTTAAAGTTTCTTATTTTATTCTTTTCACCCTTTCCTATTTTATTCAATAAGTCAATATGTAATTGATACCGCTATTGCCAAAAACAGAAAGTCATTCATATTGAGATTAAATCAACAGGTAAAAGTTAAATCAAAGAAAAGGGAAAGAAAGTGAAATTTTGCAACAAAGAACCCCTTCATAGTGCAAAAAGCGTGTCAAGACTCAATTTCTGCTTTATTTATGTCAACCTTTCTTCCATCCACAACAATTCATAAAAATAAATATTAGTTCAATTGGAAAATAGAATAAATTTCAATAGCTATTATCGAGATTTATTTCTAGAACCCAAACAGAGTCAAAGAGGGAATAAAGGAGAATGAATTGTTGATTGAAAATTATGCAATTTGATTGTTTGGAGAATTTATTGGCAGGGTTGGAAATCTGTAAAAATCTGTATACAGATGAAATCTGGGCCCCAGGTGAAATCTGTATACAGATTACAGAAATTTTCTGTATACAGGTGAAATCTGTATACAGATTCAACCTGTATACAGATTTTATCTGTATACAGATTTCACCTGAATACAGATTTTTTTTTAAATCTGTATACAGATTCAACCTGTATACAGATTTCATCTGTATACAGATTTTTCCTGTATACAGATTTTTTTTCAAATCTGTATACAGATATTTTCTGTATACAGATTTTTCCTGTATACAGATTTCACCTGTATACAGAATCTGTATCAATGTTTACACTTTTGTAAACATTAAAAATTGTTTAAAATATGATTTTTAGTCAATAATCTGATTCCAGAATTGAACTCGGGACCTATATTATACTAGGCCGAGCCTCTGCAACTAAACCACTGCAGATATATACTAGATTGATAAAGATTTTGCAAAATTCATACTTAAACATTTGTTAGTATAGAAATTTCTCAGAAATTGTTCTCACATTCGTGAAATCAAATGCGAATATATATCTGAGTATGATATTCAATATACTATGGTACTAACAAATGTTTAAGTATGAATTTTGCAAAATCTTTATCAATCTAGTATATATCTGCAGTGGTTTAGTTGCAGAGGCTCGGCCTAGTATAATATAGGTCCCGAGTTCAATTCTGGAATCAGATTATTGACTAAAAATCAATATTTAAACATTTTTTAATGTTTACAAAAGTGTAAACATTGATACAGATTTCTGTATACAGGTGAAATCTGTATACAGATAAAATCTGTATACAGGAACAATCTGTATACAGATTTAAAAAAAAATTTGTATACAGGTGAAATCTGTATACAGATTCAATCTGTATACAGATAAAATCTGTATACAGGTTGAATCTGTATACAGATTTCACCTGTATACAGAAAATTTCTGTAATCTGTATACAGATTTCACCTGGGCCCAGATTTCATCTGTATACAGATTTTTCTGTTACAGGACAGATTCTGTAAAAATCTGTAACAGAATCTGTATACAGATTCTGTATTTTCCAACCCTGTTTATTGGCACAGGACAAAAAAGCAGCTGTTTCTTTGCATGTGATCGACTTGTATGAGGAAGAGAAAAAAATATAAAATTTACATTCAATGAGGGACAATTTATATTTGTTGCGTTGATCGAGACAAATTTGAATATTGAATGACATGATTTTATTGACCGCAATAAAAATAAAAATATCTTTGATATTATTTGATTTCTTAAGACTTTCCAATCACTCTCTCAATTAATTTAATTTCATCTCTATCTACATGTGGCTATCATCTTTGTGCAATGCAACATGAAAGGGCTGTCAAAATGAATTTCATGCTCGATTGATTGTAAATGCCTATCTATCTATCTAATCATCTTTGTGATGCAGATAACTCTTTAATTAATAAACCTTCAAAGCTACTAACTCATTCACACTCTCTTTGCGCGCTTTTCTTTCTTTATTTTTTTTCTATCTTTCTCTCTCAGATATTTTTCTCTATGCGAGTAGCAGTAATTTAATTAAATTCTTTGCAAGATTCTACTACTCACATGCGAGAATAAAATAGTTAAATAGGAGAGATAGATAGAGAGAAAACTTCATTCGAAGTAGATGTAATTTAATGTACGGGAGAGGTAATGAATAAAGAAAACAACGATTTTACTCACTTTCTGACTTCGCGGACACTTCGGATCAATACGAAGATCTTCTGGCTCGCGTTTGACATTAATAGTTTGTTGTGATTGGTGTGAGCCGAGTAAAAGGCCTTGTATTTCGTTTTGTGAGAGCCCTGGCACATCAAGCGGGGCGTGTCCATTCAGCTTCGTTGGAGTACTGCAAAAAAATAAATAATAAATAAATAAAACATGAAGTAAACAACAATTGGAAACAATTATAATTATTAAATCAATCAAAATTGTTGTTTTCCAGTTGGTTAAAAGAAAATTTTATCATGTTCTTTTGTTTTCATAACAAGAATTTTAGATTGTAACAAATTTTTCAATATTTAGCAAGTAAGTAAGTAAATCCATTTTTATTATAACAGAAGCTTAAAAGATAAATCAATTCAAGAAGTTGTTCACAACAATGAATAAAAAACAACATCTGTGCTTCCGAAAAGCGTGATAATACGGCAGACACAAAATAACACAATGTATCATCATCATCTGATTTCTTTTTCTGTGCCTGTTTTTTTCTGCATTATGTTATATTTCAAGTCGTGACGGCGGTCAACAAAAAATTATTATTGTAAAAGAAACAGGTTCGTCGTTTATTCACGATTAAATCTTTTGTCATAAACTGCATGAACTAAGAAGAGAAATTGATAAAAGAGCAGCGGTTCTTACTTCCTCATCATAATGGTCAAAAAGTCATTAGATAAGCAATAAGAATGATGCAGCCATTTATGGAAATTTATGATAATTGCATTGTTTAAATCAATCAAACTCATCATCATCGTTGTCATTGTCATTCGTATATAAATAAAAGTAAAATGCTTATTTACGGTTGAGACATTAATTGTGTGAAAGATTTTTCTTGCATGAAGGCGAACAAAAGAGAGATGGCAGCCATTAGATGCGCATAACAACAATCAATTGTCAATTGAGCGAATATAATTTGCCTTCCTTTCTTTTATCAATAACAAAAATCTAATTCTACCTGCTTCATTCATTTCATGAATTTGTTTCTTTTCTTTCTTTTTTGCTCACCCTAACAATATTAAATAAATTTATGCTTCCATCTTCCTCGCATTAAATAAAAATATATATATTTAAATTTTCATTCTTTTCTCGCTCTCTGTCTCTCACTCTTATTTAAAGAAAACGAACAGAATTTATGTCGTTTGTCGAATGAGAAGCAATTTACATAATTGTTGGACGCGGCTTTTATCGTTGTCAATAAAAATGAAGAAGTGAAAAAGAATTATGGAAACGCGATTCTTTTATTATGGTAAAAACTTTTTATATATATTGAAAATGGATATTTTTGTTCTCCTCCTCTTAATGTGCTGTTGAAATTAAATCACAATTTATTCTACATTTTGTTTGAATGAAAAGTGAAGCTGAAGTTGAACCCAGGTTAGAAAAATGTCAAATCAATTTGTGATTTTCATAATTAACTAAAAATTCAAAAATATATAAATTCTAAGCAAAAGATAACAAATAAAAATTTGATATTTTTTTATTCTCTCTTATAAATAAATACCAAACTTCTTCTTATGCAGTGACCATTATCATTTTAATTTTGTTATGGACCCATGGACGTCATAAATTTACGAATTATGACAATCGTCTCCAATTGATTATTATCATGTTTTTTCTCCATCTTTTACAAACAACAGACAACGGCATTGAAATGAAATAAGATTTCTTTTTTATTATGTGTGAGTGTGTGTATGAAAGAAATGAAATAAATCCTTGTATAAGATAAAATCCATAAAGATCATAAAGAATTTACATAAGAATTTGTGACTTTTTGTTATTGTTGTCAATTGTAAAACTATAAATTTTACAACAACAAAAAAAATTTTTAATCCTTGATATGGTTTTAATTTCAAATTCAACAGCTGATCCCTTTTGATATTTAAATTTATTTTTTTTAGAAGAAATTCTTTTTGAAATATTTTGGCAGGAATAAAATTTCAACAAGATTTATAGCAAAATTTTCAATAGATTGAAAATGCAAATTTCAATTTTTCTGCATTTTACAATTGCAATGAGAAAATTTTTTAATTTTTTAAATTTTATTTTTTATTTTGTTCATTACAAACCCCTTTATCCTTATCCTTTTTCTCATGCTTTCTTTCCCTCTTTGCATATTTTCAATTTCTTAAGAAGAGAAAAAAAACTAAACTGAAATAAATCTTATTTTTTATTGGATTTATTTATTACTGTTTATTTTGCATTCCTCATGAATTTCATTTCACATCACGAAATGCTTTGCGTAATGCCTTGAGTCAAATTCAACATTTTTTGCTGCTTAATTAAATTTTACTCTCTCTCATAGTGAGTTAGTTCTATAAAGATAAAAAGATGAAATATTGAAGCACTTTCATAGGGAGTGAGCGAAAATGATACACTTCTTTATTTTAATTTTTTGAAAGTGTAGAAAGAGCGGCATTATACAAAGAGAGATCAACTAGTAGCTTATAAGCTTCAAAATAGTCCAATTCAATCATTCAACCATGACATTTAACTGCTAATCCCACTAACTGATCATTTGAATAAATTTTAAAAATAAATTTTTCTCATTAATTATCAAATCGAATCTTATGATCTCGTTGATAATGATGATGATGACAAGGAAAAAGTAATGTCCATCCCTTGCAAATAAATTTCAATTGACAAAATAAAAACATCAATCAAAAGCCATAATTTAATAAAAATAGAGAAAAAAATTCAAACACAAAATCCTCTGTAATCTTTGACAGTGAAATTAGAAAAAGAAGAGAATAAAGTAACGAAACTACATGAAAAACACATTAAATCTTTATCTCTCTTTTATGTAGCCCGAGAATCGTCGCATTTCATTTTATTTTTATTTTATTTTTGGAAGAATTAATCTCTTTTCTTCACTCGATGAAACATTATTTTTACTTTCTTATTTCTTTCTTGCATGTTTTCTTTATTTGAATGAATTGCGGATGAAGCATAAAAAGAGATATATCTTCCTTTATTATGTATTTTTCTCTCTCTTTTTCATCCTTTTTTATTTTCGATAAAAAAATATTTTGTGTTAATTCATGCATGTACCTGGTGAGTGAAAGAGCGAGAATTTAATGATGAAAATCAAATCGAGGTGAGGACGAAGAAAAAAGTCATAAAATTCACCTGAATCGGCTTAATGTTTCATTTCTTATAGAGATCGTTATTGAGATATGAGATTTTTGATTATTGAGGGTCTGGGGACAATTAGATGACTGCATGAGTCTCAAAAAAATTCTTTATGTCTCAACACGTTTATCTTGATAAGAAAAATCATTTAATTGTTACAAATGTGCGCTGCATTTATTTTTATTTAATTATTTACACTCGCTTTTCATTTTCAATTTAAAATGCACGTTTGTGAACATAAAATATCGTTACTGATATCTGTAATCTTTACAGTATTTATTCTCTTGAGTTTTCTTTATTGCTGTTAACACTGATTTCTTATGTAAGAAATAATTAAATGTTTTTTTGTATGCATTTAAGTGATATTCATCGAAATTATAGAAAAGAAAAAAATAAAATTATCTAAATTAACGATCATTTGAATTTTAAATTTTTTATAACTCAATATTTCTTCATTTAATGCATTTTCTGCACTAAACTCTATAATGAAATCTCATTATAAGATTTATGCCTTATTAATGTACAAAGAGAAAATTTCTTAATCTAAATGTCTTTAATATCTTTACAATAGCACAAAATGTCTATTATTAGCCATCTTTTAATGTTTTCAGATATTTTTAAACAACAAATAAATCAAATCGATCTTTTCCTTCGAGATATTTTCTTCCTCATATGGGCACATACTTAATACAATACCCTTACACACATGTGTAATGTTATTCGAAAGTGTTAAGAAAACGCGCAAAAAAGATTTTGTATTAACACCTAAGCACATTTTTTATATTTTTTTTTATTCAGCCTTCAATAATTCCGCGCTCGATGTTTCCATAAACTATAATTCTTCTTAGAAGTGAGAAAATATATAAAAAAGAAATGAAATGTTGTGAATTGCGAAGCTCATAAAATATCGAGCAAGTGGAGAAATATTCAAATAGCCTCAAGATTCGGGGCCAATCTCCTACATATTTTTTTGTGTTGCACTATTTCATTTAACTCATTGCACAAACCGTTTGTATGTGGAGATTTCTTTTCTTCCATCGCTATGAGCTACTTATCTTTTTGCCATACTACCTTTCTAAATTATGTTTCTATAACTATATTTTCACTGCAACTGATAATGGTATAAATAAGGCACGTTTTTACTCTAGCATCGTTGCATAAATTGAGATTAGATTATGTGCGAAATGATAGTATTTATAACACTTTAGTGTAAATTATGTTTCCCTCGATTCTTATTTTCAATAAATTTTACAAAGTAAGATGTATGAAGAAATTCTTTTGCAAAAAAGTTAAAATTCAAATGAAGATCTCTCGCTTAGTTTTGCTTGTTGAAAAAAAGTTTCAAATCCCAGGCATCACGTTGTAATGCAATTTTCTTTCCTCTTCATTGCTTTAATGTGAATGCACATCATTGTGCTTTTTCTTCTTTATTTTATCCCATAAAATCTTTATAAAGAAGCATTCATACGATTATTATCATCATTATTTTTCTTTTTTCGAAGATAAAAATGAACATTAAGTTTTTACATTTAGACTATCTGTCTTAAAAAATTGTATGTAATATAAAAATATATTCTAAGAAAATGCGCTTCTGATACATTCTAGTCTGCTATTTCCTAATAAAAAAATTTCTCTCGCGCTGCTGTATGAATATTATTATTATGTTATAAAGAAGCGCCTTTTTTAATTGTATAAAAAAATGGATAGAGAAAAAAATCGAAATTTCTCAAATATGGGAATTTACGGCAATTATAAATTGCATCCAAATGTGTTTGGTGTGCAATAAAAAAGAGAAATATTCAAATGAGGTATAAAGCATGAATAGAGCGAACATATTCAACCAAATTTACGCATTTATCGGCCTATTCAGTTATCATTTATAATATTGATAACAATTGGCAATGAAAGCAGGATGAATGTGTATGTTTTGTATAATTTTCAATAGAAACATTGAGAGAAGCCGCAAAGTTATTTATTAAATTTGCATCAGTTTTTATTGACCATAATTTAAAGTGTAAGTAGCACTTTACGGATATAGTAAAAAGAGAGTGCTGTTGTTGCTGCTGCATAAACATTAAAGTGCTTTAAAATGCAAAAACATGTGAGCAAGCGAGAAGAAGAAATTTGCATAAAACACACATAATTGGCGATTGAATTCTCTCCTTTTCATCATCTTTTTTTCAATATTACCTTGTTGTCCATTGTAAGCCATCTTTATCAGTAGTAATTTTGTAGTATTCATATGTCGTACCATTGCCATTATGCACTTGATGAATTTGATGTGAAATGTTTGATTGTAATGCATTTAAGTTGATATTATTGGCGAGATTATTGTTGTTGTTATTATTTGTGTCATCTTCAGCTTGATTCTGTGAATTTCCCGAGATATGAAGCATTGCTGAGGTGACAGCTGTTAGTGGACTTTCATAGTAACGTGATGATGACGTTAGGTAATTTGATGACTGTGATGTGACGATCGGCTCCAATTGTGGAGGCTGCGGATCATTCGATATATTCATTTGACGTCGTCTAGAAAATTTCATTCATATTCAGCGGTTATTAAAGTCACTCGAGTGACGACAAAATAACTTCAGTGTTTTTTGCGGTTGTGCAGGTGAAAATGCATATATATACATATATATGATTAATTTAATTTCCAATCAACCGTTAAATTACAGCATATTAATTCATTTTTCAAGAGTCGACAAAAAATAAATATAGTTGCTAATTAATTACAATCAGATTTCAATATGAAATGCAACGCTATAAAATCAATACTGTATAAAATCATTAAGCCTAACAATTATGGAGCTTTGTGAGTTGGCGACTCAATCGGCGCTTAAAAATCACTCTGAATCGATTAATAAAAGGAAAAAATTTAGCTGCCGCTCGTGTTTTAGTTATTGATTTAAACACATTTTTTAAATCTAATCAAATAACTCATAAGACATTGCCGCAATTAAAATGTTTTATCTGTTGCTGCTACAGGATTCAACTTCAATCAATAAATCTCAAGTGTCCAGATTTACTTATTTAACATATAAATGCAAAAAAAATTAAACTTGCGCGCAGTATTGCAACACCATCGTGTCGCACAATAAACCAAGTGGACAACACTCAAGTACTGTTGTTAACATGCATTTTAAAATCGCATTTATTTAGTATGTTTTTATGTGCGAAACAATTTCAAATTGCACTCTAATAGGATTTTAGTACATTTCTTAATTATGAAAGTCCACTGGCTCGCTGTCAAGTGAACAAATTAATCTGCTTAAATTTGTTTGTGCGCTAATTTTATTGAAAGTGTTAAGAATGTTTTAATAGTGGTGGAACACAATATGGAATACTTTTTTTGATGTGTGTGGGCATTTGAAATAAATTTGCTAAATTTCAAATAAAAGAGAGGAAATTGTCGCTGTCGGCAGTTGTGGTTAAATTTATTAGCCAAGGAAATTAATTAATGAGACTCTTAGTTGCAATTCATTTGTTATTGATCATAATGTCATTTCAATTAATGTAAAAACAGTTAGAGAATTGCAACAATGTTTAGTCAAGAAGGCCACCTGAGGGCTTACAGGAAAACTCTATAAACAATTTAGTAGGGTTCGGCAATTTTATATGCGCATATATGCAGTTATGCGTTATGCGCATAATTATGCGCATAACTTTTGTAAACAAACCTTGTTGTTTTAAAAAAAACTTTTTTAAAAATTAAAATTTATCGTCAAATATAACTTTAACCTGATTGTTTAAGTATTTATAGTCTAGATTTTGAATAATAAATTCTTAATAAACAATTAATTTCATATATTATTAGTTCTTTTACAATAATACTCCATTAAAAAAATTTTCACATTGAACTAATTTAAATCAGAACATTGCAAGCTCTAACTAAATGATTATGCTATTATTTGATAGAAAATCGCAAAAATTTTCAATTTATAAGGAAAATCAAACAAAATTAAGTCGTAAAAAGTAGTTAATAAAGGTAATTTACTTTCCTTTGAAAGTTAATGGAAGAAAATTTTTAATTTCAGAAGTTGAATCAAGTAAATTATCTTCATTTACTACTTATTACGACTTAATTTCGTGTGATTTTCTTTATAAACTGAAAATCTTTGAGATTTTCTATCAAATAATAGCATATTCATTTAGTTAGAGCTTGCAATGTTCTGATTTAAATTAGTTCAATGTGAAAAATTTTTTAATGGAGTATTATTGTAAAAGAACTAATAATATATGAAATTAATTGTTTATTAAGAATTTATTATTCAAAATCTAGACTATAAATACTTAAACAATCAGGTTAAAGTTATATTTGACGATAAATTTTAATTTTTAAAAAAGTTTTTTTTAAAACAACAAGGTTGTTTACAAAAGTTATGCGCATAATTATGCGCCATATTATTCGCATAACAATTTTTATGGTTATCCGCATATATGCGCATAACTGCGCATAATTGCCGAACCCTACAATTTAGTAACATTCTTTGCACAAATAAAATATTTCATTTGAATTGCAAGTATGCACAAAATATTTTAAATCGCAAATCACAGGTATCCATGTAATAATAAATAATGAACATATTTAGCACATTAAATCGTTAATTAAAATTATAAAAATCAAATACAAGTTGCACACTTGTATGGAAATTGTATTTTGCAGTCAATTTATCAATTGAGTAGCATTTGTGATCTTTCCACACTCGATCTTTCATCAATTTCTCATAGATGTTGCATTTACGAGCATACAGAAATAAAAATATCGATCTCATTAATTTCATTAATATCATGAACCATGTAATGTTGGAAAAACTACCATAAAAATGCATATCTCCTTTGCTTGCTCCTCACACAAGTTTAGTACAATAAAATGAATCGAATGAATGTGCATTTTATTGCTACTACAATTCAGCTTGAAGCCTTTTTTTTAAATTTTCTGCCTCTGCGCACTATCAATTTAATACGCCTTAAATCAAGCTAATTAAAGACACGTTCGAATGAGAGAGATTAATTGAAGATATTGAAATGAAGTCGAATGTGCAACCAATTCGTAATAAATTAAATTAGAGCAAGTCAGCTTAATTTTGTTTTATATACTTAATAAAACAATGGCGATTTATCAAAAATAATCAAAAAAAGCAACAGCACTGTTTATATTGTATAAAGAAATTCAATTATGTAATTGAGCCTTAAAGAAAAATTTCAGACAGCAATAGTAGTAGTAGGAATTAAATGATATTAAAATAAATGAAAATATTAAATTTCAGAAGAAACGCAAAAGCCTCAAAAATATATTATATTCATATATACAAAGATAAATCTATCTTAACTATGAAATGAGCTTAAAGAAACTCTCTGAGATTTACGAAACATAGTCATATATAATAAAAAAGCATTTGATGCGATAAAGTCAAAAAATATTTTGTGTGTGTTTTTGTGTCACTTTTCTATCATCAATGCTATACACAATTAAAGATCATTAATCTTAAAGCCATTGTGAAACAATAGAAATACTTTATGCTTTAGGAGCTTGCTATAGATTATTAATAAACAGTAATTGACTACTATTGAAGAATGAAACTGTTGCTTCTGTAGTTTTGCCGAAAGGAATAGGCAATCAAGATGTTGAAATCCAAGGAGTATTTTTTAGATTGATGATATTAATTTTATTAAAGGAATTTTTTCTCCTTAAGCAACAATTGAAAATAAAACTTGACTCATTCGTAGGAAAAACTAATGACAATGCGACATACATTTGTGACACATTCACATATTTTTCTTTTTCTTTTTTTGCCTTGTTTCATATGTGGGTGATTTAAAACATTCCCTAAAGCTTATATCTCTCAATATGTTAACCGTTCATTTAATAACAAATAAATTAAAATATCATGAAATAACAATTTATTTTGTCCATTGCCAATTTGCCGTCATTTCATTGTGGTAAAGTAAATTTTTCAAAGTCTTTAAATTGTTTCACGCAAATTTACTCTTATGAATTTCAAACCGAAGGGTTTTCGTTTCTGGTTGATGTGCATGCAAATTTGCAAACATGTTAAATGAAAAATGAAACCGTGTCCAAGAAATGTTGTTTCTTTGTGAAATTCAAAAAAAAAGTGTCAGTTCAAATGCGATTGCAATAGCAATAAAATAGGAGAATTAATTTGTCAATTAATATTAATTGTTCATAAGATAATTGTGTGCACACAATGCCTATACAATGTCGTCACCACCTCACCAAATGCTGTTCACTGTAAGTTATTGTAATCTTACTTCTGTAATCTGAAGTATTTAATGAAACAATTTATTATTCACTTACAAAGTTGCACAATGCAACTTCAAGAAGAGAATAGAAAATGTAAAGAAAGAGCAAAAAAATTGTCTTGAGGAATTAATTAAAGCTCATGAGAGTGCTACGGATGGAAAAAGTAAATTGAGTGAGTGGAAAAGTCTAGAGTTTCACACAAGTCCTCTTTTTATATATTTTTTTTTAATTTTAATTGAAATGCAATCAACAGCAAACAATGAAGACTTTTCAAATAGTCATGATTTGAACAATTGTCTTTTTTCTCTGTTAACTTCTTCTTCATGATTGAGTCAGTAATTTAATATTTTTATGAAATTCTACTGGCTTTATGTTGAATATATGTGATTTAAATTGAATGTTTTTAAGAGATACAAAACATGAATAACGCAAACAAGAGTGAGAGGAAAATTTACTCAAGCAAAACGTATTGAATTACATATTCAGAAAGAAGTAACAATGAACACAAAAAAATAAGATTTTATGTTAAGAAGACTAATTTCAATGTCTTATGACATGCCATGAATGTGTCTAGGTGAAAATTATGTTAGGGACAAAAAACTTTTCCTCTCTTGAATGAACATTAACAACTTTCTAGACTCATTAAAAGTATTTATATGAAAATGTGATGAAATTTCTCATTAAAAATTGTTTTAAAATTCCAATCGATTAAACAGCACATGCCACATGCTTGAAAATCATTGTAAACATGAATTCTTTTGATCTGGAAAATTCTTCTATTATTATTTATTTTAAAAATCACAATATTGAGTAAAAAAGCCTTATAGTCTAGAATATTCGCAGACTTACTATTTTTCTCTTGAATATGCTCACGCGCACACTGTCAATGACGATTAAATATAAAGAAAATCTATTTGTGAGCGCACCATAGTAAAGATAAAAATTGTCAATCATGATAGCTGGTATGGAAAGTGGCAAAAGAGCATGTGCAAGTGATTTTTGCATTGCGCGCAACAATTAAGCATCAAACGATTGCAATGGTGAGAAAGACACATAATTTAATGACTTGTGAAAGCAATTTTCTTCTATGTACCGTAAATAGTGATTAAAAATAAATTAATAACCATGATAGAAAAATGTATACGATTAGATTTCACCATAATCACATTCACATCACATGACAAAATTGATAAATGCACAAATGCGATTAATTTCACTATTTGCAAAAAAATTTCTTTTATTCAAGTTAAGTGCAAATGAAAAATCCTTTTTGTTAATGAATTTCAATTTATAAAAACTAAAAAAAAGATCTTGATCAATTTAAAAGTCTAATTAAAACATAAAATTTTTACTTTATGTCATGGTGTAATTAAAATCGACACAGAAATATTTATTGTCGATGTTTTTTCTATAAATGGTCAAACTGTATCTCATACGGTAGTTGCAATACTCTTTCTTCTCAATTTATTTTTATATGCATGTAAGCATGCACGTCCGACAGAGGGATAAATCCATAAGCAAGTAAACCTCTTAAATGACAATTACAATTCTTTCCTTCGTATTTGCTAGTCGATCTCATCACGCAAATTAACTAACAAAGCTTGGAATTTTTATGCACAGGTAAAGTTTTTAAATGGCGCTCAAAAAATGTAAAAACAGAAAAGAAATATTAACGGAATTGCTCTATTAAGACTGACTAATTGCCCCCACATGCATTTGAGGCATCTACTACTCTTGTAATTACTGAAAAATGCACATAAAAATAATTTTACAACTCGGCAACAGTAATCACCGCTGAAATTGTGTCTTGCTGTCAAAACGTCATCGAAAAAAAGAAGCAGGGAAGTTCATTAGTTGGGCCTTTTCATTAGGTTTTAATTTGGCAAAAAAATTGTTGAATGAGAACACAAGCAAAGGGCGTAACCATCACTTGCAGAGTGCCCTTTAAAACGTCTCTCTTTTCTCACTTAAACTACATTTTACTCTCTCCTTTTTTAAATAATATATGGAAGCTGCTCGTATAACTGAAAATTATAGCTTTTCAATGTTATCATTAAAGTTCCCTCACGCTGAAATTTTATATACTCATTGTGGTCGTCATTTAATATGTTAAACAATTTTCATTTTAGCAAACTCTCACTCGTCTTTTACATTGTTGATTGAATTGTCCTTTTTTGCAGTCAATCGTTTTACGATGGTTTATTAAAAAATTATTTTTTCTTGCTGATTAAATCGCTTAATTGGAAAAATGAAAAATCGACTGCAAAATTATTGCAATCATTACATTGTTGTTGTTTTTATTATTGAAAACAGCAAAAAGGGCAACTTAATTGGGTTTATTCATTGTTGACTCATTTTATTGAGGACATAAATTTGATAAACATATTGAGATGTGTCTGCGAAGTGTGGTAATTAAAAAAAAGCATTTTTATTGTGAGTGTCAGCTGTAAGTGAATGACAACTTTGTAGAATTTAAATGTTTCTATTACTGCATTATCATTATAAGCCTTGAATAAGGTATTTCACCACAACAGCAGCAGCTGGGATTTTATTCTGTTGCAAATGAAAAATGTATTAAATGTAAATTTATTTTATTAATTTATGTGATTTTTCCACCTGTAATTTGCAATTCAATATGAAAACCGTTTAATGAAATATTCATCGAATAAATCACAAAAAATTCGAATGTGTGTGCACTCTTAGAAAAAATTTTACAAACCATAGTAAATTTATATGAAAAATTTTACAACGCGATTGTAAAATATGAGCTTACAACACATTTGTAAATTTTACTATTTTATTTGTAAAAATTTTTTCTCTAAAACATTACTAAATAAAACCATACAAAAGTAAAAAATTTTTACAAATAAAATAGTAAATTTTACAAATATTGTCGTAATTCTGCTGAAAATTGTGTAGTAAAATTTACTACGAAAATTGTAAATTCAAAATCAAAAATTTTCTTTAAAACCGTTAAATTTGCAAAAATTTTATTTATTTATAAAATTCAATTGATTGTTTACATAATGATATTCAATAACTGATTTACTTTATTACCTTTAGATTTTTTTGTTACAATATTATCGATTCCAAGAAACTTTGCACTCATAAATTCATACACTTGCTGATTGATAATGGGATACGCAATGTCAAAGACATGGTAAACTTTTAAAAGCGTATCAATTGCAGATATCAAAGCAGCTTCACCTTCAAAAGTATATATGATATCATCAAGACATACTAAAAATTTGTCTTCTAAATTTTCAAAACTTTCACCGAAACAAACAATGAATGCTTGCATTGTAATAGAATATTGTGAAAAACGTTGTTGCCATTCCGATATATTTAGTTGAAATAGATTTTCTGATGAACATCTAAACAATAAGAATTTGAGCGCATCTAATTTTGAAGCACGATAACTACTTTTATCACCTCAAAACAGGAGGACCATAAAGAAAATCACTAATTCTGATGAGTGTTTTTACAGCTTTTTGATTAGTTGATAATAAATGAAACTTATTCTTTGCATTTTCATTGGATTCAGCTTTGCATAAATTTGATCTTGATATTAATTCCATTCAGTATAAAAATTGAAAATTTTTTATAAAAATAAATATTAGAAAAATGAACAGTTAAATTGAGTTAATTAACTTACAAGCATATATCCATCAGGTCTCTCTAATGCTCTGTATATTTTTGCAAGATCTGTTTTCTGTGAAGCTTCTTTGAAAATTTGCAATCTGATTTTGCTGCTTTTCTTCCAGTGATCAATCAAAGAATTATAATCAATATTTGCAAGAATCGATTTAAGAAAATCATTTGATAAAATCTCCTGTTCATCAAAAGATTCTTCAGTCGTCTCTAATGTAATTTCTTTGTGCTTTCGTTTTCGAAGAACTGTAGATGATCCATTATTTTTCAATGCTTTTTTCTCGTTATTAAATTTATAGTACAAATTACCAAATCCAGTTGTTTCATTTATATAAGAAGAGATGTCTTCATTTGGAAATTCACTAATAATCATCGAAGCCAAATTTCTGATTTCATTCTTTAAGATATTATTTCTTTTGCTCAGTATAGAAGAAACAATTATTGAAATTAGTTCATTTCTTTCTATTAAACTCATAGGTTGATCATGATCAATTTTAGCTAAAAATTTCTTTCTTTGTACACTTTCTCTCAAAAGTGAATTAATCGACGGTAAGTCCGACTGAAAACAGAAAAAAATGGATACTAATAATTTAAATATTTAATTTATACAATATACTACACCTTTTGCAATATACAAGAATTTACATTCAATTCATGCTTAAGCTTCCATTTTTCATACGCCTGATTAAACTTTACTATAAATCCTATAGGATATTGATTCAGTAAAGTCATGTTAAAGTTTGTGTTGAGATTTTGAAAATTTTCAAGATCAATCTTTTCCTCTACATTTCATGAAAATAAATATAAACTCAATAATTTCAAATAATTTATATGATATTTTACTTACTTTCAAATAAGAAGCACAGGAATTCATATTCCATTTCTTTTAAAATAGATCGAACTAATGGCTGATCCTTTTCATTATAATATTCGCTCAAATATACTTCGAAGACATCTAAAAAACATTTTTCCTCTAATTTAAAGTATAAAAACTATTCATCTATTACCTTCATTTTTATTGTAATCTTCTTCTGCTATAGATTCAATTGTTTCACTAGAAACTTCATTTTTCAATGAGAATCCCTCGCTAAATGACATTTTTATTGAAATAAAATACTTAGAAAACTTTGATTCGAATAAACGTGGACTTTACAAAAATAATAGTAAATTCTACAAATTTTGTAGTAAAACTTTTGTAACGAAAATATTTCAATTTTCGTTTGACAATTTTTTGTTTAACTCTGACAAAAATTTCAAGTCAGTATATATTTTTCTTCATTTCAAAATAGGAGTCGAAGTTCATGTTATAAATCGACTAAGGATCTAGTTAAAAGTTAAATGAATATGATTAGGTAAAGTTTTGTTTAAAGAAACTTCTTATTTACGAGATATGTTGTGATAAAAAAAAGTGAAATTGAAAAAATTAGTGCTTAAGAAAATATTTTGTGATTTTATTTGAAATAGTGAAGTGCAACCAAGATAAATGCTGCAGAATTCAACTTATTATACAATAATCATCGATTGTAAACATTTAAATGTTATGAAACATGTTTCAGTGAAGTTTTTGGATTTGATTTCTAAGATATCATTATTGATCATTTATATCCAAAAGTAAAGACATATTCTTTTGTAATTTAATTTTTATTGCTCAATAAAGATTATACATGATTAATTCTAAAATAAAGATGTTTGCTATTTACTTTATGCATCAAAAAAGGAAATCCAGTAAGATCTTCAACAGAAATCAATTTGAAAATTTCTTTGGAGTCTCCTAATTCATAACATCTCATATGTATGATTTTACATAGTATTCCTTAGTTATTATGAAACATTTTTAGGCATTCGGTTGATTATCAAGCTGTTTGAATATAAAATATCCGATTTTGTATGTAGTTTTCTTGTGATTTATATGTTTACATCTAAAAATACTCTGATCAAGTTCAACATCAACTAAAATGCTCTTCAGCAAATTAAAATATTGTGATGCTCGTAGATCATTGTAACTTATTTTGATTCGTTTTGAATATGTTGTATCTTCAAGAAATCCTTTTTCTTCGAGAAAATTTCTTCATTTGGATTATTTGTGTAGCCTTTTGAAGCATGATGAATGTTAGCTAAATCGTCCACTGAGATTTCACTTGGAGTATCTATAATTTGAGTCTGATTGTTTAAAGCATTACTTTTTGTATCTTTTGGAAATTGATATTGTGAATTAAGATGCTTCAGAAGTCGACCAGCATTTTTGAAACTTGTTCGACAATTTTCATATGTGCAATAATAATCATTGTATTTTTTGTTAAAAGAATAGATTATTCTTAAATGCGTTCTATATGAATTTAATGAATAAAACTTTTGATCACACTGAAAAACACAGCACTTTAATTCCATTGTTATTTTTATCAAAGAAAATCACTTTAATGTTGTATGGTTTATTTACTATCATTTTACAAATTATTTGTAAGCAAAATTTTATTTTAACAAATAATTTTGTAAATTTTACAAACTATTTGTAAAAATTTTTTTTTTAACAAATAATTTTGTAAATTTTACTAATTAGTTAGTAAAATTGCTTTTACTACAGTTTTACAAATTTGTTTGTAAATTTTTTTCTAAGAGTGTGGTGTGCGAAATTACACTGTCATAAAAATTCTCATTATAACGTCATTTAAACATTCTTTTCTCACAGAAAAAATCCTTCACACGGAAGTCTTTCACTTCAATATCTCAGCAGTAACTGTAGACATACAAAAAAATCCTTTCTCCATCAATTCTGTTAATGTACAGCAGTCATACTATAGCATCATCAATTATTATCGTCAGCATGAAAGCACCAGAATAAGAAAGAGAAGCAGTAAAAAATTGAACAAAACAATACGTTTTGTGTGTTGCAATTGTCAAGAGAGTGCGATTATATTGAATTACATATAATGAAATGAAACCCTGCCATGACATATTATAGAGTACCATGTATATGAATATTCACGATGCTGCAGTTACGCGAAGTTCTTCTCTCTCTCTTTGTCTGTTTAATGAAAGCACTTGTGTGTATGTAGAGAGTAAGTAACAGATTCTTATGCATATGCATGAAGAAGGGCCAACATTAAGTCAGCACTTAGCAATTATATATCGCTGTGTATCCGTATCCTTAAGGGCAATTTTCGAAATCAACAATGAACATCATTGCAGTTAACCCAGCAGCAAATGGAAAATTATTAAATTTTCTCTCTCTTTCATTCTGTGCACTCTTTTGTGTCATGTACGCAAAGATCGACATGCGAAATTTATTATTTGAAACTAATTATAAAATTTCTCATGAATGGAGAACAATAAAAAAAGTTTAAATTTCGTTAGATTTCCTGATAACAAAAGGAAAATTCTGCGCATTCCTTGCCATTCACTATTGTTTCCATAAACATTTCAATTGTTTTCGATCATACACCTTGAGGATATTTTTTTGCTTTTTTTAAAACTTTTTCCTCTCTTCTGCTGTGCGCAATGTAAAAAAGTATCGAAATACATCAAAACAACAGGAGTCTTTTTGCTATTGAGTGAGAGCAACTCTCAAAATTAACAATTAAATAATTTCTTGTGACTTTTTTTGCACTCTACTGTGTGTATGCATGTAACTTCCTGAAAAAAAATGTATTAGGTTTAATTAACACCTTTTTAATTCTTTATGAGAAGGAGCTGTTTTCAACTGTGAGAAAATGTTGAAAATTGAAATTTTATTTTGAAAACTTTTTGAATTGAGCAATTTTAGTTTATTTTTAGGTCATTTGAGAAGGAGAAATCAATTAATTGTCACAATTTTTTGACATCATTCAATCAATTCGTAAATTAGAAAATTCAATTTTGTTCATGTTTCTTATTTCTTTTGAAATAACTGAAGAAACACAAATTTAATTAAAATACACAATCAAAAAAATTCGGTGACATGAAAAACAAGATATAAGTTAATTTAGATAGAGTTCGTAGGTTTTGGTTATTTCATTTCCTGGATTGTTATGTATGCATATACATACGAGAGTGTATACGCATGTCATAAGTAACCCTCGTCAATCAAAATTAATCAGATCGAAAATGAAATTAAACTTCTTTTTCTTTCATTTTTTTTGTTTCATTTGCTCTGCATTTTACGGGTGACAATTTCATTTGACAATCGATAGATAATAATAACTGTGTATTTATTCAAATGTATACATTATAGGTCTTACATAATGAATACCAAAGTGACAAATAAAACTTGAAATCCAGTCATCCACACACTTTGCTCTCACTCGGTTAAGAAGGTAACAAGTGAATTTTTATTATTATTCAGCCGAAAAAGCAAGAAAGAAAGAAACCTGAAAGCCCCAGTAAAATTCAGGTTATCAAAAAGAAACAAGTTTTAACCTCTCTTTCTCTCTCTCTGAACAATGTCGCGCTTGTCTTTTGACACTTTTAATTCATAAAAAACAACATCTAAATAGTGTCGGGCAGTGTTTTTTCTGGGTGAATCTATACAGCAATAATAAGTTATGTGCAGTATTTGTTGATGAATAAAGTCTCCCGCCATGAAAAAACTGTGACTTTTAAGACTGATTTATTTTTATTACTCCTTAGCACCTTCCAATAAATATGTGAAAAATACGAACTGAATTGCTTTTTGATACTCTCATTTTTAATGCACTTATTTTATTGCTGAACATTCAGATTATAGACAGAAAAGAAAAAAGAGAACGTTATTAGGGCTATTAAAACTTCTTTCTTTCTTATGTCGTCGCCAGCTGATTTTTTCTTCGAGATTAATTCTTTTTTATGCACCTTTAGTGAAAGATCGGACCATTTAATGAGAACAAACTAAAGAAAAAGGGTTACGGATGCATTCTTACATTAGAAAAATTCGTTGATGCTTCTTTTCTATAGCCTTGCATGGTCTTATGGACATCAATCCAATTGTGAGAATTCATACATGAATGAAATGAGAAACAGGTAAAATTTTTTTTAAATTTTACACTTTTCCTTTCAATAAAGAATATTTTTAAAGAACCAAAATCTTTTATTAAAAAGCACAATTAATTTGTGGTTTTTTAAAGTCAGGCATTGAAATCTTTCATAGATAAAAATAGAATTTTGAAATTTAAGTCGTAAATATAAAAAATATTCATCAATTGACCATGACAAAAAACATTTGCAAGTCATGATTGTCAATAAAATATTTTATTTCGTCACTAATGTGAAAAAAATGTTTATGTCTGCCAATCTATGCATGCACATTTATTTTATCTATGTAAATTGCTTCACTTCACAAAATATTCATATTTAAAATTTGAGTAAGGCTAGACAATGGGCATATATAAAATGAAAAGCGCATAAAATTAGAGTATCCTCTATCGTCCAAAAGGGAATGAAAAACAATCAAAAAGAAGAGTAAAGAACACGAAGAATTCATCCTTCTAATTTAATGTGTGAGATTAACCCTTCTGTTGCTTTGTTCATATTGTGCACCTTTATTGCGTAAGAATGAGAATTTTTTTCTTTTCGATTCTTTTATATTTGTTTGTTAACTGAAAGGGTCAGAATATCTCACACACTCATAGGGTTGCTCACTATAAAAAGAACCTTTTGATTTGAATAATAGAGAAAAAAGATTTCAAGGTAAGAAAAGAGAATAGTAAAATTATGGTCTATGGTCTTTTCTTACTTTTGCATTTAATGAAAAGCCAACGGATAACTCATTCTTTTTTGTAAAATTATTCTCACTCATTCTATCGAACAATAACGTAAATTACAATTCTAAATGAGCACTTTCCGGTGTGCTCTTAGTTTGCTCACTTTTGAGTTCAAATTTCGTTTGAAAGAGAAAATGTTGACACAATCAATTCACAGTAAAGCGCAATTTCTTCTTTTCTTATGCAAACAATATGTGAATGAATGGCCCGAAAATAGTCTTAATAATTAAATTATTCAGTAAATTCAAGCGTACGCAAATGGCTCTTCTCTGACTATTTCTATTAGCGCCAATTTGTGGGTTTTTTTCCTTCTTCACATTTCTTTACTTTCCATGCATCGCTCAATCGATTGACATTCAACAAATAGTGGTCAACAAAAGATATTTTTAGCTCTTTTGTCTTTTCTTTCTTGTTCGCGCGCAAGTTAAAGACTTCAAATGATGACAAAAAAAAGCGGCAAAAAATTATTTTTGCTCTAAGAGCTTTTTGTGCTCAAGCTAAGACAAAAAAAAAATCGAGGTAAAGGTCAATCAGAAAGACTCACTTTGAAAGTGCATTGATATTGAAATTTTGTTTTGTTGTCTTTGAGTTTCAATTCGATTGAATTTGCAGATGTCATTGTATATTGTTATTTTATTTTTTTTGCAAAGAGGAAGCAACGCATGTGGAATCACTATGAGTGGGGTTTTATTACATCTTAATAATATTAATAATTTTTAAAAACAATCTTAGCTTAACCATCATAATTACCGTAAATGTTTCATTAACAGGAAAAAAAGTTAATCCGTCGATATATTAATTTTATCTCAAGGAAACTCTCTTAGCGAACGCAAAACATGTATGTGTAAATATGCGCGAAATGTTCTGTCGCCATTGACCTTGAAAAAAATTAGCTGCTGCATTGAAATTGATAGATAGATTAATTGACAAAATTTAATTATTTGAGGCTGCCGCTGCTACTTGCGGTTGAAATTAGGAAGCACAAAAAAACTTTTAATCCGTTTGATTCGACACCCTTCATTAACTAAACAATCTTCAATCTCATCAAATGCAAATATGTGAGTATTTGGACATTGCCAAATCCATCAATAACATAAAATTATTATTTTCGATTAATATAAACAAAAGAGCCGAATTAACATATGATGAACAAATAAACGCAAAAATATCGATAAATAAAATATTCGAAATATCATGTGAATGCGAAGACACAACAAAATTTATGTAAATTGAATAAAATAAGATTTTTTTATCAAGCAATGTTGAAACTCTTTTTTATATTCCACTTGGTTACTGCTTGAAGATTTTGTAAATATGAGCTCTATATAATTTTTGTCTTTATTTCGATAAAATTCGATTAATGATTTTATCAGTCCGCGCATTGCAAATTGAATCGACTGTAGCTGCATGATGTAACGCACTTAGTGCCGCAATTATGCATAAAAACACTGAAGTTATTTGTCGTTGATTATTTAAATAAAGTAAATAAACAGAAATATTTTTTGTACCTATTATCTTCACTAAGCCAATCGTTATCGGAATAGGCTAGCTGAAATGCACTTCCGGTATCCAGTTTGATAAAATTTTCTTCCACTTGCATAAATGTAAACAATTTCTATCTTTTTCTGTCTTTTAATTTTTTTAAAAAATTATTCTTCTTTTTTGCTATTCACAATTAAATTCTTTTGTATATTTTCATTTCATTCACTAAATAAAAGAATTTTTCATTGCTTTTCGGCCTTTAACAAAATATAAAAAAACTCGTTTGTAGTTTTCCGCAAAATAAGGTTATATATGAGGAATGTGCAAGAGACACCTTGCACCTCCGTATTGTCACACAAAAAAATTCACGGCACTAGATCACGATTCACTCTTCTCTCTTTTTTCCTTCTATTCTGTTTCAATATTTATTTTATCATTTCTCCTCCTATTTTTATTTTTGCTTGCTAAACACAATACAATAATTTTTTCTCTCTCTCTCCTTCCAAAATATCACGTAAAATTCCTTCACTCGTAATAAAAATATAAAAAAAATTCCTTTTGATATTCTCCGTAATCAGTTCTATGCCCTCTGACAAACCGATATAAACTGAAAACCACTTTTGAGTATTTTCATCGCACAACACACAACATACAGTGCTGACCGTCTGAGAAGGAAAAAAAACGAAATAATAATAACAACAGCAAGCGAAGCAAGTAATATAGTTAGACATAAGGCAGGGGCCTACAGAGAGTTGACGACGAACAGCGGACGAAGAGGTTGAGTAAAGAGAGATAGTAATAATACAAACATATGTGATATACGTATGGAAATTCTCTTTCTCTCTCTTAAATTGTTAGAGACTCTGTTGTGTGTTGTGATTTGAAGCATTTTTCTACCTGTTTGAATTCTTTTCTTCTCTTTTTCATTCGCGCTTTGTTTTTATACAATCATTTAAAAATAAAAGAGAAAAAAGAGAGAATTAGATAAATAAAAATGTATTGTGAACGATAGATGTAAATTAATAAAAGGAAGAAACAAAACAACATCGCTGTCCTAACAATAAATAAATATTTTGAAATCGCTTTTTGTTGATGATAGTAAATTTAACTTTATGGAGTTTGAAAAGAAAAGGGTTTTTTATGTTCTTCATTTATCACATTTCGTGTGGATTTAATTACCTAAAGGATGATCTGTGTTCCAAAACTGCCAAAAAGTCTCAACTTCACATCATTTCTAGTCCAATAATAAAATCACCTCTCGAATATTGAATTTCATATCAAATAAAAATGTTCAATGTCAATTTTGATGTGCGTGCAGAGATGAAAATTTCTTTTCTCTTCATCATTTATTCTATTCCATTTGGATTTATTTATGCTTCAAAGATTGAATCGTAAATTTAGAGTTGTCTTTTATAGATCATATCAATATGAATGTTGGAGACTTTTGGCATTTTTCGAATGTCGATCATAATAATAGTAGTTAATAATTAAGTGTATGAGACAAGCTTAAATTTCTATACATATTCAACAACAACAATCTACCAAAAAAATCTTTTAAAGCAGATCAAAACTGCTGAGAAGATCGAGAGATTAAGATATGAAAATTGAATTAATTTATATAAAAAAAAAATATTGAAAATATTTATGTCTCATTAATTTTTCACTGGACATAAATTTATCAACATGATAATCTTTAATGGGTATGAGACCCAAAAACATGCATAATTAGCAGCTCACAAATTTTCAAATACTTATGAGTCATTTGTTTAATGAATAATTTGATTTTATATGTTCAACAAAAACATTTGAAAATGAGCTGGAAAAATATTTCACACCGGAAATCAGCAATTTAATTACCTTGTGTCCTTCAATATTAGTAATTTAATAAAAAATGTGTGCATTTAGTGTGAGATAAAAAGAATAAGATATGCAGTCACTTAGAAGTAAGTTAAAAATTATTCAGCTTCATATGCATACTTATAATTAAAATGTAAATCGTTGCTGCTGTTGCTGTCGTAAATACTGCAAAAAAAGTCATTTATGTGTGCATAAACTTTTTCTCTCTTCTATACATGCATAGAAATCTTTCCTTTTTCAAAACTGTGAAACGCACGTAAATTTCTAAATTCTAAAGAGCTCGAATGAGTGAAAGAAAGAGACTAATGATAATAAACCTATCAATTGCATTTTGACATTTATGCGTTCACAATATTACCAACACATACTCGCATGCATTCTCATGCACTTGTGTGGTAAATTGATGTTAATTATTTGCAACAGGAGAAAGAATCACAACCGACAGTGAGTGTAGTGGCACCGTAATGACTTTTTTGTACTCTCTTTTTGCATAAAAATCATTTGGTTAATTTCAAAAAATACCTCTCGAACTAATTAAATGCTCATTTAAGTTCTTGTGCCATGTCTCTGTTGGGATTACTTATGTATACTCACTCAATTGACTTGACCTAAGAGTGAGAGAGAAAGGAAGGCAATTTAAAGAAATTGTTTAATGTGAATTTCCATTTCGCTCGCTCGGAGCCACTGAAAACATCTGCACAAATGTGAAAGAGTTTGAATCATAAATTCAACATCATAGCATAACCATTTTCAGACTCTCCCATTGATTTGTCAGTTATTAATCAAAATATTCAGAGTTCAACTAATGAGCCGATTGAAGCTTCCAAGAGAGCATTTCTTCTCTTTCGCCTGTCTCCACTTGCGCATAGCAAGCAATCGAGCCATTTGAGTTCAATTTTACAAGCAGTGATAAATCAATAAGGTAATAAACAAATCTTTATAACTTCATTTAACCATCATTCGAATTATTTTATGAGCAATCAGAATATACACATTCGACTCTTTCTCGTTCTATTGAAATTATAAATTTAAATTATAGATTTATTTCGTTTGTGCCTTCTTTTATTGCCTCTCGGCGTTTGTTTCTTCTGTTTGCTGTTGTTTAACGTTTCTTTTGCATCACCTTGGATCGAATTTCACTGATAAACAAAATATTGCTGCTGATGCTTACAGCTCCTTTGAATCAATTACTGATTGCCGCAATCTCGGTTGCTGCTGCTGCAGTTGCCGTGTTTTAATTTTTTGTAACACAGATAATTGGCATTGCAATTAAGAAAATTGAGTAAACATTTTGCCAATAACAATTATTTATCGTCATAATTCGCCAGTTATTTATTTTTTGTGTCGATTGTTTTGCTCTTGAAAGCGAGAAGGAGAAGATTTTTCTCAATTTAAAATTCAAATTAAAATTAAATGCTTTTTTTAAAAGATTTTTCCTTTATAATTAATTTATGAGTAACAATAACCTTGACTTAATAATGACTTATTTCCATATATGAAAATATGATAATCCATGAAAGATAGAGATTTATAAATCAAAAATGCCTCTAATCAAAATCAATCACAAAATATGCAAATATATCATCGCGATCAAGGCATTATAACATTTTAATCATCTCTTAAGAGACTGTATAATCGATGATGGCGATTAAAATGCGCAATATCCTTACGGCAAAGATATCGTTATGAATTGATCGCTATCAGCGTCTTTAATGAACTTTTATGATTTGCCCAAGCCACGTCGCGGTTTACTTAATAAATTCCGCAACATTTTAATACAATAAAAAATTATTTTGTTGTTGAAATAAAAGATTTTTTTTCCGATGCCACCACGAATCAAGTTAAAAGATCAAAAAAGAATTTAATCCATCATCTCATTTTACAATATTCTTCATTTCTTTTGCAAAATATGCAAATTTTTAATGGACATTCAAGAAAATTGTTTATTTGTATAAGTGATAAAAATGAGTTATGTAGAAAGCGTTACAATGACAGCAGCATACAAAAGAATGAAAAGACTGAAGACATATAAATTGCGATAGAGGCATTGTCAACTTATGTAGGCATTGTGTGTAATGCAATTTGTACATTCGCTGCTATTGTGCTCATTTCTTTTGCTCTCGCTTAAGGAGTAGTCTTATATATTATCGTATGCATGCATGTTTTTAATTTAACGGATTTTTCGCGTTCAAAATATATTTTATCATGTTGGCACGCCTAAGAACTGATTCTAAACATCAATAGACAGTTTTCATTCTTTCATGCTCTCTTTTTTTTCTAGTTGATGTATTGCATGTACTCAATACTTGTTGTTAATATAAATTTACAAACTACAAGTAAGCAAAAAAGAGGAAAAGAAAAATATTTTCGTGTATACGAGGAAGTGTCGACTCGATAATTGTAAATTATGTTTGAAAAATAAAGCTAGAAGCGACCAGAGAAAGGAAAATTGTTATTTATACTATTGATCGATTCTTTATCACCATTTGATATTACTGTTTCGCATGCATGCTAAGAAATTGATATTATATTTACTACTAATGTGTATGACTATAATCAGGGTTGTTAAAGGCGAAAATAGAGGCGGCCTCCAAAAGAGGCGCGCCTCTGAAACAGTCGCGCCTCTTGAAAAAAATTTGAGAGGCGGACTTTTCCAGAGGCCGCCTCTGAGAGGCGAAAAGAGCGAAGGCGAGAATTTTTTTTCATCGGAAAAATCTGTTCAATGGTTTTTTCGTTGTTATAATTAACAAATAGAATGGGAAAAATAGTGGAATAATTATTTCTCAAAATTTCGATTTTTCCGAGACTAAAAACAGTTTTTTCATGGGTATTTTCGCCATTTTGTGTTCAAAAATTCATAACTTTGACCAGATTCAAAATATGGTTGATAGCTTGTTAGAAAGGCAATTTTAGGACCTTTCTAACGGTATATAATATGTAATGTATTACTCAAATTCGTGACCACAAGATCAGCTTTAATGATGTCTCGTCGTGATTTTTTGGTATTTAATGGGTCAAATATTCAAAAAAGCTTCGTAAAAATTATTTTAATGTCCTAAATTATTGATTTGGTTTATTTTTACGCAAAACATACAAAATTTTTCAAAAATTTGATTTCCTACAAAAGTGCACGCACTGCAGCAGTTGCTGCCGGTCTGAGAAAACCTTTATGGAAAAATTTTTAGAATTGCTTAAATATCTTTAAAATAACAGAAAATGATAAAATATGCAATAAAATTGAATTATTAGATAAATTTCATTTTAAAATCACGACTTAAATTTAAGGAAATTCAAGAAAATTTGCCATTTTAAAAAAAATCTTATGCACTTTTCTTTACAATATCATCTAAAGAATCAATTTTATTGCACATTTTATTATTGCTTGTCATTTTAAAGATATTTAAAGCAATTCTAAAAAATTTTCCATAAAGCTTTCTCAGACCGGCAGTACATACTGCAGTGCGTGCGCTTTTGTAGGAAAACAAATTTTTTGAAAAAATTTTATATGTTTTGCGTAAAAATAAACCAAATCAATAATTTAGGACATTAAAATAATTTTTACGAAGCTTTTTTGAATTTTTGACCCAATTAAATACCAAAAAATCACGACGAGACATCATTAAAGCTGATCTTGTGGTCACGAATTTGAGTAATACATTACATATTATATACCGTTAGAAAGGTCCTAAAATTGCCTTTCTAACAAGCTATCAACCATATTTTTCTGACAATCTGGTCAAAAGTTATGAATTTTTGAACACAAAAATGGGCGAAAATACACATGGAATACAGTTTTTGGGCTCGGAAAAATCGAAATTTTGAAAAATAATTATTCCACTATTTTTCCCACGCTTTCTGATAATTATAACACTCAATAAAAAAGAAAAATTAATAATTTAAAAAATTCAATTTTTTTTCGCCTCTCGCCTCTAACAACTCTGACTATAATCACCATTCATAAGTAAAGTGAAGTGGCATAAGAGACAATAGCATCAGCTTTTAAGAATGATAAATGCCAAATGACACAAAAGTGTCTGTTGTTGTTTCTCAAAAAGACACCGAGAAAGAGAAAAGACATTGAAAGAAGATCTTCTTCAGAAGGAAGCTATTCAGTATTACATTGCAATGATCTTCATCGTTATGATTGGTGAGTTGACGGCACAGGCAGAGTAAAGAGTAGAGGAGGTAAAAAATTGTTATATACGACCTTAAATGATGATTAATTTACATAATTCATTAATTGAAGAGAGACAGAAAGAAAATCACATGTACACTTGTGCAGAGGTGGACATAAATGGAGGTACCATGGATATTGGCTACTGTCATTTTATAAGAATCTCCTCCTCCCTCTCTTCAATTGAGATTAATTGACATTTATGAAGAAAACACAGAAGAGAAAATAATAATAAGAAGGCAGCAGTAGCAGCAAACAGCAAAAGTGTAATCATGGCACATCTATTTGCTTTAATAGCATATGTTATATGTAAATTAGATGCATATATATAAAAATTCTCCATACTTACAACAATGTGATTTAATGCAATTTAATAAATGCACCGTGAAAAGACCACGCAAATTTGTCTCGCTGTGTTTCAAGTATGTGGAATCTTCAGTAACTGTACATATCTCTTGTACGAAAGAAGTAAAGAAGAAAGTGCAACATGAAAAATTGCTAATGGAAATAGATTTATTATTATTTTTATTTTTGTTGCTTAGTAACTAGCCAATGGCTTGGAATGATGATTGAAAAATAAGTAAAATTATTCAGAACTTTCTCTTCCGAGTCATTTTTTATGTTGCAATTTTTTTTTTCATATCACAAAGTTTCATCTCGCAAAAGGAATTTTTTTCTCATTTCAATTAAAATTCACTCTACTCCATAAATCTATTAGCATTCAACATGTATTCGCTTGACCTCTTCAACCTTACATCTACATGTTTTCTTAACCTTCATGCCTGCCTACTTCATCTCTTCTTTGTCTATCCTGCTTTAATTACATTTATCAGCAGGATATTTCTTTATTTGTTTTAAGCGTTACAAAATAAAAATGGTAACTAATAATAATATTTATGATTTATTGTATATTCCATAGCTCTAGCCTTTCTAAATTATCTTTAACAACAACGAAAAAAAGGTACATTCCGTTAAGCAGTTTTCAAGAATTGCAAAAAAACGAGAAGAAGAATTCTCTGTATGTCAATCTTTTGCCATTTATCGCATAAATACATTTTAAAATAATAATAATAATAAAAATTACACACATATATATTTATTGATTAAGATAAATCATGTGCAGCATTAAAGAAAAAAATGCATTGGCATGGAGACGTTTTAACGTCATTCACTGAAGCGAAAGATATAAAATATTGCGGAATCATGTGAGAATACACATTGCATTATGCATATTGTAATGATGTATTAAATATCATTTTTTGCACTGCAACTGACCAAAGCTGTTTAGTCTTCTTGTTGCTCACTCTTATCACTTTTATGTTTTTTTGATGTAAATTTAATGGAATGAAATTCGATAAAAACTCGTGCAGGTAGGCAGAATTAAAAAGAGAGAGAGGTAAAAATTTAGTTTTTTCATGCAATTTCTTCACCTTCTTTCTATCTCTCTCTTTCTTTCATGTTATGTCTCCGTTTGTTGTTGTGTGTAAAATGTGACATATCAACATGATCCACATTTAATTGAATACTCTTTTTAAACTTGTATATATTTTTATAACAAATTTGTTATTCGATAAAATTTTGAAGGCTCTTGAAATTCTCTCATGTCTTTAAACTTTTTTTTCCTTTTCAACAATAAAAATGAATAAAAGGAATTTTCAAAGTTAGATATCATTTTGTATGTTGTTATTATCAATTAAATTAAAACATTCAAAATTTTCATTTTAAAAATAATGAAACAGCAGCGAACATTTAGTAAATTAAAGTTTCCCTTTCATTTCATAAATTTTAATAAAAAGCCACAAGAAAGTGATATTTAAGAGTGCCAAGTTCAGCATGAATTCTTTGCTGTTAATTTTTATAGCTTCTTTAAAAAATTATATTTGTTTGTCTGCTCTCTGTTGCTTTCGCAATCATTTGAAGTAAAAGAAGAAAAAATCAATTTTAAGTAAAAGAAAAAACTTAAAGTGCATCATTAATTTTTGCAAAAGGATCTCACAGAGTGAGAGAGCGAGCGCGGCAATCACAAAATTACGATTATTTATTTTTCAATTTTTGCTGCACAAAAGTGCTTTGCCTGCATTATACGATTTTTTATTGTCACACGGGAGGGAAATTAAAACAACTGAAAAGAATTTTGCGAGCCAATTTTTGTAAAGGGAAAATATACGCGCACACATATTGCGTCGACGACATATAAGACTTTCAACTGCTCATTAATGCACTCTCTTTTTCCTCCTTTTTCATATATATCTACTTATTGTACATGTTTCATTTGTAATACATTTTATGTTTTCATTAAAAATTATTATCAGCTTTTTATGGGCATTATACACTTTGTGGTTAAAAATGATTTCTTTTTTAAAAAAAATGTGAATAAAAACAGAAGCGATGAATATTTATAAATATTTTTTGTTTTGAATCTTGTGCGCCGAATGGATACAAAGAAAGAAAGAAATATGCAAGAGATTGAAATAGATAGAGCATAAAAAGATTTATTTCAATTAAAGGTGATTGGACTATAAATATTTTTATTCTACCTCCATCAAAAAAAGATGAAAAAGAGTCACAAATTCTTTTATTCAAGATTTATGATCACAAAATTCAATTTATTGACGCCAAAACATAAACGCTTTAGTCATAGATTGAAGTCAATAATATTCAGAGATCCTAAAATGTATGCAACCAATGTAAAGTTATTGATTGATTTTGACTCTTTTCTAGGCCTAATTTCTTCATTCACCACAATGCTTATGCAAATTTTAAGACATATTGATTGTTTAAAAATTTCAAAGTTTTCAGAAAATAAAATTAATCAGCTTCTTCCAAAACAAATTAGCATTTCATTTTTTAAGTGGAAATAAAAATAAAAAATTACTAATTTTTTACAACAGAAGCTTTATATGTTTATGGTTTTTTAATTAATTTTTTTCTTTCTTTTTAACTTTATAGCATTAAAAAAATCTTTCTAACTTTATATGACTAGCATAGAAAGATTTATTGTGATTGTTATTTGAGAAGACCAACCAGCATACAATTTGAATTGAATTTATGTCAGTGGCAGAGAAAAAAAGTAATAGAGTTAAAGATATTTAAGATCAGAACACATTCAAATGGACATTTTATGATTTCTAGTCAAGTCATAAATTCTTTCTGTTGTTATTTTTCTTTTGTCAGCAGAAAGAAAACTGTGAGAAGAGATTAAATGTTTTGAGATAATATATAAGAGACAATCACAGTTTTGTAAGGAATTTTATGCATTTTACATATAAAATACTCTTTGCTTCTTGAGTTTTAAATCCCTTTAAATATAATGATTGCAGAGAACTCCAAGTGAGATGACGATCTGATAAATATTGTCTCAAATTTCTCTCTACTCATTGTTCTTATTAGCAGTCAAAAATTTATACATACGCATAAATGAATAGAAAATAAGAAAAAGAAGGAAAGATTAATAATTTAATAGAAAGTAATATAAAAGATTAATATTCGTAAACGACCACAAGCAGAACATTTTCCACGAAATTCAAATGATTTTGTGGCTCATTAATGGTCATTTTCTATCTTAGACAAAATTAGATCGCCTTTCATTCTAATTAATAATGAAATTCTCTATGTGTAATTTTTCACCTATAACAGAACAGAAAGTTCTGTCACAAATCTATATTATTATGTAAAGCAAGAAAAATATTCTGCTGATTAATAAATCCCCCAAGCATGTACAGAATATTCATTAAAAATATTTTATGGCATTTTAAGGCAATCTCTAAATTGTCTTTATGTGTGTGCTTTTAAGAGTAAATATATCTATAGCAATTTAATTAATTAATCAAATTTATGCAAATGCCTCAGTAGTTTTTTTTTCTCCTTTATGCCAATAAAATAAAATATTTTTTCTCTCTTCTCGAGATGTCGCCTCGCCTCGACCGAGATATAAGAGATTATAAAATAAAATTGCTGAGTGCTAAGGACGACTATATAGCAGCAACAGCAAAATCAGTATGAGCAGCAAGATCAAGATTAATCATCAATGGATATAGGGATCATTTTCATTCATAACTCTGCTTTGCTGCTGTTGCTGCTTACTCTCTTTTATGTGTGTAATTTGCTTCAATTATGGCACACGTTTTTTATTATTATATTTTTTTTACTCGAATCGCTTTAAATTGTATTGCGATTGGGTTATTGAAACTCTCATTATGTTTTACTTGACTCTACGTCGCGCTGTTATATTATATACATATGTATAAATTTTTCGCTGATTTTTTCGGAGTGCTTTAAGGTCACGCTGTTAGTGCTGCTGTGGTTATGGCTGCCGTAGTGATTTAAATCATTTAACAAACAGTCATGAAATTGTTAACTATGGCACAAAATTGCCAATAAATAAACTTTTCCGATTTGAACTGATCAATAAAATGGTATAGAGCTCAACAATAGACTGCCGACTTGAACCCGTGAGCTAATAAAGTGTCCAATCTATTGCAAAATGTGTTTATAAACAACTGTAACAACAAAGATCGTGCGGAAGTAAATTGGCATTTTACAAGTAGCCAAGTTCAATGGCAAATCGTGACCAATTTCCAATTTTGAAATTATTAAATGAATGTTGAATAAAGCACAATGACTTGCACATGATGAATGTGATTATTTGTCAAAATAAATTTCTATTCAATGAAAATGACTTTTTATATATAGCAATTGTGTACGCACATTCGAAGCATTTCTAATCGTGACTATAAATTTTCTCGTGTGTAAATCTCTATTCTCTCTTTATATTTCCTTATGCGCATTGCCATTGCATTGTGGTCTTTACCAATTGCACATAAATTGACAAATTGATGCTGCCTTAATAATCCAACAGCTATAGCTCTCATCTCATCTCTACATGCAATAACATACACATGCATTTGTGCAATCAGCAGTCTATGAGTGAAACATTGTCTGCCATAGTTAATGTGCTGTACGATTATAGCAAATTAATCAATTGCAATATAAAGTCTTTTTTAATCCGAAGCAGTGAGCTACGATACAAAATTGCAAACTCACTACACTCGTGCTGAGTGACTGATCAATCAATTTGCATTATTATGCATCACCTAAAATATTTTTTTCTTCCATTTCGATTACGGTGCCAAGTGCAATTCATCAATTTTCTTCGATTTCTTCCTCAAATGCCGCTCACTCTCTTTTTCTGTTATTTTCTCATTCCAACAAAAATTCTCTTTCTCTCTTGTCAGTCCAAAGATGGTCTGACAATTGCCTTAAACAGAGAAATTGATTCAAAATGAAATAAATTTTTTTATTATGATTTCGTGGAAACTTATAACGACAATGACAATGAAGAAAAGGGCTGATAACTTTTTCTTCTCTTATTTCAATTGTCATTTCACATTAGTTTCACCCTTCAGCTCATAAGTGCACGTGAAGAAGTGCATCCATATTGGCAATTGATTGGTATGATGTGTATCATTACATATTTTTGCAATTATTATTATTTCTTCTTCAATTTTGGGCATGAATTGCGAATGGACATAAAGAAATGCACTTTGCAGAACAATTGTGCTGTGTTTTATTCTTTAGTTCATTTTTCTCCTGTGTGCTTTCTCTTAAGTACATGCATGCATGCAATACTGATTTCAAAATGAAAAGAAGAACAAAAAAATTATAATTATGGACAAACGAGGAATGAGAATGGAAATGAACGGATGGATGCAGTTATTGTTTCTTCTACTCTCTTTTCAAATTTATGTATGTAAAAAAAGATTGACAGTTAATCATCTTTTAATTGAAGAGATTTCTCGAATACCAACGTGCGCATTTTATATATGAAAAACTGTAGGAAATCATAATAGGCTATAAATGCCTTTTAAATTTTTAATGAACATAAATCTTCATTTTGAACAATTTTAGGATTCAGCACTTGGACAGGTAGAGTTTTTCATCAAATTCACAAGATTCTCATATTTCTCCCTCACAATTAAAGCAGTAACAAAAACACATTGCTTTGAATCTCTCATTTTATTATCGTCTAGGAATAAATAAATAAAATTAGAATAAATTTTTACTCCACATGAATTTTTTTTTCATTTTCAGCCCATCAATTTTGACTTTGCTTCTCTTCCATCTGATTCTCTTCTCTTTAATTCCTAAATAGATGCGCATTTTACATTTATGGATACCGAAATCGAAAAAGAGCGAGATGAGAGCAAAAAAAGGCACAAAAACAGTGAGAGATGAAATAAATAAAAATCATGCTAATGAATTTTTCTCTCTATTGCCGCAGCAGCAATCTGTTGCTGTGAATTAATTTTTTCTTCTGTTTGTGATGGAATGTCTTATGTCACATTATTAAAATAATCAAATAAATATTTTTTATTTCGAAGGGAATTTCCAGCTAAGAATAAAAAAAATGACTAAGAATTTCTCGCTAATTAAGTTTAGTGTAAATTAAAATGTTTGATTCAATTCATATAAATCCTCACAACGCATTGAGACACGTAAAAAATAAGACATTCTTATTCCAATCTAGTAAATATATAGAAATTCTATAAGCCATTTGCAATGAATGCTAACAACAGCAATTATGAATTTCTTACTTATTCGAAATGCAATTTGCTTTCATTAAAAGTTTAACAAACTTCCATACATGCATTCGAATTGAAATAATTTTCTCTCTCTTTTACTCTGCAGTAGCATTTTATGTGACATTTAAATAGGGATTAATTCTTCTCCTTATTTGCTGTGTATTCACATGCAATTTTTAGAAAATAAAAGCACACACGGTAGCTTAACATATTCAATAAAGTAGAATTTTTCTTTTCATTATGTTTCACATCTGAATTAAGAAATTCTCGTGAGGATTAAAAAGAAAAAATAATAGAATGTTTCGATAAAATTATAAAAAATATTCTTTTATTTCTTAATGCAATTGCGAGGTAAATAACCACCAGAAGCGTTAAAAAGCACAAGCAAATATGCACACACAACATTCACACGACGATTATTGATGATCGCTGTCTTAATTGCATCACTTCCAAACAAGGAAGCGTATTGGAACGAGTCAATAAAGCATTTTGGCTCGCTGCCAATAAATTGTATGTAATAATGTGCATATATAAAGTGCATTATGCAAAATACAAGGTAAAAGATGCAAGAACTGAATGATAAATCGCCAATCTACATTTGATTGATTCGATTTCGATTATATTCCTCTTCCATTGCGTATACTACACCATGCACTGTCTCGCATTATTTTATATTATTGTATGTATAAAGTGCTCAAGATTTCGCACCGTTTCACGAGATAAATGAACAGCACTGAATGTAATGCTATCGTGTTATTTGTTAAGAACATTTTTCTTGTATGATACGAAGATTTGCAAGGGGTGGACGTGCTACTTCATTCATTTGCCTACCTATTTTTAAAGCATTAATTAATTTCAAAAATGCAAAATAAAAGTTAAAAAATTGACTCAATCAAGACCCACTGATTTAAATAATTTCATTACATTTTGCGAAATACAGAGGAAGATGGAAGATGCTGCTTGAGATAAATATTTTATATTTTATTTCTTTTTTTCTTTCTCATACACACACACACACAAACGATATATTTAATGAAAATATCGATATTTTTATAAAAAACTTATAAATCAATGTCTCAGCTTCGTTCCTTCTTCTCGCCATCTCTCTTACATTTCGGTATACGCAATTGTAATTTCTTTCTCATTTTCATGCCAATTTGAAATGCATTTCTTGGTGTAGAAAAGCGGGCACTTGCATGATTTGTATTTTTTTCTTTCACGCAGTATGAAGTTCTTTCTTTTTCGATACTCATTGTGTTTACATTTTTAAGAAAGCGTTAACGCCGCCCTGATCTCCTTGCGCTCAATTGATGTAACAAAAGAAAGGAAAGAGAAGTAAAAAAGGGCAATAAATTTCTGGCCTGTCTTATGGACACCTCTTCATTATGTGAATATAACATTGCACTTTATATTTTATGTAGATATGAGGATTTAATGCATTTCCATTAATTCCTTTTCTCTCTCTTTTTCGCATGAAATAACTTAAAAGCAGTAAAGAAATGAAATTTTCAAATTTTTCATTTTCTCGCAATTATGTACTATGGTCAGCCAAAAATTACACAATCATCAATTGTTTATTGTTATTGAATGCATTCACTAATTTATCAAAATTCTGCTCTTAACTCGCTTTTGCATTGTGATATGAAATTTAAAATTCCCGTAAGGCCTTGAAAATATATTTAAGATTTCGACATAATTTGGTTATTGTTGGCAGGTTTTATCATTTTAATTTCATATTTTTTCTTTCTTACTTATTGCAATTTTTCATTGTATAGTCAAAGATGATAAATTAAGGTAAGATAAATGGATATAAAGTTCATTAACCCAAATTGCAAAACAAAAATGTAAAGTTAAAGATTTTTTGACTCACCCATTAAGATCACTGCTGACCAGCTCAGAAACAACATAGACAGTTGTGCCATCAGGTTGAATTTGCGGAGTATATTGTAAATTTCCTTGAACAATTACTTGTGTGCCATTAAGACATTCGCCTGTCGCAGAAAATAACTCAAGTCCCTTCTGTTCAACTTCATCATGCGGCGAGTCGGGATTTGATGATGAATGAGTCGCACCACTAGCTGTCGTGTAGATCACTGTCTTATTTCCATCTTCATAAATTAAATCTATTTGTTTTTGTACGTCAGAATTTAAATTATCATATGGCTGTGGTGCCTTAATGACACCACCATTTGTAGTTGCAGCATCATGTGCTGTTGTATAGATGATTTGCGTTTTTCCATCATCGATGATTTTCGTACCAGTTGTGGTCGTTGTAGCAGCGCCAAGTGCATTAAATAAATCACCATTCACCATCTTGCCCTGCTGATCGACGGCCGTATTGACGATGCGCGTTAGAATGTGTTCACCATTCTCATTACGTGTAATAATATGATGCTCGCCATTGATAATATCGCGACTGATGATTTGTTGATTTTCGCCAACGAGCTTCGACACGAGTTGATTTGTCTCAATTAGACGAAATAGAGAATCATCGCTAGTACTTATTTTTGTTAGTATCTGCTCGCTATTATTGTTACTGCCACTACCACGTACATCAGTAATTGCATGATGTACCAATCGTCCTTCGGCAATATGATCATTCACAATGCGCTGCAACATGACACCATTTGTTTCTTGCATCAATTCAAAATGTTCGTCTTTTAGTGCATTATCGATTGATAGATCGGACGGATGTTGATTGATTATCACTTGATGCATTTGCTGCTGTTGTTGCTCGCTCGTTGGAAGTTGCTGTTGATGATGATGATGCATTGCTGACTCGGGCGAAGCAACTGTCGATTCATCGATCTTTGTTGACGGTGGTGCATTGCTATAAACGTAAACGGTATTTGTGTTCTTATCATAGATTTTTGTTTCATTTTGAAAATCTCCTTTATGAAGATCGAGAACGTTAACGACATTTGTCATGGTCGCAAGCTCTGGTGGACTCGATGGCGCTGCTATTTTGTGAATAATATTTGATTCAGTCTGAAGTTGAATTTGTTGTTGATTTTCAGGTGATGCTGTCGACATTTTTGATTTATTTTTTTAATGAAGAAAGGAAGAGTATTGTAGTAAATTGAATTGATAAATGTTATCAAAATTAATTTTTGTTTTCACTTTTTTGCAATTTTGTTTATTAACATGTTATACCATACAGTTTTATGTCAATTGTTGATTCTTTCACTTTTACAACCTTTAATCTTTTTTTTTCTTATTGTTTCATTTTTTGTAACGGTTTTCTTTATTTGCACTCAATTCTGTTTTTATTTTATGATTATTTTATTTTTTAATGATATATAGTTAAAGTTTATTTTCTATAGGCACACAGATTCGTAAAAATTCAATACTGAGCTTTTTTCAACTTTTTTTGTACTTCTCAAATAACACACTTTAAAGAGCTTTATTATGGCACGACAATTATTATTTATTCTTTCTTTCCCGCGCGAGACTTGAATTCGACACTTGTGGCAACACTGAAATAAATTTATTGTTATTATTATTTATAGATATTGTAATTATACTCTCTGGTGCACAAAAAATATCATTTGACTGTCATATGCATAAATATTTATTATTATCGTTCGCTTGCACTGCTTGTTTGCTGAGCAACACACAGTTTAATTTAGAGAGGCACTTTATGAATATTGCTACACATATGTAATCCACATTGCTGCACATATAACAGCATACTGACTCGCCTGTCGCTATTTCATTCAGCTGGTGCTAACATGCAAAATAATTCTCTCAATGTTTCTTTAATTTTTTATTTCGACCTAGGCCAATTATAAATGTAATACATGCAAAACACAAAAAAATACTTTTTGTGCAATATTCTCCACGAGTTTGTTGTTTGATCTTAGACCTAAAAATAAATTTTTTTTTGTTTTGAATTGAAGAGAAAAGAATTTTTTAAAATTAAATTGTGCAGAAAAAAGTGAAAGGCAGAAAAATCGATTAATTTTTTTTCGTTGTTCATTGCATTGTCTATTGTGAGGTAGACACTTGAAAGAATTGATTTTATCCATTATGAATTATAGAGTAAGTAGAAAAAATTGTCATAATTTTTGAAAATGTCTCAACAACACAAATTGCAAAAAAAATAATGACAATTTGTGTGTGTGGTAAAATAACGGTAAAATGAGCTTTAAAAAATCTATCAGTCTATCGGTTGTCTTTATGCATACATTTAATATCTAAGTTAGAGTTTCCTGTTTTAGCTGCACAAAATAACTGTAATTAGATTCCTTGTGTGTATGCATTTTGAGATTGGCAATTTATAGTCATGTGTTCAAACATTCTTTCATTTTGTGTCTATACACATACATACGGACATGAAGCAAGCACTTATAGAAAGAGAGAGAATAATTTTTTCTACAGTAAAGCTAACTTAAGCGATCTAATTGCATCTAACAAATGCACATATTTTTTACTTCCTCAAAATTGTATCTTTTCACTTTGTAATGCATGTACTGCACAATATATGATATTAGTAAGTAGACTAGGAGAAGAACAGTGCAATTGCAAATGTAACAAAATAACAACAGTAAAATATTGTGTTTTGCCTGTATGTCAGACACACACACGTTACGTCTCTTTTTGAAAAAATCCCCACTCTACTGATCAAACATCATGCAAATGTGTAACGAAGTCATTTCATTCACGGCCATGGATATAAAGTATAATAAACTATAGAGGTAGAGATGAGGGTCAGATAGTGAGAGAGAGAGAGATGATGTGTGGATGTTCAGCATGAATGAAGTAGAGTAAAAGAGCAAACGCATAGCTAATGATTTTAAATGCCATTCCACTTTGTATATAAGCTGACGGGCACGAGAAAAAAAGTAAGAAAGAAAGAAAAGTGGAGAATTTGTAACTATATTCTGCTGTATCTAGTGCAATTTCAATGTAATTGCAGATTACTCTCTGCAAGGCATTCTGAAATATTTTTTGCTGTTGTCCACCCACACACAGCCCGCATACAAAGAATGAAAAATATTTTTCTCTATCTTTTGCTCTCAAATTATTCAAATTGATCACACGAAATCGTTTTCATTTAAAATTCTTGCAAATGGCAATGAAAAATGACTTCCCTGCTTGCATTTTCACGGTACTCACAGTGCACATGTGTAAATTGATGAATGTTCGTTTTAATTATAATTCCCTCGGCAATTATTTGCATGAAATATGCGGTTGAAAAAATTAATAGGGTAAAACTACGAATCAGCACTCTATTTTATGATTGAGACATAAAACTCATCAAATTTTGCCTAATTTAATTCTTCTGGATGCTACTAAAATATTTCTAAAAATTTGTTTTCTATTCAAGCATTGAAATCTTTCATTATTACGGAAGTAAATTTTCTTGAAATATATAAAATTTAATTGTTTAACTTTCAACATAAATTCCAAATGAAAGACAAAACAAAGTGAAGTAGCAAAGCAAAAATATTTATGCCTCTAATTATTTCTAATCGTCATCAATTTCATTTTATGACAAAAGAAAAGCTCATTGCGAGAGAGAGAAGAAAAAGTAGAAAGTTTCGCAGCATGCAGCACTCTCGACTTGAACATCCATCAAAAATGGCAATGTCATAAATTTTGCAATCACAGTATTTATTTTGTACTATGCACTTACAATGCATGATCATATTGAGAAAGTTTTTTTTCATATAATATGTTCGTTGCAAGCTCGTGTATGCTTTCTTTTAATTTCGCGCATGCATTTATTTATTTATCCTTCTCTTTGGGTCTGCACATAAAAAAAATTTTTTCAATTTGTTTTATCATCCCAGTAATCGTTTTTACTGTCTGCTACTTCACTCTCTCGTGTGTGTATATTACACATTTGTGAATTATTACGATCGATACTTTAAAACGTCAAGTTTGATGTGCAGAGAGCAATTACCGATCGTTATTTAACTCATCTCGTGATACATTAAGGTAGGCAGGTAGTAGTAACAGAAAAGCAAAACTAAAATAAAAGCAAGCGAAATTGAGTGGTAGCAGTAGCAGCAACATATGAATAAAATTAAGTAAAATCAGATAGATTGATGTAGATATGCAACAACAACCATCTGGGTAATGAAAAGAATTATTTGTACATCCAGTAGTTGCCGCTCTCGTTGTGTTGCAAGCTAATGGCTAATTTTACTTGGACAACAGTAATTATTGAAGAACGAACACAAAACACATAACCTATCTCAATAATCTCTCACTTAATATATTTTGTATACGATAAATATTATCGTTAGATATATACAGCATGTGTGCTATTATTGTTAAGCAATAGTTAATTAATTAATTCTCTCTTCTCTCACTCTATCGCTATATTGCTTGCTTCATGTGCGAAAGACGCAAATTGCTTCCAATGAATTCATAAATTTTCATCACAATAGATAAATAGCTACTCAATAAAAAAACTTAGTATAAATGATTTTGTATGTGATTTAATAAGCTTTTATTGGGATGCTAAGTTATGAGCTCATCTCAACTCTACTGCCTTAATAAGTAATACATTCTTCTTCCCAATATATATTGATATCTTCAACGGATTGTTTTAAAAAAAATCTCAATGTCACCCAATCAAATACACGTGCAACAATGACGATAGCATTGGATCACAATATTTTGTGTGCGATTTTTCTCTCTTACTCTCGATGCTTGTTGTTTATGATTCGTCGAAAATCGTTTTAATAAATAAATAAAAAAAAGAATATCATAAAATAACAAATTTACACATTCCACATGGGAAACCGGATATTTTGTGTGTCGTCTTTTTTTGATTTGTTTTGGTGCCCAGTAAGAATACAAAAATTGTTTATTATTCATGAGTCATTTGGCAGAAAACCCACAGATATATTTTTATAAGAGCTCAATCAAAATAGATGACTATGACATTCAAACACATGAAATTAACACAAATTCCTCACTGGCTTAATCTCACGAAAAATCACACACTGAAACGTCTTTGCATTTTCATTCTCTTCAGCTCTTTCCATAAACTTAAATTTTATTTTGATATTTTTTGAATGTCAAAAGATTTTTCTAAAAGCAAAAAAAACATATTTTTTTCTTTAACGAATGGTTGGTCATAAAATGCGACATCACTGTTGTTGCTGAAGCATTTAAATGGATGAATAGTAAATAAGGCAGTAATATCATGAGAACTTGATTTTGTTATTTTTTGCTCAAAGAAAAAAAATATGAATGTGGCTTCTGAATTTTCTGACCTGTCATTTATTGCTCAAAGATTGATGAAGTTTTTGTTCGTGCTAGTTTATAATAATTCTTGTCAAGTATTTGAAATTTATCATACATTGACCGTCATTTTTAATTATAAAAAAATTCCAAAATCACTGATTCATTAATAACTTAATTGTTTGAATTTGGTGAATAAGAAAAAAAACACATGCAATAACATACGAATGTCCTTGAAACTTCAATCTATTTTAAATTCATTATTAGGAAGTTATTTAACAGCAGCAATAGCAGCATTGGAAAATTTGCTAAACGTGATGAATCAGTTTAATCAAAAATAATTTTATTACATCATTCATATATTTGAAAAGAGAAAAGAAACTGCTAAGTAAAAATCATCATCATATGATAATCATTAGAGATGTTTTATAACAAACAAAACAGCAATGAAAGAAATTTAAATGAGTAAACATTTAAAAGTAAACAATAACAAAGTGAAGCCATAAAAAGTTATCAGAAGAAGAACTGGATTATGTATGTGTAAAATCACGAATCTTTTCTTTGCCAAAAAAGTATTAACTGCTTAGATGAATAAATTCTTTTAAGCTTTCAATTTCATTTGACACAGACAAGTTCAACCAGACACTTGTTACACATTGGCACATTAAATAGAAAGATCTTCCAAAAAAAAAACTCGTGGAACTTGAAATGTTGCTCTCTCCCGAAAGAAGAGAAGAAAAATTTCAGGTTATATTTTTTTGGTAGAAAGAACAGATTATTGGATGTAGCGATGATGATGATTGGAAATCGAAAGTGCTCATACAAGATTTTTTTGGTGGCTTATTATTATCATTCATGAACGGTGAATTTTGTCGTTCTTGTTTGATCCACATGTACCGGCAAGCAACAACAGAAAATCGTGTGTATCTGTTTTTGGTAACTGTTATACAACATTTTTAACTGGCTTAGACTTGTATTTTACAATTGAATGAGTCAAGTGAGAAATCAATCTCGTTTTCAATTGCCAATTTTACTATATACCAATTCACACATCTCACGCGTGCGTAGTCAAGTAAATACAATTTTTCTTCTTTCATCTCAACTGGATTGATTATTATTGTATAGTTTTGCTTCCAGTTTTACAGGTTTACGGTTTACTATATGCACATGATGATTGTTTTGATGATGGGCGACAACCAGCACGTGAATTCTACTTCAACTTTTTTTTCATACTCAAATTACCGGCAAACGACTACTGGTCCAAGAAACTTATTAATCTAGTATTCTGAATGAATACGGAATCTCGTTAGACCGCCGGTGTCTATGAACTCTCTTACGCTCTTGTCTCATTGTCGATTCTAAACATGAACTAATGAGCCATGTGTGATGTATTTCAAATAGAGATGACTTATGTCTTAATAATAGTAATCATGATAATGAAAAAAAAAGTTGAAATTGAATTGTTTGTTGTGTAATTTTACATCATTTATCTCGATCATGTCTCGTAGCTCATTATTTAAGAAATTATAAAATTCTAACGGTCTCTCTTGTTACTATTATTGATGACTTAATGAGATTGGACTAAATATACATGAAAATATTTTTGAACTTTCATTGTTGCATGCTACTAATGATAATAATATTGAAATACAATTTAAGCTGCTATTAATGAAGATTATAAAAGTGATTCTTAATTTAAATAATTATTTTTATTGAGCTCTAAAACAAAAACTGCACAAACTATTTATTCCTCGCATTTATTCTTTAATAATAAAAATACAAAAATAAATTTGAATAATTTATTAAAAGTCAAAAGAAGAGAGAGAGAGAAAAGTTAAACGATGATACGATGCTAATTAGAATGCCACAATGTTAATATTAATTCTTAGATAGCTCCTCCAAATGACTTTCGAAAAATGAGCTTCGTGCTGGCAGCAAGAGAGAAGAGATTCTAATTCATTCTCATGGAAAATCTCTCGTGTGTGTGATAAAATAATGAATGTAAATTTATATTATTATGAATATATAGAAAATCCATTGGACATATTTTCGGTTTTTTCTCCTCATTCTAGTGTTGTTAACTGCTTGCTGCTCAATGAGTATCGAAAATATTCATTTTCAGAGAGAGAGAGAAGATTATATCGCACCAAATATCATTAATTCCATTTTCATGCTCTTTCTCTTTCGCTCAAACGAATCATCGTCGATGTATCTAAGCGACAAATTTATTGCTTCAATTAAAGCTCCGAAAAGCATCTTATGAAAATAAATTCTTTATATATGTGTGATTATTTTGAGAAAATAAAGAAAGACACAAGAAAGAACGTTCGAGAAAATGCTTGAGATTATTTTACCTTTTTCTTTCTCTACATTGTCTCATTTTTCCTTTTTATTGAAGGTTAGAAGTCATTGAAAGGTTATGTCATGATAATTCACGACAGATTTATTCTCTTAAATCATAAATTTATTGAAAAAGGAAGAAGTAAGCTCAATATTGATCGGTTAATAAAGATTTAATAACGTTATGCCAAGCATTTTGTACGGTTATTAGGTTAAAGGAATTCTCCTCTTCTTTAAATGTTTGTACTCACTTGAAATGCTAGCTAGTGAGTCAAGTATTTCAAAATAAAAAAATCTCAATACTTTTTTCTTTTCCTATTTTAAAAAATCTTTCTAAAATAACATTAAATTATTTATGCTCATAAAAATAACATAAACATAAATTAGTTGAAATAAATTTTCCATCTTTTTTATATACTTTATTCCAATAAACGTTAGGGAGTTATCAGAACTTAGGAATTAAAGAAGTCTCATGTGTATATGTGTGTTTCGTATATGTGAAGTGGACAATACACATTTGTTTAAGAAAAGATTAAATATTTGACTTTTAATCGTCTTTATTTTCGTTTCAATAGTTTGTGTGCGTAGTTGATGAGAAGCTGCCAGCGAGTAATGATGTAAATCGTAGTTTCGTTTAGATAAAAATTCTCACTTACTCACTGGTTGATTCTATTCTAAATTAACAACATGTAATTTTTGTCTGTCTTTCTTATGTCCAGCATCAACTGCGAAAAGGCAACAGAAAAAATATTTGAACAATCTCCATGAAGCAAACGAAAGAGAAAGAGCTTAAAAATATTTTTTAAGTAAGAACATGATTTATTTAGTGTCGCTTGACTAAAATGAACGAACATTTCTCTGTATATTTTCCGCAAGAGAGCTGCTCTTTTGTTGGAGAACACAATTATCTTGATATATGTCTTCTGCATGCAGATCAACACCACATCCATCCATTCCGATTTCATTAAGCGAATTATTTATAAGAAAGAACTTAAATTCGCTAAAAGATGTATAAACATGTAGATTTCTTGTGTATATGTCTCTCTCTTTTCCCATTGACCTCACCATGCAATCAATCTTGTTGTGCCTTGCGATCGGTCGATAACGGCTAATTGACTTTTCTTTCTCTTTTTCTTTTCTCTCAGAACGCACTCTCTAGATTACTTACATTACTTTTTGAATTGTATTTAAGTAATTTAGCGTTTCAAGTGGAAACTTTTGTATTTTATATATTTTGAACCTTAATAATGAGTACAATTTTACACATCATCATGACCGTCTTTTTACATTTTATTAAATGATCTTTTTATAACTTAAAAAGAATCATTAACGGAGTGAAATTGTAAAAATTGCCTTCTTTACTTGTATGTACTTAATCACAACGATCATCATCTTAGTCAAAGTAAAAACTTTCATTATTGAGAGCAAAGCAAAATTAAAAAATGACGTAATCCTATGCGAGTGATATTTAAGACACAGAAACACATCTCTTTTTCTCTTTGTTGATGCTTACACGAGCCATCGAATTTCATTAAAATGCTGAATAAATTTCAACATTTTATATCTCTCTCTCTCCTTCTTACTTCTTTTTGGATATTATAAAATTTTATTGGACCCGAAAAAGACAATTTTTATGTCTTAAAAATGCTAATGATTTGCGTCAGATGATAAAATAATATAAAGATTGACTATTTCAATGCGAAGAGCTTCGATTCATGATGAGCCATCTAATTGAATTCTCGATATTTCGTTGTGTTACTTCTGCTGTTGCTGCTGTTTCTGCTGCTCACGATGATAAAGAAGATTTTATTTATTTATATTATTTTTTTTTTCTTTTCGAAGAAAGAATAAAAGTTTGCCTTTAGTACAGTGTGAATATAAACAACAAAGAAAGATGAGAATGTTCATGATTATTGTTAGTTTGCTTTAATGTTCATCACGAAATTTTATTCTTTGCTTCTTTTTAGGCATCCTTATTTCTTTGTTAAAACTACATGCGGGAGAAAAAGAGATTTTTCATGCGGTTTCATTTGCTTCTTCAGACGGTTGATGAATTTTTTTAAACATTTTCTAGCTCAATAGACAAAGTAATTATATTTATAACTGTTTATTTTGTAACATTTTTATGACTTTGTCTTTTAAAATTAAATTTTGCAAAAAGGTCACGAGAAATTTCAAATTCAACACATCCGTTGGGGAAATGTCTAAAATGTGTAATAAAATACCCGAAAAAAAAATATAGCGAGTCAAACGAATGAGAGAAAAAGAGGAGAAGAGAGATGAAATTTGTTATTATCTTTCATTTATTATTCTCCCAACCCGCATAAAATGGTATATTTGATGATGACTCTGTTCTTTCTTACATTTATTTATTCTCTCGTTTTCTTTTTTGGACGAGTGAATGTGTGTATGTGTGTAAGGCCCAAGAAGTCAGATCAACGAGAAAAATCAAAAGAAATCAATACATGTGCATGATTAGAGCGCATTTTTTTAATGTTTAAAATTTAAAATTTATTTTTATTTATAATCGATTCTGTTTAAATTTAACAGTCATATTAAATTCAAATTTTTATATGACAAATTCAAATAAAACTTTTATTAGCCTTAATCTAATGAGTCAGACAAAACGAATGAAATTTATAATTAAAAAATGTTCTAAGAAGAGAAGGGCATGGAAGAGAGAAAAGAATGGTAAAAAAAGAAATCGCTTCGAGATCGTATTGTTGGCAACAGCATCATCGATATACATAGCCATAAACTGAGCTAATGGAACATTTCTGTTTCTCATACATGAATAAAATATCGTCAATCCAAACACACACACACACACACGAACGCGCGGGTTGTAATGGCACAAAACAGCGACATTGCGCGTCGTTTCGTTGTAACGGAGATGTTGGAAATGAGAAAAAGAAGAATCTCGAGAGAAGCCATTTGATGGTGCTGCTCACTATGAAGCTCTATAAAAGCTTAAATATTTGAGTAGACTACATCACACATTGTCATAATATGGCATCAATGGAAGAAGATAAAAAATTAATGACTTAAATAACAAAGCAAAAATAAAAAGCCATAAATTCATCTGTGCTTTGGTCAATGTTTTTTCGTTGATGATATGACATAGACAAACGTTTACACAATCATCATAGAAAGGTGCGGCTATAAGAGAAAAAGCATTGCCAAGGAGCGAGCGAGAAATTCAACACATCCTGCCGTCATAACGTTAGCTCCACTACTAAGTAAGTATATCACTTGATGACATTTCACATATCCAAAATAATAAACAAGAGAGGCACGGAAAACTTGATTTGAGCCATACACGAGGGACGAATGATGAGAGAAAAAACCTGAAGCTCACCTAACAAGTTTTTTTGTTGTTTTCGTGAAAAAATTCCGGTTTTTTTACAATGGAACTCACGTGGTTTTTTCGGTTCTATTTATTTGTTGATTACAAATTGCATGTGAGTGTTTTATTATTATTTTTTTCAGCAAGCCGCTGTAGTAATGTATAGAAGTTCAAGAAATAATAAACGCCGCACGAAAAGAGAATTACAAAAAAACGCGCGCTTCATTCGACATTTGCATTTTGTCAAACTACGTGAATATTTTAGATTTCTTATTATTAATACTGCTACTGATACCTTGCATTTTATAGAAAAATTGATTGCAAAGAGGAAAATAGAAAGCAATGACTGAATAATAAAATTCTTTGACATTCTATTTTGTGTCAGTTGGACTTAATGCCTTTATTATAAAAGTTAAAATATCCATTGAAATGTCTACTTTAGTTTCTTTAAATGAAATTCCTCTAACAAGGCTTAGAAGCTGTATATTGATTTAAAATAGTATCCAGTTAGCAGTTAAACATTGACTACTGCTGCAACAATAAAGGAAGTAAAAGTTTTAGTTATTTTTTTAAGATTGCATCACTAAAGAGTGAAAGAAACTGTGCAAAAGCAGCAGCAGCGAAAAGAAAAGAAAATTGCATCCATTCACAATTGTGCTGTTGTTTTGTTGTTGTTATATGAATTAACTATAAAGCCCTTGGAATTGCAATCACTGCTGCATGTAGACCACGCAGTGCGCGAGTGAGAGCGAGTTGCAAGCGAAAGGAAGGGAGAAAGAACAAAAAATAAGTCCAATTTCAAAAAAATAACCGTGGGCCATATTGCAATGGATTTTTTTCATACATAGTAAGTAATGTGTACTTTAATATAAAATATTAGCATAAAGCTGTGTTGGATATCACAGGAAGATAAAATAGTACAAGAAGTTATTTTTCAATTTTTTTCATCTCTTCCATTGAGTCTCAATACTCAAAGGCATAAATAAGGTGGAATTTGCAACAATGGAAACATAGAAAATGTATTAAGAAGAAAAATGTGCTTGATATGCTCAAATAAATGACTAAAAAAGGCTCAGATGGAAATAAATGGCTTACCTAATGAATAAGACACACACTTAATGTTCAATTCTTTTCTCTAGGAAGAACATTCACCATTCAACATTAGAAATTCATTCACTAATCGCGCCTTATATGCTCTAAATGCACACACAATATACCTATTCAATAAAATAAGGTTGCAACAGCAACTGCACACTGACAATAATCTATTCAAATGGTCGGGCTTGCAATATTTGATGAGATAATTAATCCGTCCATTTGCGACCTTCAATATGTTTTTTAATACACACAGTTTAATGTGCTTAATGTATACAAGTTATAACTATATGACGCTGCCTGGACGCCTGATGAAATAATTAGCCAGTAGTACTACTAAAATGAAACTACGAAAATAAATTGCATTTAATTTGCAACTTTAAGATCTATAAAATAAAATGTCGACTTAATTTTTGCTTTTTGAATATATCATATATAATTGTCATATACTAAAATATGTGAACATCTCATGCACGTTTGAATACATGTGCTTGAATTTTCACTAATTAATAACACACCCAAAGTAGATTTGTCGTGAAATATATCACCGATGGTGTAAAGAGACAATGAAATATTTTTTTACCATTAATTAGGAGTTCGTTAGTAAATGAATAGAAAACAAACCAATAAGTAAAGTCTAATTAACTTTAGAAATGTTTAATGCCCATTGTAATTGTCAAAGCAAATTATTGTATGGCTTGCGCGAGACAACCTTTGTGGTTAAGACATTTATTTTCATCAACATTATGCTTCATAGTTTATGGTCAGTAAGGTGTAGACAATTAGCATGCGATTCTTAGAAGATCAGTCATTCGTATTTAGACATATTTTCGCACTTAAATACTATAATCAAATATTTAGATTTCTCATCAATAGCATAATAATGAATAATTTACTTTTTTGCCGGGAATTTTTGCATTTACAAAACTGCAAGTGATTAAGTAATGTACAGAAAAATGACTCATAAATTATATTTATGCCAATTAGACATAGTCATAGTTCTTTTTATGCTCATGCTTTAAAAAATATTTCTCTTTTTTGTTCGATAAGCGATTTGTTTTGCACGCATTGCAAAATAAATTCATTTGAGAGCCAGTCTATGAGCAATAGTGTCGGCGTGTGTTTCCCGATGAAAGCATGTTTTCATTGATATTACAAATACTAAAAAATTGTCCGGCAGTGAGTCAATAACCAGAATTTTCATATACCAGTCAATGAGTACTCTCTGAGAAGAATATATCAAGCAATTGACAAACTAGTTTCTCTCTCTCTCTCTTGAAATTACCCTTTTTACACACATAAAACTGGTTCTTCATATTTCATTCATACCTCAAATCATAATAAACAACAAGACACACTAAAAGAGTCGTCATAAACATAAACAAAAAAATTTCACTTGTGCACATTACACTATTAATGCTTTTATTATATTTTTGTAAAGCGAAATTTCCTGTGAAAGAATTTCTCTGTTATTGAGGTTGTTGTTGTTCATTAAAAAATTGTGAAATGGACGCGCACCGCTCTTGGATGGAAAGTTTCATTCGTTCGATTTATAAGAAACTGAATTTGCAATAAGAACAACGACAATGTCGACGACCATGATCGTCATTTACTGACTGCCATTACACACATTACACACCACTTGAAGGGAATAAAAAAGGCAACACAGAGATTTCACTTTGATGATGATTTCTTCTCTCTTTCTACTTTGAGGCTGTAACTTGTGCAATTCTTCGTTAACCTCAACTTGCCGCATCTCAATTGATCTTTTTATTGCAATGCCTCTTATGAGGTTCTTCTTCTGTAACTTCATTGAAGTCACTCATTAAATTTAAATAAAAATTATTTTTTCTTGCTCATCACTTCACTTCAAAACAATTTTTTACACAACTTCAATATTTTTTCACATTTTCTAGCAACTCACCTTAATAAAAGTCACTTTTGAATACTAAAAAACAAATCTTTTTCTTAATTCATGTAATTTTATAGGTTGGCAACATTTTAACACTCTATTTAGATAGTTTTTCACTAATTTTAAGCAATTTTTTCAAGTTTTTAGCAGGTGTCCGAATCAAACCTAACTACTTTAACTACGTTTCATGGCAACTGCGCACAAAAAGGTAAGAGAGGAGAGAAAAAAATTTATTTAATATGGGTACGAAATATAAGAAAAATATAAAGATACATCAACAAGCAGTTCGAACGGAGAAAAAACATTTTTTCTTCTCTTTTCTACAAACACCAACGCAACAGGTATACACTTAACTTTATACAACTTTACATATTATAGCCATTAACTTTTTAAGTCCGAGAAGACTAGACACAGTCGTGAATGTGTATAGTGGTGTAAAAGAGTCATAAACAAAAGAAAGAGAGAGAAGTCTTGGGCACTTATACAATCGTACGCAATGATCTACCTGTATGCTGCACTTCATGCCTTTTCAACATTCATACACTGTTGTGCACGATTTTTTCACAAGTATATGTGTAAATAACCATAGCAGGTCACAATACAAATCAAAATCTCTCGAGTGCTTCGATTGTTGTCGTTGTTGCTTATATTTCCTCATACTTTTGACTTTTTTCGCTCTCTAAATACATTAATGTGCATGAGACTGTGTATTATCTTCATCAGCGGATTAAGGTAATCTCGGCAAAGAAACAGAAACCGCACACAACTAAAACCCAAAGTCTCTTCCAAATCCAATTCTCTTCCTCTTTCGTATGCTCTTGTAAATGAATGAGAGAGAGCAAGACTTTTGGAAATGAAATAAGTAACGAAAAAACATATTTATACATGTACCATGTCTCTTCGTGTATATCGTGCATGTAAAAAAGATTCTGTGTTGCTTTTTTTGGGCCCACGACAACAACGATGATTATGAGGAGAGGAAAAAATATGTATATCGATTACTTCCAGCTTCAAAGCATTCATTTTCATGCTGAATGTTGCTGCTCTCAACGGAATTACCTCGAGATATAGTCATATTTTTTTAAGTCTTTTGACTTCTCATATAACATATTCTCTCTTATAGTCATTTGCTTGCTCTCTTATAGGGTTAACGACTGCAATTTATGAATTCAAAAATTTCTTACATCAAATTGGAAAATTTTATTGTGACAAAGTCGTCATGGGAAAGTGAGATACAAACTAATACTTTTTATTTTTTGATGACCCCTAAACAATCATCAGGGCCTCACCCTAAAAAATGTTTTTATATCGTTAAGAAGGAAACTATAAAAAAATCCAATGACTGCAAACTCATATGTTTGTTGCGACTGAGATTGCTTTCATTTGATGGGCTTGTTCGAGTGTTTAGTGACAGTTTTGATAGTTTTGATTATATAAATAATTGTGGGAATTTTTTGTATTTTTTAAATTTTATAGGTGCAGTGATGCAACAATGATTTTTATCTTATATAAATTATTTAATCAAACATCATTAATTGATATACCCTATCAATCTTTCTCATATAAAAATATTCTTTTTTATTTTTCTTAACTTAATTCTTTTCTCTTTTATAAAAACGGACACACAACATATTTTTTTCAAGAGGTGATAACTTTAAAGAATTTTTAAATAAAATTACATTCAAAATATAACGGTAAATTTTAATTTAAATATTTGTAACGAATATTTCTAAAAAAGATTTTTCTCGAATTCACATCTCTGTTAAATCTTTCTTCCTCTATTTTACTCTCTCCACTTACCACACATAGTTAAGCTTTCTTATTCTTCTTAAGTCACTTCTTTATTTATTTGCTCGCTACAGATCTTTTATGTGCGAAAAGAGAGCCTTCTTTTCCAGATATACATTTCCATTTCTCTTCGACATTGTAATCTTCGCATGTGTATACACCATTCGATATAAGTGTAATAAATAAATTTGAACAGTGGAAAGATATGTAAATAAATATAAAAAATGAATTCAAAAAAGGGGAAGACTCTCAGAGAGATGCTCGATCGATGCTTGACTTAAATTGAATTCCTTATTTCGCGTCTGACTCTCATAAAACTGATTTTTTATAATCTTCTCCACTCGATCCAATCTTTCTCGCTGCCTAGTCAAGAATTTCATTTCATTTCACCTTTATACGATTCGATTGCACACATAGCAAGAAATAAATGGTGCAATAAAGGAAAAAAGGCAAGAAATATTCACTTTGCGCAAAGTAATTGAATAGCGAAACTGTAATGACTAGATCTCTCTATAGAAAAAGATAAAGATAAATGTTCAAAACAAACCGATTTTCTGGATCATTTTTTTCCATAATTTTATTAGCAATTCAAAGAAAAAGTGTATGCAAGCGCAAGTCTTGCTCGCTTGTCGGATAAAAAATGCCTAGTGAGGGGATTTTTCAATTAAACATCTTTTCTTGGACGTGTAAGCTGAGGAGGAATTTTATGCAAGCACGTATAAATGTCTATCTGTATATCTACATGCATATAACATAATATTGGGTCATCGTCGAAATGGACCAAAGAAGTAAGTGTTGTTGTTCCCGTTTTCTCCTTTCTCTTCTTAGCTGCTTCTCTTTCTGCATTGCCGTTTCACTTCAATTCTTCACCATTGATTACAGATGAATGCTGCAAAATTAAGTACATGTATGTTGTTACTCGGGCAGGCAACAAACAGGAATAAGAAGAATTAAAGAAAGATTGAAAAAATTGTTATTTTTTGGTCCACATCTCACGAGAGATGTTTGCAAAAAAAACAAAAGAAATATTAAGAATGAAAGAGTAAAAGGCAAAAGAGAAGAACATAAAAACTTATTAAATAATAATACACGCGATATTCTGGTACTCACATTACATTTAGAAGAGATGGCCTATGTACTTACTGAGAGATCCTCAACCAAAAAAAGCAAAGAAGCAAAAAAGATGATGATAAATAAATATATATATAATAATAATAAATATGAGAGAACCGATTCGATATATGGCATGAAGGTAGTTAATGTTATTCATGAGGCAGATAATGAAGCCTTTTGTGTTCGACATCATAGTGGCTGACGATGAACAGTACGAGAGCAGCATTTTCTATTGAACTTTGATGAATTTTTATGGCTTTTTAAAGGCATTTCATTGCTGCTTCTGATGCTTGCTGTTATTCTCTCTCTCATATCCAAATGTATGTTCTTATGTAACCCTTTTTCTTTTTATGATTGATTGTCTTTGCGTTTCTTCTTCGTATTCTTTTATTCCATGTCAGCATCGTTCTTTCACTTTTTCTTATAAATGTTATTTCTGATTAAATTCTCCTTAATTTCTTTTGCTTTGCTGCTTCTTATTTTGGCACATATGCGCCAGTGATGAACGACAGACTTCAATTAAAATAAATAAGAAAAGTGAATTTCCTTCCTTTTCGCCGATTTAACTTGCTAAAAAAATTCCATAAAACTTTTTGTCTACAAAAAGATTTTTGAATTTAATGGATAAAATATTTATAAAATTCGTTTTATTGCTTCAATATCGATAGTTGCACGAGCAACAACAGCAGAATATTCTCGAAACTTTTTTACAATATATTTTTTTAAAACAAAAGAAACACAAGCCACAAAGAAAAAGAAAAAAATTGGAAGTTAACCATTGAATGAGAGTAAATTTTCATTATAGCATAAATAAAAAACATTCTCCCACTGGGCATAACGAGCGAATATTGAGCAATACAAATGACGAAAAAAGAAATTACAGATTCAAGCAGGAATTTTCAGGTATCTTAATGATACAGAAGAAGCAAAAAAGGGAAACGGAAGGGAAAATTTGAAAGGGTGAAAAAAATGAGCGTAGCAGTTGTGAAAAAACTCAAAACTCGATTGATATTTTTATAAAAACGAATGCGATGTATCAGAATAATTAGAATTTAATAATTTATTGGCGATGTATTTGTTTGTGTGACAAACCATCAATTGATAAAACTTGTTTGTTAGGCATATTGAGTAGATTTGTAAGCTAATATCCATGTCGTATTTAGTTGTTTACAGTTTAGTTGTGTTCAAACTTCTTTAACATGAACATTCAGAGAGTCTTGGTTTTTATTTTGATTTCTATTTTTATTTGTGAAATCTTTGCAAATGATAATTGTGGTGTATCAAAAATTCCTCAAGGCTTGATTTATGGAGGAACTTCTGTGAAAATTCAAGAATGGCCTTGGCTTGTACCATTATTTTACATTAAAAATGATGAATATTTCTGCAGTTCAAATTTAATAAGTCGTCAACATTTATTGACAGGTATATGTAACTAAGTATAATATCGACCAACTAAAATTAATCAAATTTTATTTTATTTCATTTAGTTGCTCATTGCATTCATGAAAAACAAATGCTTAGAGCAACAACAAAAGATGAAATTTACGCTTATATTGGAAGATTTGATTTAACAAAAACAGTTAACGAGCCTCATTCATTCAAGGAAAATATCAAGAAAATTTTAATACACAAAAATTGGAATCCAGCAGTACCAAACTATGACTCTGACATTGCAATTCTCACACTTAATAATCGAGTTCAATTTAATGATTTTGTTCAGCCCGTTTGTCTGCCTGATAAAAATTTTCAAATAGATGTTCGACGTGGAAGTGTAGTGGGTTTTGGAAAATCTGAAAATCTTTTACGTCATGAACCACGTCCGAAGAAAATTGAAATTTCATCATTAACAAATGATGATTGTTTCTTCACCGACTACAATTTTGCAAGGTTTGGTTCAAGGACAACTTTTTGTGCAGGTGAAGAAGGAAAAAGCCCTTGCAAAGGAGATTCAGGATCTGCATTTTTAATTCATGAAAACAATTGGAGAATTGCAGGAATGGTTTCATCAGCACTTGATCAAGATTGCGCGCACAATAAATTTGTTCTATTTACAAATGTTGCCAAGTTTACAGACTGGATTGAAAATGAAATTTCTTCAACTGAAAACAGCAACTCATTTGATTCGATTTTTAATGAATTTGATGAAGAACAAGAACAACCTTTAAATGAAAATGTAAATCTTGTTGATGTTGATTGTAAATTTGAAAATGTTGGGTGAGTGACACAAGAATAATTTCAATGACACTTTTAATTATTTTTTTTTTGTTTTTGATAGAACTTCATATGGCTGCTCAGTAAATGGCCTAGAGGCACCTGATAATGAAATAAAACTTGTCATAAACAATGGAAAACATAAAACAAGTCGAACAAATCGTGATGTTGCTGTAATGCACATGAAATATGGAAAAATTAGTCATTTTCCAGATATGACAAAGGTTGTTGAAACTTTTGCAAACCTACAAGGATTTGGTGTGACACTGAATAAAATGAAATACATTAAGCGCGATGAAGTTAAGAGTTTAGGAAAGTTAAAATTCTTTTTAATTTCTGATAATGAATTTGAAGTGATTCCAGCAGATACATTTGCCGATCTTAAAGAACTTGAGCTGATTGATATTTGTAGAAATAAGATCAAAACAATTGAACCAAATTGGCTGAGTTCTATGCCTAAATTAAGAGTTTTTAAGGCCAGAAGTAATTTATTTACAGAAATTCCAAGAGACTTATTTGTTAATAATCCTGAGCTTGAAGAAATTTTATTTGATTTCAATCCAATTGAGAAAAGTTATGTTAACTTTACAGAACTAAAAAAATTAAAGAATCTCGCGATGTTAAAGCTGTCATGTGTAAATTTACATTATTGTAAGGATGAAAATAACAAAAACTGTATCAGATCACTCTTGCAATTTTCGCATATTGTAGATGGTTATTGTGGCAGCTATAGCGAGTAATATTGTTTATAATTATTTATTTTATATTATACTATGTATTATCATATTCATTTTAAATCACTTAAAAACTATGGATTTAATCCAATTTATTTATTATTAATAAAACATCATGAATACCTAATATTAAAATTTTTAAATTTCCTTTATTAAATTAAAGTTAAAATATTTTTAAAACGCATTTATTTCAGTAAACACATTTTTGTTTTATACATAATTAAACTGCGATGTTTGTAAATACTTTAAAATGCTATTCCCAAAATAAATTTAAGAACTACTTTGTTCTAAATAACTATGATATATAACTGACTGTAACCAATTATTAAAAGTTATTAAAAAATATGCATTCTATTGTCATAAAAAGCTGTAAGTTAAAGATTTCTTTTTACAAAGTGGTGTAAATTGATGCTAAACAATGTCAATTAACGCTTTTTATGACAAATATCAATAATTGATTATATTAACAGTCTTTTCCAGCCAAAAACATACTTATTGTTTTATTTTAATGTCTTAACATTTTTAGTTAAAAATTAGTTTTATCTCCAACTCTCAAGTATAAACATCGTGCAAATTCAGAATGAATTACTCATACAAAACTTTTATTTTATTCTTATTGGTTAAAAAGTTAACTTCAGGATTAAATGAATGTGGCATCTCAAAGCTAGGTTATGGATTAATTTATGGAGGAAGGACTGTCCTTCCGGGAGAATGGCCATGGCTGGTTCCATTATTTTTTCATCAAAATAATGAATTTTTCTGCAGTTCTAATTTGATCAGTCATCAGCATCTCTTAACAGGTTTGTATTATTAACCAAAGTTCCATTTTTTGATGGTAAACCTTTTCAAAAAGATTCATTGTGAATTTACTTTTAAATCCACATTATAACTCCTAAAGTAACATTTTGTAAGATAATTTTTAGTCAAAAAACTAGGTAGTAAAAATTTTTCTAAAAAACAGTTTCCTCATTTTATAAAAATTCATAAAATTTAATAAATTCACTAGATTACAAAAATGATCTACAACCACCTGAAGCTTTTTTTTTCTATAGCCGCTCATTGTATGCAAGAAAAAAATTCACCGAAGCCTGTTAATAAAGAAAATATTTATGCATATGTGGGAATTTATGATTTGGAAAAAGGAAATGTTGATCCTGTAGCATCAGTTCAAGAAATAAAAAGAATTTCAATTCATAGCAATTGGAACCCGGAAGCAAAAAATTATGACTCAGATATTGCCTTGCTTACTCTCTTAAACAATGTTGTATTTTCACAATTTATTCAACCTATCTGCTTACCAGAAAAAAGCTTAATTATTGGTGAACGTAAAGGGAATGTCGTTGGATATGGAAAATCAGAGAGTCCTGAATTGCATGAATTTATTCCTAGACAAACTCAAATTCCTACACACTCAAATGATTATTGCTTCTTCATGGAGCCAACATATGCAATTGTAGGATCACCATCGACATTTTGTGCAGGTGAAATTGGGAAGAATCCATGCAGTGGTGATTCTGGTGGTGGTTTTTATATTAAAGAAACTTATTGGAAAATTATTGGTATAGTTTCATCAGCACTCGTTCAAGATTGTGCAATAAATAAGTTTGTACTTTTCACAAATGTTGCATTATTCGTTGACTGGATTCAACAAGAGATGAATAACACAAATGACAATGAGAATTCATCACGTAATTCCTTTTTTAATATCGATGAAGAAACACCAATAAAAAATAACAGCACTTATTTTTATACTGCTTGCAAATTTGAACTTTCTAAGTAAATTAAGATCTTTAAAATTTTAAAATTATTAAAGTCTTATTTTTTTATAGAGACGCATATACATGTCACATTGATGATCTTATGGTACCAGACAATGATATATCTTTGGCTATAAATAATGAGGAACAGCATCAATTGAGCAGATCTAATCGTGATGTGACTACTGTTCAAATCTATCAAGGTCTCATTACACATTTTCCTGAAACATCAAAAATTGTTGAACAATTTCCTAATATGAGTGGATTTAGTATAACTTTTACCAAACTAAAATACATCTATCGATCTGTGATGACACCTCTTAAAGATTTAAAATATTTTTTGATTTCTGATAATGATGTTGAATTGATTCCATCTGATACTTTTTATGACATGCAAAAACTTGAATTCATCGATATTTGTAGAAACAAAGTGAGCATTTTAGATCCTAATTGGACAGCAACAATGCCTAAATTAAGAATTTTTAAGGCACGAAGTAATTTATTTAAAATTGTGCCAAAAGAATTATTCATGAATAATCCAATGTTGGAAGAAGTTTTGCTTGATAAAAACCAAATTCAAGTTATTGAAAAAGATTTTTCATCAATGAGAAAATTAAGGACAGTTGCAATGTTACAAAATCGTTGCATTAATATTGAATATTGTAAAAATGGCAGCAAGGATAATAAAAATTGTGTCAAAAACCTTCGACAATTTACATATCTTGTATATGGGTATTGTAGTAGTGATAAGAAAAAATAACTTTTAAAATGAATAAAAAAAATCCAAAAGTCAAATTCATTTATTTAGCAACCTCTTATGTATATTTGTATTTTATTATCTCTTTTAGACCGCCAATATTGAATAAGACACAATGATGATTTCATTGTCATAATAAATTACAAAGAAAAAAATGTGAATTCTGGAAAAAAAATTTAAAAACTTGAACTATTAACTTTTATGACACAAATCTTTAGGATAAAGTTTTATAAAAATTTTTGAAAATTTCAGTTTGGCATCAAATTTTATAAGAGAAACATCACAAAGGCAAATGATTTTTATACGTGTAGCAATAAGTTTAATTTTATCGAGCATTGCTCTTGTCTTTGGATTTGATGAATGTGGAATCCCAAGATGGGGACATGGATTAATTTATGGTGGAGAAACCATTCATCCGGGAGAATGGCCATGGCTTGTTCCATTATTTTTTCGACAAAATAATGAATTTTTCTGCAGTTCTAATTTAATTAGTCATCAACATCTTTTAACAGGTTTGAATAATTTTCATAACTAAAAAATTTACAATACTAAAGTTTATAACAGTTGCTCATTGTGTTCATAAGAAACATTCTTCAAGACCAATTGATAAAGAAAGTATTTATGCATATGTGGGAATTTACAATCTAAACAAAGGAAACGTTGATCCAGTAGCATCTGTCCAAAATATTAAAAGAATTGCAATTCATAAAAATTGGAACTCACAATCAGTAAATTATGACGCAGATATTGCTTTACTTACGCTTTACAATTACATCCAATTTACGCAATTTATTCAACCTATCTGCTTACCAGATAAAAATTTTATAATTGGTGAACAAATAGGAGAAGTTGTAGGTTATGGAAAATCAGAAAGTTCTACACCATATGAATATGTTGCTAGGAAAACTCGAATTCCATCACACTCAAATGATCACTGTTTTTTTACGGATCCAATTTATGCTACAGTAGGTTCTCCTTCGACCTTTTGTGCAGGTGAAATTGGAAAGAATCCATGTCATGGTGATTCAGGATCAGGATTTTTTATAAAAGACACACATTGGAGACTAGTTGGTTTAGTTTCATCAGCACTCGTTCAAGATTGTGCAATAAATAGATTTGTTCTTTTTACTAAAGTTGCATTATTCATTGACTGGATTCAATTAGAAATGACTCGTACAGACGAAAGCTTCAGTTCATCACAAAATTCTTTTTATAATATTGATGAAGAGCAGTTAGAGAGAAGTAATGCGTATCATTTTGCAAATTGTAATTTTGAACTAACATCGTAAGTTAAAAATATTTCACCTAAAATTAATTTAAAAATGTATGAATATTAATTATTTTTACAGAGATGCATATACATGTCATATAAATAATCTAATTACACCAGACAATCAAATTTCATTAGCAATAAATAATGGAGAACAACATCATTTGAGCAGATCTAATCGTGATGTGACTACTGTGCAAATGAAAAATGGTCATGTTATGTATTTTCCTGAAATGTCAAAAGTCGTTGAGAAGTTTCCTAATATGAATGGTTATAGTATAACATTTACTAAACTCAAACACATAAAACGGTCAGATTTAGCACCTCTTAAAGATTTAAAATATTTTTTGATTTCTGATAATGATGTTGAAGTGATTCCATCTGATACTTTTTATGACATGCAAAAACTTGAATTTATCGATATTTGTAGAAACAAAGTGACCATTTTAGATCCTAATTGGACAGCAACAATGCCTAAATTAAGAATTTTTAAGGCACGAAGTAATTTATTTAAAATTGTTCCAAAAGAATTATTCATGAATAATCCAATATTGGAAGAAATTTTGCTTGATAAAAACCAAATTCAAGTTAGTATGAAAGATTTTTCATCAATGAGAAATTTAAGGACAGTTGCAATGTTACAAAATCGTTGCATTAATATTGAATATTGTAAAAATGGCAGCAAGGATAATAAAAATTGTGTCAAAAACCTTCGACAATTTACATATCTTGTATATGGATTTTGTGGCATAAATGATGAATAAACTTTTATTTGATTTTTTTAAACTGAATAAACAGTTATCAAAAGCAAAAGCAAAAGAAAATTTTATTTATTAACTTCTTGGATAAATAAAAAATGTATTTTATTCCTAAATTGCCTCTACGAACTGTGAGCAAAAGAGAAGAAATTATCGATGACTTTATTGCGATAAAAAAAAACAAAATAAGAGAGGAAAGGAAAGAATACGTGCACCTCCTTCTCTGCACTACTCAGTGTTCATTCACGACAAAAATAGGGAGTAGCGGGAGGATCAATATTGATTATTAATATAAATTTTTCATTTATTTTTTACTAATAACAACATTGTGCAGCCGTGCGACTTGATTATAATACATGACGCGGATAAAGGCCTTCATTTCAATTCGCATGCTTTTAATGCTCATAAATAAATTCTGTTGTTGCACACACAGATGAAAGCACCGGCTAAGATGATGAAGAATTATACTTTTATGTAAACTGCAGCTTGCGATCAATCGAGTCGAATGGAGCAAGAGTATACACAATGGAACCTTCGAGAGAGAAAGATTTCGATTGTTGATATCAACTTGAAATGACTAGGAAATTGAAAATCTCTTTTCATGTGTCTGAACGCGAGTAAGTGAGAAAGAAAAAGGCTGCAATGAATAAATATTTTGAAAAATGGACAATTTATTTAATCACCATGGACTGTGCAATTTATTAACATCGGAAGGCTTACTTACTCTTTTGTGCCTATTCTCTTGTGTACATCTATTTTTACCCAATATTAATTGTGGGAAATTGTTTGCGCAATGTTTATGTATGAACATACATACGGTATATACATGGAAGAAGGAGGAAACGACATCAATTGATTAAATTATGAGATTATGACTCGACGGTGTTCTGTGCATTTACCTAGTAAGAGTCAAAGAGAGACGATGCGTCAGAAAATATTAAAAACAATTTTCTACAGTCAATCTCTCTCTTTTTTCTGTTTGTGTCGGCATGCACAACCAGCTGGCTTAAGTTTTGCGCCCGAACAAAAGGAAAGAAAATTAATTGAAAAGGTGGAAACGAACAAGCAGCTCATTTTGAGTAATTCATTAAAAGAAAATGAAAGAGAAGAAAATCCGTTGACCGTTAGAATGATAATTTTTAATATTGTCCATTCATATGTTCCATCTTCCTTTCAAGACAGCAAAGAAAACAAAGATAAATGACGCAAAAAACCAGAAATTCCAGATTTTGTCCCTTCAAATGTCCACTTTCGGACAATTCTAAAAAAAATTATTTTCCCATAAATGTCTAAGGAATAGTGAATATGTATTTATTCATAGAAGCGGATAGAAGCTTAAAAATTCCCCATTTAATGGTCAGTTGTTTGTGCGTATTCGGACAATGAAAGGTGTGCAAGAGTAAATGAAAAAGGGTGGAAGAAGATTCTTTAAATTAAACGTAGAAAAAAACATAAATAAGAAAAAGGGTTGAATTGATGTGTACAATAAGTTTTAAAAATACACAATATGAGATTTTTATGTGATTTTTTTCCTTTTTAATTTTCAAATAGAATATTATGATTATAATTCAAGAAGATAAAAAATTAATTGAAGATCAACGTGAATCAAAAAATCTTTCCTTATTTTTCAGATAAAAAATGTTCATAAAAGTTTTTTTTTAAATTTCTCGCAAACATCTGTTTAAAATGATAAAAAAGAATTTTCCAATAAGAAATTTATGTATCTATTTAAGTGACCACTAGAAGGAACATTAAATTCATCGTATATCATTCTTTACAATTTTTTCATTGTTCTCAAGAAGGGTTGATTTAATTTTTCATTTCATTCCTTTTACTTTGTTGTTTTACTGTCATTTAATTTATGCAAATGTCCACTCTATGAACAATTTTATTATAAATTCTTAAAATATTTCTCATATATATGAAGCAGTGAGTATCATTAAGAGGGAGAATTATTTTTATAGTACAGCATTGTCTATGCAAAAAATGTAAGAAATATAAAGGCACCAATGTCCAGTACAAAAGGTCATCATCAGAACTCTTTCGATTGAAGTTGTCAAGCGACTTTCATGCATGTACACACATGATGCGTTCCTTCCTTACTTTTTATTTTTGTAATGTAAATTTTTTATTTCGTGAGAAAATTCTATTTGTCTATCGGATGATGACCGTTAAAGAAATATATTTTAAATACATGCACACATTGATGGCCTATATGAGAAGAAGGGAAATATATTATAATACTGTTTTAAATCTAACATCTGAGAATGAAAAAGGATACCAAATCACGAAATTCTTAGTCCCCCAATTAATTCAAGCAGATGGTCGATGGTGTTAATAACCAAATTAAATATCAATGCATAGAAAATGAATGAAAGAAGATGAAGAAAATTATCGTTGAGTGTAGGTAAAAAATATATTTATAAAAAAACCATTAATGAATTAAAGATGATGGCTTTTTTCCCTCATCTTTTCTCATTCTTTTACGCTATTACGCGCATCATTGATCAATCATGAATGGAAAATAAATTGATGAGACATATTAGAAAATCGAAAGTCGAGCAAAAAAAAAAGCGAGTATACATGAGAAAGAAATTAATAATTAATTGATCATATAAAATAAATTAAATCACTTAAAGAGAGCTAAATAGACGATGATGCAGCTGCAACATAAATGGTTATTGGTAAAACGAGTTTTTCAGTTGAATTAATGCGTGCACATTTTGAGAGAAATTCTCGCTGCTTTTACGCATTTAACAACTAACTAACTAGCAAACCTCTAAATTGGCAATTGTCGAGTCAAGTTCAAGTACTTTGAACTACTTTTAGTGTTCATGGGTGTGTGTAGAATGAAAGAAAAAAATAGAAAAAAATGCTTAATTGTCTAACTGTCTCATCGAATTCTTAAATAGATGCCATGTGGTTTGTTACTTAGCATTCTTTTCTTCGCTCGTCCATTTCGATAAATGCCAGTGATAAGAACTATCATTAATGAGAGCAATTGATTCTTTGCTTTTTGCTCTACACTCTTTTTTTGCTGCTGCTGTTTACTGCTTGAAAGATTGAAAAATTTAATGTGCAATATAAATTACATTTTTTGCCGCTACTGCTAGCTTCTGTGCAACCAAAAACAATGAGACCATTCTTAAGAAAATTACACAATTCCATAAAGGAAAGAAAACTATACACCAAGTGAGTAAAAAAAGACTTTGCTTGAATTTTTATTGAAAAAAGTAATTTTTTTCCTCTCCTCATCATTCGATTACTTATTTATTTATTTTACTTATTCCCTCTCGCTTCCATCAAGAGAGACATTCCATTATCCATTTTTACAACGAAAATTGCACACAAAATATAATTAAATGAAAATGTGTGTATGCTTCATCATCATTTCAGCTCATTGTGCACACACAAAAGCATAAAGAATGAAACGTAAAATTTTAGTTGTCAATCAATACCAACCTACTCCAACTTTCCCTATTCTTTCTCAGATCTGTTTTTTTTGCTACTGCTACTGCTGTTTCGATCATTTTAACGATTGGAAATGGAAATGAAAAATTCTTTGCGTTCGCTCTTTTTCTTTATGCAACAAATTATTTTGAAATTAAATGAAATGCAATTGACGAGATGGCATATCGAATGTGACTTGCAGTATGTGTTTGCTGTTATTTTTTTCTATGGAAATTGAAGCAAAAAAAATAAGAGAGCGCTTGAAAAAAATGTCCCGCATTGGAAATGAAAATCAATTAAAATTCTCTATTAATAAGCATTGCAGTAATTGCAATAAAATTGTGAAGTGAAAATTGTAAATCAATGTGCAATGTGGTTCATAATAAAAATGGTAAGATGTTTTGAGCGAAGATGGCGGCAAATAATATTAACGGAAGACAGATTTGTTCACAAAGTGCTTGATAATAAATTTATTATCGTTAACTTCAATCATTTCATCATAAATCCTCGAGGGTATTTACTGTGTAAACATATTGGGTTGAACTCAAAATTCATCTTATGTTTTCCTATAAAATAATTTTTTTAAAAATTCAATATTTTCTTACACATCAACAAAACAAAAAGATACAGTGATGAAAAGGGAAAAAATTGAATCTTCAATCTCTCAAAAGACGTGCTTCTGAAAAAAGTCATAAAAAAGATGCAGAAATGTCGGCACAAATTCAATTTTATGACTCTTTTAGGCTTCTCGCTCATCGAAAGAAGACGATAAATGTGCACAAAAAAGTAAAGTATTGTGTAAGTTTAGCACAAGCACAGAAACTTTCCAGATTCAGTCATTCACATCAATTGTGTGACAGATGAAAATACGAGAGACGATGAATAAAGTAAAGGAAGACAGAAAAAAATTGAATTGATTTTTCTGCACTTGCGGTTAGAGTGACAAAAAAGAGCACACCGAAGTGCTTCTTCCCATTTTGATGAGAGAAATATAAATTCTTGACATTTTTAATCGTTTCATTTCGACAACATTCTGCCGTTCGCTGTGATGTGATAAAATGTGTCCATCACTGCTCACTTTCGTGATGCAATTCATTCTCACATGAGAATGTGTAGAAAGAAATGAAAATAAACATAATAAGAGCTAAAATGTAACACACTCTGTATCATGTAAAGAAGGCTTGTGCAATGAACGATAATCATAGCTTTTTCTACTATTAAATGATGCAGTAGGCTTGAAAATATTGTGAATTATATATCAATCATAGTCAATCATGTGAAGTACATAGTCATAGTAATGCTATCATGAAATAACATTATGCTGCTGCTGACTGTCCGATGAATGAATGGAGATATAACAGTCAATAATTATTTTTGCACATTACCCATTAAAATTATATTCAGAATGGTTTCTTTGTTGTTGTTATTCACTCTCTTTCGATTAATTGCTGTTTATCGTGTAAAAATTGTCCATCATTTATTTCAAGACATCGCACTAAGCTATGATACGATCAGCGATGTGAAGACATAATCAAATGCAATTTGTTGTGATGCGACGAAAGAACAGAACACTTCATTCTAATGATTTATTTTGTTTCATCAATTTTAATAGTATAGAAAAAAAAAATGAAACGCAAATAGATTTTTCTAAAAGATTTCATAAAAAGATCGCAGATTTTTATAGGTAAAGCACACTATACATGTAAAGTTAATTCATTTAATTAGTTCTTTAACAAGTCGAAACAATAATAATTTTATCTACCTCATTTACCGCCTTTCTCGCTTTCAGATGCATTACTGCAAATGTACACACAATAAAGCAAATGAGACATTGCATTTCATAAAAATGTTCATTCATTTCTTGCTCCGTTCTATGTTCATTTATTGTTATTGAATTATTAAATTAAAATTGCAATAAAAGGAGAATATCATTAAAAATAATTGCAATTTGAAGAAATATACAAAACGAATTAATCCATGACAACACATTCGTTACAATATTGGTTTTCAGAGATCGAATATCTCAATTTCCTATAAAACATTCAGTACGTTAAAAAATTCCTTCATGAGTTTTAAAGAGCAAGCATACCGAGCAAAAAAATAACTAAAATTGAAAAAGTTTTATATTTAATTAGGATTTATGCTCTTCATATACAATTTTATGTTTCGGCATGCACATGCCAAACCTATCCAGCTACCGTTTCAACACAGCATTGTTTTTCATTTTTGTTAGCTTTGTTCGTTACCAATAATAATTATAAAGTACTATTTACTAATAAAAAGGGAATAATTCTTTTGATTTGCAATTTGCAAGTACTTTAAGATGTATCATTAAATATTTCATGCTCATAATTTTTAATTTTCTACGATATCAGAAAACACAAAAAAATATTTCAATGAAACATAAATTTAATGTCATTTATATAGCATTACTCATCAACAATTTTGAATTGAATAAAAAAATGTAAGAACTGTGACTTTATGCATCAGTACATGCATAAACACACGAATATTTAATTATTAAGTAATTTTTTAACCACTTATCTACCATGCAGAAGCGAATTGCATAGAATAACAATGTGAACTAATAATTTAATAAATAAATTTTATTGATTTAAGATTCTTTTTGTTCTTTTTCTACATTTTATTTTAAAAATTCATAAACCGTTTACCAATCTAGAAATTATGAGATGTCGATGACATTCTAATGAAAATTAGTCAAGTTATTTTATTGTTTACACTTTAATTGACATTTTTTGAGAGAGCAATAAAATTCTAAATTTTGACCTATTAGAGATTCCATCATGATAGAATAAATTTCAAAAGATTTCTTCCCACAATAAAAATATTAAAATAAAATGATGTATTTTACATTGAATACTAATGTGTAAAAATTGCTAACGTAACACATTCATTTGTTATTATCGAGTGCCATTATGTCTACAATGAAACAAACAAAGTGAATTATTCAATCCGTGTAAGCATTAGAACAAAACAAAAAACTTCACAAAACCTGAAAAATATCACCCGGTTCAAGATTAACAGAGAAGCAATTCTTGTTTTATCAGCTGAGTTGTTACATATATTGTCAAAAAAACTTAAACGAGTTTTAGTTGCAAGTGCAATGCGGATGCAAACAAGCGAATCAATAAACTTGAAAATCCTGAAACATAAAAAAATTTAAGGTATAAAAGTCATTGAAAGATCAAAATAAGTTCGGAGGAGAATTAATTAACTTACTTATTACTTTATTTATATGAATCGATAGTTGATACTAAAATTTTTATCTTTGAACATCCAATACAGCAATTTTTCATATAATTTTTGTTTTCATCAATTATTCTTTTTTTTTCAGATATATATAATTATCGTATAATTTAATAAAATACAATACATTTTTAATAGGCCTATATAAAGCGAAACTTATTAAAAAATTTTAATTTTTATTTTAAATCCAATAATATTAATTCTTTCTTTCAGCATCATTTATAATTGCATAATTTTGTCTTCTCGTGCTTTAATCCTATCATATATGTTAAATTTATTTATAGCAAAAGTAAATTAGCAGTAATATAAAAAGAGCTATCATGGTTGTAAAAGAATTTTAGTGCGTTATGTGTGCATGAATAAAAGAGGTTGCATTTTAGAAAATGTAATTATCTATTTGAGTCTCAATTATATTCCTATGAATTTCGATGCTCAACATTAGCTTTTTTCTCTCGACTTTGGCTTTACTTCCAACCAATTAATTTTTTATTATCAATTTTGATGTTAATTTCTTTTTAATCTAAATAGAAATGCATAAAGAGGGGTAGTTTTGTGCTACTCGCTATACTGGTCATTTGATTCTAATTAAAATACTAGGCATTTTCTTCTATTTCGCGCTCGTAACTCATTATATAATAAGATAAACCACTTAATCGTTCAAACCGATTAAGTGGTAATATAACGGGCGCCATTTCTAGAAGAAAACAACTCGATATCTATATAGCCATTTCATTTTTATATACGTTGTTGAACGAATTGCGGATAAGAACGTATGGGAAGCAAGATTCCAAAAGATCCTGTGTCAAGAAATTTGATTCGCGAACAATTTCGTGCAAAAGCAAATAAATTGACTCGCGATTTTTAATATCTTCTTTTTCTGTTTCTTGTCCTAAACGAAGCAATGATGAACTTGCCAAAGCCAAAAATTCAGCCATTCGATCTTCGATATCATTTTGGCCACAAATTGTAAATAGAGCTCCAAAAATATCATTAACTGCAAGTGCTAAACAATGAGTATTGTTTGTATGTGCCTCGAGTGATGCTCTATAGAATGACTGATCATTTTTTGCAAGTTTTGGAATAGAAACAGCAACGAATACCATTAGCAAGAGAACAATTAAATGTTCACCTTCATCAATTTCAGGTTTTTGTGCTCGGAGTGCATTCAATAAAGTTGGATCAACTCTGCATGCTAAACCTGCAGCAGAAGCCATTTCCGAGACGGTTTTCAATGGATCACCGCCAGGCACATGATTTTGGAAATCTTTAACTGAACTTACAAGGAATGGAATTCTTTGTTCAAGAACATCAAGTAATGCTTCTTGCAACAATTGTCTGAAACTCAAAATGACACCAATGATCGTCATTCTTTGTAATACATTGTCAACATGTTGTAATCTTTTGAAATGCTCCTTCATAATATCTGGTTTATCGAAATTGCTTCTTAAGATAATTAGTGTTTCTTTGTTCATCGCCACCATGCGTTTTAACTCTTGAACTTGATTAGCAATATGCCACATTAATTGTTCATTTATTAGCTTAATGCCATAGGGTCCTATCATCTCAGCTAAAGCACGAAGTTCATTGAAATCAGAAAATTCCTCTGGATTGAAAGGAATGCAACCTTCTGGTGTTATTGCGACAAATGCACGTTGATTCATGCTAAATACAATATTGCCACCACTCACTTTTCGCAGTAAAACATCCGAATACCATGTATTATAGTGTGCGGCAATAGTCTTTTCACCATGACTATCGATCGCCTGTGTCTGTTGCAATAAACAATTGTTAAAGATTCTTGTCATATCAATGTTTACATAATGCTCAACTGTCTGCAAAACATTCATATAAGCACGAACTGAGGCAAGTAATTCAGATGGCTTTGCAATTTCCATTGTTTCAGCATTATACATGACCATTCCGACGAGTGCGCGTGAAAAGCGAGTTTCCAGATGTTGGTAAAGATATTCGCGAGGAGCAAATGCATATTCCCATACATTAACCGTAGGGCAATAATTTATTGCAAAACACAATTCAGTCAAAGCCATATGTAATTTGTCCATTGTTGTTAAATCCTCACGTGTCTTTCTATAGCTTTCGTCGCCTGGTCGTCTTATATCATCCATATGTTTCTTCAATTTGTCTTTCTTTTTACGCTGTGTTGCTACTGATAAAATTTTGGCACAATGTTTAGGAAGTAAGGCATCAGCCATCATACACTGTTCATCGCAAATTGTCTACAAAAGTACAAAAGAGAAAAATGTTATTATTTCTATTAAGATAATAATGAAAATGCAATATACCGTAATAATATTCTTTGCTTCTTTGGCCATTTCATCGAGGAACATATTAACAACTGAAATTGATCTTTCAAGAATGTGATGTCTCTCTTCGGGACACATTTCATGAGTGCAATTTTGGAAGTGACTGCAAATCAATGGAAATGCAATAATGTAACGATTTTGTGCTGGAAATTCTAAACACATGTGAAATTGATCTTCCAGCATTTTACTGTAAAAACAAAAGATTGAAAGATCTGATGTTTCAACGAGTGCTTCGTCCAAGTTATCAATCATTCGTGTATGGAAAATCATTGAATCAAAAAGTCTTGCTAAATCAACATGATCTGTAATTTTAATGCCTGCTTTTGCAACACTCATGTAGCACTGAAGTCTGAACCAATCTAAACGGAAAGCTCGAAAATCAAATGTTTCACCCATTTCGACTTGTTTCACTGTCAATGGTGCAATCGTTTGATATAATGATGATAAAATTATGCTTTCATCCTCGGGACACACTTGTAAATTTTGCATTTTTACATTGAGCTCTATTGCATCATAGCCCGATAAATATTGAACGTAATATCGTTGAATTACTTGAGTATATTTACGTACAAGTCCTCTTAATTCTTCCATATGAAAAAGTAATTCAGGTAATTGTCTGTCAACCAAATCTTCACTTGATTTTCCTTTAGCTTTTGAACTGATTGGTGGGTTTTCATTGTGCCGCAAAAGCCATAAAATTTCATCGCGAGCGTAACATAAACCAATCAAAACATATAATGCTTTGGGTCCAAGTAATCCTGGTTGATCTGTCAAAATTAAAGCGAGTTCTTTCAAAGCAGTTCTCAAAAACTTTCTACGTTCACGATGCATTAATGCTGCTTTCTGGATTGCATGACTATAGCAATCTTTCACTTCAGAAATTCTTTTACTGTATCCTTTTATTCCTTCAAAAGCATTTTGAATGTACTGATGAATATAAATAATTTCATCTCTGAAGAGAGCTATAACCCATGATGATTCGAGAGCAGCAATCCACATACTCGCAACTTGATTTGATTGACCCAGCATTTGATGATTCAGCATAAGACCGAAAATAATCCATCTATCGAGTGTTTCTAGCGAAACATATTCACACGACATTGTATCAGTTTTTGAAGGTTTGAGTAAAGCGGCTTGATTACCGACAAGCGTAAGAATTTGCAATTCACGCCATTTCTCTGCGGTTAAATTACGCATTGGATAGACTTGAACAAGAGACTTAAGAGCGCTTGTAAGAAGACGTTGATGTGGAATGAATTCGTCTGATAATTTCTTTGTAGGTTGGTCATAATCGATAATCATTTGTCCTAAACGTGGAAAATTTGGATCGCTGCCATTATTTTGTAATTCATAAGCTGCATTAAAGAGTCCAAGAACAGCTTTGCGATCTTCTACTCGTGACAAAAGGATCATAAGCGAGACATATGTGGTAACCAAATCCAAATAATTTTTCGTTAATTCATGATTGACTGTGATATCGAGATAAATCTGAAGAGCATCCATTGTTGTCAATAATTCACAAACATTGTCTTTAAAATCGAGTAAATCCACAAATGTGTAGTAATAAAGCGAAAGTGATTTGATAACTTCTACTTTGATATTTGTTATTGCTGTAAGACTTTTTGTATCAATATTTGGAAACTTTTTGATAATAAACTTTATTGATGATTCCAGTGATTTGTCTGAGAGAAAACCGGGTTTAGATTTTGCATCGCCACAGGCTTTTTTAATGTTGTAAATTCTTGTCAAAATACCAACGCCCCGATCATTTAAAATGATCAATTTCTCTGAAATCTTTTGTTGAATTGGATTTAATTGACGAGCCATTTTAAATTGATGTGTGTTTTTGCCGAGAGAGTTGTGCAATGAACTAAAATAGAATAAAACATGAAATTTTATATGGGGGAGCTGTTAAGGGTGAAAAGCATCAAGTGAAAATAGAAATTTTGTATTAAAAACTTATGAATCTCTGCCGATTCTTGTTTACTTTTGTAATTTCTCCCCTGCTCTTAAAAATTACTCATCCAAAGAACTTTTTCATGCTCCGATATACATTGAAATTCATAAAATTACTTACATTTACTAGCGAAATTCAATTATACAATGCCTTATATTATGTTTTAAATCATTTAATTTATCCAAATTTGTATATTTATGCTTAATAAAATTAAATTACTGCACAAGAAAAAATTTTTATCTTGAATAAAAATGTATGTCTTTCGAATTTGTTTCATAAGCCGCGGTTTGAGTTTTGTTATTAACGTCAAATAATAAACTTTTACAAGGGCTTATTATCTTTCTCATACAAAATTGTTATTCACTGAAATGATTTTTGATAAAAAATCATAGACAAAGTTCTTATAAACTCATTATTCGTGATAAAACACATTAATTACGACTCACTCAATATCTGTAATATCAAATGTAATAAGAAAAAGTTTAAATCAATAGAAAAATTTATCGAAACATTCAGGAAATTCGTCTATTATTTTATGTGCGAGAGTAGAAACTTTTGTGTGTGTGATTGATTGAAAAGTGATAAGAATAATAAGTTTTAGATTGCAAACTATAATGTGTAAAGAATAAATTTTAATAAATGAATAATTCAACAACTGTGATTAAGCAATGAAAGAAGAAAAACTGAAATAATATAAGCAGAAAAATTCTTAATCCGTTCTGTATGTCGGAATTTTTTTCTCTCGCTCGCATCTTTGTTCATTATAAAAAGAACATCAGAACTTGACACATATCAAGAAAGATAATATTATAAAAGTTGACTAAAGTAATAAAATACTATGCATAAAAAAAATTGTGAAGTATATCATAGTGGCTGGCTTGTTAAATCGCCCCCAAATCCTCGAGGATCAATTTTCAAAGCTGTGAGTATTACATTTTTTATAACTTATTCGAAACCATCCATCCCACATACACACACGCATATTACTCATAATGCAATGTCTCATATGAATCATTTATTAATAATGTGTCGAAAAAAGTTCCCAAAAATGAGTATTCTGCGCTTTTTTAGAAGCAATGAAAAATAGCACTTAGTTGCTTTTACGACAAAACATTTTTTATTTGACGTCAAGTCTCGTCTCACTTCTCGTTATTGCTGAAAGAAATTTGATAATACGAAATAAACATTTAAATACACACAGAAAAAATATATTGAAAAATGATTCATTCGTATGAGAGAGATATGTATTATAGCGTTATTTTTGCATGTTTTTCAAAAAAGGCTTGCTTTATTAAGTGTATTATGATTATTCATTCTCTCATGAGATTGTATGTCTTACATTGATCTCGTAGTCGTCGCTATTTCTTTTGTTATGTTTGAGAAACGAAAAGAAATGTTTATTATTGAGAAAAATAGCAAAATAACAGGTTTTTATGTATACAATTCGTACTTTATTCAAGAGACTCTCTTCTAATCAGCAATAACAAACTTGTTTTTAAAGTTGAATCTCTATATTGCAATAACAGCAGCAACGGGTCGTTGTTTTATAGATATGTCTCTCTGATTTGCTTGCGTGTATATGGTTCATCAAGTTTGTCACTTTTTAGCGCATTTTTGGAACAACAATGCAGCTTATAGTTTCACTTTGATCGGCTGTCTGGCTGGCTGGCTGGCTCACGGCTCCGGGCCGAGATCTCGAAAACTACAATAGCTAGAGGCTTTCGGTTTGTTGTGTTTGATTTGTACTATCAAGTTATTGGCGGCAATCTTAATTAGAATGTTGCCATTGATTTCAATAATTAGCAAATTACGAATTTAAATTTCCAAATTGAAAATGTAAACAAAGCGAAGTTGACTGCGAAAACGATTGTAGCGCCACTAACGGCAAATATTGGAACTTCAAATAATTTGAATATTACTCAACCGTTTCTTGCAAATCAATTAAATATATCATCAGATTCAGTAAATTAGGTATCAATTAAGAACGCTCATCGTACTTACATGTATCAAAATTTTATAAATATGATTTTCCCTGTATTTTTATTTATTTCGATCAAATTATTTTAAACTGTGAATTTGTTTCTCAAACGAGTCTAATAATTCTGTAATCTGTTAACATACACTGATCTAGGCACAAAAATGCGCTTAAGTGTCTCCCTACTACGCACGGACACTTTCCATGTCATTTTTCTCTCATTTACTCTTTTTTCGTCGCTTATATTTTATTTTTATTCACAAATTTTTTTTTTGCATGATTCTCAGAATTTTTTCTAAAGAAGAGACGAATCAATCCACTGCATAGTGAACATACGAATTTCTTCAAGCGATATTGATGATTTGTTAAATTTTCTAAGAACACAACTTATATAATATAATATTTTCATAAAACATCTAACTCGCACAAAATCTGTCGTATTGTATATATTTATCACTCTAACGGAAACTAATATCTAATTTACGCACATTGTCAGTTATTACCTCTTTTCCTTTATTATTATTATTGATCCATGAAAGTCTTCTTATTCTCTTCATCGTCGTCATTCGTTATTCTATCACTTTGTATATACATTTATTTCCGCAATACTAGGTATGCATACCTATTCGCATATACTTTATTTTATTTTGTCTTTTTCAGAGGTGGAGACGAAGATGGTTCACATTATTGCAAGGCGAATTACCGGGACAATACTTTCTAGGTAAAATAAATTGATTAGTAAAAAATATTATGTTTAAAAAATCAATATTTTTCTATAGAATACTACACAGATAGTACATGTCGTAGAAGAAAAGGAATAATCGATTTAGATCAAGTGGAACAAGTTGACGCCGGCTTAAGTTTAGATCGAGCAAGTATTAAATTTCAGTGGATGTTTGATATGAAAACGCCATCTAGAACATATTATTTGGCGGCCGACACTGAAAGAGATATGCGCGATTGGGTTATGGTAATTTGTCAAGTGTGTAACCTTCAAGAGACTGACGAAAAGAATACCGCAAATGAATCAATATCACCGTCAACCACACAATGTAAAATCTTTTTTTATTAATACATTTCTATACATTCATACTTTTTCATAAAATTCATATTGCTCATAATAATCATACATTCATTCATTCATCCTCATTCCATCTTACTTTCTTTATAATAATTTTAGACTATAATATATGTCCAGATAATGATTTTTTAGTGAGGGAAATACCAAATGATTCTACCAATACTGAAACTTCTTCAAATTCTAAAGAACTTGTTTCTCAGATGGGTCAACTATCATTATGCAATGACAAAGATTATGAAAACGGAGACTTTTTAAACAAATTTCAAAGTGATAATAATAATCATCAATCACCTACAACATATATCAATCTATCTGAAAATACATTGTCTTCGGGAAAAATTATAAAACAATCAATTTCCAACTCTACGCTTTCCTCAACATCAACTGTTATATCTCACCCTACTACGAAATCAACAGGAGCAATCAAGAAGATTCCTGACAAGATTGACTTGAAGCGCGATGATAAAATAAATAACAATCTTATAAAAGAACACTCTACTTCTTATAGTTCATCTGGACCTTATATTCCATTAAGTGATTGTTTCAGTGGAAGCCCAGTTTTGTTTGTAAGCCACATATATCATAGATTAAAAATTTATATTTGATAAAGTTAACAACCATGCTAATCTCATATCCGTTTTGTTTATTCTATTTAATTTTTTAGAAAAATGAAAGTGATCCAAAAACACCATTGAATTCTTTGGATCCAAAATTTTACGATAATCCAAGATCGCATATTACCAATATTGGCCTCAATTTGACAGATGATCAACCAAATTCACCAAAACGAACAAATATTCAACAGCAACAAACTCCAACTCTTCAGAAGCATGGTAAACAATGTTTGAATTCGTCACCAACTGACTCTGAAGGTGGATCGACAGACGAGGAATGGAGTGAACCCAAAACAAATGAAGCAAGAAAAACTCGACCATCTGATAGTTCAATGGAAAATGAAACGATTATTACAGCAGGTCAAAGTTATATGCGAATGTCTATACAAAACCCTATACCATTACCGCCTAAACGCATTAGTTTAGTACTTGATAAAAAACAAGAATCTTCTGATACAGAAGAAAATGCTTCGCCAATCGGACCAAAAGATAGATCGGCATTTGTAAATGAAGAGAGTTACGATGTACCGCGTTGTTATTTTAGACCACCATTAAGCGGAAGCCATCGTGATATTGACACAATGACACCATTAAGCACAGGACACATAATGACTTCAACGCCAAATTTGATTCACAGCGGAATGTTAGAGAAAAACTTCTATAGTAATGCACCACCTCGTGAGCCTAATGTTTTCCGCTTTGATGTCGAAAGCATTGCAATGCCTCCTCCTGAAGTAAATAGAACTCTTAAACCAAAAAAGAACGGTTTTGGTGTTATTAATAATGCACAAGCTGCACCAATTGTTGATAGAAAATTGAAGCCAACCACACTACCAAAGGTAAATAAATCACATTGTTATTAGAAAAATTTATTTATTTATTTTTTTTTTGTTTCTTTAGCCACAAGTCATTGTTGGTACAAACTCTCTCAAACGTCGTGGACCAGAAACAATTTCACTTTCGGAAGTAGATGACTCTTTGCTAAATGAATCGATTGTAAGTCACCTTATTCTCTTTATCATATTCTACTATCAAAACATCTATTGTCTACACTTGATTGCTTTTTTTCTTAGACTTTTCTCACTTTTGTCTTTTTTCACCAAAAATTTCACCCATTTTTTACAAAAAAATTCAAATAATAAATTATTATTAAATTTTTATGAAAAAACACAGATTTATGTATAAAAATGCTTCTTCAATAATATCATTGATATAATATTGCGGATTTTTTTCAATTTTTTTAAAATGTTATCACTTTTTTAGGCATCAAACCATTCATTTGGTCTGTCACCGAAAACACCCGATCGTTTACAGTATTTAGATTTAGATCATACAAACAGTCCACAAAAGAATCCGTTTGGATCTATTGCTAGCAACATGACTAGCTTGGATATTTCGTTCAATGGATCTATTAAGGGTGAAGGTCCAACATATACAACCGTCGATTTTGTAAAAACTGACGCCTTCAATAGAGTTCGTGAAGATTCTGAGATGACGAGAGCAAGCAAGTCAAGGATGAAAAATTAAAGTAATTTTCAATATGCCTTCATTATTAGCGTAAATATATATATTTTTACACATTATCCCTTTGGCCTTTAACTTTGACCTTTGTGATTTTAATTGAAAAATGTATTAATTTTGAATTATTCTTATTCTTCCACTATTGATACAATCTACTATTGTAATTTGAAAAAAAAACTTTCAACTATTTCAATGAGCTTAAAATAAACGATAATCTGTAAAGAAATTTTAAAAAATTTATTTTTTTTCATTTCAGCAGTGAAAAAGGGAAAATATTTTTTAGATTAATTGATCATTTTATTAGTGTACCATTAAAGTTACAAAATTTTTTAAACATTATTAAAATTAATTTGTGTCTTTTATTACCAAAACGAAATTTGTTGGTATCTAGCTCAAAAAGTCATTTATCGAAAAAACCACTTATACACTTTTCTCATACTCATCAATATGAACAGATATAGTTTAGTGGTGACATTAAGTAATAAATAATTTTATATCATGTAGTTATCATAGTTAGGTGCGCTGCAAGTTTTAAAAAAAAGGAAGAAAATGTTTCAATTTAAAAATTATCTTATCGAAATTTTATAGCAAGAATTAAAAAATTGCTATGACAATAAAAGTTCTTTATAATCAAGTAATTACAAAAAAAGTAGCAACAAAATCGAAAAAACAAATTTTAACAAAAAAGACCACCATTAATACCATAATAAAATGTGTAACAAGAAAATAAAAACTCAACAATCTCAAAATTAACAAAATAAAAAATTTGACAATAAATTTTAAACTTTTGAATACAATAAATATCTTAAAACTTTTACTTTTATTGTGCTGCATCAAACTTGTGAATTTTAAATTGTTTTATATTCTCAATTTGAAAGCGTATAATCAGTTTTATTTAAAAATGTACTACATTCTTTAATTACTCTGTGTTAGGAATATTTTAATAAAAGCTTTATTATGCTTCTTTCTGGTAAGATCTTCAACTAACTGCTCTAAATAACCATAATAAAAGAAATATCAAATCTCAAACTATCAATTTTTATCCTAATTGGATAAATGTTTTTAAAAATGTAAATTTTTACCACAATCTATGACTAAAAAATTTTAAATCAAAATAACCGTCAGCTGTATGAGTTCGACTCGACTCATGTGAGTGAATTGACTCATTATCATTTAAATGTTCATGTGTGCTTGAACGACTTGATGCGCCAATCGGTCTGTTGATCTTTACTACACCAAATCCTTTATCGTCAATTTGATCAAACTCAATTTTGTTATCAGTACCAACGATAATGCTTGAAACATTTTTCTTTCCAGTTTGCCTCTTATTATAATGATTCGGAATGGGACTAACACGCTCTTGCTGTTGTTGCTGATAGTGTAAATTTTGTTGATTTCTATAATATTGCTGTTGGTTTTGCGAATTTTCAGGATCATCAAAATATTCAGGCTGCTGATAGTATCCAGTGCCATTTTTTGCATCGACTTGATCTTCTTCATCATCGTTCTCGTTTGAAGGCGAGACAGATGGCGAAGGTGTATTTGGCAAATCGTCATCTGACTTTCCAACTACATCAAGCGATTGCATATCTTGTGCAAGCTCTTCAACATTTGAAGCTGTGCCGACATTTTCTTCATGCTCATTATTGTGATCGTCGCGTGATGGACTGTTCTCAATTGAGATTTTAATGATTTCAGATGATGTTTTTTAAATCATTTGTAGAGATATTTTATTTGTATTAATGAGATTGTGGATAGATGGTAGGATGATAGGTTTGCATGGATTGATGTGAAAAAGGAAAAAAAGAAATATATGTAGAGATAGAAAAGGAATAAATTATAATTCAATATCTCTTTGTTGAAATGGACATGATTTTCTATTGTGTTACACATGTAATTTTTTCTAATCATATTACATTAAATCAAAATTAGGTACTTAGGTATTAAAAGAATATATTTAATAAAATAATAAAAATACAAAATCAAGTAGCAACATTTTCAATATGAATATTAAAATTATAAATTGTTATAAAATCACAATCAAAGCTTTTTTCTCTTTTTCTATGACGTATAATAAAATAATTAGGAAATAAAGGCAAGTATTAATGCAATACAATAAATTAGTAAATGAACATTATGTAATTCAGTTAAAGTCAAATGAAATTTCTTTACAAAAATAAATTATTAATTAATTAATAAAATCAAGAAAGAAATGAACATATCGTTAATAAATTAATAATATTTAATATCAATTCAATGTGAAAAGATGAAACGTATAAAACAAAACGAAGCCAAATAATAGCCGGGAGAGAATAATACTAATAAATTGGTCTGCAAATAAAAAATTAAAAGAAAACAAAATTAAATAAATTATACACGTATAATTCAAAATGTGTTTCAATTCAAGACTGATATCATAGTTTTATATGAACAAATAGATAAATTTTTATCAAAAAGTATGAACATTAAATTTTAAATTGCAAGTGTGCAAAACACATGTGCATCACATTAGATTTATTGCATTAAAAAGCATCCACAACATAAAGCTTGATTGATTTTTAATGCACACTTTTGTACTAAAGCGACAAATGAAAGGTACGATGAATAGAAGTCAGTGTCTACATATGTCACACTGGATACTTTCAATTTCATCATTGAAACTCACCTGTTTGGCTCTTGTACCGCAGTGACAGGTTTGTTGTGAATTATCTGTATAATAAAAAAAGATAAAAGAAGACACTAATTTTAAAAAAATGTTTGGTAATTCTATTATTGTTCGTTTTATGATAACCAATATTCAACAACATCATCATCATATAGAAAGGAAAAAGCAAGCAATCTCTCTTTTGACAATGACATATATTCATTTTTATAAAAAACGCTATTCAAAGTTATTAAATCAATCAAATTTACATATATTAAACTTATTACCACACAAAGAAATCAAGTGCACCTTGAACACGTGCATGTAAAAAAGTACAACTGCTACCGTCTTCCCTCGAATAAAAGACCCGGTTCTTTTATTCAAATAAAAGACCCACTGGTTCTTTTATTCAAATAGAAGACCCGGTTCTTTTATTCGAGCGCATGTGCTCGAAATCAGAAAATTCTGATTCTATTTAAAAAAAACCGTTTTAAAAAACATTTTAAAAATGGTTCTTCTATTAAAGAGTTTTAACAATATTTTTCTTAAAATTTCCCTCCATCGGAATCAAATACTTCATCAAAAAGTTTCTTCATTTGCATTTATAAATTCAAGGAGATTAAGGAGTCCTTTGCAATTTGGATACGGAATTATTGTAAAGAAATCATAGAACGCATCAAACTTTTATGGAATATTGAAATTGATGAAGTAGATGCAAAAACATTATCAAATGGAAATTTATTGGGAAATAACTTAGATATACATGCAATAAGTGATATTGAAGACATTTTTATTGACATTACTGTCATAGATGAAGAGAGTATGATTTTAGAAAATTTGAAATTTGAGTCATCTGTTGTGCGTCAAAAATTGGAATTGGTTTGCCTTCAAAATTATTATATTATGAAAAAAATATAAACTAAGTAATAATGAACATTTTAAATCATTAAAAAGTAAAGATTATTAATGTGAAGGTTTTTAATGCAGATAAAAGAATTATGTACTATCATGCTTTTCGTTATACATTAAATAAGATTAGAAAATAAAGCAAAAAAAGATTAAAATTTATAACGTATTTTTTAAAAGTGGTTCTTCTATTCGAATGGTTCTTTTATTCAAGCGCATGTTTTTGAAAACAGGAAAATCAAAAAAAGTGGAACTCTTGAATACAAGAACCGGGTCTTTTATTCGAGGGAAGACGGAGTTTGTATTTTTTAATTTTTCCTTTTGCAGTATAAGCGGCGGAAATGAACAAACGGTGAAAAAATCAGGACAATTTGCTTTCATTGTGCTGTAACCCTAATGTCTTGACCCTTTGTCTTGAAATTTTCAACATCATTACAAAGTTATTTCATTTGAAAATTAGAAATGCGGCAACACGCGAAAGCAGGAGCTTTCTTATGTGGAACAAAGAAACATATAGCGAGAAATTCACTTTCATTTCAAGAATATTTAAGTAAGTCCAATTCCTTCGATTTTTCTCTTTGCATGCAATTTTTTATACTTAATATATATGAGCACCAAATTACTCTATCAGCATTAGTAAGTCATAGCAATAAAAATAACAATAAAAATGTGGGTGGAAATTTTTCAGCAAGTACTACATCTTGATTATAAACTGACTCGAATGATGATTATATCTAAGTTTAAGGAATTGTAAAAGTAAGGCGAGGTGCTGAAAAAATAATATATGGTGGTTTGTGCAATTAAGCTTCTGGTTTTATTTATGTGAATTATGCATTCAGTTGTTTGCTAATATAACAAAAAGGCACGCGAAAAAAATCAAGAAAGCACATGCAAATCCTGACAGAGTGGTTACTCTATAATCTTGATATGATATAAACATACAGAAGAAATCGCTATAAAAGCTTGCACATTTCGAGGAAAACTATTAATCACTAGATGTGACAATAAAATGAAAAATTTCTTTACTTCAAGCTAAGTTTGCCTTTTTTAACGAATCGCAGGAATAAAAGTTTGTTAATAAAAGAAGGATAACATAAATAGACAGACATTGCGGCAGAAATCGTGTTTGATTTATTGAGCTTGATAAATATGCTTAAAAGCTGAACGTGAAAACAAATTAATTTTAATTTTTCGCTCTATCATGTTAATTTTCATGTTGATCTTTTTTCTAAGGTGTGTATTTGTTGTATGTTTTTAATATAAATCATCTACAATTCTAATGATATGGAATTGCCATTTTTTGTAAACAATTTTTTTTCTTCTTTCTATATTTAGATTAAGTTGTTGAACCTATTTCTTTTTTTGTAAAATGCAATTTAAAAATAATAATTATAAGACGTAAAAATGTCTCTTTGTCTAAAAATATTAAAGTGAAAGACAATTTATTGTATTTTTTAAAATCATAAAATGATTTTAATTATCTTTCAAATTAACATACATGCACTGTATTGTTATTCAGTTAAATTAAGCATAATCATAATACCTGATTCAAGCTGCACTGTGGACGTGGAGCACCATATCTTCCTAATATTTTTTAGCGTGGCGTGTGTAATTTTTATTTGTGCGTTTTATAAGAAAATATTTTTGTTTTTCGTTGTTCGTTAATAGCCATTAAAAAGGGAATTGGGTATTATTATTCACAGATTATCACAGTTAAAAAGAGAAGCAAAAAATTTAATAAAAAATATTTAGTAAACTTTTACTAAAATCGGGCTATCTTATTAAGATTGTGTTTCTGTATTTTGCTGTCTTACCAAATGCTTGACTCTGAACCATTGGTGCTTCTTCTCTAGCTCGAGAATTTGAACGTCTCTTTGGATTATCTTCGCTTATGAATTGTGGGCCAAACAAATTTGAGTTAGGACTGTGTTAATATTTTCCATTTATATGATATGAGTGAAAAATTAGATAAGAGTTAAAAATAGAAAGATTAAGAAAGTGAGAAAATAATGACATTTTTGTTAATGACATGACGTTATCGTTATTTATTAGCACTTTTTTGTGACAAGAATAATGGGTTGAAAAAATTCAATTACCTAGCTGTGATATGCATGTTAGCGGATCCATTGATGTCACTCTTCTGAGACTCTTGTGATGCAAAAAATCCGTCGTAAATAACAAAATTGTTCATTTGTGGAATTTTTTGCGTCAACGCTTTAATTTGTAGCGAATCAGAACGGAAAACAAAGAGCAAAAAGTAGAGAGTACAAAAAATCGAATATAAAATTATCGCGTTGTTTAAATAATTTAATCCGTACTAATGCTTACCATAATGTTTCCTCAAAAATGACAATAATTTCTCGCTTGGACGATCGATGGCCATTTGCTCAGGCAAGAGATTTTCAAATTCCAACATATATTCGAATAGAATTTTTCCTAATCCGCTTCGTTGACGCGATTCATGAATGTAAAAATCCAAAACGCATGGAGCATTTACATGCTTTGTATCACCAAATTTATCAAAAACATAAAGCGATTTACGTCCAATTTTCAAAAGACCAACTACAAGTCCACTGTGTCGTAAAAATGGAAGAAGAAATGAAATATAGATTAAATCACATTGCAAAAGGAAACAACATGTTTGAGACCAAAAATTTCCTTACAAAAAAATAAAATTCTAGGAACAATATTTTTCAAAGTCACGCAAGAATTAAAAATAAAGGCATAGAAAATTTTCTTTTTCTTCATAAAAAAGCAATTATACAAGTCTTAGGTACATGAGAATTCTACAATTGCAGAGAGAAAAAGAATAAAAATGGCAAAAAAGTTGAATTCGTTAGATTAACTTGAAATAAGGAAAAGTTTTTCTCACTGTATTATGACTGCATAAGAATAGAAAAAAATATTATGTAGAAACGACACAATAGCAGTTATAAGAAAGAATTGTGTAAATCTCTTCATTTAAATTTACATTACGAACATTATGTTCATTTATGTGGTTGCCAATGTTATGTCGCAGTGTTTTGTACTTTTGACCTATAACATTCTTAATTTCTTTTCTTATTTTACGACTTCTTTTTTGGCACTTCTACCAAAATCGAGAGGAAATTTCAAATTTTCGGCTTTTATAAGTTCTAGAAAAATTTCAAATAATTACGCATGATAAATATGAAAAGGTAATAAATTATCGCAGAAAAATATGCTCCATGACGTCATCATTTATTAGGATTCATAGTTGCCCAAAAAATATCGTGTGAAAATTACTACATTCCAGGTAATTTTTACTCACAAAAAAATTCAAATTGTATGTTTTTATAGTAATAACATAGCAATTGGGTTAACGAACTTTATTTGAATAAAAATGTTAGAGAAATTCACTAAAAATACTTAAAGATGGAAATGATATGGCACATGCTAAAATAAACGTATGTAATGAGAATTAAAAAATGTAGGACAAGACGCACCATAAAAGTTCCTTTTGGAAATTTTCAAACCTGAATAATTTTGTCACAAATTTATCAAAACAAAAAAGTGACAAAAAGAAAGTAATAACTTGAGTTCACAAGTGAAAAAAATTTATTTTTTAAACGCAAAAAGATTTCAATGTAACGTAATAAGAAAAAATAATAAATCACGCGACTATACTATGCTAGAATTGAATGCTACATTTATGGAAATTGCCACAAACTTGACGTTTTCACTAAATATAGATTGTTTATTTAAATCTCGTCTATTATGAACATCTATAAAAAAGTGTTGATTAAATATTTATAGCAATCAAGATATATTCTCAATTGATACAATATTAGTAAAATGAATATTGCATAAAGTTTATTGAACTCACTTCCTTCCATCATCCTCGGTCATTAAGTAGACGACCTGTTCATCACAATTACGTAAACGATCTGAAGTTGTCACAGGTTGACTTAAGCCTTGAGCAGCTGCTGATGCCTGTCCAATTGTGTTAATAATTTCTGCTACATAGGCCGTTGTATCACTGCAAAAACAAGTTAAAAGTTAGAAAGAAAACATGCATCAATGAGAATATTATGCAAAAAGAGAGCAATTATACGATTGTTCAATTTAACAACAGAATTCTTGTCAATACTTATATATTGAATTGAAATCGATTTAAATTTTTTAAAAACTTTTCTATATATTGCCGCTTCATTATTTTATCCTTAATTTGGCGTTGACTGTTTCAGACATTTTCAATGAGAACGCTTCTCGAGAAAACGAGACGAATTGAAAAATAGCAATGTTCTTGAATACTTCCAAAAATGGAAACCTACAACTATTAAAACTATTGCTGCCAACAACAACGACATAGTAAATAACACACATGTCTCATGACTCAACTAACATTGAATAGTCTGTTGTCGCCACTTAACTTTTTTTGATGCGGGGGAAATCTTCGCCCACATAATTTCATTTAATGATAAGAGAGTCATAAAAGCTCACAAAGAATCGTTTAAAATTAACATATTAATACCAGGAATAAAAATATAATTTCAGTAAATTAAACAGACAAGATGGATTGCAGACCTTGAGATTCATTGATTTTATGATTAGATAATGAAGACTAATTGATCAAAATGAAAGAGAAAGAAACATATCGGAAACATACAGTGGCAACAGCAGGCTTAAACAGCCCACCTACTGTATATATCGATTTCAAGCATACATCAATCAAATTTTAATCATCGCGTTGTGAGTTTGAGCATATGGGAACTTAATATAACTAAGAAAAACCAGAATAAATTACAATTTTACTTACAGAGCAGTTCTTCGGTCGGGTGCAATAAATCCAGCTGGAAGAAGCGAATTTCCAATTCGACTTATATTGTTTTTAAATATTTTATTGATGTTGAAACGAAATTCCATTATTGGTTATTTAGCTTCGTATTTTAGCGTAATTTAGGTAGATAGTTGAGTTCGTTGCACTTTAGAAAATAATACTTCACTGTTTTCGATATTGCACACACAAAATTTTCTTTACAGATCTTTCGTATTTCTTTTTATTGCACAATTTTCACTTTTGTTATTCACGTTTAAGCGCTATTAGTTCACTAGGTTATCTAAACGAATAAAAGAGAGATGGAAAAGAAGAAATTTTATCTTAATTATGTGTGTCAAGTTGAAAGTTTCCATTTTCGGTTTTTGGACTTTTAAAATAGGAGAAATGTTACTGATTTGACGAAGATCTTCTATTTTACTAATTATTACATCTTTTTATACTACTAAATTCTGCTTTGATTCATGCAGAATAAAAAATTTAAAAAAATAAAAATGACAATCGAAACAAATGCTGAGACAATTTGAAAACTTAAATTCTTTCGTTTCAAAAAAAATAGTGTGATACATCGACAAAGATGATGATATGTGAAGTTCACAAAAAATATTCATACAAAGAAAAGATAAACGTTGTGCAAAAATGACATCATATGAGAAGAAAGAAAAATCAAGAGAGAGAATAGTAGAACCACAAACAGTAAAAAATGCGGAATAAAAACATTCTGCACGACTTTTGATCGCAATAATTGAATGCCAATTTAAGAAAGAATGAAAAAGTAGATTCGGAATTACATCAATTTCGTGCTTTGATGCCTTTTTAAATTGATATGAACTCTTGAATAAACTTATTTTTAGCGCTGACCTTAATATTGGCGTAATATGTAATCTATAAAAGGAAATCTTTCAATGAACTTATGTCTCTTCATTAACAACTTTAATTTCAGGTATTTTCTTTCATTCGCCCGCTTACTTTTCCTTAACTAAATTGTTATACAGCTTAAACTTATTGAATCACTTTACAATTTTTATGAAAGGCCTTCGAGAGTGGTATGTGTATGATGCATAAAATAACAATTCATACAATTCATGGTCAAATTTACACATTAATGCATTTGAATGAAAAATAAGAATAAATCAAGTTCAAGATATCAATTAGAGCAAAGCAATTAATGAGATTGATCGAGAAGTGTGAGTGTAATAATGCGAAACGAAAATGACATGAGGAAGTAATGTAAAAGAAGAGATTATTAAAAGATTTTTTATTTTGAATGAGCAATTAAAATGCAGTGGAAATTTTTTAAATAATTTTTGCTCTCTTAAAAATTCATCGTTTTTATATTTCTTTTCTAATTATTATATGTATGTTTTAATGAATATTTAATCCGAAATTATAATCGTAATAATGCGCAACATCTTTGGAAAAATGAATAAATGAAAAAGAGAAACAACAACAAAGCACAGATGATGAACTACAATATACGTGTGTATGAGAGTGGCATGTATCATAGCCGAAACATGTAGAAATCTTTTTTGTCTACTTAAGATAAAATAATAATAAACATAAGCCGCATTAGTTAGTTTACGTGAGATGGATAGATACAACTGGAAATGTGTGTATTTATATTTTTTTACTTTTATATAGCGGTACATAAAAGCAAATGTTCATTCAAAAAAAAACTCAACACTCTGAACTACAGTTTTAGTTAAGCACAATCTCTCACTAGCTTTTGAATTTTAGCTATTTTTCGGTACTCAATAAAATATGCACTGTTTTTATATTATTTCCCTTTTGAGCAATATCTAAAATATTTTTTTTGTATACGACAGGAAAAGCTAATATGTACGAAGGGTGAAAAGGGAAACGAAAAATTTTTCCAAGTTGAACAATTTTCTCTTTTTTTTCTGAATATTTTATTAGAAATTACTTTTTCTCCCCGCTTTTTTACACATTATAATATTAAGCGATGCAAATTGAGTAGAACAAAACTAAAAACGTGATGATTCACTGCTACCTTTTTACTTTACCTCACAATTCACACAAAGATCTTTTCAAAACACACTATTGAGATTTTATTTTATTCGCGATGAAATTTTTTACTTGTGACTTCGCGAGTGGTTTTCTTTAGACTGAGCGAGCGAACGAATAAGCGAATTAATATTTCCAATTCCAGAATAAACTTTTTTTCTCTCTCATGTACATATTTTTCTAGCCAGCTATACACTTGTCAATATATTAGTGATGTAGTGTTGGAATGCTTTACGCGCATGTCAAAAGTTTTTTTATTATTTATTAAATTTTATATGTTTTCCAGGCCGGTTTTTCTTTGACAGTCGAAAACAAAGCATGGTCAATTATTTTGTTTCTCATTATTCAAATATTTAGTATTTTTAAAAGTCTTTGTATTTACTTTTCACTCTCTTGCTCATACTCGTTCCCATCTCTCTCTGATTCACCTTATATTGCAATGACGATAATGTAAATTCATAATAATGAGAATAAACAAGCACACACAATGAAAAAGGGCCCACGTGATAGTTTTTAAACAGAAAGTATTATGAAATTTCTACAAAACAGGAATAAAGAAAATGAAAGAATTGCAATATTTCATTAAAGTGTAAACAAAAAAGGCATTCAAATCAGCACGTTTTGACGTAGGACGAATAGAATTTTTAATTAAAGATACTTTGTTCTCGTTTTGACATTGATTCTTTCACATAATAATCTTTTATGAATTGAATTCAATTAATGTTTGACAGCATGTGTTTGTGTGTAGGCTCAATTTTAGTTTATAGTAAGGAAACATGAAACTCCATTTTTTGTTGCAAATCAATGAGTATCATACATTAAATATAATTTCCTTTTTAATTAGTTTTCTATTTTTTCGTATTTTTTTAATGCATCAAAAAATGAAATAATGAAAGTGTTATCGATAAAACTGATCTATTTTCCTATGACTTATTTCATATTCTCTTTGACATATTTAAATCAACTTATTCATATTTTTTTTATCTTTTGTATATTGCATTTAATTCATTCATATGATAGCAAGTAAAATCTTAATATTTTAAATTTCAGCAAAAAATTTAAACAAATAATTTTAAGTATCCAATAAGAATTTCATGGATATTTTATTCATATACTTTATGTTATAGCAGTATAAAGAATGTATTTTGAATGCAAGTTTAACGAGCAGTAACTGAAACTTGCCAAACGCGAATCTTGTTATCGCTGTAGCCGGCAAACAAAGTTTGTCCATCAGTTGACCAAGCAAGTGACAAGCACTGTGGTGGATCAGCCTTTGATGAATCGTTTGTCGAGACACCTGGACGCAATTCTTCAACCATTTTCTTGCATGCCAAATCCCAAATCTTGATTGATGATCCGTAAGCAACGCACAACCAGTAGCGGTTTGGTGAGAAGCATAAGGCATTGATGATGTCGTTATGTTCAAGTGTGTGCAAGTGCTTGCCGTCATTCAAATCCCACAACAAAGCCTTGTAGTCCTTACCGCCTGATGTGCACAATGAACCATCAGGTGAAACAGTGACAGTATTCAAGTATCCATTGTGACCGTAATGGTTCAACTTCAATTTGCAGTTTGCCAAGTTCCAGACCTTAACAGTTTTATCCCAACCAGCAGAAACAATGATTGGATTTACTTGATTTGGTGAGAAACGAACGCATGAGACCCAGTCAGAGTGGCCATCTTCTTGAATGGTGTATTTGCACTCGGCTAATGTATTCCACAATTTAATAGTCTTATCGCGTGAGCCAGAAACGATTTGACGATTGTCAGCGCTAAAAGCAACTGAGAGCACATCCTGTAATATTTAAATTATTCACGTATTAGAAAAATAGTTTTATAACTTAATATTAACAGTAAAATTAAATCGTTTTTAGTTCTATATTGTACTTTACCAAAAGGGAGAATCCAATGAATACTAAATCTTCTATTCAAGTTGATTTCCATTGTCTTTATCATGGAAGTCAATATAGACAACCATGGAATTCTGCCTCGCATAGGCGCATTTGGGAATTTATCAAAAAAAAATACGCGACAAGGGAAAATAAACCCAGCGACCCATTTAATTTATTTAAAAGACTTACAGCCCCATAAAATAAAATTGGGAAAACAAATTTCAGACCTTTGTGTGATCCTCAAAACGACGAGTTGATTTTCCTGCTGCCAAATCCCACAATCTACAAGTATTAATTTTATCATTAAAGTAGTGATTAGAATTTTATTTTAATATTTTTACCTCAAAGTCTTGTCCCATGATCCAGAAAGAGCATAATTTCCGTCAGATGAGAGAACAACGTCACTGATAAAATGGCTGTGTCCATACAAACGCTTTTGAGGAATACCGTAGCTATTAGCTTCACGCAATAAACGCCATACAATCAAAGTCTTGTCTAATTTAAAGAAATTGCAAAAATATTTATGTATGTTGAAAAGGTTATGAAAGAGAAAACTTAAAGCTCACCTCGAGACGATGACAAAATCATATCAGGATATTTGGGATTAGTAGCAATTTGAGTTACCCATCCTGAATGGCCGATAAGAGTTCCTTTTAATTGCAAAGTTTCGGTCATTTTGACTCTATTTTATTATTTTTAATAAAATTTTCAAAGACACACGTCTAAATTCGACAAAAGCCGAGAGAAAAAGAAAGAGTGAACAGCGAAACAGCAACAAATAGGGGAATACAAATTTTGAATGTATTTTAAACGTTACGTTTCATTTTTCGTTTATGAAGTAAAAGTCTGATTTCTTTATTTTCTTTTATTTTTATTAAACTAAAATTAACTAAAACATAAAATGAACAATATATTTATGATAAAAATATATTTTAAGAAATAATTTCATGTTAATGTAAAAGTTTTTACTACTTTATAAAAAATTCAATTCGTTTTTATTAAACCTGCATTTCGATCGAAATCAAATGATAAATATGAGATATATAGCATAAATAACCATCATATTGATATACATTCTGTTAAAGATTAATTTTTAAGTAGCACATTTGGTAAAATTTTCTTGAATGGCTGTATCGAGAAAATCTTAGTGTAACTATGCTGACCTTAATAAGTGATCTTAAGTCTCGCATTTCAATTTTTTTTTGACACTATGAATTTAAATCACATGGCTGTATTCATAAATATATATATTAATTATTTTTATGAATGTTGATTCAAATACACGTGTATGTCAAAAATCTTTTCAAAATTTCATCCAAAAATAAAATATTCAATAAATTCAAGAAACGTTTTTAAATTCAACAACATTTAAAAATATGACAGTAACAAATCCCCCAAGATATTAGTACAATTACAACATCAATTAATATGCAACAAATGATCTTCATATTAAACTCTTCATTATTGCCAACAAGAAATTTCTCTCAAAACATTCTTCTTCAATATATACTCTTTTCATTTTCGTAATACATCAATTGATTGGAAGGTAGATAAGCACAACTCTCTCCTTTGTACATTACGATTCAGTTTAATTATACATGATTATCTCATGAATCTAATAACTCTTTTCCAATGCAATATGCTACATTTTTGGTTAACATTTTACTCATTTCATTAAAATTTCAATATTTATGCAATTTTTTTCTATTTAACATGTTTAGTATAAATTTTATCCTTTAAGAAATAAAAAATTTATCAATATACGGTATTATCTACACAGCATGTTTCTCTCTTGTGCTAAACAATGTGTTTTAGAAAAACTAATCACTTAAATTGCTTTAATTCACTAATATTATTCAATCTGTTTACTTAAAATTTACAATTTATAGATATGATATTTCTAGGTAATGTCCACGTAATGATGAGCTGCATTTATAATAATTTTAATACGAAAAATTTTCATTTTTTGATTGAATTCTAAGGTTTTAAACATAGTAAATACTAAATCTTGTATATATTCAAACGTCTTCTCCTTCGGTATTTGTGGTTAATCTCACTTGTGCCTGTTCTGTAGTAACTCCATTGACATTTTGAAGGACTTGATCTTTGACGGGTGTTGTCAAAATTCTTAATCGCTCTGCAAAAGTGCCTTTCGTAATTAAAATTTTATAGATAGCGACTGCAGGAATCATTGCCATTGAACTAATAGCAATACACCATCCTAAAGTATTTGCCCACACAGGATAAATATAATCACCATGACTCAATGGCTCATAATTGATTAAACCAAAAACAATAATGAATATAAGGAACAGAGGTGCTGCAAATTTCCAGCAATTGATCCAATATCTTCCTGGATAGAAACCTATCATATCCTTGATATCTGCACAAAATCGTTTTGTTCCATAAATCCAACTTACACAAACCGATTCAAATAGAACAGCAATTAAAATTGAATAACCAGCAGCATATTTATCTAACAATTGAAAGAAATAAAATCCACCTTGGGTACATGAGGCCAATCCAACAACAAAATAAAGTGTGAAAAGACACGCTATAAAAACTTCGCGATTTCGTTTTATTTTTGGAAATTCATCACTTAGGGCTGTAATGATTGCTTCACTTCCACCAAATGAAGAATCAAGACCAAGTGTAAGCAACATCATGAAGAAAATAAGAGCCCAAAATGATGAACCTGGCATGGTTGCTATAGCAGCTGGATAAACATCAAAAACTAGACCCGGACCTTCGGTCGCAACATCTGAGATTTTTTGACCTAATATAGAAAGATTGTAAGAAGATACAATTGAGCAGTAGTAGTAGAATAATAGTAATTACCTGAGGCATATGCCATATAACCAAGAACCGAGAAAATCACAAAACCAGAAATAAATGAGGTGGCAGAATTAATGAAGCTCGTTAACAATGCGTCTTTATACACATTATTATGATATTTGTTATACGATGCATATGCTAATAGAACACCAAAACCAGGGCCAAGTGAAAAAAAGACTTGCGTTGCAGCTTTATTTAAAATAAAAAAAATAGTAATGACTTATTCAGTAATTATTTATTATAAATACTTACCATCAACCCAAACTTCTGCTTTATAAATTACATCAAAATCAGGACGAAGATAATAACTTATCCCTGAAATTTTCTTTATCAATTATTGCTTAATTTTTAATGTAAATATTTCTTTCTACCTTCAGCACTTCCAGGTAATGTAATACCTCGAATTAACAAAGCTAAAAGCACTACATATGGAAATAATGCAGTGAACCACACTACTTTTCCACTCGTACTAATACCCTTCCATAACGAAAAGTAACAAATCAAATATACGATGAGAAGACATGCAGCCATTTCCCATTTGATGATTCCTAAATCGTGTATGCCATCGGACTTATGAATTTCGAGTATAAAACGATTAAAGTATTCTGACGATGCTGATGAAAATGCTGTATGAGTGATATTTGGTGCAGATGTAGTATTTAAAGCGGTTGTTTGGTTGATAATTGCTACTGTCGATGAGTTACTTAAGAACGGAGCGAGAGTAGTTTGTAGCAATGATGGAGCATCCGTTGAGCGTGAATAATTTACTTCAAACTGTAGTGAATACGTAAGAAAGATAGAATAAGCTTTATGATATATATTTTAAAAGCAAAAATAAAAAGAAACTTACGGGTCTACATGAATTTGTGTTCCAATGATTACCACAAGTTTGCCACGGTAATGAGTCAGTAATAGAGGCGAAGAAAAATCGTAAAGACCAAGCGATGATAACATTGTAAAAGAAATCAACGTAAAAAGCAATCAACACAACAGACCATCCTAAACCCTTGAAGAGTGGCACTAAATTTCCCCAAGTTGTAATCGCTCCTTTTCTCTCGTGCTGACCCAATGCTAATTCCATATAGAAAAGTGGAATGCCGCCAACCAATAACATTATACAGTAAGGTATCAAAAAAGCTCCTGCAATAAATAATAAATTGAATTTAAATGAAACATGAAATTGAGTACTGTTCGATAAATGAAAATATTCAATTGTTGCTTCACTCAAGTCATAATACTAAGAACGCCAAGAGAATAATAAATCAGATTTTCTCTCTTTCATATTAAGCGGATAATAAAAGAATTTTTTTCACAATGCTATGTTACGCTACGTCTTACTCTCTCATAAAATGCTTAAGATTTAATTTTTTATTCCACAAGTTGCTATAGTAAAGCGGACAAAGAGGGTAGCATACATATATATTGTAGAAATTTCTTAAAGCACTTTTAAGATGTTAGTGGTCGAGCAACAAGTGAAAAATTGTACGTATATGTGATGAAAATATTAAATGAACAATATCACGTGAATTGTCATAATAAAAAAGGATTTAGAGCAAAAATTCTCTTTCAAGGGTTCAACGCAAAAATATGAGAATATAAAATTTTTTGTAACTTCAAAAATGAATCAAAACTATTATTAAAGCAATTGCATTTTTATTATTAAGTCATTTTAACCCTGCATTACTATATATTACTCTCTCTCTCTCTTTCATAAGAAGAATAGAATTTCCTTTAAAAATATGTTTAATGGAGTAGAAAGAAAATTGTCATGTAAAGAGCAAGAGGATTTCTATGCTTTTAACAGCTAGAAATGCTAAAAGAAATCACAAAACGATGAAATTGAATTGGAACTTGACATACAATATGTATAGAATTTTTTATCCTAGATATTTTTACACTCTCTTCTATTTTGCCTTAATGCATTCCCACAATATTTCATACAAGAATATGAAAGCATGTCACAACAATAAGGAAGTAGCTAATTTTCTCTGCCATTTGATTTTTCCGATTCATCTTTTCCTTATTTTTCAAGTGTTTTAAATAATTTTCATCTCTTTAATATGACGATTTTTCGTACTCATATTCAATCATTTTGTCAATGAAAAATATATTTTATAGAAAAAGAATCGGGAGGCGAAAAAAAATATTTAATAATAGAGCTACATCCATCCATAATTTGATTATTACCGATATTCTTTTATGTCTCAATTTCATGTTGATGATGATGACATGTAAAGTACATAGTCGATAGTCTTGCCATTTATGATGAATATATTTAACATTTTAACATCACTTTACTTGATAAAATAGGGGTGATGGTGGCAGAAAAAATAGACAATAAATTTTAAAGAGAGGCGCTTATAATTGATTTAGTAGAAGGGACTTTACTTTAGATGTGCTGATGAATGACTATGATGATGATGGCAATTGCCAGGAGTTTCAATTATGTGTTGATGTCACTCTTCTTTCTTGTTCATTTGCTTTACATTAAAATTTCAAAAATCAATAAATTATGAGAATTTAAAGAGAATTTTCCCTAGTTTTGTGTTAATGACAGTTTAATTTCCTGTATGAGTCTATTGTCTTTTAATATTCTTACCTCCTCCATTTCGATAGCAAAGATATGGAAACCTCCAGACGTTGGCCAAATCTACGGCAAAGCCAATAACTGATAGTAAAAAATCCACTTTTCCAGACCATGTTTCACGTTCATCTGTACTAGGTATTGCTGTTCGCGGTGGTGCGTTAGATTTTTTAAGCCGCCCAAGAAGTGACATTTGAATTCCAGCTTCCAGCAAGCTTGCTCCACCTTGATTCTCTATATAATGTAAGGAATCGTAAATTAATGTACTTATATTGTATTACTTAATAACTATATATCTAATTAGTGTCAAATATCTAATGTGGTCAACCACATTAAGGGCTATGCATGACAGCTAGTGCTAATTTGATTGAAAAACAATATATTTTTATGTAAGTATGTAATAAACATTCATTCATTTGTTTAAAATATAAATACATTAGAATTACTCAACAAGTTTACTCTCACAAGTCTCACAAACCGGCATGCAAAAAGAAACCTTGAATAAAGCTTTTTACTTTTTTTGCAATAACCACATTTCTACAAAGTCAGTAAGTAAAATGCAATAAAAATATTTTATTCGAACATTGAATTTTACAATCAATATCAGATTTAACTCTGTTCAATATGCAAATGAACTACTTACTACATTAAGTAGTGTCAAATAATAAAATTTGGAATCAAAATTAGAACAAGTTTTTAAGGTGATATTTCTTTTATATCATTTATTCTTAAAAAAAAAGGTAAGGTCAAGGTAGTCACATGATAGTAAAGAAATTTTTTATAAAAATAAATTTACAAAAACCTGTTTTAAGTTTGATCTGATCTCTGGAATCTCAAGAAAAATATGAATCATTTTTGTTGTTTTTGTAAAAACATTTCTAAGAAACTGAAAATTTCCCTTTCGTGTTTATACAGGTGGTTTAAAAAACAAAAAGATGATTCTACTAATTTTGTTACAGAATTCAGATAAAATGCCTATATATGTCAATGTACATATTGTACAATGATCTGAAAAATTACCGTAAATAAAAATTTTTACTAATATTAAGACAGACACATATGTCGATGATCTTAAAATTTAGAGCTATTCCTTTTTAATAAAGTCTAAAGTGAAAATGCTAAGAATGATTTTTTTGTTCATGGACAAACCAGATTATCGGAATCGAAGCGCCATTCACGAGTTTGTGAGTAGCAGCGTTCTTGTAAACTATAAACAATTCTCATAATAATATTTTGCATTACGTCATTGAATTCGGCATCATACTCATTTAAATGAGAGAGACAAAAAAGAATCTGAAGAGCTCATTAACGAATCAAGTAGGAATGTGAAATCTGTGCATGTACCTGTGTTTGTTGATTTAATTTATATCTTATATTACCTTACATGAGATTCATTTCTAAACGTTTTTCATATGACACTCAATAATTTTTTCTTCAAAACAATAAAGTTTTATGAATGAAAATGATGATATTTATAAAGAACAAAGCTAAAAATGAATAATTGAGTTTGATTTCATTGAAAAAAAATTTTCTTTTAAAAAATATATGCTTATTTTTAGAACAAAATAAATTTTCCTAAATTAAGGTAAATTTTTGCATGTTAATATCATTAAAATCATAAGCTTGTGTTTTAATGACATTTTTTGATTGAGAATCACTTGATTAAATTCAATAGGTGTTAAGGTTGTCATTAGTCCTTAACTGCGTCATAAATTTTACAAGAGATGACGTTAAAATGGAAACTCGATTCTATTTAAATCGAATATAATTTTGAATTTCATTTTTTAACTTTCACAATCTACATTAGTTGATTCAGAACGGAAGATTTTTAATTAAATAACTAATAAAATTCATTTAATTCTGAGAGACAAATTACGTGGATGTACGTAAATAATTGTTTAGCGCATTATGCTTAATTTCCGGATGAAAATCAAATTGTTGTCTCATGAGTTTGAAAAAAAACTTTAATTAATACTATTCTCAATTTCTTTATTATGAGTAAATAAAGAATTTACCTCTCTCATTAGGAGATGTTAGTTTTGGCATTTTGAATTTGATGAATCTCTTTTTTGCCTTATGACAAATTTTTATTAAGTCAGTGATTTATCATAAATATGTCACTCCGTTTAATCAAAAAAGTATGCCTACAAGACTTTTCACTTAAAAGTCTCTCACTTTTCTTCACTAAAAAAATTATTTTTTACACGAACATAATAGTATTATTCTTTTTGTGACTTGTACGTACAAACTCTAGTGAACGACTAAAGCTACACCAACAGTCCGAAAAATACATTTATGTATTTAAGCTTGAAATATTACTATGAATAATAAAGAGAACTCTTTTTTCTTCTCTCACTCTTTCAGTATTTTCTGTTATTGCTGTTGCTATTTAATAATGATGAAGAGTTTTAAGAGATTCTTTTAATATTTTTGTGAGTACCAAATATTCATCTCCTTTTCATTTTTATTTTAAAGGTGAAATCAAATGTGTGAAGGTGATAATTAAAATAATTTTGATTGGGCATTTATGTAGGTCATTAAATAAATTTTCCTTATGTTCGATATATAAAAAATAAAATTATCTTTTAATCTATCTAGAATGAAACAAGTTTTATTTCGATAAGTGAATGTAGATTAACAAGAAGAATGATTTTTTTTCATTTGACTTTAAGCAAGAATTCTATCCATTGTCATTGGCATATAAGAACTTGAATGTACACACCTTTTTATTGCTCAAATCTCGATATATGTTTTATTTTTGCAAGATAGTTGTCTTTAAAAAAAATCTAGTATTTAAGCAGCAAAAAAGAACAATTTATAACTGTTTTAATTTTTTTAATATCTACGTAAATAAATGTTTGTATTATTAGACAAGTAGAAAATTTCATAAATTATTTATCACATTTAAAGCAAGTACAAAAATTGTATAAATAATATCATAATAATCTAATTCATTCATTAAAGAGTTAATTTAATGAAAACTTACAGTGAAAATTATTGGGCAATTAAACTCACACACTTAATCACATAATTAGCAACTAGTTTTTTTTCTTTTCATTCAGCTCACACAAAAGTTAGAGGAAAGGAAGAAGGAAGGAAGCTCAGCTCTTCAAGAAAAAACCACCCCAAAATAGGAAATTGCCGTTGACACACAAAAGAAAATTTTCCAAAGTTTTTGCCACAAGTTCACTTATTTTCTCACTTTTCCTTCTCTTAGTTTAGTTCACTACTTTTTTCTTTTTTCCAATGCAACTAAATGAAATCTGAAATAAAACTGAAGCTTCCTCGCATCCCGATGCCCAATTTATAGGATTCTGAAATTTCAATTGTTGTTGTTGTAAAGAATTTTCCTTTGATAACAACCAATGAGAAGTGATAAGAATTTGTCATGCGCATTTGAGATTTCTTAAGATGAATTGTTAGACATGCGAATTTGCAAAGACTCATAAACACCTGTTGAATGTTTTTTTTTCCAATGTAATGCTGATCAAGTGAGATTTATTTCATTTGAATAGAAGTTTTCTTTATTATGAATTCATAAACCATGAAAGTTCTATTGATGCATAGTAAGAAAATAAATAGAATAGAAATGACGAGAAATTTACAAATTTGAAAAAAAATTCGACTCATTCGTCGTAATTCCTAACAACTCAAAACCAGTTTTTCACTCTATATTGTTAAACAAATGACATAAATAGATTGATTCTAATAGGTTTTACTTGAAACAGTTTTCCAAAAAAATGCATATGCAGCACCAGCTTATGCTTATATCGTTTCATCAATTTTAATGAAGAAATTCCATCTTAAAGAAAAAAAACTTATGACATAATGCATATTAAAGCCGTTTAGAAAATGATTTAAAGCTTTTTGTGTGTATTAATTGGTAAATTTTCTTAAATTATTCTTAAAATCTTTAAAGGAGTTTGTTTAAATTTATGTCAACACGTATTAAAAAAATATTGACCAAAGCATAAATTATTGTATTTTAAAAATGATTTTAAAATTTTTCACAAAAACTTTCATTGACATCTAAACATTAAGGATTTTCTATCAAAATGATTATTTTTTACAAAAGAACAATTTTAATTTAAGCAGTCACATTTAAGGTGAATTTGTGAATGGTGAATTTGTCGGCGTGAGTTCAAAAAATTTTAATGGGTGTCAAATACTTTGGTGAAACAGAAAATATTGTGAAAGTTTATTTTTTCATTTTTAAAAGTAATAAGCGTCCTAAAATTTTCCATTCTTAGTCTTCAGTCGGAACGATATTTATTCTCATCTTCAGTTTACATTCAAAATTCGATTTTGAAAGTTGTTTAAATATTTCGATAAAGTAAAAAGGTAATGAAAAATGTTTGCACACAAATAAAAAATATTGCGATTACAAAAAAAAATTAATGTGAAAGTGACTGACATATGATAGTTCGCAATAACAAGAAAAGAAATTTTCATAAACTATAGGTGTAGCAAGAGTAAATGTACAATGATTTATACAAAATTTGCCACGCTAAATGTTTTTCCGCGTTTTCTTTCTGTTTCGTTTTGTACGATGTGAAAATTTCTTTGTCATGTCTCTGAGAGGGAAAATGAGAAAACAATTTTTTCATGTTTTTATCTCATCGTCTTTTTGCTTTGTGTACATACAGAAAAGAAGAAGCAATCCTTCCTTCATATTATTATTTTTTCTTCTTTCCGTCAACAAAATCTCTCTCGAGCATATAGACTGATGACCTATAGCAAATTGTTTCTCAATTTTATTGTTCTCTCAAAAATATTTCATACAACAGGACAGAAAAGCCGTAAATAATTTTAGTTTTATTTTTCAGTTTCTTATCAACTTTTATTTATAAAAGACATTTTAAAAGCATATAAAGCAAAATGAATGAAGATATGGGAGATATGGATATGGATTTATGCCAGTGCATTTTTTCAAATAACTTTGCCATGAGAAGACTGCTCAATTTGGTATGTATAAAAATTGCATTCATATAAACGTAACTTATAAAAAAGCTTTCAACCAATGAAACGAGCCCACGAAGCTCTTTAATTTTTTTATTATCATCAAACAACTTAATAATATGTAAATATGTGTGCTGTGAAAAACAAAAAAAAACAACAACAATAATCATATGTTTCTACTAAATATACAGCTGCAAATCTCACTCACAATGTGTTGATAGTGTGCAAATTAAAGTCTTGTTCATGATCTTATCACTATATCTTTTAATAATTTTTTAGCTTCGAAATGGACAAAGTGTATGCACAGATTCTGAATGTTTTGACCTAGTGCAGCCACAAGCTAGTGGTAATAATACTGGTAGTGACACTATGGATAATTTTACATTCATGATTTTCATGTTTATTGCTGCTGTGATATTATATTTAATTCGACCGAATTCATTGAGACGTAGAACGACAGAAGCTAAATCTTCACGAGATGACGTAAGATACTGGTTTTTGGTTCTACTTTTAAAAAAAATTTCTAAAACTTTTTTTGTGTAGGATTCAAGCAACGGAGAAGGAAATAATGGGCCGATGGTAAATTAATAAGTACCAAAATGTTGACTATAGAATGGATTATTCAAACAGGGCGCCTAATTAAACATAAATTTCCACACATAAAAAGATTTAGATTATAAAAGTGTTTCGAATCTTCTTTTTTTAAAAAATATTTTTCTACTTAGATGAAAAATTTAACACATAAGTTGTTCAAAATAAAAATATGGTGAACATTTTTAAACAGATACATTCTAAAAAACTTCCTATCGAATGAATATTATCAGTTCCTCATTATTCTTTTTATTTACAAGTTTTTTTTTGTTCAAAACAACACTTAATATTTTATTTTATTTCAATTTTATATGTATATCCTACAATTTTTTCCATTTCCGGAATGTATGTATATTAAACATTATAGTGAATAAAAGAAAATCTTTATAAAATTTATTGAGAGTTCTATAAAAATTTCTTTTCTTTGCTTTTTTATTTTCTATATTAATTTTTTGTCTAAATAGTTTCACCATTTAGAAAATTTAAAGCTTTAAATTGAAAATTCTACATTTAAAAAATTTAATTTCAATAAACCTGAAGCTTCACCTGAGCTTTTTGAAATTTGATAACTCTTAAGATTTTTAAAAAAGATAATGCTATGATTTGGCTTAAATTTTTTAGTATGAATGCGTAAATCGCTAAATTTACTCCCAAAAACAACGAACGATCATCATTGGTATTAATATATGTATGCGAAAATTTTTAACTATCAATTATATTCTTTTGTATTTAGTTTTGAATCTAAAGAAAGGAAAAAGAAATAAAAAGTTTATATCAAAAAGGGTCAACATGAATTATCAATTAAGATTTTAAATTTTATTTTTAAAGTAAGAAATTTAATATCTAAAATACATTATTCCAAAAAGAATTTTACAAAACTCAAAGTATTAGTCACTATTTTTATGACACTGTCATTCATCATGTCGTTGATCTTTCAAAGTTACACGAACTTTCTTTATTAGTCCTTTCATTTTTTCATATGCCCCGGTACTGTCTGCTAGATTTTCGAAAGCTATCACATCGCTAACTCCCTCTTTGAATTTCTCACCCGTCGGTAAATTATCAAATGAACTAAATGAAGGTAAAACTGTTGCTCCAAACAACGTTGTTTCAATTTGACCAATTGATAAATCTTTTGAACTATTATCAATATTCTCATTTACACTATTTTCCAATGTAGTCTCTTCAAAAAGCTTTAATGAAGACTTAGATTGACTATCAGTGTTAGACGAATCAAGTTGGGATAAAATATTGTTACGTTCGTTTTGAAGATCATCTTCTGTTGGTGATGACGGTACCGATTGAATTTCTCCTTCTTCATCTGAAGATTTTGATCTTTCATTATTTGATATACATTGATCATAAAATTTATCATCAGTGCCTGGTGGATTAGGATTTACAATTTCATCGTCACTACTTTCTATTTCCATGTCAGCTTCAGTGTTCAAATTTTGTGGTATATCATTTGTTAATGAACCAATATCTTTTAATTTTCTTTTTTTATAACCATTTACAACTACATCCTTTCCTAATGATTGGATAAAAGCTTCCTTTAAATCACATTCTTGCATTGATGGCAAATTTAATAAAAGATGTTTATCAACAAATGGAGTTTCAGGCATAACGTTGAATCCAGGATATTCTATAATTTTCTCAATATCAATTTTAAACTGTCGATTTTCTCCTTCATGTGACTGAACTTTATCTTTTTCCACAAATAATGATAACCCTGAGTTATAAACTTTCGCTTCTTCATACCTACAAAAAAAATTTTACAATAATCATTAATAGCATAATAATAATTTCTATGGAAAATAAGTATAAAATGATTTGAGATGAAAAATTTGGTAGAAATTTTAAGGTAGAAAAGGTTTGATAAAAATTTGAGGTAAAAAATATGGTGAATTTCTAAGGTAAAAAATTTTGGGTGAAATTTTTGAGGTAAAATATGTGGTGAAATTTTAAGGTGTAAAATGTTTGGTGAATTTTTAAGGTGAAAATTGGTGAATTTCTAAGGTGAAAATGTTTAGTGAAAACTTGAGGTGAAAAGTTTGGTGAATATTTTTTAGGTGAAAAAGGTTTGATGAAAACCTGCAGAAGAAGTGATGAAATATTAGAAAGTTTCCTGAAAAAAACCTGTTTTGTCTCTTAAAATTAGCACGAAGTTCTCGAAATCTATTTAGGTACTCAATTGATAAACAGTGAGAAATTTTAAAGATAAATATTGTTTTAAAGAAATTTAAATAAAAGAAAATTGGTAAATTTGTATAAAAAATAATATAAATATAAAATAGTACTCGCTATATGTTAATTTTTAGCTAATTTTAAAACGGATCGATTGGTATATAAATCTTTCAATCGGTTGAGTACTTTTTGAGATATGAGTACTTTAGTAATGGTCGCCATTTTTGGTCGATAAATTTCCTTGCTCATAACTTTAAATCGTTACTGAATTTTTAAGTGAAAATATCCAATTTTGATCAAAACTTTCATGTCGAAATAAAAATTTTATAAATTTAAATATAACTTTAAAAAAATTGCTTATAACGCATATAAATATCATACTCTTCTCCTATATCAATTGAGTAGATAGATTTCGAGAATTTTGTTTAATTCAAAAGAAACTATCTAGTATTTCTGAAAAAACTATTTACATACAATCATAAAAGACTGAAAAAGTATGGATAAAAATCATTTACATACCATGCAGGAGGGTATTTATATAGACGCATCTTGTAAACATGCAATGGAATTTGATTTGATGATACACCCAAAGCTGCTTTAAGTTCGTCACTTAACTTTCCAGGAGTGAATTTTGAAAATTCGTTTTCATCATCGACATATCGAAGCTCCTTTTTGTTGAAATCATTTCTAGCTTTTCGAATTTTGGTCATATTTCTTGGTTCAGGACAATCTCGCAATGAATGATTATTTTTCCCACAGTTGAAGCAATTGTATGCTGAAGGAGTTTTCAAATGTTCTTCATCATCTTTGTTTTTGTCGAAAGTGAGAGTACTTTTACTTAATGATGTATATCTCGGTGTTGATTCTAATGTATTGCTAAGGTCTATAGTAGGAGTGGTGTCAATTAAAAATGCATCTGACTTTTTAACAAGTTTTTGTGCTACACAAACTCGATTATTTGATGCATCATCAATGATGTCTATATCTTCGATGTTTTTCTTATAAAACTTTTTTATGACATCAATAAAGTCTTCATGAAGAGAAAAATAAGTCTTTTTATTGTGAAATTTTATGTCTACTAATAATCTTTCAGTAGATTTCGTTTTTGATGGACTCTAAAAGGTAAACAAAAATTTTTCAAGATCAGAAAAATTAAAACGTAAAAATATACTTACCTCAGCTACATTATTTTTCTGTGAACTTTCAGGCATTGGAGAACTATCATTGCAATCACTTCCATATGTTTGATCCACGATCTCGTATTGTGATAAATTTTCAACTTCAACTTCGATTTGACTCTTCTGATCTTCATCATCAATTTCAATAACATCAGATTTATTTTCTACTATATAACACGAACTGTCATTTCCATTACTATCATTATTCGGTATCTCACCGATTGATGAATTCATTTTGCTTTATATTCAATTTAAAATCTTTATAATTAAAATTTGTTTTCCCTCTCAAAATAAAAATTTCAATTTGAAAGTGGCTTTTAATCCGTAATCCGAACAAAACAAATTTCTTAAAAGAAAATGAAAGAATAAAAACAAAAATGATTTTTAGAGCATTTTCAAATTATTTAACATGTGTTTTATTTCGTACTAAGAGTTTTTTTAATTTACTTTCACTTCTTCACCGCATTCAAACCTATGAAAATCTATAATTTTAATATTATTCTCTTTTAAAATTTCACCAATAGTCATTTCAGAGTCGAGAATAAAATCTTGATATATCAAACATTTTTCATCATCTTTAACTTCATTTGGCTTATCAATTTCAGTATCTCCAATTTTTTCTGGATTCATTCCTACTATATGCTGACAAATTTTACGATAAATCACACGAACTTCATCGGATGCTTCTGTATTACTGTTAAATGCTGCTATTGCTCCATATCGACCCATAATTACTTTTCCCTCCTCATCAATTGATTCAGGAGCTGGATGTGTGAAACCAAAAAGTTTTATTGTGTCAGCAGTTTTATAACAAATAGCTCTCTTTAGTACTGTATTCTCTCCAATTTTTCCAATTAGAAGTGCAAGATGATCACTAAGCATTTTGCCATCCTCTAATTTTAAATTTTTAAGTGATTCACTTTCTAATGCAATTTTTGTGACGTTTCCTTCAGTTTCCTTAACATCCGAAACATAATTTAAACAAGCTTTAGATGTCTTTTCAACAAATTCACGAAAATTTTCATTTCTCGATACAAAATCTGTTTCACAATTGATTTCAACTAATGCTCCAATGTTTCGTTGAACAAGTACACCAACTAAACCTTGCGATGCAGATCTTCCTTCAAGTTTTGTCGCTTTCGACCAACCTAATGATTCTGCTTGTTCTTGTAACCACTTTTCAGCCTAAAAAACAAAAGTAAGAATTAATCAACAAATATTAATTTTAGTGTTTAAATTACTTTAGTCAAGTCATTCTCATGCATTTCTAATGCTTTTTTGCAATTTGCAAATGTATATCCTGTCTTCTTCCTTAAAGCGGCAAGTGCATTTTTATCTGCACACAAGTTTTTTGAAAGATGAAAAAATCTTGTAGAAATGTGCTTGAAATACATATTGATCAAATATGAATTTGATGTAATTATCTTATTTAAAAATCTTTATATAGATTGAAATTATAACCAAGATCTACAAGTAGTTTTATATGCAATAAATTAATTTTTGAAAATAAAAATCTATTATGAAATTTTGTTATCGATAAAATGAGTTTCGATGAAGTTGTATTCGATGAAATAGTATATCATTTTTACCTACCTATTTGACCTATTAAAGTTTCGTTCAGTGTAGTTTATGTTTACAAAAATATAAATATATTTAAAAAGTAAGAATGACTTCAAATAATGAGTAAGTAAAAGAATATTTCAGAGTCAATTTATTGCTCAAATTTCCACTTTTTAGATGTAGATTGTGTCTGAAAACTTTAGAAGCTAATGAAAAGTTCAAAGTAATTGATGACGAAATTTATCAATCATTTAAATTTGTCACACAAATTGATCTAAAAACAAATGGAAAATATTCAAAATTTGTATGTGAAGTATGCTTACGTTCTCTGCAACTTAGTCATGCCATCATCATACAATTTTCCGAAAATCAAAGAAAACTTGAATCAAGATTGAATACAGTAAAAATTTCAAAAATCCAAGCACCTTCAACCTCATCAACCTCAGATCCTCTTGATATAAATGCTCATCAAAATTTTTCTATAATGAAGGAAGAACCTGATGATGAAGTTATTAAATATGAACCACAACTAAATTTTCGTCAACTTAACGAAAACGAAATGGATTACAATGAGAGTGATTACCAAAACATAAATTGGAATTTCATGACTACACGAACTGAGACAAAATTAAATAAAGAAGAAAAGGTAATATTTTGTCAAATTTTTTGAAAAATAAGAGTAACAATAAAGTAATAATTCCTTTATAGACATTTTGGCATAATATTATTGATCGAACTGGCCGTATCAATTCAAACATTTTGTACATTTTGCAAATGAACGGTTACAACAGTGTTTTCTCATTTCAAGGGCATTTTGCTGCAAACGTTGATAATGAAGATTTAATTCAACAGTTGCAACAATCAGTTCGATTTCTTGACCCAAATTCAGATCATGTTAAAAATATAAATGTCGGAAGAAGACGTTTGGAGACTTTTGAATTTACTCTCGGTGAGAGATGTCTTATTTTGGGACTTTTTGATAAAATTGGAAAAATGATTCAAGACGGCAGTATTGAAACTTTGGGCATAAGAGACGAAAAGAAAGAATCATTATTGATTTCTCGTACAAAATACAATCTAGAACCTGAGCACTTACAAGAGACAATTGAAACTGTACTTCGACATCGAATCAACAATCATTCATTGAATTTTCCAATTGTTAAAAAATGTATTGAAAAATTTCCTTATACCATTTGGATCAAATGTATGAACTGTCAAAAATCTTTAAGAGTAACTGTAACTGAAGACAGAAAAGCAAACGGACGTAAAAATATCAATATAAGAACTCATCATTGTATTGCTCATATTAAAAACTGTAATTCAATAGAGTTCTAAAATAAATTATCTATCATATAATAATCATTTGTAAATTCTTGCGTTTTTTCTCGACCTTCCCATTAAAGAACAAAAAAAAAATTTCTATGATCTTTTATATCCTTTATTATTCAAAGGGGTCAAAAAAATTTTTTTTCGAACTCGATGAAATAAGTCTCAATTGTGTTGTTTACATTTTCTGTGAGATTGAACTATTTTTAAAAAAATTAGTCCAAGACATTATGACTTCATATAGAAAAGAGTAATTTGAAAATTATTAAACTTTTTTAAAAACAAAAAAAAAATTAATAAAAGATTTCTTTTAGATGCAGATTTTGTTTGAATTTTCTACAAGATAAAAAGTCAACAATCATTAATGATGAAATTCGTACACAATTTAAAAATGTATGTTCAATGGAACTGATTGATTCAGAAATGTTTTCAAAAATAATATGCGAAATATGTTTGAGGTCTTTAAATTTAGCTCACACAGTAAAAGAAGAATTTTGTGAAAATCAAAGAAAACTTCAAGAGAGACTAATCCAGAATGATACTCCTATAAATGAGCATGCAAGAGCATCTAGAAAAAGACCTTACAATGCAATGTCATGTGATAATGTTGACGAATTAACTAGCATTATTAAGATAGAAGATGATGAAATAGTTGAGGTAATAGATGAAACAGACAATCAAGAGGAATATAGCGAATCTGACAATAACAGTAGTCAAATGGAGACATCCAACATTGATTGGAATTGTACACAATTAAATAGAGAAGAAAAAGTAAGATTGTTTTTTCAAGTTATTGAAAAACTTTAACGACAATTTCTTTCAGAAATTTTGGCAAAAAATTAATGAAAAAATTGGGAATATAAATTCTACGGTGGAGGCAGTATTGAAAATGAATGGATATAACAGTGTGTTTTCGTTTCAAGGGCATTTTGCAACGTGTATTGACAATAATGAAACAATAAATTTATTAGAACAGTCAGTTCGTGCTTTAAAAATATCTTCTCAACATCTACAACATATTGACATTAATGGAAAAACACCTGGTGATTTCACTTTCACTATGGGACAAAGATGCGAAATAATAGGAGTTTTTGAAAAAATACGTAATATGATACAATATAATAGTTTAGAGGAAGAGTTAGGGCTTGAATCAAAAATACAAAATTTACAGCATGTTGTGGAAGATGTTTTAAGAAGACGATTAAGAAGAAAAACTTTGGGTTTTCCCATTCACAAATCATCAATAGAAAAATTTCCATATTCAGTATGGATTCCATGCTGTAAATGTCAAAAATTACAGATAGTCACGATCTCTGAGTTATCAAAACCAAATGGGGAAAAAAAATTAAACGTTAGAACGCTATCTTATGTAAAACATGTTGAAGAATGTGATGGAAACATGTTATAAATTATAACTATAAAATAAAATTTCATTAAATACATTTTAATGTTTAATCTAAATCAAAAATTTTTCTACAAATATCAAAAGCCTTTCAATATTGTTCATCATCTGATGACTTTTGGACAGTTTTCTAAAAAAATTACATGTAATTTTTAATAAGATTTTCTAAATCTTTCAGGTAGTTACATTAAAAAAAACTTTCATACATGTTTGAAAAAATGAAACAAACATCTGCTTTCATTTTTATGTTTTAAACCTATTTATATTTCGGTGAGTGTTGCTGAAATTTGTTAGATATTTCCAAAGTTTTTAAAAAAAATTATTCAATGTCTGCAATAAATGAAGAGTAAGTGTATGAAAAATTGTAATTCAAGTTAATTTTTGATTACCTAATACATATTTAATTTTAGATGCAGATTTTGCCTCAAAGTTTTTAGTAAAGAAGAGAAATATACAATAATTGATAATGAAATCAGAAAACAATTTAAAAATTTTACACAAATGAAATTGAGTTCATCTGCAAAATTATCAAAAGTGATTTGTGAATTATGTCTAAGATCATTGCAAATGGCTCATTTGCTCAAAAATCAATTTATTGAAAACCAACAGAAATTAGAAAATCATTGTAATTATGATGATCAAATAGATTTAAATACAGATCCTTTTTTTGCGCCACTTTATCAGGAAACAGCAAAAGATGAAAACGGTGAATGCAGTGGTAGTTCTAGTGTAAAAATAGCAAAAATACATTCTGTAAAGCAAGAGCCAGAAGAAATATTAATTAATTATGAACCTAATGTAAGCACTATCAATATGTATAATTATGATGACCAAAGCCAAGATTCGAAAAACTTTAATGATGATGATGAAGAAAAGAAAATCAAACTAAAATGTTTTCACTGTGAACTTAAGTTTGCCAGTACATTTTTACGAAGACGACATATTTTAGTGTTGCATATGAAACAACAATTTCCATGTGTAGTACAAGGTTGCGATGTTAAAATAAAGCGAAAAGATTTTTTTAAAGAGCATTTTAAGAAATATCACAGAAATTTAAGTGCAGCAAAAACAGCAGAACTAATTAAACAATCAAAAAGTGTAATGCCAGTTTATGAAAATCAAGGACTACGTTTAGAATAATGCAAAATTAAGTATATCAAAATCAAATTGTTCTATTTAAATTTAAAAAAAAGATTTATCGTCATCACAAGATTTTACGTTAATTCACTATTTATTAAAATGCATATTTTTTATACATTGATAAACGAATCTTGAAACTTTTTTTTCTTTTCATAAATCATTTTACAATTCCTCTTCCGGTAATGGATTGCGATGAATGTCTGCAAAATTGTTGATCTGCTTTAAATCTTTGATAAGCATATAAATTGTTGACTTTAATGTTGCATCGTCTATTGGTTTTTTACCATTAGGAATTTTTGTAGCAACTTCTTCTTCAAGTGCTAAAAATAAAATAAAATATTATTTTGTTTATTACAAAAGAAATAACAATATGCATTACCAGTTATCTCATTTTCGATCATATCTAATCGCGATTTAACATTGTTTTGTTGAAATTCAATATGATCAAGGAGCGTTTGCTGACACTTTTTTGGTTCAATGGCTGCTTCAGGTTCAGGAGCAAGAGGCATTTTTACATCTTCTTCTAATTTAATGTTATCTTTACAATCAGAATCTGAGCTCTTCTCACGAGGAGGACTTTCTTCCCATTTCTTTGCCCATAAATATAATTTTGGATGTTCACTATTTTCGGCAATGTTGATTTTCACATCTAAACTGTGCATAAACTTTTTCATTTCAATTAAATTACCGATAAGAGTGTGACATTCTTTCAGTGTATCAAAACGGGCTGCTTGTTTTGGATTTTCAACATGATAATTTGCTATTGGTAGTTTGCCGTCATAAAGCCAATCTTGATCATGCATGAATCTCGTAGATAAACGTTGTCTATATGGATTTTTACAAATATAACAAACATGCTTCTCTGGAACTTGATGAGATTTTTCAATATTATGACAAATTCCATGTTGCCAGCATAAACATAAATCGCATTGAATCATTAGACCATCTTCTTCACCAAAACCACAAATGCAATTAATAATTTCTTCTTTTTTCATTCGAACAATTTTAATAACTTCTCCATTCTCATCTACATAACTTGATGGATGTTGATTTTTGAAATAGGGTCCTTCATGATACGGAATAACACCTTCAACTGTTGAGCCTGTAGCATCTGATTTATTTGGATAATATCCATATCGTTTTTTCGAATTCGATTTCTTTGATTTAGGATTAAAACGAATTCTCATTTTTCGTTTGTGAGCCTTCATGTTTGATCGACTTACTAAAACTGCGTGCGGAGGAATTAGCGTTTCAGGATCAAATTGTTGAATTGGTGAACTTGCAAACTCTTTTTCTTTTTTTATTTCTGCATCTTTTGATGGTGTATGAATATTTGTAGTAATTAAAGGTGCTTTCAATGCTTCTTCTAAAATTGGTGATTTTTGAATATTGAACTTATAATCAGGATCCAATTTTTCGATTTGAATTGAAAAATCTCGAATGCTGTTTTGTGTATCAGCTTTAGGCTTGGATTTTCCTTCTTTAGGTCCATGACTTTTTCTATTAGATTTCACCATTGCGATTTCTGTGTCATCAACAGTCGTTCTTAGATAAGCTAAATCTTCCATATTTGGGCATTCGCCCATAAGTTTCGCTAATTCTGGATGGTAATGCTTGATGTGAATTTGCAAATGGTTTTCTTTGCGGAACGTTTTGTCGCATTTTTCATCAGGACAATGATAATTATTGTCAATTACTTTTACTTTGAGAGATCCAACTGATACTTCATTTTGAGTTGGTAGTGCTTGAACGAGATTTGGTTGAACATATGGCAAAGCACCAAGATTAGCAAAAGGATTGAAAACTGGAGAATCGACCGATTCCTTGCCATCAAACGATGTTGACATTACTTGATGTTTCTTCATTTTATCAGATTGAATGCACATATTTTTTGCCTTTGATAGTTTTTTATGTAAACTAAAATCCCATACATTTGGATCATAAATTTCACCAATTTCAATCAGATATATTTTCAATTCATTCTTGAATCTTAATTTACGATTTGTGGGACTGATGAAAAGTACATCCCATTTACCATTTTGACGTAGGTAAATATGTTTCTGCCATCCCTCTTTTAGACGAGTATCAGGAATAATTATTGATGGACATTTTCCAAAAGTACCATCAAAACTTGATTCTTCACCTACAGGAATATCGTCCACCCAAACGCAACACCATTCACCATTTTCACCTGTTAATGGACTAGGTAATTCATCCTTCATTTCTTTTATGTAATCAGGCAGCAAACTCGGTGGATTAAGTAAAAGAGGATTTATTGGTAAAGCAGGTGGTGGAGCTTCAGTAACTTGAGTTTTTGCTGCTGTTTTTGCATTAAATTTTTGAATATGTACTCCACGTACAATTTTCGGATATCCATCGTCAAAAAGAACGTCATATGTATCATTTTCAAGCACTCTCTGAATTGTAGCTGAAAACTTTCTGCAATCATTCCATCTTGCTAAAACTTTTTCACCAATTTCAAAAGTTACTGCAGGCTGTGCTGGTCTCAATCTTGGACTATCCATCGAAATCCATTCATCATTTAAACTAAAATAAAAAATTATTTAGTTTGAAATTATTCTAGATATATCATTTCTTTTTTTCTTACCCTGGTTTTGATTTGTTCTTTTCACTCGATTTTACAAACACTTCTCGTTCGTCCATATCAACTTCAATTATTTTTACCGACACCCATTTACCGTCAAAATTCTTAACTTCAATAGAATTCCCAGGAACAAAGTTGATTGCATTTGATTTGATTGAAGAAGAAGAAGTAGATGATGAAACTGTTTGTGATGAAGAAGGAATGTCAGATTTTGGTTCTTCTTTAATTTTTGAAGTTTTTACTGGTTTTGTTTCTTTCTTTTCATTGGAAGGAGGATCAATTTGTTCTAATTTAAGTTTTTTAGTTTCTGTTAATGCTTGATATCTTGCGGAAAGTTGTTTTGATGATTTTTTTGGTTTAGTAGGTGATAATTCAGATTCAACTACTGCTGTTTTCTTTTCATCTGAACTAATTTTCTTCTTTGTTGCATTATTGCTATTTTTCTTTTTTTGACTCTCGGTTTTGATTGTTTCGTCATTTTTGATTGGAGTTGATGCAATATCAATTTCTTCTGGATCTTTTTTTTCTTCATTGGAACTTTCAGTTTCTGTCATTGGTTTCTCTTCGTCTTTTTCTTTTGTTTTATCATCTTTTTTCTTTTTTGATGGCGATTCAGGATCAGATATAGTAATAGTTGATTTTGTAATTTTTACATTGTCTTTATTCCATGGAAAAATTGATGGTACTGTTAGAGGCTTCAAAATTATTTTGCCTGAACTCAGAATCGAAAAGTTTTCACGTCTAAAATGTTGAGAACATACATAATGATGCTTGTTTGGTTTAAAACCGCTCTCAATTTTGCAGGCTAAAGATAAAAATAGAAATAATTTTTGAAAATATTAAAATTTGAATTTTACAAACCTTTTCTCCATGAAATAATATGTTCTGCATTAGAGCCTTTAGGAGTTGGAAAACGGTGAAATGTGATGCCTTCATGGCCGTCTTCAGAATCACAATCTTTAATAATACACTTTCGAGATGTCATTTCAAAATAATTTCTCCAAAAATTTCATAAAAATGCGAACGAAAACAAAGCTTCACTGAAAAGCTTTTTTAAAATCGAATTTCAATATTTTTTAACTTGTTTTCAGAGCTCTGAATTAAAATTTATTTTATATGATTAAGAGTGGTTTGTCAAATTGTAAATTTTACACTTATTTCCTGGAAAACTGAGTAATTTTTGAATTGAATCACGTTTGCATACTTATTTATTTAAAAAATATAATTTCAGTTACAAATAAAATAAAATTTATCAACCTTTAGGACTTGATTTAGGAATATTAAAGGGAAAGTTCATAAGGGCAACACGAAAAGCAATTTTAGCTTTTCATTGCCCATTTTTAATATTTATTGTCATTGTTTACATGTTTTTTTCGTTGCCTCGTGTTGCCCAACAAAAAAATTTGTCGTCCAATGCTCGAGCGATTTTCCCCTTGAGATTTCTACACAAGTTTTGTCGAACCATTTTCGAGATCGATAAAGCAGAGTTGCATTTTAAATCTAGCAGTGAACAAATATTTTCTGTTTCAGTTCAATATAGTCTCTCGTTTAATGCGTTTGTGTCTTTTAATACAATTAAATATTTTAACATAAAACTACTTATAAACTTATTATTCTGCATAATTATCGTTAGTACATATAATATATTAATTGATTGAATCAGAATCGTTCATTTTTAATGATTAGAAATTGCATTAAAAAGGTGAATTGTATTTTACAAGCGGCATTGTTGTTGTTTCGTATGTGTCCCTCTAGATTTATTTTTTGTGTACATTTTTAAGTGAAGAAAAGCTGTAACAAAAGAATAATTGAAGTGATATATTCATTTTTTCACGTGATAAACAGAAAAATAACAAATTACAGAAATAAAAAAAAGTTTCCAAAAAATACGTGTTTATGCAATTTTTGCTTTGCCTCTTTTAATGCTTTTGTGCTCACTGATTTGAGACGAATAAAAAGTAAATTAAATTGTAGTTGAGTGGAGTAACTAAGAAGAAGTGTATTAGATATATATATAAGTGAATTTGTGAGTTGGAAAAGAAAGGAAGCAAAGAATAATAAAATCGTGTTGAATAAGTCGTTCATCTAAAAATTTTCTTTATTCAACAAAGAAGGGAAAAATCGATAACAGTGCAACAAATTTTCTTTCTCTGTGTGTGCACTCACTTTGAACTTGAAACGTAGAATTCTGGAGGTTAGTACCATGATTGCAAAATATGTAAATCGGTGAATTTCATGTAAACAGATCAGCGTTGCTTGGCAGATCAGTTTAGCATTCATATCTCATGAAAAGTTCTTTCAGAACTAACTTTCCAAGAATTCTTCAGTGCGTGTGCTTGCAAAAAATGTTACAAGCGACAAAACATTGAAAGGGATCGTAGCGCTACCCGCGGCAAATATAAGAACTATTTCCCTTATTTAACCAAAAAATTGTCATAACTTTTAAACGATTGGTTCAATTTTCACCAAAAGTTGATATAGTCTTGATATTGTGACGCTGATTATGAATCTGCAAGAATATGACAAAAATTAAAATTGCTATAAAGATGTCGCACACCTCTTTTTGGGGCATGATTCGGTCTATAAGTGTCCAATTTTAATACGAGTTGTCTTGTTCGACGTAGAATTAAAACGCAATTATTCTAATATTACATATTTACATGTTCTGATAATAATTTTAAAGAAAAATGTAAAAAAAAATTAACCAAGATAAAAGTAATACTTCTGTATGCTGAGACACCAAAATAAATTTTCTCTCTCACACACACGTGTGTGATTGCTGTTTGCAAAAACTTTTTGGTCATAATAAGATACTCATTTGTTTACCTGCATCAGTTGATTATTTTATAAGAACAACAAAGAACCTTTCATACCATTTGCATAAAATTCAACAGATATACACATACGTACCAATATTCAGGTACGAAAATACTTTTATTACTGCATTAAATGAAAATGAATCAAATAAAAGGTGAAAAAAAAAACAATCATTGAGATGTTTTGATAAAAATTGATAAAAGAAAGCGCAAAACTTTCCACATCAATGAATTTACTATTATTATGATGGTTAATTAGAAACACGATTGATATTAAATAAAAACCGGCCATTCTGCCCCAATAAAAAGGCGATCAGCATGAATACAACTTTAGATTTGTTTATTGACGATTATTTGAGATGCGCAGCAAGAAACATGCATTCACGCTTTCTCTAATCGATCGACTTACCGTCACATTCGGTTTCCACTTTGATTTCATTAATATGCAAATTTATGCTTCAATCTTTTACAGTATGCTGAATGAACTTGATCAAGTAAGACAGTTTCTTTTAAGAAAATAACGGCATTTTATGTATCATATGATCAAACGATGATGAATCTCCTCAATTCTCACTTTTGAAATAAATATTTTGGCAAACTTGTTTCTTTTTTGTTGAAACAAATTAAGATGATAAGGTTCATTGAACTCTATGTGAGGAAAAAGTATCATATTTTTGGGTATTTTTTGTGCTGTTTTTATGTGCATTTCAAGGTATCATAATTAAAAAATTAAAAAAGAAAGTTTTTGCGATAAGAGATTGCAAGTTTCAACAAAATCAACTCGTTGAGATCAACATGTTCATTGCTCATCTTTCTTTTTCTTTCTCAAATTCATAGCAACACAAAACAAATGATAAATAAAACGACGTGAATTTTCAAAGACAGAAAAAGATTTACGATCAAATTTTTATAACTCTATCGTTTTGTTTTGTATGAATCCGATGCTATATTGTGCAGTTACAGACATGTTTTTTGAAATATTTTCTTTATGATTTGTTTAAATTTTTCAACTCTTTTTCTTTAATATTAGATTGCCCATAAAAAATATTATGCTACTGCTGTTAAACAAACACTGAAAGAAACAGTTTGATGAAGATTTCTTCTATGAAACTAAATCTAAGTCATTTTTTGAATGTTGTAGCATTGAAATTGAAACAACTTCTTAATATTCACCATGCAATGTTTAATTTAAAAATAGATAGCATTCCTCTTTAGAAAACTTTTTCTTCTTCTGATACTTCTCACATGTGCATACATTACATTAAACTTGGCAAGCGGTTGTGCTGGCATTTAATAAGAAACCTAGGGAAATAAACTCTTAATTTGTTCTATTTAGCCTTATATTGTCATTCACTTAATTCAATCTAAACAAACTTCCATCATCAGGTATACACTGTGTATTTTCACTTTCTACTTTTCGTTCCTACACTATTGATATTTATAAGGTACCTAGGTAAAAAAAGAAACGATGCTTGTTTATTTATAACATATGTTACCAATTAATGTAGTGCTAATTTTGTCCACTTGAGCAATTTTCACTTGTAAGTTCATCATCATTTTATACACACAGTTGTATAAAATCTATTTATTTTTCGTGAAAAATTACAGTCATGCATTATAATGCGACTGATGCTGTGTGAAAAATACGACATACATAAAACTCTTGTGTATGCATCAGTAAAAAGAATGCTATGCGAGAGTTATAAAAATAGATTTAGATGCATTATGAAAAATAAAAAAATTCCACGTTATTACGTGCGTGTCTCTGTAACGTAGTAAGTATGTGAAAATTTTTCCACTTCCACTGTTATACGTGTGTGTTGCAGTGTATTAATTACAAAATGATATATGATGCTATCCATAAATTTTCTCATTGACAAACTATATCAACCTTGGCGACGAAAATCCACTTCTCTCACTCTTTCTCGCAATGTAAGAAAGAAATATTCAATTTCGCTTCTCATAAAATGACATCAGGGATTAGATGCTAAATACACTGAGTGATTGGAATGAGTAAAATAATACAATCAAATGCCGGCAATTGTTTGATTTATATTCTTAAAAAGATTTTACTACCATCATCTTCTCGTCAAGGTTTCTGATGATTTAAATAAATTGTTGTGTTTAACGAAATGAAAGTTTTATTGTAAGAAACTACAATAAATTGCCAATTTTATCGTTTATCAGAAAGAAATTAGTCTCAAACAATTTTTTTATAGTATTTAGTATATTAAGTACAATTATTTAAAATTGAGTCTCTGTCGTGATAAATGGAAAACGTTCAAATAATATCTTCAGTTTTGATAATCCGTTAAATTTATTTCTTAAGATATTATAAGATATCGGAAGATACAGAAATATATTACGATAAAATATAAAGATAATATAAGATAAGATAAGATATAAAGATATTATTGCTGCAAATGAATATTAAAATCAATAAATTACATAAAATATAAATTCTTTTTCTTACATTCCGTTTGAGCGTCCGATCACGACAAAGGTCGGATAAAAAAGGAACGAAAAAAGGGTTCGACCAAAAGTCGTTACAATTTTAGGAGAATAATTCAAAAGTTACGTTATTTTGAAACTAGAATAAATTCATCTGTAGATTTATAATCTACAAGTCTCAATCTTTTTAAAAAACTTATCACTGCTGCAAAAGTTTTTAATTCTTTAACTGTGCTTTCTTATCGATCTTCTGAATCATTTTTTTCTCTTAAAATATTAATTTTTTTTAAGAAATAATTTTTTCCTGGTATCTGTAAAATTTTTTTAGGAACAGGGTCCTACCAAGATAGTATCTATTTTATTATTTTGTATTTTAATCTCTAGCCCATATATAAACGCGATGAAGTTGTAATCTCTTTTTATTGATTTTAAAACGTCCCGTGAGGTGTAATAATCACTGTGTTTGAGAGTAAAAGAAAAAAATGACAAAACCACCATAAATCGGATTTTTATTCAGTGTGATTTCAACACGCGTGCGTAAATAATTCGTTAATTATGTTGATTAGAAATTTTCTCACTCACTTTGAAGTTGAGCACTTTTTACTGTTTTTGAGAGCATGATATAGCATACAAATGCATGATATCTCAAAAATATTTCGAGAATAATGTAGGAAATTTAAATACCTTTCTAACAAGCTATAATTATTTGAACTTAAGTCATTCCTATTTTTAAAGCCTCATATAGTAATGGAGCGAAAGCGGGATAAATTGGATGAGTTACTAAGAAATTTATTCTTGTAGTTTCGCATCATAATTTCTTCTTTCCCGTCTACTGCTCATAAATGCTTGCGTAATCGGAAGTGTCTGAGAATGACTATTGCCTTGATGATGATATTCTCATAAATGTTTCGGTGGTAACTTTGTTGTGGTGTTTCTATTTTTATATATATTCTCTGGTAAAAATTTACTCGATTTCAAAACTTTTTTGGCCTTGACCATATGTGAATGAGAGTGAACAAATGAGTCCTTTCCTCGAGTTGTTAATCAACCATGATACGTCCATATATGCTTATACATTTGAATACATGTCACATTCATTTAAAGTTCAATTCATTTTGTGTGTTAAAAATTATTCACAATTGAATTTCGTTTAATTGACCTTCAATAAAGTCAATTTTGTTATTTTTTTGGCTAAAAATCTTTTAGTTTGCCAGTTTAGAAACTTGCCCGACACAATGCTTTTTCTTTACATGCATACGAAAAAGAAGGAAGATTTTTATAAAAAACAGTTTATTTTTAAAGCACGTTTCAATTGTAAATGAATGAGATAATAAGAGAGAATTTATCTTTTATTTCGTCATAAATGGACAAATTGGATAAACGTTAAATATTATAAATGTGCATTATTGACTAGACAATAAATACTACTTCATGTTTTTAATATCCTTCAGTTACAGTATAAAACACGTTAACCATTGATATATTCATGAATTTTTCTCTCACACAATTAGTCAATACCTTTCGCATAGAGATTTTATATTCATCGACCAAGGAATTTATAATGGTAAGCATCGTTGATTTATGATTAAATCAAGCATTTCAAATTTAAAAAAAAAATCTTACATACTCTAATTAATAGTCTGAAATTGCTCGAATATTGACGCAAAACATTAAAAGTTAACTTTTAAAAACATTTTGTTCACATTGTATTACTCTGCGATCCATTTTTATTTAATAAAAATTAATTTCTTCTTTTTTAACTGTATACAAAAACCAGAAAATTGAATTTCAACGTGACTGATATTAACTTTACGTCAATCTCTTGAAAGAGATAAGACAAGAAAATTTTTTTTGGATATGTCAAAAATAAATTTTGAGATGATGAGGATAAAGATTAAAATTCAAGTCAATGCGTGGGTTTTTTCAAAACAATGAAACTGTCTCCTTAAAATTAAACTCTGATGAAACCATACGTTTTTTTTATTTGATTGACTTATTGAAGTCATCAGTTGAATCAACTCATTCCATCAGATTCAATTTTGAGAGAAAAATAAAGAAACAAAATCTTCATAATTCAGATTATTAAAGATATTTCCTTTATTATTATTCAAGTTGTAAGTGTGCAACCGACTTAAAGCAAGATAAAAGAAACAGGAGAAAAATGACCAAATTAAGTAAAGATAAATAGCATTGTGAAAACATTGCGGATGGAAAAAGTTTGTCGTGCAGTTAAAATTAAATTAAAAGACGATTTTCTGTTATGACTTTTTAAGCTGTTAATGACTTCATCCAAGGAGAACTTTTTGCTCAATCTCTGTATATGTGTGCAATTTCAAAGTGCTTTTTATTAGGTGCTTTCTTCTTCTATTTCAAATTTTCTCTTTGAATCATGAGCATTAGGCGAGTGTCTAACTAAATCAGATAATTGTGGTGTACTTTTTATTAGTTTGATCTTTGAAATGCAAGACTGACTGTTCCCTTTCAAAGAAGCATTCACCATGACCAAAAAAATGTTTTCTCTGCCTTTAATTGCAAGATGGTATTGAACAAAAATTATTTTAGAAGATGATGATATGAATGCAATTTTACATGGTACCGAAACGATTTTCATTTACTTCAACAAGTGATCATTTGAAATTTTGTGCATTCATCATCAAATTTTTTTCTTCTTAATGCAATATTGCGCTATTAAGTGAAACATGAAACACTCGAAAAAGCTATTTTTCGAATAATTATAATGCTTTTATTCCAATCGAAATTGTTGTGAAATTTTATTCTTCTTTTTCAGTTTTTTATGCTTAATTACATTAATGGAGTGTAAAAGCAACTTGAAATAGAGATTATAAAGCAATAATGCTATTTCAGTTGTTGCTTACTTTCTGTGTCGATGGCCTCAATCTCTTTTGCTCTCCTCGATCATTATTGTGTTATATATAAGCAACTTCGAAATTAGATATCTGTAATTTTATAATAAAAACAAAGAACATTTTTGAGTATGACATAAATTTTTTTATAATAAGTTCACTATTAAAATTTAATTATGTTAATATCGTATCTTTGTCATTATTATTTGGTCATAGAGATATGCCATCACCGTCTCGTTGTCTATGAGGCAAACAAACAAGCAACTTCATGAACAATTTGTTCGACAACGATCGAAACCGAACGATGGTGAAAAAGTGATGAGAAAATGTGATGTGGGGAGGGTGCATTAGGGATATTTTTCAGCTCTTTTTCTTCTTCCCCTCAATTGCTCTTGCGTGTTACAGATAAAATACATTCGATAGCAAAATTCAACAGCTTGCATGTCAGAGTTTAATGAAAGCAAATAGATGCATAGTGCATTCATTTAAATTTGTTTGTCTTTTTATGTAAACAATTTTGAATCTCTTAATCAACATACATATACAATTAGAAAGGCGAGACAGAAAATTTATATTTTTATATTGATAGAGTACTTTAGATTATGGTTGCTGTTGTTTACTTTTGTAACATTTTAGAAAGAGGGAAATATAGAAAAAATTTCATTTATTTCAGCAATTAAAAATTTTAATCAATAGTCTTACTAAATAGAAAGACAAGACTTAGATATATTGACAATAAGAGAATAATCAGTAACTTGCCGCATCAGCTTCAGCCAGTTTTAATTTGTTTCGTCTGTTTTTCTTCTCTTTCTCATCATTCAATATTATGTAAGAGATGACCTTTCAAGGTATTCACTTCTCTTCAGTCTGTATAAAGAAATAAAAATGTCTGTACAATGTTATTTCCATACCAAATTTAATCATTTAATGGAACTTTTTCATCTTCATTTTATTTTTCTCCTTCGTAAAAAAACTAGCTAACTGGAGAAGAAAAAAGCATTGTACGATGTTGAACAAGTGTTTCTGATGTGTGGCTTTTTAATAGTTATAAAAATCTTTGATCGCATGATGTTGAAAGCAATTGAGAGAACTAAAAAGCGAGAAATTGAATAAATGCTGAGAATTCCATAGGGAGACATACAACTGAAATATACCAGCACAATCAAATGAATTAATTTTTCATGAAACCTCATGATTCGCTTTTCACCTTTTCTCTGTTTTGAATAATTCAGTTTTAATGAAGTAAATAGTTTCAAAATTTGAATAACATCCCGCATCACTATGACAGGTTTTCTCAATCAACTTTAATTACATCTCATTATTATTATTCACTTTCAACAAATACCCAAAAAAACGTTAAGCAATCTTAGAAAATCTTCCAAAATGAATTTATTTTAAAAAATAATAATTTTCTACATCTTTACAGATTGCAAAAAATTCAGTACTTTTGTTTTAAAACACTGATTTACTGGAAACGAGCGAGTGAGCAGAAAAAATATAAAAAGAAAGATAACCGCATAAATTCTACTTGAGAGTAAATCGGTAAGTACAACTGTAATGCAAAACACACACGCATTTCATTTGGTCATTTAAAATTGTATATACAAAAAAGAAAGTGCTTTAGATAAAATATACATGAAAATACATATAAAAAATGTGAAATTGCAATTTCCTATTTAGACTTCGGTAGTTCGTTATTGTTGTGTCAACTACGTCGATAGAAAAGACATAATAATAACAGAATTAGTGAACGGTAACGAACGTTTTCTGCGCATTTTCCGCTTAATTGAATTCTCTTAAATTTTTTTTTATCGGTTTTTGTTGCCAAAAACAGCAGACGTGTCTGCACGTGTGGATTATCTAAAAGAGCGACAAAAAGCAAACAAACAAAAGTCGGTAGTGTTTAGTAAAATGTTTCTTTTTATAATTGCTCATTAACTCATTTGTGGTTCTCATAAGAAAAAGTCACAATGAGTAGAAAAATCGCAAAGGGAAATTTTTGATGACAACGTGTTCGCTTAATTAGAGGTTTACAAGGTAAAATGTTCGTTTTTCTGCTTCACACGTCTCTACTGGTTTTTCTTACAACAGCATTGTATTTTGTATACTTGACATCGTCATCACAAAGGAAGAAGCACAAAATTATTTGTTGCATTGTTTCAAGTATAATGATGTGAATTTTAATAAATTTAGTTTAAAATTAACTTTACGATATTTTGAGTGACCGTTCAAATACTTGATTTGTTTTTCATTATTCCACAGGATCTGTTTTGTCTCTTTAGAAGTTTTGCTAACTGTGTGAAAAAAACAGCAAATGCGACAGTAAAACAACGGAAAAATTGAGTAAACAGCGAGCTAACTCCAATAATAATTATTGTTCACTCAACTAATGTATTATGTAAACATAAACACACGATGAAACTATATTCGCAGTGTTAATTTTACCATACTTTTTTCTGCGCGTTCAGTTTATTACTATAGCGAAAGAGGCGAAAAAATAAGTAAAGCACAGTATAATAAAATGAAACATAAAAAAGTTTGTTGTGTAAACGCACCAGCGGCAGCGCACAAAAAATGTTTCGATTAAATAGAAAATTGAGATAAAAAAAGAAGGCACATACAATGTATGTGTACACATGACCGGCATGATTTAACTTTTTTGTATTTGCCATGAACGAGATAAATCCAAAATTGGGTACAAAAATTCAATCAATAAATTCCTCTGAATGGCCTTTATGTATTCAAATTGTTTATGCATAAAAAAACAATTTTATCGTTCTAAAGCATGAATTTTGTGATGATCAGCAAGAGAAGTGGTAAAAATGAATTGTTTTTAAAAATAATGCCTCACGAAAATTAATGAGAAGACAATTCCAAGAAAATAAATAATGAAAAATTTATGTCTATGTTTTGAGCGAGAATGAAAGAGTCACGAATTCAATGTTTCAACTTAATGTAATTCTAATAAATATATATGATACATATAAAAGTCATTACTTGACCCATTTTCCTCAACATTAAATTGTTTCCTATTTCTTTTCAATATTTATTTTGTGTATGCTTTAAGACACATAGTGTGATGTTGAAGTTGTTATTTATTGACTTCAAGTACCATATATTCATAGGTATCTGAGTTATTTGTTATTGGCATTAAGTCTCAAGTATCATGTTGTAACTTTGACACTCTTTTTAATTATATTTCTTTGAAATAATCTTTCTTTGTGGTTTACTGTGCACGTTGTACTTTTTTTAAATACCATTCATAAGCCCTTCAATCAATTGAAAATATAATGCTGGATTATCACCAAAAACTATTTAGGTCATATAGTGGTGAATAAAGAAGTAATAATAGTGCATACGACATGTTATTATTTCTCATTAACACAATAAAATCATGTGCCTTTCTAAGATAAAAGTAGAGCCAAGGGAATTTTTTAATTAAATATTTCTCATGAAAGTCTTGACAATTATTTTTTTTATAGTGTCAGTATTTTTGTACATATAAGATACTAAAGATACAATTATCTCATCATAGTGCTTATTGTATGTACTTAATCAAAATGAAAAAAAAAAAGATTTCACAAGCAAGTTTGAAAGATAAAGAAAATGCCTAAATGGAGAGTTATTCTTTTAGTGAAAAAAATGTGCATTGAAGAAAATTTAGGTAATAATTTAGAAATATGCGACCTATTTCTATTAAACCACAAATCTCGATTAATTACTGATGTACTTTAAAAATTTTAAATTTAGTTGAAAAATTATCTGTTGATCCATGAGTTCTCGTTTTAGTTTTTGTAGTGATCGAGGTATATAAAATTATATCGACTCATAGTATGTAATAGATGTTGAGAGATATAGTGAGGCAATCAAAAGAGAAAGAAAGATAATAAATTAATCAACAGGCGCAGAAATTGTTTCGAAAAATTGCTTTTCGCTGCGTAAATCATCAATCAATTGTGAGTTTAATATATAATCATAATAATAGAAATTACTGAAATATACTCATGCTTCAAGCATGTGATCTTGAAATGTTTTGCTAATTTTTAGCTTTCAACTGCTCGCACATTGATGAACGAATTTCATGATTTAAAAAAATGATTGCTTGAATGGCAATTTATTGTGACATTTCAAGATTTTTTATAATGTTGCATTTTTGGCATGCAAGAAGCCTCTATAGATATTTGCGATTTTTGTGGTTGACCAGATTGGAATATCCGACAAATATTGAAATTTATAGTCAAATAGGAAAATTATATACTGGCAAATAATAGAGTGATAGAAGGACAATTGAAAGTAAAATTCAATTAACATTCAATTAATAACGAGATAATAATTTATTACTGTATAATAATGTTGATTGAGCAGCATTAGTGTCATAATTAATAAAAATTTAATAAATAATGAGCTAAGATGAAAGCTATTGAACCAGGAAGATGATGAATAAGAAGATTTGATTACGATCGTCAGCAACTCGCCATGAAGGTCGTTGCTTGTGCGATCAATCGGAAACGAGTTTTTTTTGCATTCATTACAAAGACGTTTAATTTGCATGAGCGAAAGACATGGCCATTGACTTTATTTCTCTTTCAACACTTTGCTGGCGATTCAAGTGGCTTAGAATTTCATTGTCTTATTTTTCAACGATGACACAATAATCATTTTCAATTTATTTCTCAAAACAGAGGAAGCTTCCCATAATAAATAAACATAAGTGAGAGTGAGGAGATAATTTGAAATTCTTGATGTGTCTCGTCGTCGTCATCATATGCATGGGGAAATTTCGTCATGAGCTGAATTAATAAAAACTATATTTTGAAAAAAAAGAACCCATGAAATATGCTCACACTCTTAACAACGACATAGACATGGAATTATACATATGAGATTATGAGATTCCGTTTTTTCGGCTGTTGCGTTTCCCATTGGATAATAAACATGACACATATTTTCTAATAAACATGTTTATTATTTTGGTGGAAGATGGATGAGGAATGAAACACAAAAAATTATGTGCTGCATAGTGTTAAATAAACCAGTTCATGTCGAATATGTAAATAGAGATACAAATAATTTTAATATTTTTAACAACATGCTCATACAATTCAATTAAATCTAATAAATTTTTCTCTCTATCTCAATTTTTTATGTGTGTTTACACAAAAATTATGTGCACAATTAAACGGTGATGCTTTCTTATGATAATTTAAAATAAACAGAAGAGAAAAAAGACAAGAAAGAGATTACGCAAAAATGAATGTGAATAACCGGCAGTAGACAGTAAGGCGTTTATGTGTGATTATTTAATTTATTCAGCGAGATCAGAAAAAAACTTTAAAATGAAGAAGAAAAGAGAATAATCGTATTTACAAACTCATTTCACATTCACTACAATGTTTATTTATTTTTTCGATTGAATTAATGCATTTCATGGCTCAATAAAGATTGCCTATGCTTCTCACTCGTCGACTATGTTTTTGAATCCATACAAGTTTCAGTAAGAATAAACAAATGAATATGTAGTTCCGTTGCCATTTAGATTGCCGAAATTTTAACTTTCTATCTGCAAACATTAAACGAAAGAGTGAATAAAGAATTAATTTGGGAGTAAAAAATTGACATTTTGAAACTGTTTTTAATCCTTTTTTCATACATGTGGCTCTCATCCGTAGAAGGGATGTAAAAAGTAATTTCCGTTCTCACTCATTCGTTCATTCTAACTTAATTCCACTTTAGATGGATATATAAAAGTGCATACATGAAGTGTTACTTCCACTGCAACCATAGTTAGCTATAAATTGTTTCTACTATCAATACATATTGAGTGGGAAAGAGCTCTCTACTTTTTCTTTTTTTAACAGAGTTTAGAGAAAAATTTCTCGCTTGCTTTTGCTACAGAATATAGAGCACAATCTGTTATGTTATTTTAAAAAGTGATAATCCATGCTACTGTGGGTAATGAATTGATAGATTTTCTGAGGATTTTATTCACTTACTTAAAGATACAAAGAAGAACGATGAAAGCACAAATTTGATGATAATTCCACAGTTTACAACTGTTTATAGTAGAGAAAATAAAAACTCGATATTTGGTTTGAGAATGTCTCATGTAAAGTTTGAATTGATTGGAAGATAAAAGAAATAAAAAGATGAAATCGAGCGTGAAAGCCGAAAAAAATTCCTCTTCTTTCAGTAGCAATTGACTTCATTCGATATGGCTTTCATTTTCGGTCTAACGAAATCAATATTGTTGTCAACAAAGCTTCACAACATAAAAAACTTTTTCTCTCATTCGATTCTTGTTAAAGAAGATAAAAAGGAGGCCATTAAAATTCAAGAGATGTAGCAAACTTCAAAAAGAGAAAAAATAGCAAAGCAGAATGTATTTTTATTTCAAAGAGAAATAGTGAAAGGAACGATTCGATGAATGTCGTGTCAATATGCCATGAAATTTGTATGTTTTTATCGATTCATCGATTTCATTTCTTAAAGCTAATAAAGATGCTCTCAATTTGAGATTTATTAATATTTTTTCGAAGAGTCATTCTGCATAATGAAGCAGATTTTCCTCTCACAAAATGGTTGATGAAAAGGTCATAAATCCTCATATTGATATTAAATTTACCTTCGATTTCTCTTTTTTCCCCTTAGAATCATCGTCAATTTTTATTTATTTCGGTTAAGGATGCACTATCTAGGGAAGAGAGAAAGAATTCATATCATATACTAATACAGCAATTTAATTTTATTTCTTCATGCATAAGTGAAAGCACATAGAATGCAACTACACATATATATAGTGAAAGTAAAGTAAATTTTTAATGACAACGGTATAGAATGAATCGGAATTGTTTTTATGTATTTAAGTCAACATGTAGGAGTGAAATTTGAACTTTTTCTGCTATATTGACATTCACAAAGAAAGTAAATAATTGTATGTGCATTTCTCGACTTTTACTTAAGCGCCTTTTTCTTCTCTTCTTTCTTTTATTCTTTAGTATGAAGTATGTGTATATTTTAAGCTCATTTTGTATGAATATTTATGAAGCAATTTTTCTTTTTGTGTGAATATTGATTTTGGATTATTGAAATGAAAGCAAAAGCAACCTTCAAAAATTTACGGAACTTTTTCTTTCCTTACCTCAAGGCTCATTTTATCAAAGAGAAAACACGAATTAACATTATAATGTCAAAACTTTTTATTAAAAGCGCTGATGTGTTCTAAATTGCAATTTAGCATGCTCAGAGAAAAGAGAAAAGTTTTTAATTCTTTATGGAAGTTAAACTGACAATAAATAACAACAATAATATAGAGGAAAAAAAACTGCACGTGCATGTGGTGTTGAATCTCATCTTACACCATTAATGTCTTTATTGCTCTTTCCTGCTCATCCAAAACAATAAATGCCTCGCCACCAACATTCATTTGTTCAGCTTGCGTCTTAAATGCCTCTTGGCATTATAATTATTCACGCAAAACTTTTAGAAGGAAAAGATTTAATGGCGCAGATGAGAAAGTTTAATTTTTTTATTTACCTGACGTCTCGGGAGTTATAAATTCTCAACTTGAGTTGTTTTATATTGAAAAGAAGCTGCCTTATTGCGGAATATTAGAAATTTTTCTTCCTCAATTATTCACGCAATTTGTAATGTGCTTAATGTAGCATACATTTTATGGAAATGCGAATCGAAGAGTAATATCAACACAGTTAACATTGACATTGAATGACGGTATCACTTTCCATATATTATACAACTTCTTTTTTGCTTCGAATTGCTTACCTACAACGTAATGTAACGTGCGGATTTACGGTTTTGGCAAATGGTTTTTTTCTCTATTAGATTGCAAGGAAAACTGCTTGCTATTGCTACTGACTGGTAAAAAATCTGATAGTGCTGAAATTGATTAATGTATGTATCGTGTAGTTACCGGTATGTTGTTGTTATTTTTACTTTTAAAGTTCAATGTTAAAATATTCTACGGAAATACATTTGAAACTTTCTTTCATATTTTTAGACAAGTATCGTAATTTTAATCAAATTAAAGCTCAACGTATTTATCTTTTATTCATTTAATATGATAAACAAAAAATGATTTGCACAAGCGGAATAATTATGCGGTTGCCCATAAAAAAAATTAAACAAAAAATTGTTTTTAAACAATACTTTGTCTGAAGTCTTCACTTTCAGTTTCATTTTAAAGTCTCTTTTTAACATTTAACTACTTCTCAAAATCTCATTTTTAATTTTTGTTTATTAACGTTTCTCTAAAATATGTATAAAATTTTGTTAAATGATCTTTAGTCACGAAATTTTTTAATTTAAATCTTTTTGTAGTTATTACTTAGTTTTGCTGATTTAAATAAAGTTCTCAAAATTAACAATATAAAAAAAAAGAATGATTTCCACTCACATTATGTTGATGATATTGATAATGATCTCAAGTGGAAATGAAAGTAATAGTGAAACATTGTGTAAAGTGAAATGCATTAATTGCAATTGGACACATGAAAGAAAAAAACAGTGAAGAGGCAATAATAAGCAACAATTATCCTATTCTATTTCCGACAACCATTGCTTATAAAATTTAATTAATATTAAATTAGATAATCAATAGTTTTGCGGTGAATGGAAGTAAAAATTTCTATCTTGAAGTGTTAACTGAAACTTTTTCGCATATGAGGGTTACCATATTTTTACATAGCTGTTAGAAGCAAAGAAATGAGGTTTGGCTTCTTATCTATTGCTAATCTGGCTTTGTGCTTAATTATTTTTGTCTATATACTTTTTAATTCATATTTTTAGCGCATTTTTTAAAATGACCTCAATAGAGAGTTTTGCGTTTGCTTCAATTTCATGCTTGACCATTCAAAAACAAATACCTTTGATCTTAACACATATTTCAACAAACATTTAAAGAGCAACTCGAAAAAAAGCAACAACATAAAAATACCAAAAACTACACAAAAATCTTTTCATTCCATTGTGGAGGTGGCAATTTAAAGCATCATGATAGTAGTTATTTGACGTAAACGATTCTTCATCACGCAATCGGGAGACATTAAAGAAGCTTTAAACGACTCTTGTTTTTGTGTACAATATGCGTGATTATATGAATTTTTTTGCGTGGTAATAAACGAAAAGTGGGCAATAATAAATTTTCAAAGAATAAAACCTTATTATCAGATTTTTTTATTAAATACATACTGTGGCACATGAAAAAGTGATAAAAATTGGAAAGACTTCTGCATGCATGTGTATTTCTTTTTTGATGAATGCTGTATGTGACAAGAAAGTTAATGAGGTTATTGCAATAAAGTTTAAATGAAAACTTCTAATTTTTCTTAAAGATCTTTTCAGTGCAATGTGAATGGTTGATTGGCACTGACATTTAATTTCATGAAATAATAATTAAATTTTGAATTTGATGAATATAAATAATGATTCTATTCTTCAAGACTAGACTTAATAATTTGAAATCGTTTAAAATGGGAATTGAAATCATTAATCAAATGATAGTTACCACTCATATTTATGAGCTTTTCTTTTAATTCAAAAGTAAAAATAATTGAATTCTATTACATGTATGTTTGCATTGAGTCATACCTTCTTTCTCATTTATCATTCATGACAAAATCATTTAACTCTAATAAATTTATGCACGTTTTCTTAAAAATCTTCTCTTTTTCGGTATTTACACCACATGTCGTGCAGTGAAAGAGCATGCGTCATAGTCTATGTGATTGAATAATTAGCGCCGGTATCACGCTTTCAAATGAACTAATAGTTAACAATTCTATCAGCTTATGAAACAAACATGTTGATGAGTCGTTTTTTAAAGCGCCAAATTGATTGGAAAAAGAAACAAGAGTTTTGATATTTTTACCGTATTAACCACCTGTGAGCTTTCGAAAAAAAGCTATTCATGCATGACACATGACATGGAGTTGAATAAGCAAACAACATCTTTTTTCTGTCAATTTAAATAGAACCAACTCAGTACGAAATATATTTTTATGTTACGAATAAATAATCTTTATTGCCTGCTTGTCTTGCATCTTAAGTTACACTCCAACATTATGAAGGCGTAAAAATGAAAATTTCTCTCACTCGTTTGGTTGGATTGATTGAAACAAATTGAGTGATTTGACTTCTTTTTAATGTAGCACACACATAACAAATTAGAGATTATTTATTATAGATTGCGGAATGGTGATGCTGTTTTGTAACTGACAAGTGACAGTTTATAGAAAATCGGATTTGATGAATGTTTTCAAAGTGGGTTCAAAGGTAATTGATCAGTTTGGTTGTAAAAATACAGTTTTGGTAAGCATGTTGCATAGTGTTTAATGTTTCACAATTTGAGAGTCTCTAACAATGAAGTTATACATTTGTTGTCGTATTTAACTAGGAAAATAAATCAAAAGTCATTTTAATTAAACAGAAAAACTGTCTGTCCGCTCACTGCTGTCTTTTTAAATAATTATCCATTCAAATAGAGAAAGAAAAATTTCCCACATTAAGTTAAAATGAGTTTAAAAGTTATCATGTAACTTGAACAATATAATACATTAAATCTCGGTAGTTCTATAATTTAAGCTATTAGTTTACTGCTCAGTCAGTCAATCTTGCACAATCAATCTTTTAACCTTCTTCTTTATGTTGCTGATGCACGCTCGCAAACATCTGCTTACCATCTTTTCTCTTCTTCCGCAAAGAGAGAAATTGGTATTGAAATTTTTCAAAGTTTCCATTCGCCTCAGAAGATTTTTAAATTCGAGAAAGAGGAGATAAAATCGTGAAATATTTTAGAAATTTCTTCATACTTCACTCTCGTTCATATTTCATTGAATGAAAGAAAGAAAAATTGACCTATCGAGTCACTATCTCTTTCTAATGCAACAGCATTAGTTTAGTTCCATATATACATTTTATATTACCACAACAAAGTTAAATTTATGTTTGAAAAATTATCAGCACATATGTATACTTTTACGACTTGTATTCAAACACAAAAGAGAAAAAACAACATTAATCGATGAAATTTTAATTGAATGAAATTATTTTTTGTATTTTCTGCTTTTTCTCTAATTTACACACTCATAATATTGTATTACTGCAATAATTTGAAATTATAGTGAATTTTTACATCATATTAATTAGCTTCAATATATATTTATAAGAGTATTTGTAATTGATGAATTAATTCTTAACAATTAAAATGACTGTATTAAATTTTTATCATCTCATAAACTATCACTGCACAACTTTATGAATCGAAAATTTTCATCTGATAATATTAACTGAAACAATTTGCTGAACGAAAATGAAATAAGACCTTTCGCTTTCGTCGTATTCTCTATCATCATTAAGTGTTGTAAATATGGTTCGCACTTGCCCGCCGACAAGTCAAGTGTCGGCGCCGACAATTGTCAAGTAGAAATTCAAGTTGATTTACTTAAAAATGTCTCTAATTCATTCAGATGAAGTTTATTTTGGTTCAAATTTTGGTAAAATTATGTGAAAATCAATGATTCTTCAATTTACTAAATTTTGACCAAATTAAATTTTATCTGAATGAATTAGAGACATTTTTGAGTAAATCAACTTGAATTACTACTTGACAATTGTCGGCGCCGACACTTGACTTGTCGGCGGGCAAGTGCGAACCATACTTGTAAATATAGGGTTCGGCACTTGTATGCAGACTTGACTGATATGCGCAGAGTGACTTGACTATATGCATGCAAGTTGACTTGAGAAAAATATCTCTAATTCACTCAAAATTTGTTTAATTTCTGCCAAAACTTTGCAAACTTAAAAAATATTAGATTCTTTCCAAGTTTGCTAAATTCTGAAGAAATTAAACAAATTTTGAGTGAATTAGAAACATTTTTCTCAAGTCAACTTGCATGCATATAGTCAAGTCACTCTGCGCATACCAGTCAAGTCTGCATGCAAGTGCCGAACCCTATGTAAATATTTTTACTCATCAGTCTTAATTGGTGCGGTATTTTGAACAACAAAACAGCTTTTTGCTTACTTGACACACTGGCATCTCGAGTGGAGTCGAAATAACTTTCAAAACAATTTCGAATTGAGAAAAAAATAAGAGTTTAATTTGCTGTTAAGTGTTTTACAATGTCGAAGAAGAAATGGTTAGAGGAGAAATATTTATGGTGTTTTGTGAATGATACTTAGGAAGGTTCTCTATTATATTTGTGGCGCTATAGATTCAAGTGGATTTTGAAAAATGCTCATTGATGGCATTTCAAAATGGATTGAATTCAATTGATGGATGTTGTGTTTATGATTCACATGCCGATTAATTAGTGAAAATGAGAATAGAGTTAAATATTTGAATCCATTTTGAGAGGAGCTTAATAGCAGTAATAAATTTTATGTCTATTTTAGAAAAACACATTTATTATAAATAATTTTCATTAATTTCAATACATTCGCATATACTTTATGACTCATTAAGAAAGAAACTCTCACTCTGTATTTATAAACACGTACAACTGTGATGATATGCCATTGATTTAATATGTTTCTCTCTCTCTCACTTGCATTAATTTTTCAGTTTTTATTTATGTAGATTTTGTTTAACTCTTTTATTTTGTTGGGATTAAGTGAAGAAATTTGGAAATTTAAGTGAATTTGCAAATGTATTCCGATGGTTTGCTCTTTTCTCTACTCATGTCGATGTTCATTAAAAATTTTTTGAACTAATAAATTATTATGAATGAAGATGATGAAACGTGTATATTAAAGAAAAAAAACACTAGCTCGTTACATAAACGCTGATATTCTGCAAGTCTTAAAAGGAAAGTTTTATGTGTACGAGACTAATTAAAATTCCAATTTCATCATTTCTAAAAAGAGGAGAGTTAGAATTGTTTATTATTCATTGTAGTCGATTAGAATGATAGTGTGAGAGGTAAAATTTTCATGCATTTCATGCTTAAATGTGAGTTTGGTCGTTTTGCGTGATACTATAGTTCATGAATATTCATATAAATTTAACTCAGATTGATGTTTATTTCTTTACATCGTTCGCTATTCAATTCCCAACAATTCATTTAATTTTAATTAATGTAATGCACATCGGCATTTGCTCATATTTCATTCAAACATTACCATATGATTTTATTCACATATTTGGTAATGTGAAGCAAGTGGTATAATTAATTAAGCTCATCATTCATTTTTGATGACAATGAATGAGAAGAATCTTTTCCTCTCTTCAATCATTCTACTTTAGTTGGTTTATTGAAAACCAATTTTCAACATCATCTATGATGAGAATGAGAATTGAAAATCGTTGTGTTTCCATACATCTATGACGATTGTCTATTTTCTATGAAGCTTTATGCACGTCTTCTTTCATCTATTTCACATCACACTGCTTTTTTTTCTCCTTTTTAAGCAAACAAAGTGATGCAACATGAATAGAAAATTTATAATCATTCATTTCTTTTATGTCTCACTCTAGTATATATTTTCAACTAAAATGGCAAGATTGCTTGTTCTAATTTCATTGCATATGGATATGTGTAAACTTATATAAATGCAATTGTGATTTATGATACAATTCATTGAAAAATATCGGTAAAAAAATTAATAGTTAGTTAGTTTAATAATAATTAAACGAATAGTTCCCTATACTTTATACTATACAGTCCTTTTCAGTTTGAAAATGCTATTATATAAATAATATACCTAACATATTTTCCTTTCAATTACACCAGACATGCAGTTATCGATTCAAAAATGTAACAATTAAGTTAAAATTTAATTTTCCAATACATTATACAACGTTTAAGCTGAAAACAACAAAAATTGTAGCAGATGGAAACCTTACATATAAATTAAAATTAACTGCAGTTTAATGTTTTCAACTGAAATCTCCAAAGACTATTATTGTAGCAAAAAATAAATGTGGATAAAACAGAGAATCGAGCAATGTTGTAGTCATGTGAACTTTAGCAATGAGTGTGGCTTACACAGTGATTTTTATACATTCTACTATGAGCCGGTCATTCTTATCTCTCTTTTATGAGAAAGATAACAGTATAGAATGTTCATGTTTTGGGTAAAGTGAATAAGTTAATATGTGAGATTGTTCCTGGTATAGTTTGTTGTTATATTTTTTAGATATGAGAACATATCCACTTGCTAATGAAAAAGAAGCTAAATTGATGGAGAGAACTAAAGAAAAAATGCTTGATATTTAATCCATTCATGCCTTAGCATGACATTGTCTAATGCTTCTAGATTACCATTAAACAAATGAACACAAGGTCGTTTCAGCACGAGAACACATTCATGTTGTCTATTTTGCGTCATTCAAGACGGAAAATTCCGCACGTTCTACATGGGAAAAATCGAACTGAAAACAACACTTTAAGTCGAGATTCTACTAGATTCTGGCAAGTCTTGAGCTTTAATATGATGTGTATATATAAAATAGTAAAGAAGAATAAATCCATTCGTTCCATTTGGCTGCTTTCATATTCTCTGGATTTTTTTACTAAATAAATGGCGAACAGCTACTTATTTCCTATTGCTTAGCAAATGGTCGAATGATACTGTTGATGATTATCATTATTTTTATGGTTTACAACGAAGAAACTTCGAAATGAGCTATATTGATTTGAAAATGTAATGAACTTGACTCAAATAAAACGATGAACTCTTTGATCTTTCTCCTTCCGGTGTTAATTTTATATTATTGCATTTACTAAGCAACTCTATATGATAATAATATGTGTGTGTCAGTATTATAAATCGATTAAGAAATATATTTTAGTGTTTATTTTCTGGGTGCGTCAAGGGGTTATAAATTTATGTGTAAACACTCATGTGTTGACTTTATGATAATGCAATTGCATTATGATGATGATGATATCAATTAACATAAATATGTCTCGAAGGTGATTAAGTATTAAGCGACAAATTATTATTGTAGAAAATTTGCATAAAAAAGTTCATTTATTTTCCCACATAAATTATTTAGAAGCATCATCATCTTTTCCTTTCATTTGAAACAATAAGACATAAAAATAATTTCGCTTTTATTTTCTTCCTCTCATTTTAGATCCAATTATGGTTTAACGAATCAGCGAAGCAAGGAATAATAACAATAAAACATAAAAGCGGAACGAAAGGAAAAGTCGACAGATTGAAATTGACGACAAACCGCCAACGACCAAAGAATTTTAAAGCGAAAATAAAAGAAAATCTATAAAAGATGGAAATAAATGAGCAAGATGACGCCAATAAAAGTTCGCATAGTGATGGCTTATTGACAGAAACAACAACAATCTCAACTATAAAATCGACCGATGAAAACATTTTGAAATCATCATCATACGATGTCTTGCCACAAAAGAATGAAAATGAAAAAGAGATTGAAATTGAGAATGATGAAAATAAGGAGCTAGTTTATAACAATAATAATAATGTTGATGACACTAATGTTGATGTGTTAACTAACAAAGTGCCAGTGGCTGATGATGAGAATGTGAATAATAACATAAAAACAGCAACAGTAAATGGCGACGGAAGTGACAGTGGAGTTGAAATTGGTGTAGCAACAAATAATAATAATAATGTCTTGCAGAGAGCATTATCTAGTAGTAATAGTGGAGGCTATACAAGTAGTTGCGGTGGTATCGAAGACAATATTGGACCAATTTCATGTAATTCAAGTATGATAAGTTATTGTAGTGATACATGTGATAAGACGAATAGTACAGTTGTTTTGCCAGATTTTTATGCAAGTGAAGGTGGAAGTGAATCGTCTTCAGTTACAGGTGATCCAACATTCAGGAAATTAAATTCAGGTGCGAAGAAAAAAGTAGCAGTAAAAGAAGGCAATAATAAATCTCCACGCCGTTCAAATGAATCAAATTCAAGTGGAAAATCATCAATACGATCACGTCCACCCTCTGTCAATCGTTCACAATCGTTGTCAATTAAATCAGGTGTACCCAGTTTAATGACACGCGAGAGAGCGCGATCACGCGATAAAAATAAAATTGAAAATCCCACCTTTATATCACCACAAAAGAGTTTGATGACGACATCATTGACACGCTCGATGTCACTAAAGCGTCCACCGAAACCAGATTCATTAAGTCTCATGAGTAGAGATACAAATAATTTAAGCCCACGAGTGAATTTATCAAGAACACCATCATTAACTAGAGGCAGAACACCACATGCAACACCAACAAATTGTGATGATGGAAGATGGCCATCAGTTGGAAATAAAACTGCAACACAAACACCAAGAGTTGTTAAAACAAATAATTCAGCAGCTGCAACACCTACAAATTCAGATACACTTATCATTAGAACACGAATCGGAAATATACAGCTCGATAACAAATCTTCTACATTTGATAAATATGCTACACTACCGAGAAGGCGAAAAGAAAGATCTGTTGAGAATTTAACACAAGCTGGATCAAGAAGCAGTTCTACGACAAGAAATAATCCCGACACACTTCCCAATCGAATGACTAATTCTGTAGTGAAAAAACTTCCGAGTTCATCGACGCCAAATAAAAGCCTTCCTGCTTATCCGAAAATTGCCAAAAAACCTTTAGTTCCGAAAACCAAAATTTATCATGAAACATCTGTACAGACAGCTATCACCTGCAAAGATGTTGACGATGCTTTTTCCGGTAATCCCAAAAATCTTCCACGTATTGATGCTGTCGAAATGAAAACCAAAGAGACACAGTCAGACATTCGTGACAAGGAGATGGAGAAATTGCGTGAGCAAATTGATAAAATGAATGCAGATCACTCGCAATTGTTGGCCAAATTGAGTGAAAAAAGCCAAACTGTGAGTGAATTGGAGCAAGAGTTGTTGAAAGAAAAAGAAGAGAAACTGATTGCTCAAAAGGAATTACAAAATAACACAGAACGTGTCATGCATATGTTGAATAATTTTCAAGCTGGACCGCGTGAAACCGAGAAAGAAGGCGATAGCCTGTTGATGCTAGAATCACAACTTATGATATCAGGCAGTGTATTGGAAAAGCAACAGGATGAAATTGTTAAATTGCAAAATATCTGTCGTACATTACAACGAGATATGGAAAAATCATTGAAGATACAAGAAAATTTAATAAGACAGAAAAATGAACTTGAGGAAGAATCAACAGAATTGCAAGACTTTTTGCAAGCGGAAAAAGTTGCATTTATGGATGCGCTCAAGGAAGCAGAAAATGAAAATCGTCATGTCAAGGAGAAATTGTCACAGCGAGAGTCTGAATTAGAACGACAGCAAGAAGAATGTCGCCATTTGGTGAGAATTTGTGAACAAAGAAGGTATGTAATGTAAAACAAATTTTTCATTTGAAAATTTTTATTCAAATTCTTTTAAATTTTATTCAGGCAAGAATATCTTGGAATGCAAGCCAAATATAATGCACTTGAAGGCCGTAGTAAAGATTTATTGTTGTCGCAAGGTTCCGCAGTTTCTGGTGCTAATGTCGCATTAGCAAGTTTGCAGAGCCGCATTGAGCATCTCGTGGAGCAACTGATTTCGAGTTACAACATCTCTGAACAAGATTTAGAGGTGAGTTGAAATGACAAATTTTTGCCGGTATGTGCCTTAATTTTCATATTCGTTGAATGTATATTTATTGAAATGAATTCAGCTGTAAGTAATGCTTGATGCAGAGTTTTCCTTATTTTTTAAATTTGACATTGATGAGCATCAACATTGTCAAGTAAATGTGTTCATAAAAAATGTGCGAACTCATCATCATGAATTTATTCATTCACGTTTATTACATACATGAGTAACATTTTTTGAATGTCTGCACTTTAAAAGTAAAAATTAATATCCAACAAAGCTCTCTGACTCTTTTCAATAATACAAGAACGTCAGACTGCACGCGTTTAAGAATTTATCAAGAGTGTGAGTAAATATTTTCATGATTTTGTTTATATTTTTAATTCTCATAAATTAGATTGACAACAAGTTATTGTACTACTCTGTTATGTCGTGTAAATTAAATTGTAAAATTCATTATCTCTTAAGATCTCGTATATTCTATTTTTCAAACCATTATTTTCATCTAATATTTATTTGTATCTCTCATAAATTAACACAAAACAAAATTCATTAAAACAAAACTCTCTCAGGTGCACTTGATTCGGTAAGTTGGGAATTTTTTTTAATAAAACGCTTTAAAATTGCATGCGTGCGTTTTTTTGAATGTATTTTATGTTTCTATCATTTTCCATACTATTTTAAATTTGAAATTCCTATATTGAGAAGAAAATTCATTTATGCATAATAATCAAACTTTGGGGAATTTATTACGAATTTAAAATATGAAGAATTAAATTTACTGTGCATGAATGTGTGTGTATTTTTTATTCAAAAAACTATTTTTATCTTTTATTACCACATAAAGTTTATCTTGCTTATTTACGAATCGCACGTAGCTCTCCGTCTTCTTCTGTAGTATTTTTAGCAGTATCTCTATTGTGTTGTAGTTCACGTGGTTTATTCCATGGTTGCAATGATGAATCACTAAAAATCATGTAGATAATTCCACAAGAAATTTGCATAGCTGAACAGATGAGAAAAACATATTTCCATGGTTCTACATTATGTTGACGACCAGCTGTCAAATAGCCTACAATCATAGGTGAAATAAACCCACTAAAAGTGCTAAAAGTCGAATTGATTCCGAGTGTAACTCCAGCAAAATTTGGCGAAATGTCTACAACAGAAGCAAGAGCACCACTTGAAACAGAACCGTGAAGCATTAATGAAATTGTTAAAAGTACTACTGCGGTAAATACATCGCAACCTGAATAAGCTAAACCAATTACGAAAAATCCATTCAAAATTAAACCTGTAATTAATTACAAATTTGTATAATTGGAAAATCAGTGAATTCAAAAGACTAATGAGCTTACAGATGAATGTTGCCAATTTCCTCACATTCGTTCTCGTCATTTTGTTTGTTGTCAGGAGATGATCACAAATTGTTGATACAATGAGCGAGAATATGACACGCAAAAGATGGGGAAAGCCAGATAAAATGCCTTATTTGTTCATGAAAAAGACACATAATTAGTCGAATATTAGCTACATATTTGTTTCAATCGTAATGATTGATTGATTGCCTCCTTGCCTGTCATTTCAATACCCCAATTGTGTACAAATTTGAAATAGGTTGGTGCTTGAGCGATGAGTGTGAAAAGTCCCCACACACCGCCCCACTATAAGATATTAACAATATATTCGCAAATAGGCTTTGATTATAAGCTTCTTACCTGGGCAACAATGTTCATCCACATTGGAACTGATGTGAAAATAGCTTTCCAAGGTGTTTGATATTTGGGTTTTGTTCCACGTACGACTGACGAACCAAGTGCCTGCAAAATGTACTCTTTCTCATTCTCATGAATTCTTGGATGATGCTCGGGTGAGTCGTAAACGAAATATTGCCATGCAATAAACCAGAGCGTGCCGACGATTCCACAAAAATGAAAGACATTCTCCCACGATGTCGTCTTCATGATAAATCCGAAAATTGGGTAACAGATTGATACGCCAATTGAAGAGCCGATATAAGCTGTTACAAATTTACTTCTCTCATTTGGTGGAATCCATTTACCTAAACGTCATTTCCTTGACAAAAATTTTTAACTAACGCTGTTTTTTTCTTTATTACTTACCCACCATATGACTCATCGCTTGCAATTTAAATATTTTTTTATTAGAGTAAAATTAAAATAGTTAAAGCAAAACAAACCTGGCCAAGCTGCACCTGCTACAAAGCCTTGTAAAATTCTCAGCCAGATGAGTGCATAAAAGTTATAATAGGCTGCGATTGGCACCAAAATACATGTTATACAGCCAAAAAAATTGCTAATTCCAAAAACAAGTTTGGTTCCATATTTTTGCGCCAATATTCCACCTTATCAATTTATGTTATTCATTTTTTCCCAGAATCAGGATCGATAAAGAATGATCAAAACAGAGAGTTCTTTTTATATAACTGTTGCTAGGCAATAACTCGTCTTTTACCTGGTAGTTGTGTAGCAAAATGTACAGTAAAGAAAGCAGCAAGCACTTCAGCTTGCTTTTTTGCATCCCACTTGAAACCATCACGATCATAGTTGGCCTTTCTCAATGAATAAATTGTTAGCAAAGGCTAGTGATAAATATTGTTGTGAACTTACGCCGATGTAGTCGAGAAAGCGTTTTTCCAGTGAAACATATTTAGCATCATGATCGAGACTATCAGTTTTATTCGCAATCAGCATTGTTGTATTTTCAAATTCAAAACATTCAGATGATGTTATTGACTTGCCTTTAAATTCTGGCGAAATCATATCGACAATAGCAATATTGACATTGATTCTTATCATGTAATTCATAGCAAAACCAATAAAACTTAAATACCATAATACACTTCTTGCCTTCACACCGACATCATCCTCTTCAATAACTTTTTTCTGCATCTTTTATCAATTTTTACCAACCGTTTGATTCAATAAATTTCACTCAACTAAATTTTTTATTATAAAAATTAAAACTTGTTTTTGCCTCTCTCTTTCTTTTTCTCTGACACACTCTTTCTCTTTTTTAAAGCGCACTGCTTATAAGCTGAATGATCCACTTAGTTTTACTATCTATGGATGGACATATCCATTTAAGTAGTAAATTTGAGAGTGTCAAAAATAAATTGTTATTAATTTTGATTGTATTCCTTTTGACGTACGCTATATGACATGTGTATGACTATTGTGTGTTTTTATATTTTTAACAAAATTATGATTTATTTTGACCGACCAACTGACTGATTTTGATTTACTTGCAAACGAGATTGCTGCTACTCTTTCAATGACTGAATATTTTTGTGATAATATAATTTTTTCATTCGCTTTTTCTCGATTATAATAGAAAACAAGCCGACGATTGGCGAAGAAATTCTTGTTTGTGCCAGTCTGTCTTTAGAGTGTTGTTATTATTTTATATTGTTATGGTTCTCTTCGTCCACATATGATTGTAGATGAGTGTGTCAAGTTTAAGATCAAGTGTGAATGCGAGAGTTTAATGAACTTGAATTTTCTTTCTTTCTATTTTTAATTAAACCTTGCTACTAGCCATGATTTTTTTACACAAGAAATTTTTATTTGCACAATAAAGATTTATTTTATTCACACTCAATTTACGTCTAAATACTTAAATGATCAACATTCAAATGTGAAGATTTTTCGAAAAGTTTTCTCTAAAACATGTATATACACTTTAAAATGAAACGTGTTTTACTTTCATACCTGTTTTATTTATTTATAAATTCAAAGTTCTACCTAGTTAATATTTCATATTATTTTAAAGATATGTTCTCATATCATTCCGAATTTTTAACTTTAGGTTTCTCCTCTTGATAATTGTTCACATCTTCAACAACATTGTTGACAATTTCAATCATTTCTTTGTTTTCTATAATATCTTTTGTTGGTTTATTCCATGGTTGTAACGATGCATCATTGAAGAACATATAAATTAGGCCAGATGAAATCATAATTAATGCGCAGATCTCAAATATATGCTGCCAAGCTTCCACTGTCTGATTTTCAAATGTCAAATATCCTACAATCTAATAAAATACAAAAATCATAAAATTTGATATTATTGCTTTCGATATAAACTTACAATAGGCGAAATAAAGCCTGAAACTATAGCAACAGTCGAAGATAATCCCATTAAAATTCCAGAATAATTGGGACTGTTATCAATCATACTCGCTAATACTCCAGTCGATACTGCTCCATGTAATGCTAATGAAATGGTCAAAAAGATAACGGCTTGAATAATATTGCATCCTGCATATGCAAGTCCAAAACAGAAAAAACCATTTAGAACGAGATCTAAAAATATTTTCCACATTAATTATTGCATAAATCTGTAAATATCATACGTCTTACGAAAGAATGTAGCAAGTTTTCGTACGTTGCTTCTTGACATTTTATTGTGCGTTAGCAGATAGTCACCAAACCTTGAGAAAGTCAATGAAAATAAAGTTCTCATAAGATGAGGTACCCCTGACAAAATTCCAGTCATTTCAATTGACCATCCATGAATTAAACGAAAGTAAATGGGAGATTGAGTGATAAGAGTAAACAGTCCTGTTATGAAATACGTTAATCACAATATGTGGATCAAATTAAAAATATAATACTAACCCCAAATGCCACCAACTTGTGTAATTGTCTGTACCCAAATACATCGTGATGTTAGAATTTGTCGCCATGGAATAACGCGCTTCGTTTCGTTTCGTATGACAGATGAACCGAGAACTTGAAGAATGTAACCACGCTCTGACGGATGAATACGTGGATGTTCTTCTGGAGAATTGTATATATTGTATTGCCAGAAAATGAACCAAATTGTACCAGCGACAAAACAAAAATGAAACACCCATTCCCATGAAGTTACTTTTATGATAAAGCCAAATATCGGATAGCAAACTGCTACGCCTAAAAGCGAGAGAAAATAAATTATTCATTTGTGGTATTAAAAAATTTACCTATGGATGATCCCAAATATGCTGTAACAAAGCGACTTCTTTCATTTCCTGGGATCCATACACCAACGAGATGATGCATTGCAGGCCATGCGAATCCTAAAAAACATTTAATACAGTTTTTATTTTCTATTGCCAATAAATTAATCACCTGCAACTCCGCCAGAAATCAATCTAATAAAAACCATAAGACGATAATCGATGTAGCATGCAATTGGTGTTATGAAACACAAAACACAAGCGATATAATTTGATAATCCAAACACCATTTTTGTTCCATATTTTGCTGCTAAAATTCCGCCTGGTAGTTGTGTAGCCCAGTTCAACCAGTAAAATGATCCTAAAACAGCACTTTGTTTATGCTCATCCCATTTAAAGCCATGACGTTCATATTCAATCTAGAGAGATAAAAAGAATTTTGTGTTATCTGTGTGATATGTCAATCATATACGTTATCTAACCCCAAGATAGTCTAAAAGTCTTCTCTCTAAAGAAAGTGGTTTTGTTGTTGTCTCTAATGGTTCAAATAAATTTGCATCACTAATTGAAGAGTTTAAAATATCTTTATCCATTATACATTCTGATTTTATAATTGTAGTAGTTGTATTAACATCTTTTTTGTAACTCATATCAATCATATCAACTAAAGCGATTGATGCATTTATACGAAGCATATAATTGATTGCGAAACCGAAAAACGTCATGTACCAAAGGACAGTTCTCGCCTTCACTCCTTCTGTTTTTTCCTCAACAATTCTCAAATTTGTCGCCATGTTATTCTTATCACAAACTTTTATTACTCGTTTCAATCCATTCACTCGTTAATGAAAACTAAAAGTGATGAAAAATTTCATCCCTCGAGAGAAAAAAGATTGAGATAAAAGTGAAAGATAACGAAATATTTGCACAAAAAATATTTGATGACAGCTTACTGTTGTGCAAGCAAGATAAGCAAGAGACGAGTAATGAAAGATGAGTTGTATGGTATGCTACTGATTTGTCTAGTAATTCTCATTGCGTGCTATAAAAGTAAATTACATTTCCTCCTAATTTAGATAACTTTTTTGTGCTTCTAAAACATTAATTGTCTTTTCCTTAAATTCTTCGCTTGCTCAATTCAAGTACTTTGTAAAACTTTAAAATGTAGTTGTTAGTTTATTACATTTATTTGAGTTAAGAAACAACGAAATGTCTAAATCAATTTAATTGAGTTTCGAATATTTTTTTGTCATTGCAGGATATAGTTTTCTTCAATGATGCATATGCAAATAGTTCTAGCAGTAGAGATGGTAGTCCAGAACTTGAAACAGCTAAATCAACACCCAGTGATAAATCACCTCAACGCAATCAATCCTTCCTTACAGCAGTCATAAATGCAATTAAAAATGCAACAATCAACAAGCCATTTAATCATAACAATAATGGCAAACAGCACAAAGACAACAATAATGACGATGAAGATTCAACTGAAATGCTAGATTCAGAGACAGAGCCATGTCTCATGATGGAGAATGTTTTAGAAGATGTTCAACCTCCTGATTCGCATTCACACAATCTCGTCTCGACATCACAAATTATGCTCTCGCAGATTGAAATACCATCAGATATATTAAAAAGCTCATTGCATGATTGTCATGATGGATCGCTTGATAATTTATCACAGGCAATTGTTAATCGGCAACAGATTGAATTGCAAACAAATGCTATGCATCAATCGAGAAGACATAATTCGGAAAGAAATAGTACATCTGATGATTTAAGTCAAGAGAGTGGTGCTGATGTGCCATCAATTGGTGATTTTTACACAGCACAATCGCTAGTTGATCAAGTGATTGAAGTTGATAATTCAATTACGAAGTTGTTGAAAGTTCTACGATTGATTCAAATGGACAATGATAATTGCATTCAGGAACTTGTTATCGATAAGTGAGTTAAAATAACTATGGAAAAACGATTTATAAAATAATTTTAAATTTCACACTAGGAATAAAATACAAGTTAGTAAAGAGGAAACATTAGAGAAACTCAATGAATGGGAAATGATTAATCAAAAGTTAAAAGTTGAATTGAAAGAAGCAACACAACAGTTGATAATAAAAAGTAATGAGTTAGTGAGTAGCAAAACAGAGTTACAAAGACATCGACAAGAGATTGATGTAAGTTTCATATATAATCAATGTTACTTGCTCTTCTTTTTAGCACAAAGCTTTCTGGCTGTGTAAATGCAATAATTCATTTTTATTCTCTTCTTCTCACTCTCTACTATTTTACAGAGACTTAATCAAGACATTTGCAACCTTAGCACGTTGTGCACGGAGAATAATGAAAAGAAGGTTGGTAAAGATGAGATACTAGCTGCATTGCGAGTATGGCAAGAGAGCGGAAATCTACCCGAAGATGAAATTGTCTCGCACGTTGTAACTGCTTGTAATGAGGTAGAATTGTGTTGAATTTTGATTGCATTTTAATTTGCACTAAATAAATTTTCATCACAACCACTTATAGATTCCTATATTGAAAGAGAAACTTCGTGAAAAAGAACGTCAATTAAATGAAGTGAAAAATAATTCTATGATGAATAGTACATGGCATCAAGCTGTTACAGAAGCTAAAAGACAATACGATGCCATTGATAATGCTCTCGAGGTAAAATAAAGATGCTTTTTTTTTTTTAAAAAAAATCATCTGTTCTATAATTTTTTTTAATTTTAGACCCTACAAAGTATTCAAAATATTGTCAAGGACTGTCCACAGCTCATGAAATTGCAGCATGATTTAGAGGAAACAAACTTTAATACAATTAACACATTACCTATTGAGCATTTGGGTTTAACAAACGGTAACTTGGTTACAGCTGATTTAAATGCAAACGAGCCATCACTAAATGACAGCGGAAACGCACAAATTATAAATTCAACTGCTTGAGATTAAATTTTTCTTATGTAAATTTTAATATGTAATCAATCATTTTTTAAGCAGTTTTGATTTTTATCATTCCCTACACTTTTATCCTATCTTAGAGTAGGAATGGGATACCGTTTTTCCTTTTTTTAAATGTATTTTATTGTTTTATGTCTTGACTGAGATTTCTAGCATTTGGAAATCTTTCATATGTCAAATGACATCATTTTTAGGTCATATGAATTTTAAATTTCAATTTATTTAATTTTAAATAAAGAATGAAAATAAATCATGAAACTGCTTAAGAGTAACGCTTTTAATTTGCGTCCAAAAAAGGATAAAGAAAAATATTTTCAAAGACTGAAAGAATAAATTAAATTGAACGGAATTGGATTGGAAAATATCATAAAATTGTTTATAGAAGTGATGATATTGCATTTGAACATGCTTTTTATTTCTTATTTTGCCCGTCATACTAATGGATAATGTTTGTGCCCTTTTCAATAAAATTAAGAATTTGCATAAGTAAAACAGATTTATGTGACTTTTTCATTTTCGATTTGAATTTATTTTGATATTGAGATTTGTAAGAAACCATTTCGAGTTTCAAATCCTAAATTATGAGCTTAAAATTAATTTTTGTATGCCGTAAAATACAATTTATAAGACTTTTTTAAAGAGTAAAATGGAATTGAAATCAAAATATTTTGAATGAATGATAAGAAATTGGAAATATACAAGGCTATTGAAATTTTTTCTTTAACTATTAAAATGTCTTTATTTGCCATAATTTTTTTAAAATTTTTTTTGAGTTAAAAAATATTTCATGTACTATAGAATAATCAAATTCTATCTCTTTGAAATTTAATGGCTATGTTTGAAACTAAAAATCGCGATTTTAAAAAGCAATTTTAATCAAAAAGCATCAATATAAATTTCTAGAAATTTGAAATTTATTCAATAATGAATATGAATTTAAAATTACTCTATTAAACTTTGAAGCTTAAATTGCATATCTGTAAATAGAACTAAATATTTTCTCAATTTATTTTCTTAGTCTAGTTGAAATCTTAATGAGATTATTTTTAAAAATTTTATTTGTTGTGGTTTTCATCACTTTTTTGTATCTGATTATAACAGTGAAGATCAAAATTTTTTTTAATTTTAAGAAGAAACATTTTATGATCAAATAAAGGATATGAATAAATTTAAACATGGTTGATTTTATTGATAATCAATTTCAGCGAAAAAATAAATTTTACATTCATGTTTCTCGGTGGTCAGTTCCATAGGGATGCATAATTTCAAATTCACCGAGCAAGCAGTAGAGTAAAAATGTTGCATACATTATGATGCAAAAATATCCAATTGATTTACGCGTACGAAAATTTGTCAAAAGCAGCGCAAAAAACGTGAATGATAAAATCGAGATGAGAAAAATGATGCAATTTGGTCCCAGTGCACCACCACGTGCCTGTTCATCGAAAAAAGTTAAAAATAAATAAACGAGAATGCATGAAATCAGAAAGGAATAAAATCACGTTTGATGCACCGACATCTACTCACATGTGCTGTGTTTGATAATGATTTAAGGCCCTTCATTATAAATGTTATACCGATGCCCAGCAGTATATCTAAATGAAATCAAATTAATGAGTGAGAAAGATTAGAAAGAATTTTTGCATGTAAAACATGTCTCACAACATGTCGCACATGCATAGATATAAAACTTCTCTGCCATACTTAACATTGGACCGCCAAAGCAAGCTGCAAATGCCATCTGTTGATAGCCTTGTTTAGCCAATGCAATAGTTGCGAATGTATCGCCTATGTTGTTGCCCCATGCCAGCACTGAAAGTCCCACCATTGAATCTGACATATCAGAAATAATTGCCACCGTTGTCATAACACTCACAACTTCCTTTGCCACACTATAAATCACCAAAATTGATCCAGCAAAGCTTCCGGCTGCAAAAATGACATGGTATTTTGGTGGACGGTCATTGCGTGATGTTTTATAAATTGCAACATCAATAGCAATGGATATGACAAGAATTATGATAGGCAGTGGAATGTAAATGAAGATTTTTTGTTTAAATATTCCTAATACAAGGAGTGCAACTTGAGGTAGGGTGATTACATTAATCATATTAAGTAATTTTGACCATCCATGAAGATCTTCTCCATAATCAACGAGTGGAATGATAAATGATAGAATAAAGACAATTGGTGCCTAAAAATATTGAAAATCATTATTAAGTTTAATTTAATAGAATCAATAAAATTACTTTAATGATAATGAAAATAGTTCCAAGAAAACTAGATTCATTCCAGTCAATTCTTTTAATTGGATTTATGTCGTGTATAAATTTAATAAATAAATCTTTATTGGGATTTCCGTCCGGTTTTCGTCTAAATACTTTCCAAATATCATTATTTAATATTACTGTTGTGTCTCTTCTGTTACGAATTTGAATGTTTGTAAAATTTTCCATTTCTTCAGCTAATTTCATCATTGCTTCTGACTCTGTGGAATTACTTGATCGTCGTGAAGAATTTTTTAAATCACGAATTTTCTTTTTCATCAGTAAATGTTGAACGATAACAACAATGAGGTAAAGCAAATAAATGCATATTGTCATGATTCCTTCATTTAATGCATAAAATTCATCGTGCATTGAATTGTGAATGAATGTTACAGAAATAATGAAGAAAATCACATCACGAATGTAATTTTTCTTTGGAAGATTAAATGGATAAATTAACATGATTATTCCTATGATGAAGCCAGTAACGTATACTGCACCACCCAATAATTGTGTATACATCAACTCTGTGTCATCTTCAGTGTTGAAAAGTGATGTAAAAATGTCTGGTGCTCCATTGCCAAATGCCATAAGCGTAATACCGCTGAGATTTTCACTTAAACCAAACAGTTTTGAGATGACAGCAAGTGCAGGGCAAAAGCTGTGTGTATATGAAAGTGTGAATGTGTAGAAAGCGCAGTGAGAAAATGTCACTTTATATTTTTCAATTTTCAAGAGAGAAAGAGAGAGAAAACTTACAATTTGTCTGCAGTTGTTCCAAGTGTTATGAACATGTAGAGGCAAATGATGAAAACTATGAAAAGTGCACTAAAATAATTGTTTTTGCTAGTAGCACCAACATCACAAAAAATGAAATTGAGATAGTCAAAATAGTGAAGATTTTTAAGGCAACCTTCTGTTGTACGAATGAAATTGCAGCGATCTTGAAAATTTAAATTCATAACATGAGCACATTGAATCTAGAGATAAATTTATTATTGACAGATAAAATAGAAAAAAGCTAATATTTACAATATGAGTTGTGGTATTTGAAGCATGAAGAAATGTGATTTGATCCATATTGGCTGCTTTTGAATTTTATTTATTTTTAGGTTACTATAATTATAATATAAAAACATGGTTATTTTGATGAATTTTAAAATTATGTTTATCAAGTTTTTCGAGAAAAATGTTCGAAAATTTTGTACTTCATTCAATTCACTAAATGAAGTGCAAAATTTTCACACGTTTTTCTTTCAAACAAGCTTATAAATTTAATTCCATATTTGAAATTTTATTCTGAAATTAAAAATTTGATACTTACTGACTATTTCTTACAACAAACAAAGTCTTATTTTTTCTCGCATTCTTTATTGATTATTCAAAAATGATAACAAAATAAATAGACAAATAATATGATTGATGCATCTCTACTATTCGTATCTAAAATTCTTAATAAATGGCACTTAATGGTTAATAACGATAGATAAGTCTCATCAAATGCCTTCCAATGGATTGCAATTGAATTCTTGAGATTTTCTGAATTACGTTTTAAATGAAATTTTATGCTTTTTTGGTCTTTAGAGTTTTTTTTAAAAAAATGAATTAGTGAAAGAAATTATAAATTGTTTGTGAGTGTATGTTTGTGTATGTGTGTAGCAACGAATCCCTGAAATTTTGCTGAAATTGATTTTCTTTATAAATAAATTGGAAATAAGGATCCGTTACTTTGGACTATTGTTTTGTATGTATAATTGTGTGTATGTTTATGTAATGAGTTTATAAAAAAAAATTAGTGGTAAAATTTAAAATTTAGTTTAAAAATTTTTTATTGTTTAAAATGATGTTGAGTATTCAGTGATGAATTGAAATAAAGAAAAAGTAAAACGACGAAAAATAAAAATAAATATGTGTGTGTTTAATTGTGTCTGTATAGTGATGGCACGAGTATCCTGACGGTAATTTAGAGTTTTTTGTCTCATAAATAACATGACAATGTGATGATTGCTCAGGCATATTATGACAATGATGACGATGACATGATGATGTATGAATTTCAATTCCACAAATTTATTCGCCCTGTATTTTGTAATATTAAACAATAATAGTTGTAGTAGTACATGAAATGAGAAAGAAGAAGAGAAAAAGTTGGACATTAGTTTAAATTGCCATTGTAATCGTTCCTTTGAGAAATAATGTGTGTATATGAGGAAAAATTTCCATTCATTAAAAAAATTGTCGTTCGTCCCAAAAGAAGAAAATAGCAGACACAAATAAACACACAAAATGTGTGTCATCGTAAACAACATTGTTTTACGACAATTTCTTGGACATTTTTCCTCATTTACAAGTTATTTTCATAATAAAAAAATTATTTTTTCTTCACTTACCGTCATCATCTCCATGAATCTGTATGAATTCAAATAAAAACGATGTCGCAATTTATGAAAATTAAAAACAGAGAGAGAAAGAGAGATGGAGAATGAAAAATGATGATCACAATAATTACTCGAAAAATTACGACCCATTAAGGTGTATACGAATGTGTAAATAAATTTGATCTCACTGTACAGCATTGCAAAAGCGACAACAATAATTTTTATACTGACTAAAAGTACTTTAATAATTCCCCTTTGTGGCTCACTCTTAATCACACAGTAGTAGCTTGCTGTTGACAATTTCGTTCTTCCCAAGGCGTACAATGATTCATAAATTTTTAGCTTATTATACACAGGAGTGTCAGGGATTTATACAATTACTTTTATCTATTCTTTCAAGAAAGTAAAAACGTCATGAGAAAAAAACCCTGAGTTCGAAATTTCCTTCCTTTTGAGCAATTTTACGCCTTTCACGTAGTGCGTAATTTTTCATTTAAAGTAATTAAACAGAAGGAAAAAAGCGAACAGTAGTGAGGAAAAATTATTTAATTTCACTTTTATACGTGATGCAATTTTTTCTTCTATCTCTTTCAACTCGCAGCTCTTCCTACAAATATAAATTTTATTCATAAACATTAACCACACAGAATGATGAAAAATTGATGTGTGAATAAACAAGTTTTAAAGTCGTTTTGGTTATTTTTCATATTTTTTTCTTTCTTTGAATTAAAGAGTTTTCAATTTTTGAAGAAAAAAAAACTTCAAAGTAACACATTGACATTCACGTGAAGAATTGCGACAAGTGTCTATGACAGAAAATGAAGAGCACGAGATAAGCATTTAGAGTAGTAACAGTAGCATAATTTTAATGTGATTTTAATTGAATTTAATAATAAATTAAATTTATTATTGGGGATTAGAAATGATGATGATTGAGAAATAATAACAAGATAGAATTAAATTTTACTTCTTCATTCGTTCTCATTCGCAAGTAGAAAACACATTTAATGGCCTGATAATTTATGGCAACAGGTTGTTGTCGATGATTTTTAGAGTCTTCTTCATGGGGTTTTATTATCAATTTTTCTTTAGAAAATAAAAAATGATTTTTCGTAGGATTTTTCAATCTTTTCTTTTCTCTAAAATAATAATAACAACAGAGTAGATGAATAGTGGATTGTGAGAGTCTTTTTTCTATTTTCAGAGACGCCTGTTATGTTTATATAAATATATATGTGAGGGAAAGAATTATTGAAATATAAACACAAAACAGTTGTTGATGACGATATGCTGCCAAAGCAGATTCACAATTCTCTTTATTATTTTTTGTTAGATTTCATCATTCTTTTCTATTTTTATTGGCAACTCAAGGAGTCAGCCAGCAGAAAACAGACGAAAACAAGTGAATGAGATGAAAGTAAATAAATAAAATGGATTTATGTACGCTTGACTTTAATTTTATCATGTTCCTACTTGACCACAGAAGTAAATATCATGTGACTCTCACATTAACTCATTGCCTATCGCTCTGATAAATTGACTTGACTTCTTTTCATTCGGAAAAAGAAAGATTGCAGAGGAAGAAAAACTTTTTCATCTACTGCTGCTTTATTTTTAAGACAAACTGGAAGAAAATAAATCTGTGTGGCGAGAAAGAGAGTCATCAATCAAAATTAATGTTCCTTCTATTCATTCGAAAAAAGAGAAAGAGAAGATAATTAAATTATGACCCCAAAAATTAAGTTTTTTCTCCCCTTTTATCTTGAGTTATTGATGACTTTGGATTTAACCATAAAAATTAGCGCAATTGTTTTATATCAGAAGAATCTTTAAATCATTTGTGAACGAAAATTCATTAATGAATCATCAGCATTCTACTCTTTTTTGTTGTTGTTTTTTCTTAATACTGTACAGTAATTAAGAAATTGAATGTGAATAAAAAATACTCACTCATCAAAATCAACAGTACCGGAACCGTCTATATTTTTTTATTTATCAATAGAAAGAGAAAATAGGTGAGATGATTAATTATTTTTCTGTCCTTTCTTTTGTGTGTGATTAATTAAATCTTTACTCACCCTGATCAATTTCAGCAATAATTCCATCCAATTCTCCGTCGCTAAGTTGATCGTCCAATTCATGTAAAATTTCTTTTAAGATTGATGTTGGGATGTAACCGTTACCTTCCTTATCATACAATCTGAAGGCTTCTTTTAATTCTTTTTGGACTGCAATTTATGTTCAATTGTTATGTCAGTATTAGATTGCATTTAATCAATCACTTACGTGCTTCCTCATCCTCCTCAACAATGAACTTGGCAGCTAAGATAATAAATTCTTCAAACTCCAAGCGACCTGATTTGTCCTCATCGACTTCCTCAATCATCTCATCTAAGATTTGTTTGTTGAATGGTTGACCCATCAATCGAAGGATCTCAGCAACCGTTTCTGTTGAGATTGAACCTGATTTGTTGCTGTCAAAGCTCTCGAAGGCTTTTCTCAAGACTAGAAAAATTTGAAAATAATTAAAAATATGAATCAGTGATAATTTTAGCTTAAAAGTACGCGGAAAATGTTGTTTAACATGTGTTGTCTCACATCATTTTCCAAAGACATTGATTAATACATTTTTCTCCTTCTCGCACAGTAAAACATTTATTTTCATATTTTTGTCAAGTAAACAAAAAGCAAAGTTTGTCATTTTTTTAAATGAATGTCAATGAACCTTTTTTCCGTGTGTTTATTTTGCGAAATTGATCAATTGCTCGTATTTTTTCTCGGAAAACCCCATAGGAAATGAGAAAAAATCTCAAATTGCGTTGAAATTACATTTCACTTAACGAGCAGCTGATGTTGATTATAAGAAATGGAACGAAGAAAAAATACTTCTTGTTAATTAAAAAACATTCTTCACAACAACCGCATTAAAGGTTTTTCTTTCTCACTTTTCCAATACTAAATAGAATGAAAAGTTGTCCCGCTTGTCTACGTTGAAATTTTCATAAGAAGAAAATAAAGAGCTCATTTGTCATTTGAGACATCATTCAGTTATTACAGTGAGTACATTTCATTTCACACGAGCGGCAATCTGTAAATTTCACTCTTCTTTTTCTCGCACTGTCGCGTTTTGACAGTTGATTTTAATGGACGAATGATTGCGAATTTCACCAATACAGTGCAGTCCCTCATTAATTATCGAATGATGAAAATGAATGGTTGAATTTGAGACATGAAAGTGAATGAATGAGAGTAATATGATGAGACCAACACATCTTTTAAGCACATTGCCTTTCTTTGCCTCAATGAATGCTCATCTATCAATTTAATATTCATCACCCCGTGAGACAGAAATTTATGACGCTTTAGTGTAAATGTGAATGAACTTTAAAATGGTTCTACCATAGTGTACGCATGTAGAGAGTTCAAAATATTCATATAGTTGATTAAAATTTTTTCAATATTCTCGTTATCTTGATTTTCATTTAAATTTTTATTCAAGAAAATAAAAAGTTTGTTAAGGTATAAATATCATAGGATCATTTAAATATATTTTATAAGAGATAATTTCAAAACAAGATGTAAAGACTTAGATTTCTTTATTTAAAAACTCTTACAATCAATTCTTTAAACATGACACTGGTTAATTATTAAATTTAAGTTGACTTGAAATTTACAATTTACATTGAAAACAATTAATCAACTTGACATTTATTAAAAGATCAAAAAGAATTAATTCCGAAGTTAATAGAATGTTTTGTGACTTTAATTTTAATTTAAAAACTTTGTATTGAAGTTAAAGAACTAATAATATAAAAGTTATAACAAATAAGTTAGGGTTTTACTTAAAAAATGTTTTAAATATTTGAAATCAACTTGATTTGCTTATGTATTCAAAAAAATTCTTTAATTTCCTTTCCTTGAAGTTTTATTTAATCTTTATTCAATAAACATCATCTCAAATTTAATGAAATCAAGAATGAGTGAAAAAAAGTTAATTGATGTAAATGAAAATCTTTCGCTAATTAACGTAAATGTTTATTACACCTGAATGAAAATTTCACATGTTAAATGAAAAATTGCATGCATGAATGAGATAGAAAGAATTCTCTCGTGTTTATACGATGCGCGCCTCTTGTATTCATGAGAGATGAGTAGTATGGAGTAAAGGAAGAGAATAATAATTATTTTCACTCTTTTGTTGCTATTTATGTATGCTGTTGCTGCCAGGATTAATTTTCCATTAAATAAACACCGTGTAATGTGCAAATAGATAGATAGAGCAAAGAAGATGAAGTTTCTTGTGGGACTTTAGTAAAATGTTGTGTTTAATGTGATTAAATAAGTAAGTTGATGTAATTAGGATTAAGATTGTATATGTGCTTGTATAAGAAAGTTGGAAATCTAAATTTATTGACAAGTTCTTCTTCCTCTTTCCCTTTTACCGCACAATTTCAAAATAGCTGTATGTGCAAATGATTGATGTGATGGGAGGTCAGTATAAGATTAATGGTCTTTAATTAACAGACACATACACGAGAATCTCTAATGTGAGTATGAATGAAGACGGGAAATCTTTCGATGAACTTTAACTTTGATGACAATTTTTTCCTCTCACTCTCCTTCGTTTTTTCTTGCTTCGCTTCGCAATATTTAGTGTGTGTATATAATTTTTATGTTTCTATGAGCCATGAGAAGCGAGAGAGACATAACATTCAGTCGTTTCGGATGCTGTCACTTTTCTACATCTTAGAAAGATGCGCTTTGGAGCGTTAAGCAAGAAAAAACTTATAAATGGAGCAAATTATATCTTGACACGTTTTTCCTTCTCACAAAAAGAAGCATTTTTTCTCTTTTTTTAAGTTTTTTTCTTTGCAAAAGAGAAAAGAGGCGTGAAATTTTATACATTTTGTCTGTCTTACAATTAAGAAAGTTTTTAATGCGCTTTGAAAAGATTTTTCAATTCTTTCATTTAAGAAAGAAGAAAAATGATGACTCATGTTTGAATTGTTGATAAATTGTACAACAGTTTAATATTTTTACTTGGCTCATTCGATAATTTATATTGACAATCTTATGGAACTTGTCAAAGAAAACTATCAGAAATTTAAAATTAAATTTTTGCACAATCTTATTTTCATCGACTTGACATTTAATCTTGAAATGAAGACGACGGCATAAACAGCAAATAATTGACATTACTCGAAATTTGAACTACGCTACAAATAAAATAAAGTTTCTTTTTCTTCGACTTTGTATACATATAAAAAGTTTTACTTCACTGCTGCTGCCTTTTTTATTCCAACATAAAGAGACAGTAAAGCAATTATGATAGAAAGGAAAAAATTATTATTATTCTTTTGAAAATTATTTTCTCAAATTAACCCAATTTATTTTCACATGTCATTTTTTTGACAAACACTTCTGCCACTTGCAGCCAGTTTTACATGACAGACATTTCATCATCAGTTTGAACAGGCTTTTCTCCTGTCTCACGAAAAAGAAAGAAAAAGAATTTGATTTTTGTTGATTCGTGCCAGTAAACTTTTTTAATGACTTTTCATATTTACACATTCTGATGATGAATTGAAATTTATCAAGTCAATAAAACTGTTATGAGGTGGAAACGAAAATTTATGGCTGGAAAATTTGATAGAAAATTTTCGAGTAGCGAATGCAGGAAATAAATTTTTGTATTCGTGTCTATTGGGTCAATCGTCATGCAATTTTTCATCATCAAGTAATTGCACTCGCTTTCAAATATTCACAATAAAAATTTTTTATGTTATTGCAGTTTGATAGAAAGCACAAATATGTATATAGTGAATTGAACATTGATTGCAGTAAAAATATCAATTTTCGCATCATAAAAATATAAATGTGTATGTTTTAATGCAGAGCGCATTCAAATCGTTAAATAACGACGGTTTTCTGCTCTGTTTATTTAATAGAGCTTTTTATTCTATTGAGAAAAATCAACAACAACAGTACCGAAACAAAACGACAGAATTGTAGAATGGGAACAATGTTGTGGAAGCAGCAATAGCGGGAGAAGAGGAAAATATCATAAAAAAAATTATTTTTATATACGTGATGGCATTATCCTCTCCACTCACATTGCATTAAATTTGATTTTGATCTTATGTAGTTTGTTTCTGTCATCTTTTCGCTATGCTTTTTCTTTTTCTATCCTTTTACTTAAACATAAGAAGTTGTGCAGAAATATGAGATAATAATAATATAAAAAAATTCTTTTTTTTTGCTTGTTCAAAAGGATAAAGGGGGACTGTTTTTGTAGGAGAGTGAATAACCCTGACACGTTTTTATTTTTTATTTTATGCATCGAGTCAGGCTCCATGATTCTCCTTTAATTTGAAAAAATTCCTTTTGGAGAGTTTTATACCATAGCTGTCATTGATTTTATTTCAACCAGGTTCATTCATCTCCTTATAAATCAACAGCCCCCTCATGAATGCAAGTATTTTTCCTTTCAACAATTTTTATTTTATCATCACTTTTCTCTCCACTTCCCTACAATTTATCTTTCTATCTCTATCTTTTATAAGCTTTCACTACTATCAAAATGTGCTTATGAAAAAAAATTGAAAGAAAATGAAATGTTTTATTGCACAATGTAGAAGGAGGAAAAAATAAAATAAATTTATAAATTTATTGACTTTCGCTTTTCCACAATCCAATTTGCGCAATAAATTTATTTTCACATATCGACCATACAACAAAGCAAATAAAATAAAAAAAATACTCACTGGCAATTTGTTCTGGTGGAAGTTCATCCTAAACGTTCATTAGTTAAACAAATTTTTTGTGTGTTTTTTTTAAATGAAGAGAAAAAAAATTAATTTTCGCTTAAAATTTTCACACATTTCATTTTACGGCTGGCTTTTCTTCTGTCGTTCTTCTTTTTCATATTTCAACGTCTTATGTGTTTCTTTCATTTTTGAATACACATTTAAGTAATATTTTTTGTGGTAATGAGAAATGAATCGAGGTGTGGATTGATTTCGGCATGGAAAATCGTGTTTATATGTTAGAGGCAATTTCTTATAAGCTAAACATCTCACGAGTCTAATATAAATATGTGTAAATTAACAGACTGATTGTGATATTGTAATGAAACATTTATTTGCAATATTTTGCTGATATTTATTATGTGTAGGTTGTAAATGGGGTCAGACTATAGGCAAAGATGGATTTTACATCTTACCACAAACTAAACCTTACTATTTTTCAATAACTAAACAAAAAGTCTAACATGAGTAATGATTTAACGAAAACTTTAATTAATTCATATGAAAAAGGGAAAAATAATTTTTTAGCCTTGCTTATTTTGGAAATTAATTGAAGGTTTCAAGCGGTTTTGCGGGATTTTTGAAGAATGAAAAATTTCATTGTCTAAAAATAATCTATTCTTAAGACTTTTTCAAAAAAAAAGAATAAAAGAAATTTTTAAGCTTCCTTGTTATGATTTTCACAAATCTCAAATCGTTTGTGAAATAATAAAGAAAAAAAATTTTCTCTTCTCCCTTTTTTAATCCCTTCCATATTTCTTTTCTATATACAAATCAATAAATAAAATCTTTCTTTTGCCTAGCGAATCGAGCCTAACTCGTGTGTTTGCCATTGCTATTGCTGCTGTTGTCGTAATAAATAATTCGTGACGAAAAGATAAACAGCAAGCAGGCAAGTAGGCGAAAGGGACTTGAGCTTGGTAAACTTTCTTTTCCAATATTTTTTTACTGAGCCAAATTCTCATATGTGAGTGTTTTTGATTATCCAAGAATTTTCCCATGGCTCATTGCTTTCACATCAATCTCTTTTAGTTTCATATATAACACACATATACACAAGCATGGAATGTTAAGCTCCTACTGGTACCTCTCTCATGAGATGGAAACTTTTTTTTTCACTTCCATCCAATTTAATCGAAATAATTATTTCTGCTCTCACTGTTTGCCATTAATTTTCCACTTTCATCTCATTACCAATTTATTACTTAATGCCTCAACCAATTTTTGTACTAATTTCTTTTACTATTTAGCATCAGCAGCAGCAACATAAGTAGAAAGAAAAAAAACTTTTTTCTTAATTTAATTCATTACTCAAGTAAAATTGGATTTATTGTGTTGCTTGTAGAATAAGAACGAAAAAAGAAATAGCCGGTCAGAATTTAAAGAAAAATTCGATTTTCACACTAACCATTTTTTCTAATTAGAATTTATGTACGAAAAACGAGAATCACAAGAAACGAAAAACTAATAACCGAATGAGACGAGGAGAAGTGCGAGACTTGAATGGAACAAGACACAAGACTGCTGGGCAGAAAACTCAGCGCTAACTAAAAAGTCTTCTCAAATGAAAAGAGAAAGAAAATGATGATCATGATGATGATGATGCCTTGTGTATAGATGGAAATTCATTCGATTGTATTACGTCGACCGAGTAAAATGTTGTTGTATTTCTAGCTGATTTCTACTTTATACACAACATTTCCATTTCATTTTCCTTTATTTTATTCGTGCTACTACTATTGCTGCCTATATGAATGACGATTTCTTTTCTTTTCTTCTTTTTTTACACACAAATTTTTCTTTCTTTATAATATGTTTCACAGTAAAAAAAGAAGGAAAAATCTGTTTAAAGTGGTTTTCCAACAAGAATCTATATTTTCAGACTTTGCTCTGCATTCACACTTGATTTTTTTACAATTTTTATCATGAAAAAAAATTTAGTGTATGTATTTGTGAGTTAAATTTATTGACATATTGAGGGCAAGAAAATTAACTTTTGACTTTCTTAAATTTATTTTACAAGTCTTCCTAGACATCTGTATAATTTTGATAACATTATCTAATGTTGATTGTTTGATGGTGTTGATGTCACAAAAACTTTCTCACTCCAAAGTTTTAATACAGCAATAATTAACTCGTGAATCATTATGATAAGCTGATTAATATTAACGAGAAGTCTTTTTCCTCGTAAAAACTTCCTTATCGAAATTCTAAGTAATCTTTTATTGTGTCAACAGCAACTTTCAAGTGATTATGTGGAGAAAAGACAATTTTATTATACCATGTAGATTCATTCGATTTATTTTGACATGAAGTTTATTAAAGTAATAAGGGAGAAATTTGTTTTGATTTCTTATAATTATTGCTGTTTTATTGATAAATTTACTTCTTTATTGCTGATTTTTTGAAGTATTTTATTCTGAGAAGAATTGAAATAAAATTTTATTAAAGTCAATTTCGTTATTTCATTTTTATTCCAATGCATGAATTTTTCACATTCATTCATAATATCTAAAAGAAGCAAAACAACAACATGTAGCTATTTCAGATTCAAAAATAGTCTTTCCTTATAAAATGAATGAAAATAGGAAATAGAATGTGAGTGAGTGAATGTAGCAATGCATTGCTATTTTCAGAAAAAATATACAGAATCCAGTATAAAAAGAGATTTTTTTGAAACACCCACACATATGAAAATAAAAATATTGTAGTAAAATTTTCAGCATCGTGTAAAGGCTATAGCAGATGTAATTTGTTTGTCATGCCTGTTGCCATTACAGAAATTATTTTAGACATTGTTTAATTATGACCATCCTGAATGTAGATTCACATTTAACAAAAGAGATGAATTTTTTCATCATCTTAGCTAGTAAAGAATCAACACAAGTGTGCATGGTATCGTTTATTTTTGCTTCATTATTGCTGATGATGAATTTTTAATTTTCTCAAAATGAGCTATTTTTAAGCGTCGCAAACAATGGAATTAAATCTGTTTGCACATTGAAATGAAGAAATGTTTCATCTACATTCAAAATTGATTTTTCTTGTTCAGAGAGAGAAAGAAAGATTGTTGTGTGAGGCAATAAACAATTAAAAAAGTATTAATAGAAAAGTTTTTCTTTCCCTCAATTTAAATACTAGGAATTTATTTCAAGGCTTTGATCATTGTATGTAATACTTATAGCTGATGATCGTTTAAAAATTGAAAAAGTTTTTTAAAATCTGATTTTAATTAAAAATCAAACTTTTTTCATTTTTTGAAAAAAATTTTTTTTGAGATAGCGTGGTATTTAGAATTCAATAAGTCCTTAATCCAAAAACTCGTACAAAGAACTTTTCATAATTGATTTATTACCGGAATATTGTTGAAGTGTGTGAAACTCAATCTTATCAAATTTAATAATTATCAAAATAACACCCACTTGATTGAAGTTTGGGAAAAACAATAGAGAACATGATTCATAATATTCGATTCATTCATTAAAATCACAATGAGAAATTTTTTATTTGTTTGTGATGATAAAAGTTGTAGACTTACTTGCTAGCGTGAATTTTATTCCAACATTGAAAGTGTTCTCATTATGAATCATTTCGCAATGAATTTCTTATCATCATTGTTATTAAAGTTCAAGATGTAGTAACTGCAGTTTTAAAAACTTTTTTCTCTTTTTAATAATTTTAAAAACTAATTTTTTGTATGAGTTCTCAATATTCTAATTTAAATAAAATTTCTTCTTATCTCTGAAATTTACCATCCCTAGACTGATAAAATTTAATTTCTAATATAAAATTACGTTTTTCTTATCTTTTCAACACATATTCCTCTTTGATTATATTTTTGGGTAAATTTTGCTTTCATTTATTCAGAAGTATTTTGTGCTTTAAAGTGTCTACATCGTTTTTATAATTTTAACTCAAAAATTCCTTCAATGCATTCTAAAATATTATTTTTCTTTATTTTATTTATAAATTTACAAATCTTCACTCCAAATGGTAAATTAAAAAAAAAATAAAGACCTGTTAGAAAAAAATTTGAATGAAAAAATAAATTTTCAGTATTTGCACAAAAGTTCACATTGCCACCAGGTATTACGCTTCCTCCTGGAGTCACATTACCAGACGAAGTATTACCAGAAAATTATCAAACTGTACATCAAGTATGAAGAATGTTTTAATGTAATCAAATGAGAAAATTTATAACAACTTGTAAAATTAATTTATTGATAGCAGAATAATTAAATTCTTTTATCAAAGACCGACATGCATTTTAATGATTTTTTTATCTTTTTAAAGGCATTAATAATACGAAGTACGAGTAATGTAAGTTAAATTAATACATAGAATTCTTTAAAATGATGTTTAATAAATTTATAATATTCCAGGATTACAAGGATTATATATGTGGAGGAGTTATTGTTTTGAATTATACAATACTTACTTCAGCAAGTTGTCTTTTAAAAGATGACTCAAATTTCTACAGTGCAAGTGAATTGAGCGTATTTGTTGGATTTTATTCAATTGAAAGCAGTCAAATTGTACAAAATCCACAAAGAAGTGAAGTTAAAGAAGTCATTACACATGGTAGATATAATAGACGAACTGGAGCAAACAATTTAGCGCTTCTGAAGGTAATTTATTGCTGTTATGTGCTTATCAAAAAATCTGTTTTATAACATTTTTATTGTTTGGTTATAGCTAAGTAATATGATATCATCAGACGATCGCATAATGCCAACTATTCCATCATCTGATACAATAAATGAAGCGATTTGGAAAGAGAAAGAATGTGTTGTTCTCAATTATGAAAATGTAAGTTTATAAAACATTTTTAAAAGGTTAAAATTTTAAAATAATTTTTATTTAAAAGGATAAACCAATTGTCAAAATCGTAAAACCAGCAAAGCGTGATTACTGCAATGATAAAAGTTGGCCACTTGAAACTTTTTGTACACAAAGTCATTCTGAGGTGTTTGACAAGTGTGAGGCTAGAGAAGGATTTCCATTAATTTGTGATGGTTATTTACAAGGACTAGTAACAAAGTCATGCGAAATAGATGACAGTATTATGCAATACAATGACATTTCACAACTTTATTATTGGATCTTTATAAAACAATTAGATGAAGAAAATCCTTATCAACTTTTGGACAGTGAATTAGCAAGATATTTCATTTTCGGTGCATTAGATTTTATTGCTTGGGTAATTGGAACACCAAAAATTGCGGATGAATTTGAAGTTATTAAATTTTTCTTTTGATTAATAAAAATGAAACTCTAGTTAGAATTTAAAAAAAATATCTTGAACTTTTTTATTTCCAACAGATGCTTTTAAAGTGAAAGCTAAAAATTTTCAACAACGAACAAGAGCGCTAAAGTGGTTGCAATTAAGGAATGCTATTTCGTTATTCTTCTGGAATGTGCCAACGCTTTTCCTTCACCGCTCATTTTTAAGTACTTTCATTCATAGAAAATTGCAATTATTCTCTGTTGAGTTCACTTTGTGTGTGTATGACGACGAGATTTGATTTATGATGGCAGGTTCTCTCGTTCATTCGCTTGATGATGATGTTGATGGAGGTGTTTTACTTTGCAAGCGAGAGTGTTTCGCTAAATTGCTGGTGTAAATTTGAAATTTACGATATTAATGGACAACAAGACACGAAACGTTACTCGCAAAATTGAGGAAGTAGCGTTAGTCGTTCCCTCTTAATATCGACAATGATTTATGTCAATTTGTCATAAAGACATACTAAAACAACATGACGAACACACAAAAAAATAAAAAAGGTTGGGGAGTGTGCTATTAAAAGTGACGAACGCTCGTAAATGCACTTTTTGAAGTTGAATTTTTCTTCCTTAACGCTTTACATATGCTTGTCATAAAAAAGTGAGTCTTTAAAGACATACAATTTTATTTAATAGCTTTGAAGATTTAATTTTGAGCAAATTTCATTGCTAAGACAATAATTTTTATTGTAGAATGAAAGAAAAGTTTTTTAATTTTAATATTTTTCTATCCCATTAAAATTATTTTCTCTATCCAATTCAATTTATCTTTTGATTCATTTAAAGCAGTTGCTTTCAAGTATCAACTCAATTATTAAAAATTATGAATGAAAGTATGTCAAGGAGTAGTGAAAAATAGTAAATGAATTCATTATAAAATAAGTGCTTCTCACGAGTATTTATTATGGATTTATTCAGTCCTTTCTTATTAAACTTTCTTATTCTGCTTTATTCCATTGAGGACATTCGACTAAGTATGAATAATTGATGACAGAGATTGAAAATCTAAGTTTATCAAATTCCATTGAGATTTTAAACTGATTTTCTACTTTAATATTTTCTTTTTAATTTAAGCCCACCGAAGCGACTCGTTAATTACATCAATTACAAACTTCTTGACGCAAAACAGTGTCGGCAGAAAAAGCAGAGGAGGAAGTATAGATTCAAAACATATGGCATCACGATCATCACCAACAAGTAATAATTTCAGCGTAGTTTATCCACAACAGAGTATTTTAATTTCATAAGGAAATCGTTTTCTAGGGTTTTTGTGGCAAAGAAATATTATATGACTGACTTGTGTATGTTTTTACAGCAAGTAATATTTTGCACATGTTTTTTTCATGTATGAACATGAGCCGTATGTATTTTGTGTATAAATAAATTTCTAGCAAGTTAAGTAAAAATATTGTTTCATTATTTTGCCATAATTCACTTGTGTGAAGGAATTTATGATGAACTTTTCCCTCACTCATTTTTATAACTTTCTTATTTTTCACACAATAATTTACAAACAGTAGAAGCAGCAGTAAGGACGACGACGGAGTAGAATGGAAAAAGAGCTGAATTGACTGCAAATGGAAAAACGTTTTCTCTCTTTTTGCTGCCGCTGCCTTCATTTCATATTTCATTCATTTCTTTTCTTCCGCTCGCTCTTCTCATTTCATTGCAAAGAAAGGCGATTAAATCAGAATGCCTGACAATATTATGAACGCAATAAATCAACAGCAATGAAAATCTCATTCTGATTCTTATTCCTCCGCTCTTTTTCCCCCCTTATCTTTTCTTTTTCTAATACCATTTATAATAATCTGACTCATCACAGAATTAGAATTGCAAACATCTTTAGCATTTTTTTGTTGTTGTTATTTTTCTCTTTTTATTTCTATTACTCGCATTTTTTTGTTGTTGATAAAGTCTTTTTTTCGTTTTCTCTCTCTGTATTAGAAAGTTCATATTTTTGCTACTTTTCTTTAGTAATAGAATGAAAGATGAAAAATGTCGAAAACAAGCCTTAGAAAATTACTATAAAATTAAATTATTATTGCCCACTGAACGACGTGAAAATCATTGCTGTCGTTTTGTGGATTGCTCTCGTTTTCTCTCAACTGAATATAATAAAAAAATTATATATTTTTTTCTTTCTCAATGCATGGAGTGAGGATGAATGAGAGACCGAGAGAATTGTTGAGAATTTGTGTCATCATTAAGTTTGTGTGTTATTTTGCTCGCTTCTTTTGAGAAATATAATTGGGTCATTATTAATGCTGTACTTCGTTCATGCTCTTCTTTTTAAATCACACTTTAGTGTTATTGCCGGGATTAATAATCCTTAAGATTTTGATTATGAGATTATTTATCATTTTAGATGAGTATGAAGTGATAAAAGGATGCTGGACTTGATTTATGTGTAAGAAAATTGTTTTTTTTTGTTTAGAATACAACCAAGTTGAAGTAATTTTTAAAATTTTATCTTTAAATTTAAATATTCATTTTTATTGTACTAAAGTAATTTTAACGCTTATTATTGATGAAATTTTAACACATTTTGTTTTAATAAAGCAAGGGACGCTATGATTTTCCGTGACATTCCTAATATTAAATTATCTTTCGAATAATACCTGAAAATATTTTTATCACATTTTTTAACCATTAGTTTTATTCATCACAAATTCTTTTCAGATTTTTTTAAAAATACAAAATATTTAATTTTATTAAAATTATGAGTATAGTATTATTATAAAATTGTTCTGTCTATAGATTTAAAAGTTATTAGAATTTGATTACTATTCCAGAAAAAAAGCAATAAAAATGTAAACAGAAATTAATTAACAAACATGAGTTTTTATTTTTTACATTTTTGTTAATTAACGACTTTGTCCTTTTATTCGTTTATTTAATCTCTTTCACACTTCATTTAAATCATTTTACTAATCTACTCATGAAAACCATTAAATTTTGAAATTGTATACAATATAAGATAAAAAGAGAGAAAAGGTGACAAAGTTGATTTTTTCTAATTTCATTTATGTAGGTAGGCGCGAACGAAAGAATATAAATTTTACACCAGTAATTAAAATGGAAATGAGAAGCAATAGTAGTACATATATTCATGTTATTGAGTGAGATTTCCAGTAATGTGCTAACATTTTATTATTATTTCGTGCGATGGACCTTTCATTTTATTTATTCCGTTTTTCTGTTCTTTTTGTGTGTATATGAAGGGAAATTCCATCGACATTGCGACAATTTTTTTTCTACGAAAACGCTTTGCAATTTTACTTCAACTTATTAGAAATTTTTTTGATTCAATTAGGGTGAATCTACGTAAATTACAATAAATTTTAATCACATAAAACTAGGGTTCGGACTTGCATGCATATTTTACTTGATATGTGCATATTTTTTGTCAAGTTGATTTCAAGTTGACTTATACAAAAATGTTTTTTATTCATTCCTATTTTATTTATTTCATTTGAAATTCAATAAATTTGTATAAGAGTCAATGATTATTTAATTTACTATGTATTTCAGATGAATTAAATAAAATGTGAATGAATAAAAGACATTTTTGTGTAAGTCAAGTTGAAAAGAATATGCGCATATCAAGTAAAATATGCATGCAAGTCCGAACCCTACATTAAATGATGAAAAATGTAAACAAATTAAAACTTTCAAACAATTTTGCTGAATGAATCTTTTCAAATAGTCATAATTAAAAAATTTACAAATTTTTAGGGTTCGGCACTTGATGCATGTAGTCAAGTACATGCGCATGTAATTTTGCAAGTTGCATCCAAGTAAATTTACTTGAAAATGTCTTTAATTCATTCAAATTTTATTAAATTTAGTCAATATTTTATCAAATTTATATGAAAGTCAATGATTCTTAAGTTTACATAGTTTTGGACCGATTTAAATTTAATCTGAATGAATTAGAGACATTTTCAAGTAAATTTACTTGCAAAATTACATGCGCATGTACTTGACTACATGCATCAAGTGTCGAATCCTACAAATTTTCTAACAAGTTGAGAAAAACTTGCAAAGCGTTTATGTAAAGAAAAATATTTGTTGCAATATATGTGGAATTTTTTATTAACAATCATTTGTTTATTAAAAGCTTGATTATTGTTTAATTTGTTGTTTGTTATCATTTGAAAAAGTTTCATCTTCAAAGTTTTCAATTAAAACAAGTCTTGTATTAATTTAAAGTTTAAAGAGAAAAATAGATTTGAGGATCAAAATCTGTTGTTGTAATTTTTATAGAATTACCCATAAAAGAAAAATTGAAAGATTCATCTTAAGCTTCGAGCAAAGATTTTTACGAGAGTAACTGAAATTTATTGTTTACGGATTTTTTCTTCTATTTTTAACATTTTTTATTTTCTACTCATTTCTAGATTTTTTTCAATAAGAAAAAACAACAGCAGTGGCTGAAAATGAAAATTCGACAATTGTGAAAAGAGAGAAGAAAAAAGGCACAAACAGTTGTGCGATCATAAAAAATCAGCGCAAAGAATGAAAATTAATTAATAAATTTTGCTTATCAAAGAAACGGACGAGGGCAAGTGAGAGTTTTCATCGCACATGTCTGTTTATTTATTATCATCTCATCTGCCACTTTCATCTTCTACTCTCTTCTCTCTGTCTATCTGATGTTGATGATGATTGTGAAATCTATTGAAATTTTTTTCGTCTATCTCTCTTGCTCAATGTTACTGTTGATTTCAAATGAAACAAGCTATTGTTCTTTAATGACGGTTTGCTATTTTTACACTTTTCAATTTACTGCTTGATGCTGCTGCTACTTCATTTTACTATAAAGTATTCATCTCAATTTTTATGTCTCAACATAGATACACATAGTATATTATGCTGCCACTGCTGTTACTGATTCTGTAAATATGGTGTAGCAGTTAACTGCATAACAGCACAAACAGATTACTAACAAAAAAGGTTCAAGTACAATTTTTTTTATCAGTTTTCATTTGTGAAAAATTTCTAGAGAAAATTTAAAAATCAATATTGACTGACTCTATAGATGGGTTCAAATGAAATTTTCGTTTAACTTTTCAAATTAAACTTTAATCCAAGTTAATTTTCAAACAATCTTAAAGTGTCACATTGTTTATTTAAAAGGAAATCACCAGTTTTAAGCGAATTAATAAACAAAATGTCCTTCATATACAATATCAAATTTTAGCCCTCTTTTTTTCTTTTTAGAAAAAGAGCGAGCGAGCGAAAGAAATAAAAAACAAGTGAATAAGATGATGGAAAAACAAAATTGAAGCGCGTCAGCTTGTCTAATATTCTGAATAAAAAAGAGAAGAAAAAATTCAAGAACACAAAAAAAGGAAATTTTATATTGTGAATATATAATAAAAAAGTGGGCAAACTTTGTTATTTTTCACATGATTTTCTTTTCGCATGCCTCACTCCAATAGAAATTAAAAAAACTTTTCTTCTTTCTTCCTTCATGATGTGTTTTGTAGAGTAAATTCAAAGTAGATTAAAATATTCATTCACAAGAAATATGGGTAAATTTAAAATTTAAAAAATTATTTGTAGAAAATTTCTTCTACATATTTGATTCCTTTCATTCAATGTAGTTAAAGTCACAATTTATTAATTTGTTAAATGAGAAGATTTTTTAATCTGAATATGTGGCTAAAAACATATTAAATTAATTTGACTGTCAAAAATTTTTATTTATTTTCTCATATCTTTTGAATTCATTTTCTTATTTTCAAAAAAAATATTAATTTTTAGTTTGAAGTAGAAAGCAAAAAAAAAAATAGGAAAACTATATTGACGTTTACTAGCTTTATTGTAAACATTTTCAATCATTTTCTGTATTGTAATATTGAAGTAATATTTTTTGATATATTTCAATTTTTTTTCTGAATTCCTCAAAATGAATTCAATAAAAGAGAAGAAAAAAATATTAATTTCCCGCATTTCAGGTCTTTCTCATTCCGCCCACACAATTGCACAAACAGTACATAGTAAAATTCAATAAGAATTTATTTAATAAACGAATTTGTGTGTTATTCATACAATGAGCAAAAAAAATTGAGAGCAAAATTTTGTGTTTTTATTATAAATATGTAACACACAATGATGCGATATGAAATGTTTCATCTTTTTTCATTTCCTGTTGCGAAATGCTTATTATCATCTTAAGGGCTTTTTTTGATCTTTTCATTTCATATTCATTATTGAAAAAATTGAAATTTTTTAATGGATAATTTAATGAGTCGAAAAACAAAAGGAAATTTTTTATAAAGATTACAAAGCTTAATACGCCTTTTTATTTCATAAATTTTTAATTAGCACCAAAATTTGTGTCATAATTACAAAAATTTTTTTTGCACGCCACTCAAGTAAAAATTAAATTATTTATGTGGCACTTGAAAGATCAATTTAATTAATCTGTGTAGCGAGTGCGAGACGAATAGAGAAAGAAAGTAAAGAAATTAGTGGTGAGGGATGAGTAATTAAGTCGACAAAGTAGCTGTTTCTTTTTTTTTGAGCAGTTTATGAAATATGCTTTTTTGAGGTTTCTCATTTTTAATTAAATGAATGCGAAATTGAGGCAATTTTTATTCTCACTTTGTAGAATAATAAAATAAAAGTAGCAGACTTTCATGTGCAATTTGATACTTTTTGACAACGTTTCAGCAAATGCTTAAAACGCCTACACAATAGAAAACGTTTGAATATAGGAGAAAAAAGTTTATGAATTATTGCATGAAATATCTCATGTGTGCAATTTTTCACTCATATGAAGATGAGAGAGGCATAAGAATTTTTCAATTTCTTTGTTATTTTTCTTCAACTGGATGATGAAGAAAAGAAAAGAAAATTGATGTACACTCATAGAAAAAAAGTAATACCAGATATTAATTTTGTATGAAAAAAATTAAATACCCGTAAAGGCAAAAGGATAAAAGTTTATTAACTTTCATTTTTCTTGAGTTTTTCATACTTTTTGGAAGTGAAAGTACTTGTATATCCACTTTGTCCATACTAACTAAACTAAAAATATCCCGAAACTAAAAATATTCTGAAAAAACAATGACAAACTTTAGTTTGGCGTTTAGCATTAAAACATATTATAAATTGTATTTTCAGTAAACTTTCCCAGTTATAAATTATAACAAATATCATACGATATTAAAATTCAAGCTCGAATTACTCAAAAGTAAATTACCTTATTAAAGTCATTTTATCAAAATATACATTATTATCAATTTATCGTAGTGATCAGTAACCCAAGCTTAAGGGTGAGAGTACATGAAATGCAAAATCATTGGAGGAAAATAAAATGCATTCCTCTCTCACAATTACGTGAAATTTTTCACTCTATGAATAATTTATTGCTCATTTACTCCCACGCGACGCTTAAATGGATTATTTACATCAAATTTAAATTGAAGCGAATACAATTTAATGGGTTTTGCTTGCTAGTTTGGGTGGTATGAGACTAAGTTGTATAAGAAGAACGTTAAATGAGTGTAAATTTCATTTTGTGCATTATCATCATGTGATGTTTTGTTAATTGAATTTTGGAGCGAAGATTAAAGAACATCGACATACTCATACAATAAATGAATTTCGACGTTGATTAGACCAAAACAAGAAAATGCCTCCAGGTCAATGGTTCTATTGTTCAATTATCTTCTTGTTTTATCCATTTAATGTTTTAAATCTAATTTACTAATCAACTTTATAATAATAATTATTCAATTTCTTTCTTTTGATTTTGCATGTGTGTTAACATCAGTAATAAATGTGATAAACTGAAAGAAGATGTGAGAAGTAATGAACATCAAAAGGGGCAGTTACATTTCCATTATTTTGGCATTATTTAATTTGCTTTCTCTTACTTCTCTCTGTTATTCATGCATGATGGATGTACATTTTCGCCTATCAAAAGCACACTGACAATATTGTATGTGTGTCAAGCACATATCTCTGCCAAATGATATATATATGTTACCTTACTATCATTGTCCATTAATCTCATTATTCGAGTGACAAGTGAATGTGTGTATGTATATGAAAAAAAGAAAGAACAAGAGACTGAGAAATGAAGGCAGGCAAAATGTTTTCGGGACTGTTATCTTTTATTTACAATATCGTTGTGGTTTTAAAATGATAAACGTCATTGTTATTATTACTGCTTTAGACATTTGTGATTGTATTATGTCTTTCGTAGAATCAGTTGTATTTTTTCACCTCAACCTTTAGCAATTATGAATACGTGAGTTATTGTTTTGCTAAATTTTTATTTGATTAAAGAGAATAATTGAAATTTTTAATCATTTTATATTTCATTTCCGTTCTAGAAATTTTACAAGACGGAAACAGAGTCGAAAACCTTCAGCAACACCGTTAAATTTTAGTCAAAATGTGAAGCGACTGCGAAAACGGAAAATAGAGAATGTTGAAGAGCTAAAAAAGTTGGTATGTGAGAAAATGTCATAATTTTTATGTGCACTTTATATTTTTCCGTTTGTATCATGTTTCATAGTTTGCAACTTGGTCATTAATTTTATAAACCAAACACCACGTGATCAAGTTGCAAAAAAAGATAAACATGAAGTGAAAGAAGAATGAATGCTAGTAGGAAGCAATGACATTAAATTTCTATAAACGTGATGTCTGTTTTTAATGATTTATAACTTTATTCTTCCTTTAAAAAGTGCATTATGTCGTATGATTGTTTTCATCTCATCTCTGTCCTTATTGAGTGACATTTTTTCATGAATTTATGAGTTTCTTGTGGTATTGATTTTGCGCAACAAAATAACGGTTTTTTTGAATTTTCCGTACATGATGAAATTTTTGAAAGGGCGGAATTAGTTGATAATTCAACGCAAACAAAGCAAAGAAAGAAACGCATTTTACATAAATGCAATTATGCCAATAGTTTTGTTTTCTTATAAGCAATATTCATGAATAATTTATAAAATGAACAAAATTTATGACAGTCAGACAAAATGAATTTAAAAGTTTAGTTCATTACAAAACGAAAAATGCGATAAAAATATTTTCAACTTTTATTGTTTTGTGAAAATTAATTTATTCAGATTTATCACGTGATTTTAAGCTTAAAATAGTAGTATATCAGATTATTATCGAGTTCAATTATAAGTTAAGCGTGACATCATTTTCAAAGTGTTTGTTTAAAATGGAAGAATTAAAGTGTTTGGTAGGTTGATAAAAATTTTATCAAAATTTTTTAATTTCTTATCGTATTTTGAGATAATAAGAAGTGATAAATACTCAAAAAAGTGTTCATTGCCCTCATGACGTTGTAGGAAATCATAGAAAGTGTGTGCTTGCGATTCATTTCCATTAAAATCTCATTGTGTATAAAAAGGCGATAAATTGTGGTGCTTCTTGCTTTCTATTGATTACAATTTAATCAAATGACGATAATTGATTGATTGATACTTAGATTGATGCAAATAAGCAAATCGAATTAGGTGTCAATCAGTTATCAAATTATAATCCAGCAAACATAATTTTCTCCTCTTCAATCTCTTCTATGTCTCACTCTCCCTTTGCACGATGGCAATTCTAAATATAGCAATTAGAATTTCAATGGATTCTTCAGAAAGAAGTACTTTTAGTGCTAAAACAGCTTCATGATATTCTTGTTGAGTGTGCACATCGTTTTCCTGTGCCTCTTCATGGAAATGAAGGCAAAAAAGTTGACAAGTTTATTCTCACGTCTGCACCAGAGCAATTAAAAGTCGTAGTTACATTAACTGGCGATTCAATTACCAGTGCTGTAAGTATATAACGATGATGATGATTTGTTTAATCGCTTGTCATAAATTTCAATCTTTTGTCCATTAACAATAATGACAACGACATCAACATCGCAGGACATAAATTTCAAAGTACAACGTCAACAAAATGTGATACAGCGAACCAGCATAACTCAAGATTTTCCATGGAAAATACAGCAAGTGCAAGATGCTGCAAATCATTTACAGCAAGCCATCAATCATATTGACAATGTTGATGCAAATTATCATTTCAAATCGTCTGAAGAAGTATTGCATATACTTTCAAATATTCTCGGTGCATTACAGCGTGGTCGTACAAGCTTGGTCGTGCCAAAAAAGAAACCTATTGATGAGTTGATGAAAAGTCGCAATATGAAATCATTGTCGCCAAATCTGCCCGAAGATTTAGCTATCTCATTTTATATACAAAGTCACAAATTGATTTTTGCCGCATATCAATTGACAAATAACCAAGGCACAATGAAATTTGAGTCGACACAAGCTGAATGTTCGGTACCGTGGCTTAATGAAGTCTTAGTTTTGTTTACTGTCGCTTTGACACTATGTCAGCAATTAAAAGACAAGGTGAGCCACTTTCTATTGTGCTTTGCTACGTTAAACATACTTAATTGAAGTTGAAGCTTAATGAATTTTCTTTATTTGTTTTTTCTTTTACACAGATTTCAGTATTTTCACAATATAAGGATTTCACAGTTGGAAACGAAACGACAACAGCACTCTCATACTAATAATAAGTAATGATAATATTGTGCAATAATAGTAATTGTTTGTTTCTTTGGTTTCTCTCCTACCATTAAATTCTTATTCTCCCAATTGTTCTCTATATCTAAAACAATACACACAGAATTATATAATCTACTACTAGCTGTAATTCCCTATTCATCTACTTACTAATATTTGTTAATGTTGAGATACACATCATCATAGTAAAATGAGTCCTGCCTTAATTACTACAACTTTATAATAGAAAAGGAAGCAGCAGATCATATGAATGTTGGTTAGACTTATAATAATGAAAACAACTACATTCGTTTGTATTTTAATTTAATCAAGTTAAATTGTGTTTTTTGCTATCCTTTTCAATATTTCTATTAAAGCAACTGATTTTGATCTTCTTGTTGATGGCTCATGGAATAATAATAATTATGATAATAATAAAATTAATAAGTGTGAGTTTGTGATTGACCACATGCAGTGTATTGTGTGTAGTCTTATATGAACGAGAGAGGAGACATATAGAAATGTGAAAAATACAAAAGTCCCATTCAAAAGCAAAACAATAATAACAATTATGATAGGATGTAGTGATGATGATTTTCGTTGAGCGTTGAGACTTTTTACATAGTGAATAAAACACAATAATATAATTCAAGCGTAGATTAGGACAAATTCGCTATTAGATATATATGCTATGATTCTGATGATAAAAAAAAATATTTAATTTAAAATTTAAGGCGAAGGAGATGAAAGTGCACGTCATCGTTTAATCGTTAATTGTTTAATGTGAGTATCTTTCGCAGACAAAGTGCATTCTTTTAAAGACATGATAAACATATTTCGTTCTTGTTTGTTTTTAATTATTTATTAAGAAATAAAATTGTGAGACACAATAAAATAATTGTTAATCATTAGTAGAGAATTTTTGGTAGTTTTATTTTTAATATTTTTTATTTCAGTTATGTAGAGTAACTCTCTACTATATTTTATGTGTTGTTTTATTAATGAGTTTTCATAGTTTTCGAACATGTAGAGCCTTTATTATATAGCTATTGATTAGAGTTATTAAATATGTATAATTTAAGCTTTTTTAACTTTACATACTTTTATGGTTTTAAATTTTTAACGTATTCTTTATCTGGACTACCAGGATAAAAATTTAACAAAACAATTTATTGCTGCTAATTAATAGTTGAATGCGATTCGCTGCATCGAATAAAACACTCAATAGTTTCATAATTAGAAATCTTACAAATATAATTTCCTATACATTTGAAATTAACATCAATCAGTATGTTCTATAGTATAATTTTTAGCGCATTTTCCATCAGATTTAGAAAAAAGGCGCTATTGTGCCCACTTTGTCCGTCTGTCCGTCTGTCTGTCTTCGTAAATAGTCTTTCCAGAAACGGTTTTTTACCAAACTTTTTGCACCAATCTGTTGGTTCTGACTATAAGACCGGTGGTAAACGGAAGCTTCCGCGAGATTTCGTTCCCATGCCGAGCTATGGCATGCAATATGGTGGACGTCCACCACATGGACCAAAAAAACTTTTTTTTCCCAAAAAATAACTTACAATATTCATAAAACATCGAATAAACATGTCAAAAAATGATTTTGGCCGTTTTATCCTCAAGTGTATGCATGTGC
>CM031380.1:19611385-19672749 GCA_018290095.1 Polypedilum vanderplanki | reverse complement strand
TGTTTTGTGAAAATTAATTTATTCAGATTTATCACGTGATTTTAAGCTTAAAATAGTAGTATATCAGATTATTATCGAGTTCAATTATAAGTTAAGCCGTGACATCATTTTCAAAGTGTTTGTTTAAAATGGAAGAATTAAAGTGTTTGGTAGGTTGATAAAAATTTTATCAAAATTTTTTTAATTTCTTATCGTATTTTGAGATAATAAGAAGTGATAAATACTCAAAAAAGTGTTCATTGCCCTCATGACGTTGTAGGAAATTATAGAAAGTGTGTGCTTGCGATTCATTTCCAATTAAAATCTCATTGTGTATAAAAAGGCGATAAATTGTGGTGCTTCTTGCTTTCTATTGATTACAATTTAATCAAATGACGATAATTGATTGATTGATACTTAGATTGATGCAAAATAGCAAAATCGAATTAGGTGTCAATCAGTTATCAAATTATAATCCAGCAAAAATAATTTTCTCCTCTTCAATCTCTTCTATGTCTCACTCTCCCTTTGCACGATGGCAATTCTAAATATAGCAATTAGAATTTCAATGGATTCTTCAGAAAGAAGTACTTTTAGTGCTAAAACAGCTTCATGATATTCTTGTTGAGTGTGCACATCGTTTTCCTGTGCCTCTTCATGGAAATGAAGGCAAAAAAGTTGACAAGTTTATTCTCACGTCTGCACCAGAGCAATTAAAAGTCGTAGTTACATTAACTGGCGATTCAATTACCAGTGCTGTAAGTATATAACGATGATGATGATTTGTTTAATCGCTTGTCATAAATTTCAATCTTTTGTCCATTAACAATAATGAAAACGACATCAACATCGCAGGACATAAATTCAAAGTACAACGTCAACAAAATGTGATACAGCGAACCAACATAACTCAAGATTTCCATGGAAAATACAGCAAGTGCAAGATGCTGCAATCATTTACAGCAAGCCATCAATCATATTGACAATGTTGATGCAAATTATCATTTCAAATCGTCTGAAGAAGTATTGCATATAACTTTCAAATATTCTCGGTGCATTACAGCGTGGTCGTACAAGCTTGGTCGTGCCAAAAAAGAAACCTATTGATGAGTTGATGAAAAGTCGCAATATGAAATCATTGTCGCCAAATCTGCCCGAAAGATTTAGCTATCTCATTTTTATATACAAAGTCACAAATTGATTTTTGGCCGCATATCAATTGACAAATAACCAAGCACAATGAAATTTGAGTCGACACAAGCTGAATGTTTCGGTACCGTGGCTTAATGAAGTCTTAGTTTTGTTTACTGTCGCTTTGACACTATGTCAGCAATTAAAAGACAAGGTGAGCCACTTTCTATTTGTGCTTTGCTACGTTAAACATACTTAATTGAAGTTGAAGCTTAATGAATTTTCTTTATTTGTTTTTTCTTTTACACAGATTTCAGTATTTTCACAATATAAGGATTTCACAGTTGGAAACGAAACGACAACAGCACTCTCATACTAATAATAAGTATGATAATATTGTGCAACAGGGTTGGAAATCTGTAAAAATCTGTATACAGATGAAATCTGGCCCAGGTGAAATCTGTATACAGATTACAGAAATTTTCTGTATACAGGTGAAATCTGTATACAGATGAAATCTGGGCCCAGTGAAATCTGTATAAAGATTACAGAAAATTTTCTGTATACAGGTGAAATCTGTATACAGATTTCACCTGTATACAGATTTTTTTTTAAATCTGTATACAGATTCAACCTGTATACAGATTTCATCTGTATACAGATTTTTTCCTGTATACAGATTTTTTTTTCAAATCTGTATACAGATATTTTCTGTATACAGATTTTATCTGTATACAGATTTCACCTGTATACAGAATCTGTATCAATGTTTACAACTTTTGTAAACATTAAAAATTGTTTAAAATATGATTTTTAGTCAATAATCTGTTTCCAGAATTGAACTCGGGACCTATATTATACTAGGCCGAGCCTCTGCAACTAACTACTGGCAGATATATACTAGATTGATAAAGATTTTGCAAAATTCATACTTAAACATTTGTTAGTACCATAGTATATTGAATATCATACTCAGATATATATTCGCATTTGATTTCACGAATGTGAGAACAATTTCTGAGAAAATTTCTATACTAACAAATGTTTAAGTATGAATTTTGCAAAATCTTTATCAATCTAGTATATATCTGCAGTGGTTTATTTGCAGAGGCTCGGCCTAGTTATAATATAGGGTTCCGAGTTCAATTCTGGAAACAGATTATTGGCTAAAAATCATATTTTAAACAATTTTTAATGTTTACAAAAGTGTAAACATGATACAGATTCTGTATACAGGTGAAATCTGTATACAGATAAAATCTGTATACAGAAAAATATCTGTATACAGATTTGAAAAAAAATCTGTATACAGGAAAAATCTGTATACAGAATGAATTCTGTATACAGGTGAAATCTGTATACAGATAAAATCTGTATACAGAAAAATCTGTATACAGATTTCACCTGTATACAGAAAATTTCTGTAATCTGTATACAGATTTCACCTGGGCCCAGATTTCATCTGTATACAGATTTATCTGTTACGGACAGATTCTGTAAAAATCTGTAACAGAATCTGTATACAGATTCTGTATTTTCCAACCCTGTTGTGCAATAATAGTAATTGTTTGTTTCTTTTGGTTTCTCTCCTACCATTAAATTCTTATTCTCCCAATTGTTCTCTATATCTAAAACAAATACACACAGAATTATATAATCTACTACTAGCTGTAATTCCCTATTCATCTACTTACTAATATTTGTTAATGTTGAGATACACATCATCATAGTAAAATGAGTCCTGCCTTAATTACTACAACTTTATAATAGAAAAGGAAGCAGCAAGATCATATGAATGTTGGTTAAGACTTATAAATAATGAAAACAACCACATTCGTTTGAATTTTAATTTTAATCAAGTTAAATTGTGTTTTTTGCTATCCTTTTCAATAATTTCTATTAAAGCAACTGATTTTGATCTTCTTGTTGATGCTCATGGAATAATAATAATTATGATAATAATAAAATTAATAAGTGTGAGTTTGTGATTGACCACATGCAGTGTATTTGTGTGTAGTCTTATGTGAACGAGAGAGGAGACATATAGAAATGTGAAAAATACAAAAGTCCCATTCAAAAGCAAAACAATAATAACAATTATGATAGGATGTAGTGATGATGATTTTCGTTGAGCGTTGAGACTTTTTACATAGTGAATAAAACACAATAATATAATTCAAGCGTAGATTAGAACAAATTCGCTATTAGATATATATGCTATGATTCTGATGATAAAAAAAAATATTTAATTTAAAATTTAAGGCGAAGGAGATGAAAGTGCACGTCATCGTTTAATCGTTAATTGTTTAATTGTGAGTATCTTTCGCAGACAAAGTGCATTCTTTTAAAGACATGATAAACATATTTCGTTCTTGTTTGTTTTTAATTATTTATTAAGAAATAAAATTGTGAGACACAATAAAATAATTGTTAATCATTAGTATGAGAATTTTTGGTAGTTTTATTTTTAATATTTTTTTATTTCAGTTATGTAGAGTAACTCTCTACTAAATATTTTATGTGTTGTTTTATTAATGAGTTTTTCATAGTTTTCGAAATGTAGAGCCTTTATTATATAGCTATTGATTAGAGTTATTAAATATGTATAATGTAAGCTTTTTTTAACTTTACATACTTTTATGGTTTTAAATTTTTTAACGTATTTTTTATCTGGACTACCAGGATAAAATTTAACAAAACAATTTATTGCTGCTAATTAATAGTTGAATGCGAATTCGCTGCATCGAATAAACACTCAATAGTTTCATAATTAGAAATCTTACAAATAGGGTAAAGGAACGAATTTTCGAACACTTTTCGTATCAACAATGACAAGAAAATATTATTTCCCTTTATTTCTTCACTAATTCAAAAGATTTTGATTTTAAATTAAGATCTTGAAATATTCTTTCATATAAATAGAAAAATGAAAGCCAGATAAATTCATATTTTGAGTTATTAATAAAAATGTAAATGAACCTAAATTCCGAACACCAATGTAAACAATGAACCTTAATTTCGAACACTTAATTTCTTAATTTTTGCTCATTTAATTTAAGCAGTTTATACATTTTTCTTGATTCATTTGCATTCTTGCTTTCATATTATTACTATTTCTATTGATTTCAAAGTATAAAGCTGCTTAAATAGGAAAAATTACAGTTTTAAAATTCGAGTTATTTTCAAGAAATTATCTCAGTGTATTTTTTGAGCGTTCGAAATCAAGGTTCATTATTTATTTCAGTGATTATTGCTTATCTGTGCAGTGAATAATTATTTTGAAGTGCTTTAATTATAAAAGGAACAAAATGTTAATTAAAATGCATCATTTTAGGCCAGTGATTCAATATTTAAGTGATAATTTAAAAAATGTACGAAATCAGGAAAATAAGAAAAATTTGTAAAAAATTTGTTTTGTACGAGTGTTAAAAACAGTTTTATTGATTTTCGCTAAAATGGTTTAGTGTATACTAGAAAAAAATCAATTCATAAATATTGTTGCTATAATACAAATCTATAATGAGGTTGAATTGTGTGAAAAAAGTGCTTCTGAAAGATTTTATGATTAAATTCATAAATGTAAATACAAAAAGTGTTCGGAAATTCGGCACTGTTCGAAAATTCGTTCCTTTACCCTATAATTTCCTATTCATTTGAAATTAACATCAATCAGTATGTTCTATAGTATGATTTTTTTAAAAACGGATGTAATGTTTTTGTAATAAACACTGATCTGGGCACCAAAAATGCGGTTAACTACACCAATCTGTCAATATACTACTACTACTACGGGTACTTGGTCACTGGTTTTTTAATTTTCTATCTTCTATACAAATATACACAATGTTAATAATTGCAAAATGCCAATAAATCATATTGAAATGGAGATATTCATTTAATTAATTAATTTAAGTTTTCTCACTTCCTTTTGTAAATGCCATGAATCTAATTAATTGTATTAATTGCATTATAATCAGATACTTCGAATAATCTCTCTACTTAAAAATATTGTCATTAAACTCACTTCACAGTAAATAAAATTATATTTGTTAATTTAATCTCATTATGAATTACAGTTTAAACAGAAAGTGAGAGAAAACTGAAATTGTTAATTGAACAATAATTCTTATTTCACTCATACCATACTTGCTGTTCACAATGATAATATTAAATTACAGTCAAAGTACTGGCTTCATCATAACAATAAATACTATAAAAATGAGATTGAAAAAGTGCTCACGCGATTAAATGCAATTATTTCATATACAAAAAATACCATTGACCACTTAACAGTTTCGTTTTCAATATGACAGCAATCGAACATAAATAAAACATAATTTTTTTATTTATTTTATCTTTTCTCATATATGAACTTCATTTTTTATTGCACTCTACATGTGAATGAGTGTATATATTTATGCAATAATATAAATTTCAGTTTAATTGAGAAATTAATTTTTATAGTAGATTGTGTTCATGTATGTGTGTATCAATATCTACTTAATTATTTCGACACAATGTTCAGCCATTAACTTTGGCATCAGATTTAAATAGTTGAATAATAAATCTCAATTTTATTTATTTACAGAATCGAGGAAAATTCGTAAATTTAATCACAATTTGCATTTACTGAATTCAAATTTCAACATTGAAATAAATTTTGTTTAATTATGTAGTACAATAAGAGAATGTGCGCTTTTAAACATCATGACGATGATAGTCGGATGCAGATGAATTAATTAGGATAATCATGCGAATTGGTAAAAAAAATTAATGAGTTAAACGTTGATTCTAAAGTTCAAAAGCTTGATTAAATGTCAATTATTGTATTTCAAACACATAAAAAGAGAATTTGTAGTTATGAATTCATGTGATATTCTTAAATAATTAATAATTTTATAATTATCATCAACATAACACAAGTATCTTGATTATGTCATTAAGTCATATCAGTTATCAGTTGAATTAATTTATTTCAATTACTATAAAAAAATTGTATTAATTGTGCTCTTATGAAACAAAAAATAAAAATAATAATAATAATGATGATATTGCCATGAATAAACTCGCATTAATAAACGTAATAAAAGTCAATAATATTAAAACTTAATTAAGTGTTGTTGTATTTTTAACCATACAATAAAATCACTAGAAATAAATTGCATTTCTCAATTTCCTGTTATTTTATATAACAATACATCATATTATGATATGAGACAGCGACAGTTTTATTTTCTTTCATCTATACGTTTCATAAAAAAAGTCCAAGGGAAATGAAAGGAAATGAATGAAAATGCTTCCATCAAGTAGTCAGTTGTCACTTTAATGAAGAACTATGGAGAAAATAAATTCAATTAAACTTTTGTAAAAGTGAAATAATTGATAAAGTGCTGATAATGAGCAGTCAGCAAGCTCCTAAGAAGAAGGCATGAAGGTTGTTGTGTGTTAATGATTTAGTAAATTCTATCTTCCCTAAAAACTTTCTCGTCGTTGCTGCTACTGCTATTACATATTTTTCCTTCAATACAAGCAGCATCATTATCGAAGAAAGGAATTTTCAAACCAATGAATAAGAAGTGAAAAAGAAAGTTTTTGAGCGAGCTAATTTAATTTAAGTTTTCTTCTCATCTACTCTCTCAATGTAAATAATTTATTTCATTGCATTCAATTTGCGTCTTTTCCTTCCGACTTATATCGTTAAAAGTTATTTTTCAATATTTGCTTAATTTTTCAATGCAATAATAGAAAATTCTCAAACGAAATATATATATTTTACCTATTTCTCCATTTGCCTAATTCATTTCGTATTTAAATAATTTTTCATTCAATTCATGGCAAATGCAGAGAACTTTTCTTTCTCTCACTCTTTTTTCTTCGCCTGTCAATTCCAATGTCAAACAAATTTTCTTTCATTCATTATCGTTCATTATTCATCCATTTACAAAACAAGATACACATACTTAGCAGTATTTTAGTATTTTTCAATGAAAATTCTTGTATGAAAATTGTATGCTTGCAAACATTCTTCACATATTGATGAAAATAAAAAGTTCAAGTGTGGAATTATTGAAAATTCTATATGATTATTAGAGAAATTGATAATTCAAGGGTATTTTCATCTATTTTGCTTAAAAAAGGAAAATTTTCTCTCTATAGACCGATTTGATGAGTTATGGTAAAATCAATGAAAATTCTCAACCTTTTTTCATGCCTTCTATTCGATTCCTCATTTAGCATCGATAAAGCGAATGAAGCATAATCAGAAAAAGAGAACGATAAATGTCCATCGAGAGATATAAAGAAAGAAACAAAACGAGGGCGAATATCGATAGAAAGCTCAAAAGTTCTTTTCAGTAGAAAATTGAAATTATTACGATAATATAGCAGGAGGTAGGTAGAAAATGGGGCTTTTTCATTCTCGTATGTGTGGGCATCTTTTGAGAAGTTTTCTTATTGAATATTTTTTTCACTTTCTACTCTTATCTGCTTGTGATGCCCTTTTTTTGTGGCAGAGTTAAGGAAGAAGGAAGGTAAAAAAGAAAAAAAGATGGTATTTTGGATTCTCGTTTTGAGAAATATTCAATGGATTCATCTACACAGAAATACCACGTGTGTACCGTAAAGTATGAAAATTTATTCATGTTTTCTCGGATGTTGATTCAAGCACACAGAAAAGACCCATAATTTATCTAAAATAGGAAAATATATGTGTGTATATATTTTTTAGAGAAGCGGTATAAAATCTCTCGTAAAGATTCGAAATGACCGTATAGGATGATGTTGAAGCATATACTCATACACACGAAGCTCTTTTAACCATAAGCGCTTCTTGCGACTTCATTTTCTTACTGTAATCCTTTTTTGATTGGAGGCTCAAGATTTAAGAAACTTCTCTCTAAACCATCATGCTGATGTTAACTAAACAGGATATTCTTCTTCTTTGCTTTCATTTTATGAAAATAATTTGAAGTTGAAATGCCAATTTCTCGCCCTCACCTTTTTGCCTATATCTAAAATTAATCCTCTTTTAAAGAGATTTTGGGACATTCTTGTCCCTTTCTTATGTTGATAGTAAAAAGATGTCCTTTCTCTTTTTCTTTTCGTCTTTTTCTATTTACTTATCTTAACACATTCATTTTTTCTTGCTCTTTTCAACACTTGACCCAGTGAAAAATTATTTAAAATTTAAGATAATGTTTCATTTGCTTACAAATGAAAAAAAAAGATGAAAAGAAGTCTATTCTTTAGATATTTAATAAATAAAATAGGTGTTACGACAAGGTCATAGTAGAAATCACAAAATTTTCCTTCCAAGTAATCCTAAAAGGTGTTCTAAATGTTAACATTTATTATGAAATAGAGAGAAAGTAAAAGAGCTGAAAAGTTTATGCCATTTAGTTAACATTTTCTGGTTTCTTCTTCTGTTTCATGAAGAGCAAAATATATTGCAGACCACCAAAAGGAAAATATATATATGTAATGATACTAAAGCTAGTTAACTTGCTTTCTCTCTGTTTCACTGGAATATTAGAGTTGCTTGCTTGTTATTCTAAACGAATGTGAATCACAACATTCTTCAGAAAATAGTTTCATTAAATGAAAATGCCAAAAAAGAAGAGCAAGCGAGACGAGAATGAGGAGGAAAAAAAATCCATGTAGGTGGGCTCAATATAAAGAATTAATGGTTGTGAGACTTACACCTCTATGTATATTTATATATAAATATGTGTAGATGAAATTGAAGGTATATGTTGTATATCTCAGTCATGCATTTATAAAATCCATAGCATTTTCCGTCTCCTCCATGACAATGCCATTTACGCCTTTTTACTATATTGTTGTTCTGTTGTTATATCTCATGTATTACACGAATAGATTTGGAAAGGAGAGCTTCATGACTCAGCAGGAAAATTAAGTTAAGCATATAATAATACGGATTTTGAAAGTGGATATATTTTATTGCGGCTTGGAGTTCATGTTTTTTCATATGCGTGTGCACACCTTTTACTTTACAATGATAAAGATGACTTGGTTATTTAAATTTACTTTTTATAAAGATTTGCCAAAAATTCAAGTCCATTTAAATACAAACAATTTTCTTGCATTGATAATTAGAATTCGTGAAAGAAAACTTTTTCAATTTGACTACATAATGCAGACAATAGTTGTAACAATAGACCACATATTCTGCAGAAACAAAAAAAAAGACTTCATGATGATGACATAAAAACCTCATCATTTAATTCCATTTTGTTACAAAAAAAAATTATTATATTTTAAAATGTTGCATTTCAAGAGAATTTACGAGTAAAATTGTGTGTGGGTGAATGTCATGATGAAATTATGTCAGTTAGAGTCGAAAGAGAGAAGAAAAACTTTTTGAGGCAACACAAAAAAACTTTTAATGATGTAATTTTGTGTGCAATTGTGCAGAATTTTGAGAGCAAGCAGCATTTTTTGTTTTATCATTTCATGACATGACTGAGGAAAAAAAAGAGTTAGGAAATGATGGTTTTGCATTCACCGTAATCATCATTATTTATTTTATTCATAATAAACTGTACACACACGACATAGAGAATGGAGTAAATGTGAAGAGACAGAATTATTGTGCATGTTTAAGGTTCATTTTATTGCACTGCAAATAGAGCCATAAAGCCACTCTCCTTTCACATGCTTCTATGAAATGCTTCCTGTAGTGCTGCAGTTAACTTTTTTTATTCATTCATATTACGAGGCTACACATATGGCACAGTTATGTATACATATATTTCTCTCTCTCTCACTTCCATTTTGTCATAATTTGTCATTCTTCATTTTACTCATAAAAAACTGTAGTTGAATTTTCAGTTCACATTGCACAAAAGTTGATGATGATATTGTTTAATTGAAATAAAATAAATTTTTTTTTCTATTATTTCTGCATGAAGGAAATTTTTTATGTTTAATTTTTTTTGTAATTTGAAAATGAAGTATTTTTAAAATGTTCATGTTTTGTTTTAAAAATAAAAGTGAATAAAATTAAACTAATAAAAAACCTCTCGAGTAGAACGCGATGAAGCATAATAATTAAAGTGCACTTTGTTTATAGCTTTGATGGCACATACATTTATTTTCCTTTTTTTCTATCTTTCATGAGCAAATTTGTCTCGCTTCATTTTTATAATGATGTCGAATGAGTAGGTTTGGCTGTGTTTGACTTTTTCTACCATCACCATTAACGTCTCTTTGCTCTTTCGCAAATTAATGCAGAAAAATGTCATTAAAAAAAGCCATTTAATTAAAATGAATGATGCAAGAAAATCAATTAATTAAGATAAGACGTATGCAGCGACAGAAAAGAATGAGTGCTTGAGTGTGTGGCGTAGTAATAACAAGAGATGCATGAGCATGCCTCTTATGTGCTTTTCATTAGTGTGCATAGTTTGCACATTCCTTTTTATCGCGACAACTTAATTGAGAGTAAAAATAAATAAAGGATGAAGTGAAAAGGAGAAATGTTAATTATTGCATGCTATAAGTTAGAGCAGAATTCTTTTTTGAAAATGTAATCAACATAAATTTCATTCCATCATCATCAGTGTAATAAATTCCTGGGAATTTATTGATTTATTAACTTCACTAATTAAAATGATATTTATTGAGTGCAAATAGCACTTTAATCAATCATTTTATTGTAGTTAATTTATTGATCAAATTATTATTAAATTTGAAAAATTTGTTAATTGATGAAATTGAAATTTAAAATTTTGAAGTAGATTTTTTATTATAAGTTTTATATTTCGTTAGAAAAAGCTCTAAATAACACAAAACTTTTTTAAAAACCGTTTTGAATGAAGATAACAACATCACTTTTTTGTTAAGCAGCAATTTTTGCATCTTGATTCAGCGAAAAACTTTAAAATTTTCCACACAAGTACGAACACTACAAAGTAAAGATTTTGTAATCCTATATAAATATAAATTTAATCCATTTTGTGTTTTGTGCGGTTTCTCAGTATTCCTCATGTTTTGCTGTTGTGTTGCATTAAAAAGTTTAACTTAGCTCCTTCACATGAACTTCATTCTACGTCTTTTACTTGAAACTTTCACAAGAATAAAGAAAGAAAAAGAAAATGCTTTTGAGTAAAACTTTACTCGACTCTTTTGTTTTTATTGGAAATTAATTTCATTTTTTTCCATGGCTGCTTGCTTGCTGCTGTTGCTGTGGATAAAGAGAAACTTTTCTCTTTCAAAATTGTATTAAGTGGAATCGAAATAAAGTGCTAATTAATATTTTCTCAACACCATTTCGATTGTTAATGGCATTATGAAGAGTACCATTGTGTTGTGTTCTCAAGTGTATCACACAGAACAATCGAGAGTAAATCTCCTTTAATTTACTCGGGTGAGAACTACTTGAGCCTCTTGACACTTCGATTTGTCGTCATCTCTGCCATTGTCACGACATGAAAAAACTCGTGTATTTACCAAAGTGCTGACTAAAAAGGATTTAATTAATTTTTATGCGAATTTGGCCATTATTTTCTGTTGCCGCTATTCATTCTCCCTTGTGCCTCATGTTCGAACTCATTTGCTCGAAAAACCATTTATTGTTTTTTGCACACAGCTCTTATGCTTCTCGCACTGCTTTTTGCTCTCCTGTCGACATCAAATGCAATAAAAATTGTTCCATATAGAGGATCGAATGTGATATATTCACTTGCTTTCTCCTACTCTTATTCACTCATTTCAATTATGACTGCATGTTCAATTTCTCTGGAATGTGAATGAGCGAGTCAACATGTCGTTGGTTCAATGATTTGACTTCATATCGCATGTGTAGTCATCATGACTATAGAAAACTTATCTAGCGAGTTGAGATGGCAGTCAAGTTTATGAGGATATGCATGACATTTTTCTTTCCTTTCTCTTTCTTTTTTACCGACATTCACACATGTATAAGCATTTGACGACAACAACAGCAGCAGCTAGCAGTTAAATTGAAAAGAAAAATGGAAGAAATTTTTTTAATGATTTTTTACTATTGAGGTAGATTTTTCGAGATATCTGCAATTTATCAATAAATCATTGCGTATGTGGTAGTAGCTTGTTTCTCATTGTTATGCATGAATAAATGAAAAGAACACAAAAACTTCATTTAATGCGTATGTCATAAATTTTATTTCACTTCGACATTCAAGCAAAGAGACATAAAACAGAAAAAGAGTAAAAGATGGAGAAATTAGACAAGAAAAATCCATAAAATTTTATGAAAATTGACAATAATTCAAGAATATGAAATTATTGATATTGGAAATCGTTCCCACATGTTTTCCATTTTATTAGATAAATATAATCTAAAACAAAATATGAAAGATAGAAAATGAATAGGAGAAAATTATAAATCAATAAAAAAAAAACTTGTTTTATAATAATTAAAGACCCTAAAATGTCGTGCATATGTGTGAGTTTTATTTAGGTCTACATAAAATTAAGATGTTGATATTGATATTGTGATGTATTTTGCATTCTCTTAATCTATTCAAGAGGAAACATTTTGAGATGAAAGAGAAGCAGGCAGAATAAATATGACTTTATACATTTGCATAAATATGGAAAAAGGGAAAATTTCTATAAACTGTTAGAAAATTGGAAAATTTCAAAAGACATTCATTAGTCGATATTTCGTCTATTCCACTTGTTATAACGATGAATAGATGAGGATGAAATTTTCGTTATAGAAGCATAAAAGTCATCAAGAATTGAAGTGTCTTGTCTCAATTTCCTTTAATGTGTCTCTCTTCAAAGTGATGAAAAGTTGTATAGCCCGTAATGTAGCTAGCTAGATAAATACACATACACACATAGTAGAAGAAGACACATTCAAAAAGAAAAGAATTTTCCTGCTTTTATGCACGAATTGAAAAGTTTTTTTGTGCCTCTACTTCTCATCTCTTTCTTCTTTCAGTGGCATTAAAAGAGAGATAAGAGACGAATAAACTTCAAAAAAAGTATATGACAGCAAAAGGCAATTCTTTTGCATATTTTTTAAAGAACTCTTCATTATGACTGACTGAATTTGAAAAAGATGACAATTTATTTTTTTTTAAATTTAAAAGTAAACAAAATTTCAATATTCATTCAAAAATGCGTTCAAAAACCATCATGAAGTTGATTTTTCGATTATGTTTTTTATCTTTTTGCACACACAAAAGAGCCTCTCGAGGCAGTGGGAAAGAGAATTTGCTTCTCCACTGTTCAAGTGAAATCAATTAAGATAATGAAAAATTAAATTAATATTGAGGCACGTCGAAATGAGAAAAAGAAAGAGAAAGACAGCGCCAAAAACGCTTTCGTTTCATTTTGAAATGATTTCTTCTTTCTGTTTCGGTTGTGAAGCAAAATATAGTAGAAGAGAAGGAGAAAAAGGAATTAAAGGAAATTAAAAGGATTAAGAAAAAGAATAAGATGAAATAAAGAAAGAAAGTTCGTTTTTGTATGTTTTTGAGGATAAGAAAAATGAGCGCATCAGAAGGGAAAAAATTCAATTTCGAATGTCTTCTTATCTCATTTAATGATTTCTCTTTTCTTGTTTAAATTGTCGCATTCGTTTTTAATGTAAAAAAACATTCTCTTCATTTTCTCTATCACATACAGAAAGTAGGAAAAAATAATAATCTTCATTTATTGAATAATGGCTCTTTTGTGTACTTAAAATAGTTATATAACTGTAGAGTGCAGAATAATTGATAGTAGAGACGATCAAATTAAATTGACAGTGCTGAACTTTTCTTCTTTTCTATTTTTCTTTTGCAATTCAATTAATATAATGAGCAAGAAAAATAATAATGGGTTATTATGACAATGTCTTTTATTTTCATTGGCTGCTTTTTATGAAGTTTTTATTTCTTTTGTTGCTGCAATATAATTAATGAAATATATAGACAGTCAGTATGTATTATTATTGATATTAATTCTTAAGCATTACAATGCTTTCAAACTTTAGAATATTCAATTCTTAAAAGAACTTAGATAGAAATATTCAATAATAAAAGATTAAAAATCACGCTTTGATAAGACTTAAAAATTTTCTGCTTATAATTGCAATATACTAACGTTTTTTGCTTTGAATAAATAAAACATCCAGAGTTATGTGTTGAACACAAAATTATTCTAAAACTAAGTGCTAAAAATCAAAAAAAGATAAAATAAATAAATAAAATAAAATAGATAAAATAAAATAAATTTTGTTAAAAGATTTAAGAATTAATTTTGATTGATATGTGTAAGTTTGTATTATCACTTCTTTCTATTATTTATGAGCTTATTTATTCACATGTTACTTTATATTATAAAAATTTCATTTTGAATTTATAAAAACTTTTTTGAATATGAATAAAGAAAATTAAAAGAAGAAACTTTTTTCAACAAGAAGAAAAATCTAGTTTTAATATTTTTTCAAAAACAATTACGAAAGTTTAATTAATTTTTCCTTTCAGTTTTTCTGCCTTTATTGCACTGCCCCTCTCGTGCTGCTTGTATTTTAATGATGATAGCTCTTGAAGAAACTTTTTCCTTGGCAGCTACTTTTGCCTCCTTTTTATCCACCTCCTCCTTCTTCACTTATCTATTAATTTTTTTGCTTTACCGGTAGATTGCATTTTTAAAAGTCATAAAACTTGTGCCCTTCGTTGATAAAAAAATTACCACTCGCGCAATTTAAACGAAAAATAGCAAATTTCCGCTTGCCATTAAAGTTTCTCACAAAAATGCATCAAGTTAAATGATAAACTTTTAATTTGAGCATTGTGCACACTCACACTTTTTATCTCCTTTTCTCTCTTTATTTGCACAAACAATTTAGAATTGAAATAAACAGCAACAAGAGCAACAATGGAGGGATGTGTACACGAGTTTTGTCGCCATGGGGTAATTGATGAAGAGACAGAAATTTGCTTGACAAACGAATTTTTTTTCTTTTTCTGCTCCATGCAGCAATATTGACTTAAGAGAACAATGTTTGAGTGTTATATTATAACTAGTTTATAAGTGAAGTGGAGCAATAGCTTCATATTTGTATACTTTCCTTCTTTCATGCATACACTCTTGTGATTATGAGTTTACTCACCATAAAACGATGAAGAAATATTTAACTACCAAATACTGCAATGTTATGCTCATCTGTGAATTCTTTTATTGATTTATTTTTGTCATTTATTATTTAAATTTTTAATATTTCAAGGTTTGCACTCTTAAATGATTAAATTGAACACAAATATTTTTATTAAAAACATTGACAAGTTATTTATTTTATATTTAATATTACTAGTTTTGTTAGCTAAATATCTTAAATTATAGTCTTAAACAAATTCCAAAATAATTTTGATTTTATTATTGGTAAAAGTCAAGTCAAAAGTGTCGACGTCGGCAATTGTCAAGTAGCAATTCAAGTTGATTTACTCAATAATACCTCTAGTTTATTCAGATAAAATTAATTTGGTCCAAATTTGGCAAATCAATATGAAAATTAATGCTAATTTACTAAGTTTTGATCAAATTAAATTTCATCCATATGAATTAGAGACATTTTTGAGTAAATCAACTTGAATTGCTACTTGACAATTGCCGACGTCGCACTTGACTGTCGACGTGCAAGTGCCGAACCATAGTAAAAGTCAAGTTGAAGTCAGTCATTTAAATTTGTAATCAACTTGATTTTATTAGTCAAACAAAGAGTCATATATTTTAAACCTCCTAATTGGTTGAATGATTTAAAATTTTGAATTCTATGTTAAAGATCATTAAATTAAAAATAACAGTGTTCAAGCTTTGAAATATCTATTTGAAAAGAAGAGTTTTAATCGATTCCTTTATCCACATTAAAAAACAATGTTGGCATTTTCATTATTTTACACACGCAAAATTGACGAATGAGAGAGAATGAGTGAAAAAAATCTGTTTGACATTCATCTGACATATGTGAATTGATGATGACACACAAACTTGGTTGATTGTTTGTTTGTCGGGCGACACAACAACAACAACATGAGTTCGCGAATGTATTTTTATAAAATTGAATTGATTTTCATGGTTGGTAAAAAAAATCGATGAATTTATCAATGTGAAGCAAATTTGTTTGCTAATGCTCAGATGAGTCAATATTTATGCATTGTGAGATTATTGATTGGGTGCTGAAATGATTTTTTCTTTACATAAGCAAAAATTTATGAGAGTCAAGATTGAATCTTTATTCGCACACATGCACACATATATGAATCTATCAAGAGATCCCGCACTTTACTCATCATCTTTATGTCTGCCATGAACCTTTAGACGAAGAAAAAGTCCCTTATCGTAACATCAGCATCATAAAAATACTTGAAAAATCATTATTCCCATGATCCTAAAATTAAAGGCGAATGGAAAAAAATCGTGTGTATTAGAGTGCTTCTCAGCATATATACCATCCATTGAGATTCAGTTTTTATGGTTCCACTTTCCACTTTCAATAGCGCTTATTTCACGTAATGTGAAAAGCAATAAATGTGGTTCACTCGAGTGACTTAGATATATTTAGGTGTGCACACGCATGCAAGCTATGAAAAAATTTTTTCAACCAACAAATTGTCATTTCATTTATTGCAGATTGTGCACTTAATTGAGTTGAAATAAAAAAAGTACCATAAAGACTAGTTTCATTGACCTTGTTACTTGTTTGTTTTTAACTGCTTGAACAAGTTCAGTGACTTTTACTTATCTTACGGTATAATTTTATGTTAATTAATTGAATTAAATAGTTAATGACAATGAAAAAATGTAAAATTTTAACCTTAATATGTCATATGCTATAAAAGGTCATTGATGTCAATGATGTTAAGTCATATTTGTCTTTGTCTCTTTCACCCACACACACACACACATAATAAGATATGAAACGAAAAAAGAAATTGCTTATGATTGCATATCATAGACGATGACCAAAATTGCCATCATATCACATCATCAATTTATAATAGAGTTTTCTCATGCAATTTTTAATATAAAAAAATTGCCAGCCGCTCTAGAACATTTTGAGTTTTATTCAATGAAAGTGACTTGAGCGGATGATGAGTTTGGAATGAAAAAAGAGAGGAAAAAGTCATAAAAGTCATTCAAGATGTTGCTTGCTCGTTTCTTCTTCTTTTTTCTCTTTAGAATGCTCTCTAAGACATGATGATGATGAATTTTTTCTTCTTCTAAGAAAAGTATGAGTATGCAAGCATCATTGAGACAAATTGATAAATTTTTCCTCCTCTAAGATGATATTTTAATGAGGAAGTTCTGTAGATGTTTCATAGCTCTCCCTCTTCTAATGACACATACATACATAAATGATTTTTCATAATATTAAAATAAATTTCTTTTTTCTGCAGAAGAAGTGATCCATCATTATGAATATTCTTTTTCTTTCTTTGATGTGACATAAATGTCATAATAGAGAAATATATTTAAAAGTTTTAAAATATTTTATTATCTAGGCATGAATGCTTTACAGTTTTAAAAATTAATTTGTAAATTTTAGTTCTATAAAAAAAAGAAGTATTGAAGAATTTTCTGGGAATTTTCAGCCTTATTCTAAATAAACAACTTTTTAAATTTAAAGGAGAACATGCTAAGAAAATTAAATTAAATATTCTATTTTGATGAAAAAAATAAATCACATACACTAATTTAAGTTTTCTTTACGACCTTGTTTATTTGAAATTTTTTCAATGAAATTCTGTGAACTATATGAAGCAAGATTTAGATTGAAACTGTAACAACGGATGTCATCATACGAAAAAAAGTTACTCACAAATTAAAGAGGAAAAAGTATGGGAAATCACGGAAAGAAACAATGAGTCGTCATTAATAATAGAAAAAGCATGTTGCTTTATCGCAATTGACTTTGATCTTTGAGCAACTTCCACATATTCTATCTATTCTTACATCAACAATGTTTACATTAATTTAAAACACTCATTTTTCTTGTTTATAATCAATTATAACATGTTTCGTCTCTCTTATCATTTGTTTTATCATGCGCGGTTTCTTCAATAAATATCGGCCACATGCGTTGACAGAATTCAGTCATTTTAACGAAATTCTTTTGTGACAAGATCAAAAATATCGAATAAAATGAAAACTTTTGTGCTTTTGACAGTTTTACTTGGATTAGCGGCTGCTCAATCAGGTCGTTTAGATTCGCGTTGCCCACAAGGACCAAATGATCCACGTCCAGATCGTTTTGCTCATCCATTTGATTGTTCAATGTTTGTGAGATGTCATAACGGAAATGCTCTTGAATTCAGATGTCCAAATGGTCAACATTGGTCGGAAAGAACAAATTCGTGCGAAGAACCACATATTGCCAGATGTCAATTGCAGCCAATTCAACAACCTCATCCACAACCAATCCAACCACCACGTCCTCAACCTATTATTCCGCCGCCATCAACACCAACTTTCTTACAATGCCCTGCCTTTGACATTCCTGGGGAATTTGTATATTTCCCTCATCCTAACGAGTGCTCACAGTTCTATCAATGCAGTGCCGGTCGTGCTGTTCTTTTGAGATGCCCTTCAGGACATTTGTGGAATATTGAAAGAACTTTCTGTGATCGTGAACAAAATGTACACTGCAGACTTCCAAGACGTCTATAATCTAAGACGTTTCAATAAATAAACATAGACAGCACATCACATACGCACTCTGCCCTCTCAATAAGAAATAGAATCAACTTTTTTTACATGTAAAACAATAAAGCTTTGAAATAGAAATGAACAATTATTTTTGAATAATAAAAAAAATGTCACGAAATTTTATATTCAATAAATTATTTGAAAAGAAAGTTTAAAAGTTGTCTATTAAAAAGCAATTTTGTATGATTAATTCCAATGTAGTATCGATTGTCATCTTACGAATCATAATATCACGACATCTTTATGATGATGCTATAAGAATCTGCAATAATTTTCTAATAAATCAATTGTCGAAGGATTTCACAATTACCCATACCATTACTGTTCTCTTTCTTTCTTTTCTTTCTCTATTTTTTGAAATTCATCATCATTTTCCACCCACTTTTCTTTATTCTTTTTCTTTCTCTATCGCTCATTTATTGCAATGAAAATTACTCAGTGCTGATGCTACCTATTGAGTACGCTCTATGTTGTATATTCAATCATTCAATCTCTATCTATCTTTTCCATCTTTGTTTGTCTCGAGTTTGCAAAGAGTAGCATTTCATGCGGGAGCATTCGGGCGTTTGATATCTATCAGTAGAGAGTAGAAAGGAAGAAGAAGGAAAAATTACGAATCGAGAGGGAATGGCAAACAACTGAAAAATAAAAAAAGAATCCAACAGACGGGAAAAATGGTAAGAGTACGTCACTTGCTTCTATTGCTGCTGCTCTGTCTTGTGACAAGAAATTTACGATAAATGATTGCTTTGAAGCGACATGGCAATTTAGAAGTGCCTCCATCCATTCACCCACCCATCTCATTTCGTTTTCAGTTTAGATGCTCTCGATAGCACATTAGCGAGAAATTAAATTATCATTTTACTCACTCTCTTACTCGTTTACCATAGCTTTCTTGCTTGCTCATTTCTTCTACATAAGAATCGAATCTTTATTTGATTTTCAGCATTTACAGCTTGCGTTACACGCTTCTCTGGCGAAAATTGCAAAATAATTCCTTTGATTTCGAGTAACAAATGTGTGTGCGCTCTTATTATTTCTTTCGTTTTTTAATGAAATTTTTTTTTGCCTTGAATATTTTACTTTCTTCTGTGCATTAAAAAGATTATTTTAATAATTTCATTAAAGTCTTTAATACAAACCTTGGATTAAAAAATTTAATATTTTTTATTAATTTTTTTGATAAAAAAATAATTAGGTAATTTTTATTGATTCTTAAAGTATGATACTTTAAAAGATTTTGAAAAAATGAAAAAAGTTTGAATTAAATTAAAATAAGCAAAAACACCAACGAGTAACTTTTTAGTTTATCTACCTTCTTTTTCTATCTCAATGAAAATATTAAAACTCGCACATTTTGTCGGTCAATAAACAAACCGAACCAATTCAAGAATGAAACTGAAAGTTGTTAGGTAACTCAGTGACAACAATCGTTGAAAAAAGTAATATCGCTCTATTGCAACACAACAAAAGAGATATAAAAAATATGTTACACAATTTTACTCTCAGAAAAGAAGATGAAAATTTTTAATTAACATGAAATTAAAGTTTTTTATTTCACATTGAGAAAGAAACAGAAGAATTAAATTAAAGTTAATGTTTGTTGAATATTTTTTACCTTTGTATGCACAATGAATTTTTAAATAGATTCACGCGGCAGTGACAATTGAGATACATAATTTGATTACAACGCACGCGAGTAGAAAAAAGAGTGAGAGTCAAACGCGAGTGTTAATCTCTATGTAGGGAGACCAGTTTTATCTTCTTATGCGATTAACAGTCAACGCTACAGATTTAGTCACCCTTTGTCACCTTCGAAACGTGAAAAACTAGATTTCAATGTAAACACACAATAGAAAGAAGAAGTCTCAACTGTATAAGTCAACTTTTAAAGTCTTTGTGCTTAAATCAGCGATATTATTTAATTCAGTTGTTTTCATTCCGCGATCGCGACAACATTTAAATTGAAATTTCACCCAAGAAATCGACAATAAATTTTAAACTGTTCCCTCATTGCAATCACACACACTTTTTAGTTGCAGTGAGTGCAAGAAAGTCGTGGTAGTTGAAGGAAAAAGTTCTCTTCTAGTTCATTTTCCGCATAATAAACTTAATAATTTTCCAATGCTTTAGTGAGTTATCTCCACAGCTTGCAAGCGCTCGTGCACTGGCTGAATTATCTTTTAATGCTGCCATGTGTAAAAAAATAGAAGAGCAGAATATTTATTGAGAAAATAAAGTTATTATGAGTGGAGTTTTCTGGGCAATAAATCACGCAAGAGAGAGAGAGGGAAAATTTTACTGCCTCACTCTCTTTTTCTCTCATATCTCTCATAATAATAATATTTTTTTATTATTTTATTTTTCCACACAGCTAAATAAAAAAATGCACAGAATGAAGAAAAAAAAATTAATTCAATAATAAATTTCACTTGAAATTAACACACAGAGTGAAGTACAATAATCGCAAGCACATGGAAAGAAATAAAAAGCATTTGTTAGCACAAAAAATATGTTGTAGCTCACACTCTTTCGTATACAATAATTTATGCCATTAAAATTTGCTGTGTACTACAGTGACAACTCAACTATGTTGTTGCAGGCAGCAGTGAAAAAAAGAAAAACTTTTTTCTGTGATTAATTGCAAAAATTTTTATTTATTTGATGATTTTGGCTGTTGCACTTGCTGTGTTATATGTGTAACATACTTCGTCTTCTTTCTGTGAACTTTAAAATATGCAAAAAATACTACAAATTTTATTATCGCTTGTTATGCAAAGTCTCATGCGTGAGATTAATCGACGATCAATTGGTCAATTAAAAAATCCCTGTATTCTCATTATAATTAATTCAATGTGTATAGCAAGAGAGAGTGTCATGTCAAATTATTATGAAAATGGAATTTATGGGAAAAAGAGAAAAAAAATTAATTAATTTCTGACGCTCATAAATGATTTAGCAATTTTAATTAAATTTACAGTTATTAATAATTATTTTTGCAAATTTTTTCTCTCTCTTTTCACTATGCCTGCATATTTAAGTACCTTTGCGTGATTCAATGAAAAATACTGTGCCTTTTAATAATTTTTGCTTGTGGTTTCTCTTGTGAGGGGTTCAAAAGAATTTTTTTCTTTGTTCTTTCTCTTTTCATAACCTATATTAAACAATTTATTTGCCAGTAAAATTATTCTTTTCTTCCGAAAATTCTTCTTATAGTATTTTCTATATAATAAAGACAACAACAGAAAATAAGTGGAAAAATATCACAGCAGCAGCAGCAGTCACAAGAGAATTTCTCAACAAGATTTGATGTTTGAATACAAACGACATTGAATAAGAAGACAAGTTTTCTCTTGGTGTGTGTACATTTTTCCTTGTGAATATATTAAATAAAATATTTCTCGTTAAGCTTGAAAAATTTGTTTTTTCTTGCTTTGTCAGATTTGATGAAAAAAGAAGTTTTAAGTAGCAACGTTTGCAAAAAGTGTGAAATTTAATTATCAAAAGAAATAAGAATGTCAGCTGAAACTGCTAATGATGTCATTTTAATTACCGGTAAGTTGTTTTGTTTTTTATGTATACGCTTTTTATTTTACAATATGTAACTCGTCAGAACAGATATTTTAGATTTTAATAGGGTTCGGACTTGCTTGCATTTTTTACTTGATATGCGCATATTTTTTGTCAAGTTGATTTCAAGTTGACTTACACAAAAATGACTTTTATTCATTCCTGTTTTATTTGATTCATTTGAAATTTAACAAATTTGTATGAAAAACAATGATTCTTTAATTTACTATATACCTTAATTGAATTAAATTCAATTAGAGTAAATTAAAGGCAATTTTGTGTAAGTCAACTTGAAATAAACTTGACAAAAATATGCACATATCAAGTAAAATATGCATGGAAATTCGAATCCAATTCGAACCCTAAATTTTTATTTAAAATATGATTGAAAATCATATAAATTATTAGTATTTTTAAACCAAAAGAGCAATAACTTCCACGGCCACAATGAATCCAATTTGCAAAGAACCAAAATTTTTCTGAACGTTCATTTAACACAATTTTTACATAGCACAGAAATAGATCCAATTTTTTTGGCGGCAAACATGTCAATTTGATAAAAAAGAAGAAGTGAATGTGTGAACTTTGCTGTGTGACGCGAGAATTGTTTAGCAGATCAAAAAAGCAGCAAACCAGCTTTGGTGTGTCTCTGTGTCATTGAAATTCGCGTGAACTTTTTCTCTCTCTCGTGAGTTTTGCTTCTTTTCACATCTCTCTCGTGCTGTTGTCATTTATGCTGAGTGTTGTTGTTTCTTCTCCGACATTGATATGTGAAACAAAATCAGAAAACACTCAAAGGGAATATTTTCAATATTTCAGCACATTTGTCTTTCAATCTCATGTGAAATGAAGTTGTTGAAAAATTGCGTGAGGTTGCAGAAAAAATTTTTTTTTTGTTTGTTTGATTTTTCACAACTGAAAATTTATCTCTTATACAATTTTTATATATACATATATATTGTGATGAAGAAATGGATGGAGAAAAAAAAGATATAAAAGGAAATTGTATTGATTTCGCTTTCAAGTGGAATGAGTAAGAGCGAAATCGTTGGTTTAATGTTACAATTTGATAGGTAAAGAAAGAAAACATGATGGAAAAATTCTCACACAATCGATTTCACAATGCCGCTGGGAATTGCAAACTCTGAAAAAGAGGCTGAGTTGAAAGAAGAGAGAAAAAATTTTTACAGTCATTTTTCGCAGAAAGAAATTTAATTGAAGGGAACAAAGTTTTTTTCTTGTGATAATTGACGTTATTTATTATTTATGAAGATTTCTTTTCTGTTGAATTTCTTAAAAAAGATTTCCTTTTATATAACAACAAAATTTGTCAGTCAATAGAAAATGCTAGATATCGTAATAATTTATTCTATTGATCTCAATGAATCCTCATAGCGCAATTCATGCATAAAGGCCAATTTTTCGACAGTAAGGCTTTTTTTCATGGTGCGTTAATTAAATTTTTTTCTCATGACTCGCAAGAATTTTGTTTGCTGCCAATGATGCTAATTTTTTTTCAATAATCCCCTCTGTAAGATAATGATGAATATAAACTTCTGTTTACTTATATTCAATATTGAAGAAAGACGTGCATGCTTTAAAAATGTTCAAAGTGATTGGAAACAGAAAATAAATGATGAAATTTTTTGAATTTAGAATTTAGTATTAGGGGACAGTTTCTATTACATTTAAAATTTAAAGCTTAATTTTGTTTTGACTATGTTTTAAATCATTCAAAAATCAAAACTAAGTCAATAAAATCATAGTCAAGATTTTAAGATTAAAATTTTTAGATAAAAAGCAAAATTCCATAAAAAATCCTTGATAAAATACTTTAAAACATTTTTGTTTAAATCTGATTTCTTTAAATAAAAAATTTTCCATTGGTAAAAATCAACAAAATTTTCACTTTCCGTTGTCTTCCAACAACATTTTTGTTCTCTCACTGTACAGACATTGGTTTTTAATTAAAATTAATTTTTGCCAGTAATAACATCACAGGCAGATAATAACAATAACAAGAAGTGCCTCAACAGCCTCTTGCTTGCTTTCATGCGGACTTCTGTTGCTATATATTTTTCTCTCTCGCTCTTTTCCAAATAACAAACCCAATGTTCGCGGCGCGTTCTGTTTGTGTTACGTGAGCTCCATAAATAGAAATGTGAAGGCATTTTATCGTTTTGGAATGTAAGCGCATCTTTGTTTTGCGTGTATATGTGTACGAGAGTTTGTGTGTTTGTGTTGAGGCCGATTGTAAAAAAGATTACTTTTATAGCACTTTTAATGTTCTTTAAGTCTTCAGACATTCATTACTCAAACGTTAGCTATAGAGTAAGATACAACATTTAATGAGAAGTGATCTAAAACATTGTAATATGTATCGAGGGAATATCAAGGGAGAAAATAGAAAAAAAAACACAGAGAGAGAGAAAGAGGAAATGGAAGGCAATATATATTGTGATAAGATACGGGTATTTGCCATAGTCCACTTCTTAGTTTTTTGTTTGCTAGTGAAAAATGAATGGTATATGAAGATGTGAAGTGAAAAATTAAAGTTCCGTCATTGCATATTTATGCGGGCATTGATTACGAAAGTTGCTGGCAAATCAATCAAGTCAATTCACTTGAGATCCTTTCAATCCTTTACTCTTATCTTTTAATAACAATTTTATTCTTTATATCTAGAAAATTATTCAGTTTGATTTATTTCATTTATAAAAGTAAATTCGAATGAATGTGATGTGGAAGGAAGCAATTAAGTCATCGAATATTTCAATATTTATAAAATTTAGCAAAATTCAGTTTGCTATCTTGCTTTTCAAGAAGCAATTGAAATATTCTCGGGCAAAAACAAAACCACAAAATGTTTTAATTGAAAAATTCTCTCTTTCTCTCCATAGAGTTTCAATCTGTCATCTGCCGCTATTCTGCTGAATGAGCACATTTAGTTGATTCTACTAACTTTATATATTTTCTCTGAAATTTGTCATTCTCATTGCTTTCGAGTTAGGAAAGTTTTATGCATTCAAATTCTGTGGAATATACAAATTTTATTTTTATTTTTCTCAATTTCCAACCTTTTAATGCATGGTAGACTCGGATGACTTTTTTATTTATAGAATAAGCACTTTTGTTCTTATTTGTATATTTTTAAATTTTTCGGAAAAAAATATTGATTGAAACATTTTAATATTTCTTGGTAAATTTAATTATAATTTCAGTTCATTGGTATATATTGTTAATGAACATTTAAGACCACTGTTCAAAAATTGAATTTAATTTAAAGTATTTTTTCCAAGATTTAGGTACATAATGAAGAATAAATTTTCTTTTTTCTCTCTTAAATTTCATGTCAAAATCATTCTATGACAATTCCTTTTTCTATACATCACTAAGCACAACATGACTCTTTAGCTCTTCTTGTTAAATGTAGAGAATAAAAAGTCAGCCAGTCAGTCAACTTCTCTAAACAGGCTACAAATTCATGTCTCACTCTTCATTCCAATAAATTTATTAAAAGCGTGAATATTTGATGATATTGTGAGAATGAATGAAGTTGGATAGCAACAGCAGTAGTAGAAAATTCTGTCAGGTCAAGAGGGCTAATTGAGTTAGTATCATTGATGTCTTTTCTGTTGTTGCTTCAGCCATGAACGTTTGCCAGTTCATCTTCATGTTCCATTAGCCATTTAATATATACATTGGATGGTTTGCTACTAGTACTGCTGCTTATATGAGCTCGTTCTTGTCGTTTTTAATGCCTTTCGATTTTGTTATTTATGAGTCGTTTGCTTAACATTGTGACTGAATGTGAAGTGTGATATAGAATTTTTTATTCTGTTGCTGCTGCTGCAATGTGAAAGCGTCATTTAAAGAATGAGTGAGTGAGAGTTAAAAGTGGCACTTTAATACTAGTTGACTGGTCAAATGCCAAAATCTCAAGTATACTATTTGTCTTACAAATGACAACTTGCTGAAGCTATAAAGTTTATTTATTATTTTCATTTAACCACAAATACACACTCTTTTGCATGCTTTGATAAATTTATTTAATTGCTCTCAAGCTTTTGTATCAAGATATTGCGTACTTACATGCATGCTCTTACTTGCTTCTTTGTTATCACATCCACGTGTAACTTTTTTCTCTTCTTTTTCCTCTGCAATTATATGGAAAAACTTTAATTAAATTTTCGGAATTGATAAGAATTTTCTGACATATACATTGTAAGAGAGCGAGAAAAAGTTTCAATTTCAAGATATTGCTTGCTGTTACTCACAATAAACATCTCAATAACAATTTTTCTTTTTCAGAGTTGTTTCTTGCGATATTAAAATTTGTTTATTTATAAAATTGAATCTAACGAAATTTTAAATTTTAAAATTTATTATTTTGATTTTAATCCAAAAATTTTTTTAATTCTCAATTTTTATAATTTAAATTATTTTAAACAACTCTGATCTCGTTCATTCAAGAAAATGATGATAGCGAAAGAAATAATTCTTCTATTTCGTGTATATTTGTATGACTTTTATGCACGAATAGTCTTCTTTCAATCTACCTATATATACATTTACTCTCTGTGTATGTTTTTCTTTTAATTTAATTGCCCTTCGGGTTTCATTGCATGAATGGTGGTTGCTAGTGGTAGGAGAAAAGAGGAGAGAAAATTTTAATTTTATTTGCACGACAAAATTTTACGCGAGAGAAGAAATGCCGAGGAAGAGGCAAAAAATTATCTTTGATCTTGAGGCAAATAAGCACAAGACGGGAAAGGGATGGCGAGAGAAAGGAAAAATTGTCAAATAATGAGTTGAGAGTCGGCAGAAAAATATTGCTCGCTTTAATTATTTTAAAGTGTCTCAAAAAATTGCTTTTAATTCTTATAATGACTTCGAGTATGCCTCCCATGAGTGTGTGAAAAGTGATTATTTCCATCCAGGTAGTAATCTTAACGGTGTAATTACACTCCTCTGAAATGAGAATTGTCTGGGCCATTTAAGACTTCTTTTTATCCTTTCTTTTTTTGTCTAGAAGATAATTTTTTCTCTTTCTTCGTTAAGGTTTGTTTACAGCAAAAAAAAAAGTAATTGTAAACGAAATTGAAAAATCCCGAAGGACGAATTGAAGTTTCTTTTTCTTTGCTGACATTTTATGTAGAAGGAAATCTTAAAGTGAAATAAAATTGCTTTGGTTTATAATCTTGATTTTGTAATATAAGTTAGTTCATTGATTTTTAAGTCTATGTTTTTTGGGGCAAGAGCTTTTAAAAGTTTAAAAACTCATTTTTTCAAAACTTTAAAATAAGTATTGAACCAGTATTCTATTTAATTTAAAAAAAATTTTGCAATGATTTTATAACTAAATGATTAAAGTCAGATTTAAAAATTTCAGATTTTTTGAGATTTGATTAAAAACTTTAAATCAAGAAATTTATTATTCATTTATCAAATAATTAAAAAATCACTAAATGTCAATTTAGATGACCTAAAATTTTCAACCAATATTAAATTCTGTAAGATTTGTAAAATTCAAACCATAGTAATTTTTATACAAAAGTTTTTGCAATTTTCAATGCACAAAAAGTGAATAATTTTACCACGAAAAATTTTTAACTTCAATAGCAATAGCAAGAAAAAGGAAGTGGAGCTGTGAAAGAAAGGAAGGAAGAATGGTGGTAAAGGAGGGAAAGGAAGTTTAGAGGTTCAAAATTAAAAATTTATGACTGAATAAGAAATGTAAGCAAGAAACCTCATCCTCAATTACCTCAATACGAGCAAAAGCAAGCAAGTAAAAGAGACGGCGTGGAAAATCTTTAAGGGCAATAAAAAGGCGAGAAAGAGGCATAGGAAAGTATCACGTTTGCACACTTTTTTTTGGTCCAAAACAATTCTGTTTCGATGTTAAAATTACATTGCTGAAGAAAAAGCGTTACGTTTTCTGTCCCTTTCACGATACGTTGAGTTTTTCTTCTTTTTCTAAAATTTCTATGTTATAGGCATTTGCAAGTACTACATGTGAAATTTTTGATGCCTCCAAGGTACTCATTTTTTTAGTCTACTCAAATTACAACACAGATATTTTAAAGATTTGATAGAAAATTCTGAATTTGCATAAATAATTTTTTAATGAATTCATAAGAATTAATGAAAAAATCTCATCATGATTTTGTTGACTTTGACTTTATAAGCGTTCTCAATGGAGATCAGCATAATTGTGAGAGGATTTTATAATTGAAATTATTGATAATTTAAAATGCGAGTATGCTGATTGATTTTCAACAAATCAAAAATTCATAATTGCGTTATTGTTTGATCTTCCATGTAGTTAGTGTGAAATTGAAGTAGATTGATGGATTTTAAATGAAAGTTTAAGTGGATAATTCACAAGAGTCAGCAAAAGGTTTAATTAAATTGCAAGAATAACATGACTTTGAAGCGCAATTCACAGAGAGAAAAAATTAATTTATTTAAACAGTGAAGCGAGTGAAAGAGAGCAAATATTCGAGCAGTTAGCAAATGTAATGATATCATGATAGTGAGTAAGTGAAGAGAAAGAGAGAGAGAGAAAAGTAATAGTGGCAATATGAAAAGAGCTGTGTAAACAGATTTCATCCAAATAAACATTTCAATGAATGAATATAAAAAAAACTTTTTTCCTTTTCTCTTTCTCTTCTTCATTTCAACTTGTGAAATGTGTTTTTCTTCTCTTTTTGCAGTAAAGTCAAAAACTATAAAAAAAGAAAGCGAAAAGAGGAAAAGTAGCTTTTTAGTATGTAAGCGACAGGAATGAGGAGGAGTAGTGTAATGTTAACTTTTGACTTTTGTGTTTTTATGTAAAGTTGAATTTATTTATAAGATCTTTATATTGAAAAATTTTAGATTTTAAATTTAACGAATTTTTGAAATTCAAAATTAATTTAGACTTTTTATTGAAGAATAATTTAAATTTTATATTAAAATTGTATTTTTTTTTCATAAAAGTGTTTTATTCACATTTTTCATTCTTTTAATAATTTTTGTTTATATTTTTCTGTAAATTTCATTCGCAGTGTATTTTTCTGCCGGGCTTATATTGCAATATAACTTCTTCATCTTACTTTTGCTGTTCATCTTAAAATTACATTCGTATTCTCCTCCTTATCATTTACTAGCATTTCTTTGAAAGTAGTGAATAAAAAAAAAATAAGAAGAAAGTCTGTCAAAATATTTACCAAAAGAAGAAATTGAAATGAGACGAAATCATGTCCTCTTTATACGGATTGTGTTTGCATGCATGTGTCTGATATGAAATATCAATAAAGATTAAATCCGTTGGGAATTTGAGTTGAGCATCTAAAATACTCTCTTGATATTTTGTCATTTGATTTCACTCAACTCTGATTAATTTTTTATGGCAATACGAGAGAAGAAGATTAAAAATCAGTTACATAACGATAACACACAGTGCAAAAAAATCAATTTTAAAAACCATCAGCCTTAAAATAGTTTTCAATCTGTATAAAAGAAGCAGCAAATATAAGATAGACAAAGAAGAAAAAGAAGTGTAAAAAATTTGTTTTGGGATGATGGGAATAAATGTGTATATATGGAGATTGAGCGAAGTAGTAGTGGCACATGCCTAGGTATTCATATACATGTTCAATAAATGTATGATAAGCCATTTTTGGAATGTTATGGCATATACACACAAATACACATAAGTACATCATCTTTTTCTATATGTTGTGACCGTGCAATAGCTATCAATTCCCTAATGCCAAATAGAGAAAAAATAGAGAATCAGTATTGGATTGGATATTGATTCCAAAACTTAAAAAAATTCCTAACCTAAATTATAAAAATAAAGCGCATTTTCTAATTTTGAAATTTTAATTTAATGATAAATTCACAAATATTATTTTAAAATCACTCAAAGTGTAAATATTTTTGTTAAAAAATCGCGCTAAATATTTGTGAGTTTGTTCAAGAAATCGAGCGTTTGTTTGTACTATAGTTGCAAAAGAAATTTTTGTCAATAAAAATTATGAAATAAAATCCATATAAAGCAGGTCACAATGTAGCACACAGTATAATCTTCTCCTTTGCGACATTGGGAATTAGTGAGTGTGAGTATGTTATCTAATACGACTAGATGTCATGAATGGTATGAGGTGTATTAAGTGTGGGTGAAAAAAATGTTTTTTGTTGTTACACGAATGTCGTTTTCATCATCCTCGGTCCATTTTACTACTGCTACACATCACATACAAGAAAAAAAAGAAATATAAGAACAGAATAAAGTGGAACATCCTAAGGGAAAATCCAATACCACTGCTGCTTCTGTTCATATTGCGTTGTTCTGTTTGATGTCCACTCAAAAGTTGTTCTTCTATGAGTGCAAATTTGTCACTATGAAATGTCATAATGCTAACTACCAATTTCATGAAATTCAATAATTAAAATTTTATTGAAAATTAATTACTGCACAAAAGCAGTGCAGTTGAAAAAAGGAAAAAAATTAATTTTTTTTATCACGCTGTTTATTTCCATTAATTTTAACTTTATTGCTTTAACATGTCATACACGAAATAAATAATTTTCCCATATATTACGCACGAAAAAAAGGTTCGCCACTACAACGGGATCAAACATGGCAGTATTGTGGCATGAATGATTTTTTTTATTGACAGCAATCTTTAAAGAATTTTGCATTCTCTTTAAACAACATCAATTCATCTATTAAAAATATGTTGATAATTAAAAAAATTATTGCTATAAGTGAGATTACTGCGTTCGAACAATATGAAAATTAATGCAATCGCCTCACTGCTCTCAATTTTTTTTGTTGTTTTCCCGCAAGCCGTTGCTTTTTTGATCCCCTCATGTTAATTCATGTTGTTTTACTCACATTCATATAACATGAGCGTATTCACAAAAAAAAGAGATGAGTTTTTATGTATTCATAACCATTGAATTTCATGCATGAAGATCAGATTGAAAAATAATTAATTAATCGCACGTTTCACGTCAAATAAATTTTCCTTTCGCTCTTTTTACTGTTTTGTTTCTTTTACTTTTTTTTATTAGTGCATGAAATTGGATTTTTGTTCTCTCATTTAATGAAAGTTTTTTAAAGTTACTTTTCAGTCTATTTATTTTCATTCAATCGTAAGCGAAAAAACATTAAAAGTAAATTTACTTAGAGGAAGGTCAGAATTTTCAATTTTTAGTCCCTTAATTCGTTCAAATGTATAAAGAAATCTGTTTGAATAAACTTTATCAGCAAAAGAGTAAATCTTGAGGAAATTTTCCTTTTTCGCAGTTGTGCTCGCGCGCGAATGATGGCAAGGGAAAATTAAATTTGTATTTAATTAATTCACGAAATCTTGATAGGCACATAACACAAGAGATTTCTATCGCTGTTGATGCCCATTCTATTTATCTCATCAACATCATCACGCTATATTTATTTCATTCTGAAACTATAGAATACAAATTAAAAACCGATAAAGTTTAAATTAGCAGATATTTGAAATCTAGTAATACGTTAAATTTTTTGTTCATTAATTTTTATATAATTGGTTATTGAAGTTAATTTTTGTAGAAGTAAAAATGAATTGTTTATGTAATTTTAAAATATAAGGGTCGTTTTTGTCTTTTTTGACTATTCTAGAATATCATTATTTTGTTTGTATACGCAGAAATAAATTTATTTGATTATTTTATTGAAATTAAATTATTATCATCATGATGCAGGCGAAAATTAAAAGCAAATATACTAGTATACAATTAAAAAAGAATAATCTTCACCACAAGAGTGATATGAATGACCAAAAAGTGTGACATTTTCAATATATTTCATCTGAGTGAACGATAATAAAAAAGAAATTAAAAAAGCGAATAAATGTGATAAATCAGTCATTCACTTGAATATGATTTTTTCCTGCCGTGACGAAGCTGATTCTCTTGTTTTTTTGGCGAGACACAATGATATTAAATATCATACAAGAAACGAGAGATAGTGTACGAAACCTAGTAGAAACAATTCGCAAAAAAATCCAATTTAAATCGAATTAATTTGTGGAGATAATTGGAAATATATTGTAGATTTGCTGTGTCCTATACAATATGAAGTTTCTCTTTGCCGCATTGCTCGTTATTGAGAGTGAAATGAGTGCCAAGAAAATTAGCTACTGTTGTAATGCTTCTACTGCATGTATTCTAAATTCTAATTAAATTTCATGCATTTAATATCGCCAGTGGTTCGATGTTCACCTCTATATTGCTGCATAGAACTGGAATTTTTAATTTCAACTGTATTGTATGTAATATTTTTCATTAATGTGTCTCGACTGCTCATTAGAACTATCTATAATGTTACGATAAATTTTATCATGTGCTCTTTAATGAATACTAGCAGTATTCTTTGTTCTTTTCTTCTAAATAAACATCTCAAACTAAAATTAGACTTAAATTAAATACATTTGTAATAAATTCTATGGTAAATTTATATATTTTGAATACTTGAATCAGTGAAAAGTTAAAAGTCTTCACTTTTAAATTTAATAGAACAAACCAATTTAATTTTCCATGTCAGTTTAAACATGGAAACTTTTTTGGTGTTGCAAGTAATTTTGTTCTTCTAGCAAACTTCAATAGATACCCAAAGCGGAAATCAATTAACTTTTTTTGTTGAGAAATATATGTATATAATATAGAAAATAATGTGAAGGGAAAGGGATTATTGAAAAGAAAGGTAAAGTGGAAATTCATTTGTTATATGTCGAAGGTTGAACGTAGAGCATATAGTCCGTAAATAGAGATAGATTAGAGAATGGAGATTGTGTCGAAAATGAATGGCGAAGGATTTTTCCAATTTTTTCTCGCTTTTTCTAGCTTTGTCTCTTAAGCTCATTAAAAATCCAATAAACTTCCACACATACATACACAACCAACCATTTATCTATTTTTCCTTTTTTTTCTTTCCTTAGTCATCGCATTAAGCTCTTATGGTTATTAGGGGACAATAAAATTGAAAAATTAAACTTGTCTCAAGTCACACACAAAAAATTAATTTCAAATGGTAAAGTTTGATAATAATTAACATCGTAAGACTATAAATGACTCTTTCCTTATTAATGATGAGCTGTCTTCGTGAATCACGCCATCGAACAATTTCGTATAAAAAACTAATTTTTCACGTGTCAATTTTCTTAGTTAATTTCTTACTTACATACAATAGAATAGAGCCACAAATTAAAGTCATAGAATGAAGAAAATAGAGAATGAAAATATTTTCAATTAAGCCTTGCATGCACAAAAATGATTATTTGAATTGAAGGCAGAAAGAAAAGAAGAAAAAAAGAAATTAATGACCATTTTCTCTCCTATTTTTAGGTGGCAGTGGATTTTTAGGGCAGCATATTGTACGACTGATTGAGGAGCGTGATCTAACAGTAAAGGAAATTCGTATTGTGGACTTGCGACCATACGAAAATCGATTAAGTAAATACTCTGAATTTAGGCTGCACCTTAAGTAAATTTAATTTGTTAATTTTCAGACCATTCAGAAAAGATCAAACTTGTTAGCATTGTTGGTGATATTTGTGATCCATTGAGTATTGAATATGCTTTTGAGGGCGTTGACTGTGTTTTTCATTGCGCTGCCAACATTAATTTCCAATTTCCAACAGCAACTGATGAGTTAGAGCGTGTCAATGTGACGGGTAAGTAAAATTGTCATATTGATGAATATCTCGTTAATTTTTAATATCCAAAAATGATGACATTATCGCTCTCATATGTCTCATTATATTTTACATTTACATGACCATAAAAAGTGACGATTATGATGGACATAATGCTAATTTTCTCATTTTTTTGTATGTATGTGATGGCAAATTGTCGCATTTTATTAATAAAAATATATATGTTTTGAGTCTAGACCCCATACACATACACACACACGTGCAATATGTCGCCATCAATTTTTATTTATAATTAAGCATGTTTATGGACCAAAAAAACATTCTTTTTTTCCTATAACCACGCATACATGTACACCAGCGTTCATATTTACATTCAAATATTGCGACATAAATTTGAATGTGTTCATTCGCGAGTGAGGGTAGCAGTGGTGGCTATTGTGCCGCAACTTTCTCTCATACAGAATATCAAAATAACTAGCAAACATTGACGACGGCCACAAAACAACAATTGAAAATTACATAAAGTACATTGAATAAATTAACATATTATGGCCAAATTAATTATATCCGACATCATTTTGTTTATGCATGTGTATGTTGAAAGTGAAAAAGCGAACATAACTTTAATGAGCAGGTTGAACATGCTTCAGATGTTTATCAAATCAAATTCCTTTTTTGAACTTCTCGTACACAAAATGTTTTTCTAAAAATATTTCTTATTCGGTGACTCATTGAAACATTTGATTTCCGTTCTCTCGCAATTATCCTTCTTAAATTACACCTTCCACCAAAATTATGGTGACATGTCAGAAGCACAAAAAAGCGAAAAATTGTACATAATTAATACCGAAATGAAATAAAAAATTGACAAAATTTTTTTCTCTCCCAGCTGGACTACTGAAACAGCGATTTTATAATATAGTGGCGTGCGGGCATGAGAAATTTCCCTCAACATTAATTTAAAAATAACCACACTATGTTGTCAGAAATGATATACGCAATTGTTGTGTGTTATTATTGATTTGGATGTGGAAGTTTTGTATTGAAACTTTCAATCATGGTTTGGTAGAAAAGAAATTTAATAAAATTATTTTTATATCAAATTAACAGGTTCAATTTATCAAAATGGAACCAAATAAAATAAACAAATTATGAAAAAGTAACAATAATGTTATGAAATATTAATCTGAGGGTATAATTATGTTATGATAATTAAATTTTTTAATTCTACCGCTATGCCTGTTTTCTGTTTCGATAACAAACAAATTGCTATAAATATAAACTTTTTTATAATCATTTTAACCACTCACTGTGTAGTGAGATTGAATAATATGATAATCATATTAATTGTTTTTTATTTCTCTCTTTCTGTCTATTATGATGAGTAAAATAATGAAAATGAATAAAGAATAAGAAATATGGAGAAATTTTTCAATTTGATGACAAACTGATAATCCCTTAATCAATTTGGAAGCACATATTTTTTTGTGGGTAATGAAAAGAAAAAGGGTAAATCCTTAAGCAAATTAAAATTTCATTTCTAATATTTGACAAGCAATTTCAATTTTTCATCAAAAATTATCATTTCTGATTTAAATTAGAAATGAGATGAAAATTGAATTTATTTTAAATAGGAAAGGATTAATGATGGAGTTTTGAAAATAAAAATCATAGAATAGAAATTTTTTATTTTCTTCCCTTTCCGTTAATATTTTTAATTTATTTTAGAACGAAATCTTGTATTTGATTATAATAATTACTTAGATAGTTCTGAAAAATAAACACTTGTATGTACAAACAAATTTGTGATATCACAAAATTTGACAATTTTTAACTTAAATTTTCAAACTGATTTTTATTCACAATATAAAGTAAAGGCACAAAAATATAAATTTTTAATGCATAGAGACATTTTTCTGTTTGCATTCAGTAGCAATTATATGATTTTTTCTAATCCATTCACAGTTAGATTTTAACATTTATAAATGCAAGAATAAATTCGATAATCAATCTATATGTGGATGTAACAAACAATAATGACTGTGAATTTAGCCACAGTATGAAATAGAATACACATTTAGTCATTTCGGTCATGCGGCGATTATTTTCTATTGTGTCTACAATAATACAATGACCATATATATGTATATGTAAAGAGAGAAAAACAGTCACATATCCTTTAATTGTTCAACCGCCCCCGATTGCCACTTTCTATTGCCAAAAATAAATCCATTTCCACCTTCATTTTTGCTCTCTACAATTCTAAATTATTATCATACACATACACACATAATAGAATGTTATTTTGTTGATGATGATGATGACTTTTTTAAGCATGCTAGCAAGATAGAAAGAGCAAGCGGGTGGGTGAACTAAATGCTATATTATCTGTATGTGTGCACTGGTCGTTGACTAATTGACCAATTAGATGATGTTGTTTTTCAAGTATTCAGACTTTCACAAATTACGCTTCCTGTAGCAAGCAGAGCTTTGTAGATAGATAGAACAGTAGCAGCAGCAGAGTGACAAAACTACCTTCAATAATTCATATTTAATTGTCGTCAAATTAGAGTAACAAAAACTAAATGCCATACGAATAAAGGGAGAGAGTATTTTATTATTTTTGTTAACCATTCATGTAGTATGTTGGAAGTTGGTTCTGTCATGCATTTTTCAAGTTGCGGCGTGGAATTTTGGATTAGAATGAAATGACAATTGATGAAGGTTTAAAGACAATAATTTTTTGGGTTGTAAATTGATGTGTTAGTTAGAGAAACTAATGTGAAATTTCAAATTTTTCAACTTATTCAAACTGAACAATGTAAAAAATTTTAGCTCAAAATTATAAAATAAACTAATAAAATCAATAGTAGAAAGAAAAGTAAGCAATAACATATAAAAAGCTTGTTTGTTCTCTCTCTCTATGGTTTACTGATAGAATGACGACAATAGTAGAAATTGCAATCGTTACATCAGTAAAAGCATGAGTAAGAGAAAATGAAATAAACAAAAAACACACATCCGAGCAGTAGCAGCAGTAAATGGTGTGGGAAAATATTTAATCTGGTGCAGATACATCGACCATAACATAAACTTAGTGTACTTCAAACATTAGACACACATCCTTCCATGAGCATGAAGGACAATCACAAACAATGTAAATCCTTTATTTTGATGACGGTCTCTTTAACTTTGTTTTCTCTCCTTTTTATGGTCATTTCTTGTTAGCATTAAGAGGATCTCTTTTTTGCCTACATGAATATTGGGGTTTACATTTACAAATATAGCAGTCACTCACTCAATAATTTTTTCCTTTTCTTTTTCTTTTTCATTTTCAATAAATCCTTTCATCCATCTCTACACTATTTGGATCGAATTCAATTTTCTCCGGGCCGAATACACAATAATGATGGGGTCACTAAACAAATAGGCACACAGAACATAATTGATCTCTGCATCAAATACAATGTGCCGAATCTAATCTACACGAGCACTGCATTGGTAACATTGTAAGTATCTGTCGATGTATATTGAAGTCTTTTTTATTATCTCTTACTTTCATTATCATCATAAGACAATGATCATTTTTTTGTCCCTGGTTCCATTTTTGATGATTATTAGCTTGAATTGTGTGATATGATTATTGCCATATGAATGTGTTTCATATCATCCCTCCATATTGCCTATTTCAGCAGTAGAAGCAGTATATACGTGAACAACATTTATCTTTCTTTTTCTTGCTTGCTTGCTAGCCAGATATGATGGACCATTTCACAGTCGATAAATTTATCATATCAACAGCAAATAAATAGATGTGTATATATATGTGTATTCTCTCGCTTGAGTATATTATATAAATTTCGGGTCCATTCTATTGTACCTTGAATTATGACCTTTTTTCTACATTCTCAAATGATATAAAGAAATGTGTAAGGATGGATTTGCAAATAGACCATTCTGCGAGATTTCTTACTGTCAAGAATTTCTTGACTTTTTTTTGCTTATTTTGTTTCTAGGTAAAGATATATTCGACTGTAGTAGTATGAGATGATGAAATAAAATTTGATAAATTTGATTTTTTTGGACATCAATTTTATTTTTGAATTAAATTAATTTTGACATTTTGTTATAAATATTTATAGTATTCCATGCATGGGTAAAGGGACATTTTCGATAATAGTGAATCAAACAGAGAATAAAGCAAAAGCAGCTTCATGCGATAGTCAATTTCTCATTCCTGGCTTTCCAGCTTCTAAATTGCGAGCCGAGAAGTTTGTGTTGTCATCGTATGGCCGAAAGTTGAGCAATGGAAAAGGTAAGGTCACATATATATATATATACACACATATAATATCTACATAGAACCGGTGCCATGCCCATTTCACAACAATTTTTATTTCCATTTTATTTTCTTCTATCTAAATATCTTATAGTATTAAGTTTCGGGGACGACAGAGCTCTTTCACAAAGGATGAATGTTATATGTGTATGCCATTCACTTTTTTATATTGTTATGAGGTTTTTAAGTCTCAAAAGACGAGAGGTCGACTCTCATTCTGCCTGTATGCTGAGATATACGTGTGTCCCGTCGTATTTATATTTTAATGAGATGAAATCCCTTTTCTTGTTAACTCCTTTTTCTCGTATTACGTTTGCTTCTTTTCTCTCACACACGCTGAGATTCGCTTCTCTTGTTAATGGCTCCTGCTTGATGTATTTCAGCCCTTTTTGTACTTCTTTCTCACATAATACTTGACAACGACAGCTTTTTTGTATGTATGTATATGTGTGGGATAGGAAGTTCAAGTGACCTCACTTTAAATGTTCTGCTCACATGATGATAGTGAAAAAGTAGAAAATAGAATAAGTTTTATATTGTTGTAAAAGGCACGCATGACATCAGCAAAAATTTCCAGTTTTTTGATTTTGACACATTTGAAAGTGAAATTTTAATCCTTTTTTGCAGCTTGCTATTAAGCCTATACATTAAACAAGCTCCTTTACTGTCATCCTTTTTTTCAATATTCATTAACCATTATGTTAAAATTATTTTTATTATTATCGTTGTTGTGACATTAAGATTGTTATCATGGTATTTATGTATACTTGCTAATATGAGTCGAATGATTTTCTTTTATAGTTGACTTTTTTAAATCAATTTTTAGTGTTTATTTAACATTTAGAATGTTCTTTAGCAATATCTATCAAAAGTTTCTTTTTTTAATTGAATTGATCAGACGTATGCAATATTCTTAATAAAAATTGTATGAATTGAAAATATTTTTTATTCCACTTACTAAAAATTTCCATTCACTTCCTACTGCTTTTCATTCACATACACACGCTTATAACGAAAGAGTTTCATATCTGCACAGCCCTATCGTTAAAGTCGTTAACGTTCTTTCAATTAATGACATAGTAAATTACACACATTTCCGTCTTTGCATTCTTATTACATTTCTCCTAACTTTCTATCGCTCTACGAAAGTCAGGCAATTTTTTTTCTCTCTTTCCTGTGCTGTCAAGCATTATAAAAGTGAAAAAAATAATCATAATGAAATTTCAGAGAGAAATAAAACGCAACTTGAAGAATCTTTAAGAGCAATAATGGAGAAGAAAAAAAGTTTTTGGCGATCCTTTTATTTGTTACAAAAGAAGACTGTAGGCACTAAAGGATAATTGGATCCATGCAGTCTCGATAAATATGTGCTGTGCTTCCGGTCACTTTCACACACATCTCCCTCCGCAATTGGTTACATATATATCCACGTTTGAAGCATTTTCACTTTCATTCTCTGACTCTCACTCTCTCTCTTGTCGATAATTTCTACTTTAGTTACTTATTGTGTGTATGTGCCTTTGCTTACACTTCACTTAGCACACACAACATTCCATACGGAAGAACCATTTCCACATAGAAAATTCTTCGACTTTACACTACATTCCGTTAATGTGCTTTTTGTGTGTAGAAGCGCCCTCAAGGGACCTTTGCAAAAATAGAGAAAAAACTTTTTTGCTCCTCCGCATTTTTTTCTACTTTCTTTTATTCTTACATGGCTCATGGGTTACTACTCGATTAATGGTGCATGATTTTTTCCCTCCAATTCAGAGTGAAAAGAGAAGGAGGAAATTCTATCGATATCAGCATCACGCTATAGTTGCTGCTACTACTCACACTCGTGTTCACAACTATTTAGCTTTTGGGCGCTTTCGTTCATTTGACATCCTTTTTTTTTCACTCGCTCGATAATGAGCAGAAAAATGTGTTATTTAATACTTTCTGATATGTCAAAGTTGTGCTCTCAATGTTGCATGCACAGAGAAAAATATTTTGCGAGGGGTTGTTTTTGTTATGGCACAAGAGTGAGAAAATTTTTTTTCTTGTATGATTAATTATGCTTTTTTGTTTGAATGAAAATATGCTTTGATTCTTTTTTGCTAGTTCGAAATTCTAAGAATGAAATTTTGATTAATGTTTTTCCATTTTGTTTTGACTTTTTGTTGCATTAAATGGATAGAAGCCAAAATTAAAAGTTTTTAATTAGTAGAAATTTAATAAAAGTTCGCCCAAATATTCAAGAAATCATTGCAAATAAGATAAAACTTTCTTATTTGTTTTTGTAAATGATTCAAAAGTGCAATTAGTACATCATTATACTGCATTGGCTCTTTATTGACGTTGCATATTCTCAAACAATAATGATGAATATTATGCTAATTACTTTCCATTGTAACTTCATTTTTGATCAGTTGTCTGAATATTGTCTCATTATAAAATATACAATAATCTTTTCATATTTTATTATAAAAACCATTTGAATACTAGCATTCATCTTTTGACCATTTTGTTTTTCTCTTATACATAAAGAATGAGATTCATTATCTTGTGCTATTTCAAAGAGATTCTTTTTCATTTTCATCTCATTGTTGAAATATTTCTTCTTTAGATATCATAAGTACAAAAGAATGAAATGAAGAGACAATGTCAATGTCATAAGAATAAGAGACAAATGAATGAGGATTGTTTGCCATTTGAAGTGTTAATGATTCTTGAATAATTTGATACAGAATGAAAGAGATAAAGATGCAAAACTTTTAATTTAATTTAAAATCTTTTTGTATGTATTTTCAGGACATTTGAAAACAGTGAGTTTGCGACCAACTTTGATGTATGGTGAAGAAGATCAACGATTCTTTCCAACTATAATGCGGTTTGCAGATCGATGGAATGGTCGAATCCCGAGGATTGCAGAGACTGGAAAGAAACAGATCACATATGTTGGTAAGTCAATAATCCTCTATGCTGTGTTATAAGCTACTGTTGTGCAAACGAAGGCAATTTCCAAAAAGTTTTCAACTCTAAATTTAAACAGCAGCAGAATAATTCTTATATTTGCTAATGAATAAAAGCCATCATCATCACATATCTACTGGATTATTGGACTAAAAACAAGAAAGTTTCATTGCTGCATGCTATAGCATGATAACAAATTCAGACAATAAAAAAAGTTTTTTTATTTCAAATTTTTTATGCTCGACAAATGGTCGAAAGTCCAATTTACTTTTATCAACACATCTGCAAGCACATCATAGGGGAGGTGAAGAATGATTTTATGAGTATTTGAAATATGCCTTCAAAACATACATAGCATACCTGAAACTGAATCATGATAAATTGACATGAATCTTCACTTTATACCTTTTTTTCTCTCTTTCTCTTTTCATCTTTCATCTGCTGCTATATTAACATTATCTACATAAATAAATCTACAATAATACGCACACAAACATACATATATGACATTTGATAAAAAGGCAATGTGGCGTGGGCTCATCTCTGTGCAATGGAGAAATTGAAAAACGAGCCAAAGAATATAGTAGGAATCCCCATTTTCATAACCGATGACAGTCCTATCACAGATACCGTAAGATTAACTCAACGTATCAATGTTGACATGGAGACATTTAAAATAAAACCCACATCATGGTCCATTCCATATTTATTGTGTTATCTTATCGCAATGATTATAGAGGTGTTCATTAAAGTCATCAATTTGTTTACGAATTATCATATTGAATATTGTCCATGCGGTATGTTAGCTGCTGCAGCATCATTTGTGTTTTACGATCGACTACGAAGCTCAATTGCACTCGAGTATGAGCCAATTTATAGTGTTAATGAAGGATTTTCTAGAAGTGCAAAATGGTATGATTTGTGGTATCAACAATATAAGGATAAAAAGCTTAAGGAAAAACAACAATGATGATGATGATGCATTATATACATGTATAGAAAGTGAGAAGCTTAGATTGAGAACATCACCATGAATTATTTTGCATTTTAACTTAAAATTTATTATGAATATTTTATTTGGGTTTAAAAGAAATTTTTATTTAATAAAAATATTTTGTGTTTGGTGGATTTGATTTTGATTTTTTGTTTTATTTTATTTTTCGGAGTTGTGTATATTTGGCAAATTGTTTTTTAATATAAAAGAAAGTTACAGCAAATCATCTTAAAGTTGTTAAAATTTTACTCAACACAAATTTCAAAATTTTCAGTTTCCAAAAAAGCTTTTTTTAAAATAGACAACGCATAAATGATGTGCTTTGCGTCTACATTTCCCTAGTTAAGATATTAAAGAGATATACATGGTTCACTGATATCGAAAACCGATAAATTTTCGCCTCCACTTCACTCGACGGTTACTGAAAACGTAGATGTCGGTCGAGTGGAGCTTTTTTTCTCTTACTGTGCCCCTTTTTGCTTCCACCACAATTCGTATAATTTCTTTTGGCACAACCAGCAGCAACATTCAAGTAAAATTATGGCATATCTTTTCCTCATTTCTAATGTTTGCCTTTTTCTCTTTTCCACCATTTTCGAAATGGTATTTTGATATTATTGGCATTCTCCTCCCTTCTTTAACTGTTCACATTTTTTCCCTTTTTTCTTTCTCTCTTCTTCAGTGTGTAAATAAATATGAAAATCATAGATGAAGGCAACAAAAGGCAGAAAAAGAGAAAAATTTACATGCGAGAGAAATCAGAAAAAAATTCGATAAAATAAATAAATCAAAATGTTTTATATGCCACAATGATCGTGTATATGTGTGTGCAAATTCTTCCCTTTTCTACATTTTTTAAGGTTTTAGGGCGCTAAATCGATTTTGGCACGACCTTTATTGTTTATCTAAATGCCTGCCTCACAAATAAATGTATACACGCAGGGAAAGTAAAGCTTCACTTTAAATTGATGATGATGAGAAAGAATAAAGTACTTTTTATGATGAAAATTAAATTTTATTTTCTTTAGGCACACGAAATGATGAAGCATTGACTTTAATGATATAAAAGTGCTTGCAAGGAATAAGAATTGATTTCACAAAGAAAAATTTAAAAAATTCAAATTCAAAAGTAAAGTTGGTCATCATAAATGTCATCTTAATAGAATTTACCTTTTTGTTTACTTCTCTACCTAAGTTTAACCTCACCACAAAGTAACCTCCTTAAAATTCTGGAAAAGAGAGCCATAAAATCTGAAAGAAAGTTTTCTTCTGGTATGTGTACCAACCACAGAAAGTGAAATGATTTTTGCTTTTTGTATTTTTTTTTTTGAGAAATTATCAAGGGAGAGAATATTTGGATTTTAGTGGTTCCTTTTTAGATCAAGATTTGGATTTTTTTTCCACAAGTTGTAGTAAAGTTTTAAAAAATCTTATAAAAACAAAAATAATACTCGAAAAATATAAAGGAATTTTGAATTAATATTAAAACCAGTGACCAAGTACCCGTGTTGCAGATCGGTGTACTTAAGCGCCATTTTTGGTGCCTAGATCAGAGTTATAAACAATTACAGAAATATTAGATGCGTTTGTAAAACAGATTCATGTGATAGAATATACTGGTTAAAGTAAATTTCAAATGTATTGGAAATTTCATTGTTAAAATTAGTTAGAATTCGAATGAAATAATTGAAATTTAAGTTGTAGCAAATAGCAGTCAATTAGGAATCTAGCAGCTATTTTTTGTTTTGTTTACATTTTCATATAGAAATATATTTTATGAAAACTCGAGTAATGTAATTGCTGCTAATAATCTTGATCTATTAAAATTCTCGAAATCGTCTTTATAAATTTCGGTGATTTGAAAATAACGATCAAATTCAAAAATTCGCGAAGTTGGCTACGCGCAGCTGAAAAATTTTTTGATCGCAGTCAACTTCGCGACAAAACATTTTGTTTACAAATTTTAATATGGAAAATTAATTCATAATTTCCCAAATTATATGACTAGTGACAGAAATATAAATAAGCGTCGCCGCACTAACTTTTTAGTACAATTCTAACACAAAAAACCGCAAGTCTCTAGCTATTGTAGTTTTCGAGATCTCAGAGGGACACCCGACCGAACAGCCAGCCGAACAGCCAGCCGAACAGCCAGCCGAACAGCCAAAGTGAATGTATAAGCTGCATTGTTGTTCCAAAAATGCGCTAAAAATTTCTTAGTCTTTAAAATTTAAAACTTTAATTTGCAAGAATAAAATTCATTTTCTTCTTTAGATTTTTAGCGCATTTTTGGAACAACAATGCCGCTTATATCTTCACTTTGGCTGGCTCACGGCTGGCTCACGGCTGGGTGAGGGATGAGATCTCGAAAACTACAATAGCTAGAGACTTCCGGTTTGCTGTGTTTGATTGTTGCTATCGAGTTACTGGCGGCAATCTTTATTAGAATGTTGCTCTTGATTGCATTAATTAGGAAATTACGAATTTAAATTTCCAAATTGAAAAATGTAAATAACGCGAAGTCGGCTGCGAAAACGATTGCAGCGCCACCAACGGCAAATATTGGAACTTCAAATATTTTGAATATTACTCAACCGTTTTTTTGATATCAATAGTTTATCATCAGAAGATTCAGTAAATTAGGTATCAATTAAGAACACTCATCGTACTATGATATATCAAAATTTTATAAATATGATTTTCCCTGTATTTTGAATTTATTTTAATCAAATTATTTTAAACTGTGAATTTGTTTCTCAAATGAATTTAAGAATTCTGTAATTTGTTAACATACAGATCTTAGGCCAAAAATGCGCTTAAGTGTCCCCCTACTACACACGGACACTTTCCATGTCATTTTGATTCAAAGAAAATAAAATTTATATTCAAAAAGTATGTAATTTACAGCAAATAGAGTAACATATTTAATAAAGTTAACAATTTATTTTAGTGTTTTTTTCCCTAGTTTCAAGATTTAATATGGAATAAGAAAAGAAAAGGAAATGAATTTGAATCAAATGTGAATTGCGTTTTCAACAGTAATTCACCATGATTATCTTGAAATTCAACTAAGGATTTATGTTATATCTACAAAATAATCTCACTCATACTGCTGCTATGCTATGATGATGACGATGACTATTTGCAATAGAATAAGGAGAAATGAATGAGGAGCTTACGGAAGTATGGAATATGATAGTGCTCAACAAGCACAAAAAACGTGGTTATCAAATGTAATTCATTCTCGTTCCGTTTCTCTTCTTTTTTGCTTTAACATCGCCACCGCTGCTACTAATACAACTTGTTCATATTTCTCATTCCCCACTCGCAATATAGTTTATCTCACAATATATTTTCTCTTTTTCTACCGCCTCTCATGCATACATGACCACGAAACTGGTACTGTATTGAAGGGAAAAAAAGAATAGTACACATAATCATTTGAGTTTTGAGAGGAAAAAGAGAAAAAAAAGAAATATGGCAATAGCAATATACACCACTATACTATCCATATAATTGGAAATTAATCTTTTTTACCGAAAGGCTCTTGTGAATAAACACGAGCTATCGAATAGTTGTATTTCTTTTTCTCTTTTTTTCATTGACATTGAAAGAATGAGTGTTAGGAGTTGCACTTTATTTTTCTACTATTTATCAAGGCCTGAGAACTCTTTGATTATTTTAATTATTTTTTGATTATTTTTGATTATTTTGATTATGCATTTTTTTTAACTATAAGTCCAAAAAATTATCTTAATAACTTTAAAAAAAGCTATGATCACAAGAAACAGGAATCAAAATGAATTTCGTGGCTTTCAACTACTGTATTAAAACTATTGCTATTTTAGTAAAAGTCCAGTCTTAAAAAATTTTATTTTTTTGAAAAAAAAGGTAACTTGATGCGAATAATCAAATAATAATCAAAAAAGTTCTCAGGCCTTGCTATTAAAAATGTGAATACTATGATACCTTATTTGATATTTATTTTTTTACTTCGAAAGAAATTTAGGAATCGCATGATTTTAATATTTCTGTAATTTGATTTTAATTCTTGCACAAACTGTATTCATTTGCACAAATTTTATCTAAAAAATGAATTATAATAGGGTGCAATGCATATCCATTTTTGTAGCTACTTAACACTTTCTCAATCCTCGACTGCCAACAATTTTTTTAACTGCCTCCGACAGACGACAGTGATGATATTTTTCTTTCTCTCAAAAATTGTTTATTGTTGATAAATTCAAATGAGAATGAGAGAAAAGAATGAAAAGCAACAAGAGACAATAAAATTAATTTTTATGAACTTGCTGCTTCGTTCATGAGATCATACATTCATTCATTCAGCAACATGCATGACCATGGTGGTCTTCCTTCATTTAGTTTTCATTCCACTTGCCTTTTTTATGACTTTTTGTATATATGTGTATGCCAACCATCATCGCCATAATAATGTATGATTTTTTTGAACGATACTCTCGTCCTCCTCTTATATTTCAATAGGGAATTGTGAAAATTGAATGGAGAACCCACAGCAGAAAAACAAAAAGCGGATGTAAAGTAAAAAAGCGAGTGAACACACAAAAAATATTATTACGATGTAAAAATACTTTGCATACTTTATGAGCATCGTGTTAATATAAAAATTTTTATGAATGTGTGAATACATGCAGCATACTTGTATGCTTTATTATGCGGCATTCTTGAAGCTTTGTTTCAAACTCTCCACACAAATGAAATCATAAGAGATGACTACAATGTGAAATGAGCATTTTTATTAGCAAATAATCATAATAATAATATTTCATGGTGTTTCTATTAAAAATTCATTTAATATAAAAGAAAAGAGACCATGTGAAATGGTAGTGATGGAAAAAGTCAAGCTTGTTTGGTGAAAAATTTAACAAACATTGGACCCTCGAATTTTACATTTTATAATTTTCCTTATACATTAAATAAAAAACTTAAAAAATGCAAAAAAATTTATTTTATACAGTCAACATGACATAACTACTAACTGAATGCAATTTCCATTTTCTTTTTCTATTAAACGAATGAATATTTAAAAAGCAGACGAATATAAGCATTTCCCACAAGATTCTTCTCGTCGTCATCGTCGTGACAACTCAATTAAGAGTGATTCTTCTGCAAATGTGCATGTGATACGATAATGTGCTGACGCTCAACTAAATGGCAGATTACTCTCGCTTCTCTTAACAGATACATACATGCTCATTCTTATATACTATATAAATGACTGGCAGGCGTTTTTTAGTCATGGCATTGAAATCATTGCAGCAGCTAGTTAATGTATAATTGAAAAGTAATATCACAATGCGAGTTGTTGACCTCTTTCTTTTCAATACTCTCATTTGCATTTCAGGAAGTAATTGAAAATTTTTGTAGCCTAATCGCCTTTTGCATCATCATCTAAATAGAAACATGCATATGTATTTTAGTAAGCGTCATAAGCCATTTCAACTCTATTCACTTTGCATGTTATTTTATGATGATCCACCTGCCATTTTTGAACTAAATTTCTATTTAGGCACTATTTAGCAATGATATAAAATTCGTTTTAAAGAATTGAAAATTTGTGCACCATGTTAAATTTATATTCAAATCAGAAAATAAAATGAAGTTTTTGTTCGTCTAAAATCAATTAAAATCACTTAATCGAAATGTAAATTATCAGAGCAGCAAAAGCAAGCGATTCTATATATGGTTTTTCAATTTTCCAATTGCCTGCCTTCTCACACGATGCTCAACATCGATGTGTTGTGTGTGCATGGTAAAAGAAATCATTTCTCACTCATTCAACATACATATACACACTCATTGAGTATTAATGGAGCTTTTGTGGAATTTTCGTGTATTGCAAAAAGGCATCCTCATCAAATTCAAATTTGTACAACCGCAAGCCTTCAAATGCTTCTCAATGGGATCCTCACACTCACGAATGCAATGACATGGGATGAATTTATTGCGATTTGATGAATCTAGAATGAAAAAGAGAAAAAAGAAACACAAAAATCATGATGAGACTTTAGCTATGGACTTGCAGTATCAATTTTCACTTAATGATTTGGCATAAAAGAAGGAGAAATGATGAGCTAAAAATTTGAATAATTATGATGATGTGCTTAAATGATATTTAATGTATTTGAAAAATTATCGCATTAAATCTTTAATCTCAGTTCATTTAAACTCCATCAAAACCAAAAATCTATGCCTTTTTTATTTTATCTTTATTCTTTTATTCAAATGGAAATCTATTTCAATGTTGAACAGTTGCAATCTACATAACAAAATGAAATAGAGAAACAGGATCAAGTGGTTAATAAATCAAATGTTCGAAAAACCAGAAAACATTTGGATACACACAAAATATTCCATCGTCGTCAATTTCCACCTATTCATACATATATGTACACATACATATACTTCAACCGCTATTGAATATAAAAGAGCTTGCATTTAGAATTTTTTTCTGTAGAAACAATGTTGTTTGTATTGTGAATTTTTATTGCGCATTTTTATAGTTAAATTTAGGAACTTCAGAACTAAAAAGATTAAAATAAATTTTCTAGCCGTCTCAGAATCTCTTTGTGAATTGATTAGTAAATGGTGACAGATTTCATGACTATTATGATGAAGAGTCTTATACACACTCAATCATAACAATTTATACATTAAAAAAGATCCAATTATTAATTTTAATGTTATCAAAAAATTGCCTAAAATTAGGCTTTTTACCCTATAAGTTTTCAATGATTTTTAATAAAACAAAATGTAAACAATGAATAAATTTGAACAAATCATTTGAAAATGTTATCAAAAATTTCTTTATCACTTCAAAATGTTAATTGAATGAGCAATTTACAAGCAGCTAAAGAAAAAAAGAGTTATACATTAGTGAATTTTTTTAGTGAAACAATTTATCAACATTTCATAATGTTCCATACACTCGCCGAATCGACAGTATCTTCTTTTAAAAAACTGAATTCAAAAATTTTACCATTTTTTTTACAAAAAAGTAATTTTTTCATCCCTCTTGCACATATCTATTTGAAAACAAAGTGAAATTAATTTCATTCAAAAAAAATTGCTATAAACACACTGTATATCTCAACTATAGTAACAAAAGGCAGAGAATGGAAGAAAAAAGAATTATAAATCGAAAAAAATTGAATGATTAATGATTGTTTCAGCGATTTTTTACATGCCAAAGCCTGCCGATACACATACAATTTTTTTGTGCCTCTGCAACTGCCGTTCGCTCTCTTTTATTCTATTGACAGGATTGGCATGTTCGAGAGTAAGTGGGAGAAAGAGAGATGTGTGTGTTATATATTTAGAGTGTGAGTAAAAGTGCTTTGGTTTCAAGTGGATTTGAGTGGAATGTTGAAACGCATACACAGGCATGCCTACTGTGAGGACAGGTGAAATGTTCGCTTACTTGCCTGTAAAACTTTGTTTTTTTGTCAGGATTTACAAGGTGATGAATAAAAGTTAGGAAAATTGTGTTAAATATAATGGTTTTTTAAAATTAAAAAAATTCTCATTCGGACGGCATTGCATAGTAAAATTCCGACACACTTTATCATCATGTACGTTGAAAAATTACATTTTCTAGCTCGCAATATTTTTTTGTTTCAATGAAATTCAATATATTGAAAAAGTTACCACAGACTGCTTGCTGCTTCTATTTTCGATTCACCATTTGGCTTTGCATGTTCATCTACTTTGGTATATATTTTTATTTTCTTTGACTTCTCCCGCTCTATCAAATTATGAACAAAAACTCTGTTTTGGTGGTCTAAATTCCGCCCATAAAGCCGATTAACAACTGAAAATTCGATACATCGAGTTGCTTTTCTCATGCAAAATGTTAATTAAAAGTGTAGAAAAAGTCAATAATTTGAACACGAAAATGAGAAAAATCGATGAGAATCAGCTTCCGCACGCACGCACGCACTTCAAATGAAATATCCAGGGCATAAATTTAAAGAAAGAAAAAGGGATAGTACATTCACAAATGAAAGAAAAATTAAGGGGAATAAAATGTTTTATTTATGAGATTCTTTTATTTTTAAATTCAAATTTTTTAGAACAAACTTTTGAAGATTGAATTACAATTTCAAATCCTGAAGTTCTCTTTTAGAAAGCTATTCTTAAAAATTCTTGAGCGCGTTCTAAAACTAAATTTAGTTCAATCACGTTAATTACTGCCACCGGACTATTCGGCTAATATTTTATATGAAAAATCTAATATTATCCGGATTTTTAAAAATTTTTGGACTTTGGCCACCGAACTAAAAAGTTATGAAATATTTTTCTGATATTTTTTTAATATTTTCAAGTCCAACCGCTGAACTCTAACTGGGTAATTGACTAAAGTTAGTCTTTTAGAGTTCAAAGATGAATAATTAAACACTAAAAAAATTAAAATTAAGAAGAAAAATCCACAATTACTTAATTTTTAATATAAAAAAATGATTTGGTTTTTCTGAAAATTCATTAATGACAATTTTTAACTAGCAGATAAAAAATTAATTCCAGATCACAGACTTGCGGAAATAAAATAAAGAAGAAAGACTTAATTTAATAGTCGCCTATATTTTTCATTATTATCATGGGAATAAATACATGATCTGCCCATCTAAAAATAAAAACAGAAAAGAGATGAAAAGGAATTGAAAGTTCAAGATGAGATCCTTCCGAAAGTAATTAAATTATCACTCTACAAAACCTTTTTTCTCAATTTCTCATCTCATTTTTCTTGAGGGTTCACTTCATCTAAAAAAACAACAAATTTCATCGTCCGACCGTCGCTTCATTCAATTTTCAATCTGTGTCTTTTTTTCTTTTTTATTAAGCCTTCGTTGTCTTCAAAATCCCTTCAATCAAAATCAAATCCTTAATTTATTCAATGTATATTAATATTTATTTATACACACTCACAAAAAAGAAAAGAGAAAATGAAGAAAAAATAATAGGAGTAAAGGGAAAAAAATCATTTATTTACAAGCGCATGAAATATTGCCACAATAGATATCACTTTAATTTTTGTAGTAGGTAGATTTATCATGGCTCTATAATTTTATAGACTTTAAATACAACAATATCATCATCAACAGCATATAAACAATGAGTTTTTTTGATTTTAAATGATGATGAGCACTATTAAATAAAGATATAAAAAAATAACACAAGAATGAGAGAAAACAAACTGACAAATATGAAAATTTTCCAAGAATTGGAAATTTCTAAAACATTCTTCAAATTTCTTGAGATTTCCTCTATTTTAAAAATAGCATAGCAAAACATTTTCTCAAGGGATCTTAAATTTGAGTATAAAAATTGATTTAAAAAACTAACTTTTTGTTTTTTTCAATAAATTTGACTTTTATTTTATATCAAAAATTGAAAGAAAGATCCTTCTTATCTTATTCAATCAAATAAATACTTCTTTCTAAGAATACCAAAAATAGAAAAAAAGAGAAGAGATTTTATAAGAAGTGAAATTAATCAGTTAGTCAGCATGGAGTATAAAGCAGACAGTAAGAGAAAACAAAAAAGAAATAACGTAATAAAAGAAAAAAAATAAGAAAATTGAATGCTGTACATCACACACAAACAAACACATGGCGATGGTAGAAAAGTTTTACTTTTATCGCTGAATATTTCATGAAGAAAATGAAGGGCAGTGGAAAAAGAAAAAAGAATCTAATACAACTTTTTTTGCTAAGGTTATAAACTTGCCTATATTTTCATTTATTCATTCACTCTTACATTCTATGTCTCTCTGTGCAATTGTTTTCTTCATTTTTATTTGTTGTATTTGTAATTTATGTTACGCAATTTTTAGAAGATGTGAAAATTGTCTTGATAAATTGAGTGAATTTTTTTTTAAGATAGAGAGAAAATGAAGAACAAAAAAAATTGGCAGCAGGAGGTAAATGTGAATGCACTAAGTTATCGTCTATCTTTTTACACTCATAAGCTTTATTTACATGAATTATCTCGCACTTTTAAAATTCAAATCTTGCTAAAATATTCACGTGAAATATAGTGCTGTAGATAAGATCATTTACATTTAATGCAATATGCACTGTGAGCGAGATAATCAGTAAGAGTAGTAAGTACAGAATGGAGGAAGGGAAAATTTCTTCAAAACTCAATTCTACTGCAGTATTGCTTCTACATGATGATTATAATCATATCTTGTAATGCTACTCGCGCGTTATGAGCTTTCGTTATTTTTTATTATCTATTTTTTCCGGAGTAGTAAAGGGAATAATTTGTGAAATAGAAATGGAATTTTTACTAGTGAACAAAGTTCAATTGTATAAATTTTTAATATAACTTTGTATAAAAATTTGAATTTAAAACTGAAAAAAGAAAACAAAAATATTTTGAATTTTTTTATCAAAAACTGAAAATACTTAAAAATTCATCCCTCTGGTAAATCATGAAAAACATACTTACATTATGAATTAAAAAATTTACCAAGCGCAAAATGTTAATAACTTTCGTAATGGATTTTAAATGTTGAAATATCCCAAAAATATATATATGCATATTTGCACAAAGAATTTCAATTTCTTCACTCTCGCGATGGTAAAATTAATATTTGTACATATCCATAAATATCATCCACATATGCAAATTGGGAAATGGAGATTATACTTTGCTATGCTTGGCATAACGACGATGATGATAACATTAAAATTTCAATCCTTAATGCGATGTAAATTGACAACACATTTTGTGGTTGGGTTTTGGAGTTTTTGCTTTCAAAGTAAGTAACAGAAAGAGCATATCATGCGGAACACCATCATCGTAATATGCGGTAATTCACATTTTACAATTTCAGCAAATTTATTCACCAAAAAAGCCAAAATTGGAAAAATTTTGATTCTTGTGTGCAATTTGAAAAGAGAAAAAATATTTTCTGGTTTTTAACTTCCGATAAACTTTATTTTAGCCGGAGATGAATCAAAGAGAAACAGCAGTAGAAAAATTTAAATTTTCTCATTGTCATTTATCTCTACAACAATGGTTTACTTTATGTCACACAATTTCCTCAACATAGAAAAGTTTCCATCCTATAAATTACATTTCACTGTGCAAGCTGTAAAAGTTGGTCATTGAGGGTCATCATGGCAAATGAAAATCATTGAAAATGTTGCAAGCGACTGATGAAGATAAAGTTACATCACTTGAATGATATAAAGTTTTACAATAGAAAACGTAAAGGAAATGTATATGCATTTAAATGATGAAAGAATGAAAGCAATTTCGAAGGAAAACTCACTTTTACTTGAGATGAAATTTATTATTTTTTAGTGAAATGAAAAAATTATAAAATTATTGCAGCTTAATTATTGTTTATTTCAAAATTTGCAGATATTTCATTTAATCAATAAATTTCATTGTATTTTGTAATATATAAATTTGAAATTTTGATGTGAAATTTAATTTTTGAAACTAATTTTTAAAGTTATGATAAAAAGTTAACTTTCGATAATTATATGAATGGCAAAAAGGCAACAGATTTCAATTAAAAAGATTAAAGAGTAAACACAATCAATCATTAATTTTTTAGCGCATTTTTGGAACAACAATGCAGCTTATACATTCACTTTGGCTGGCTCCCGGGTGTCCTTCTGAGATCTCGAAAACTATAATAGCTAGCGACTTCCGATTTGTTGTGTTTGATTTGTGCTAAAAAGTTAGTGCGGCGACGCTTATTTATATTTCTGTCACTAGTCATATAACTTGGGAAATTGCGAATTGCTTTTTCATTTTGAAAATTTGTAAACAAAATTTTTTTCACAAAGTTGACTGCGATCAAAAAAATTTTTTCAGCTGCGCGTAGCCAACTTCGCGTATTTTTGAATTTGATCGTTATTTTCAAGTCAACAAAATTTATTATAAAAACGATTTCGAGAATTTTAATAGATTAGGATTATTAGCAACAATTACATTACTCGAGTTTTCATAAATTATATTTCTATATGAAAATGTAAACAAAACAAAAAATAGCTGCAAGATTCCTAATTGACTGCTATTTGCTACAACTTAAATTTCAATTATTTCATTCGAATTCTAACTAATCTTCCAAATAAAATTTCCAATACATTTGAAATTTACTTTAACCAGTATATCTTATCGCATGAATCTGTTTTACAAACGCATCTAATATTTCTATATTTTGTAATAAACTCTGATCTAGGCATCAAAAATACGCTTAAGTACACCGATCTGCAACACGGGTACTTGATCACTGGTTTTTTGCTTTTTTAACAATTCAATGTGATTTTAATGCTTCAGTTGTGTTGAAAACATTTGTACTGAAATGAATTTTAATGCAACACACGGTTTCACTATTTTTTTTCTCAGTATATTCACATTCATGTGTGCATTTCACTCAAGTGCATTTTGCTGTCATTTTATTTGATAATGAAAGAGTGCACATATAAAACTATGAGAGATTTACTGAGATTATATTCAATGTGCATTTAAGTGATTTATAGTTCAACATGAGAAATAATGCAGCAGTTGTAAAATAAATTTTTTATACAAAAAATATTTTTTGTAAAAAATTAATTACAAATTTTTCAACCACAAAAGATTATTTAAAATTGGAAGACAAGGAAAAAATTCTTTTGTTGTCTCACCCTCGTTCTAAAAATTATAATTTATTTTAATTTCTTAGTTTATTGTTTTGTCTCTTTTTGCTTTTCTTGACTTTTATTCTTTTATGATGCTAAATACCTATTTTAAACTTTCATAATAACTCCTCAACATCTAAGAATATTGTGAAAATTTCCCTCATAAAATTGAAAGACTATTCACCATTTTATAGAAAGGAAAGCGCTTTTAAAATGTAAAAGGAAGGGAGAAATTTGCATTTATCTTCTACTCAATATTGTATGTGTGTCTTATAAATTTTTATAGCATTTCATTAAAATATCGTATCGTATCTCACTTAAATAATAATAATTTTGATAATTTACTATGCAAATCATCATCATCATCATCATGATCCTAGAAAAAAAGAATTTTTTCAATTTTCTATAGTCAGTTAATCTTATTCGGCTGTTGTTTTTTATGAGGTGGTTCTCATACCATCATTATAGCAGAATGTCATAAAAGTGAGGCACCTTCACTTTGGTATGCTTAAAAGCCATGACGAAATCTAATCAAACATTTAATACAAACTCAAGAGAGTCTATGATGATGGCGATGACAGTGAGGAGATAGAGAATTTATTGAAGATGAAATTTATTTTTATCCGCGCGCTTCTTTCTCACTTTTTCGGTAATGCGAACATTAAATGTGATATAAAAGCTGCCTCCTCCTTCTTTATTTCGACGTGGCGCATTTAAGTTTTTTTAAGTGTCTCCAACTCACCAAAAAATGGCTAAAATTTTTTTTCTCATAGTGATAAAATTGCGACAACCGACAATGAATGAAAGAATAAAAGCGAAAGAGAAAAAAGAAGCGAGCAATATTCAAATGCTGCATAAGCAGAATGGTGAGGAAAAAGAAGTGAAAATTATTATTAAGAATGAAAAGTTTTCTGTGTGTGTCTTCATTTAATATTCATTTCATAATAGCATTTGAATTTCATGGGATTCTCTGTGTAATATTAAAATCATGATATTAAAAATGCTGTGGACATTTAAAAGATTTCCCTCATCTTGGTTGTCTCATTAAAAGTCATCATATCTATCTGATAAGCTCACACATTCAGCACTTTTTTCTTTTCTCTACTCTTCTTTTTCATAATTTTTATTTCATTTCCTTTTTGCTACTACTATGTATATTTTTTATTATATTTGAAAGAATGAGAGGCGTGAAAATGTAATTAGTTAATCAAAAACTTTTATTCATTCATTAGCGAGTTGATGGGTTTTCATTAGTTTGACTTCCTTGTTTAATGTAAAGGAAATTAAGGTTTTTTTTTCACAACCTAGTGTTTGCTGAAAAATTCAATTGAAATTAAAGAATTAATGCATTATATTTTGAATTTTTGCACCACATGCATATCATTAATTTCATTTTATATTTAAATTTTTTTTAAACTATATAAAAATTTTATTCAATCAAATTAACTAATAACAAACTAGAAAAACTCTTAGGATATTTGTTAAATTTTATTCTAAACGTCACTGAATTTCTATATCTTTATAAAACATTTCCTAAAATATTCAACTATTAAAAAAAGAAATTTTAAATTTAAAAGTGCAATAAAAAATGAATATTATTTTCCTATAAAATTGTATTTTCTTTAATGCGCAGTATAAATGGATTTTTAGGAAAATTCCATAGATCATCAAAATCACATTTTCAAAAGAATTCTTATTTTAAAGCTTCTTTCAAAAAATCTTCAATAAAAAAATTGTAAAGTTCTAAGAGATAATTTGATCAAAAATATATGAAATACTGTAAAGATCAATGAACTACTCCAGTCAATTTGAAAAATTTAACAATTATAATCAAAAAATTTTTATTGTAACCTTCAAGATTTAGTTATTTTTAAATGTTTTACATGATCCATTCATTATATTGTAGTATGTTGATAATTTTTTTCATGAAATTTACAATTTTGAACTCTTTGATAATAAAAAAGAAAATCATTAATAATAAAGTAATTTCATTAATTTATTATCTTTATTAAGTAATGCTACTTTCCAATTTTTCATACGATTTTATTATAATTTTGTCATCGCGTGTTCAATATAAAAAGAACAGCAGCAAAAAAAGAACTATTCCAAGCATGAAAGCAGATAAGCGGGGAGATAAGAGGAAGAATGAGAACATTATTTCAAATATGCTCTGCGGCAAAAGACGTCATAACTAAGTAGTGAAAGAAATAAGAGAAAGAGAGAGCAAAGATTTGCTGCCATAGTCAATTATCTTCTGAAAGCCATGCCAAGCTAGTCTCCTCTCTTTAATTAACTCTTCTACTTTTCCACTTCAACTTTTATCGACTGCTCATTATCAGCAATGGTTGTAGCATTGGTGGCTTATTTAGTTACTTATTATAAGTTATCATAAGTAGTAGTGAATGGAGAGGAAAAGAGAGGAATAATCAACATCATCAGCAGGAATATTTAGCTGACAAAAGCTGAAAGAAGGGAAAAGTTTCATTTTAATGACATGATGGAGGAGAAGAGCGAGAAATATTGTGAAAATCATTCATTTATTTGACATCAAAACCCTCTTATAAACTTCCTCATTCATTTAAGATGAAGTTGAAACTTTTTTACTTCCAACAAGCAGAAATAACGGAAAAAGAAATGAAATGATGATGGAGGAGCAGTAGAGAATTTTTTCATAATTTTCTTTTAATGTGAGACAAAATTAAGTTATTAAGACATATCATGATGAATGTAAGTCGTTTTGCTCTCGCATTTTCAACAAAAAAAGTTTTCTGCATGAAAATGACACACGAAAAAGCCTCAAGGCATTGTTCTCGTTTTAAAACTAAAAAAATCTCTTAACTATATGAAGAATGGGTTGAGAGAAATTGTGAATGTCATGTACGCAATTTTTATTCATAGTTGTCGCATAAAACTTTTTTAAAATATGCATAAAATGTGGCATAAAATGAAGATAGAGCGGAATGAAAAGATAGATTGCATTCATGTACTTTTAGGTTGGCAACGATCTATCAAAAAATTCTCTTTTTTGAAACAGAAAGTCTTGAAATTATAACTTATGGTATAATTTTTTATTCTCTGAATTGAAAAGAGATTAAAAGAATTTAAATGAAAAAAAAAAATTAAGTAAAATTTTTATGGCACATTGTTTAAAAATGATTTGTCAAATGATCTATCAAAAGAACATAAAATATTTGTATATTGTTTAGAAAATTATTGATTAATTAATCTATTTCTGATTAAGAAAAAAATGCATTGATTTAGTAATAAAATATTATCAAAAAAGTTTTCTTGTGATCCTTTAAAAAAGTCTCATTTGTTTGGTAAAAAGTTTATAAATTTTAATATTTTCTGTTTTTTTCATATCAAAACTTTTTTTCGCTAGTTCGCTTTTCACTTTTAACATATGTGAAGTTTATAGCGAACAATTTTCATGTTTTTATTCGTATCTTTTTCTTCCTCTTTTGTGTATGTGCAAAATGATACAAAATGCATTGCATGATGTCTGCAATAAAAGAATATATAAAGTTTAAATGCACTACATCATATTTCAATGCATTATAGTAAGAAAAAAGAAATTTTTATTCTCTTTGTCTTTGGTTTTTTGTGTGTATGTGCATTGTTCACTGCATAAATCATTGCATGATTCGTTTCGTTGCAAAATAGGATGTGTTTTACATTTTTCGTAATGCTTTTTTCTCTTTTACGTTCGCAGCTTGTCGCTTATGTCTGCAAGTGCATAAATCCACTTTGTACTCAACCATGAAAAGAAATTTGTTTCGCAATTACTTTTCTCTGTACAGTAATGCTGATGTTTTTAGGAAATGAGTTGAATTTTTGTTCCTTTTAATGCTCACTTTTTCTTTAGTAAAATACTTTAAATTTTATCATACTCATAAAACTGAATTCCATATCATAAATAACTTGAAAGCAATTTTAAATGAATTTTTTTTAAATTTAAATAAAAGATTTGTATTTATTGTATTAAATTATTTAAAAAAATTGTATGAAAGTGACAGTATTGTATTGTGCTAATACAAAAAAATTAAAGGAAAAGTAGCAGCAGTGCATAGTAAGTTAAATGAAGATAATACTGCGCTCTTCTGTATATGAACAAAAAATTATCGCTTGAATATGAATATTGAGTAAGGAAAGAAAAAAAAAAAACGCGAAGCATATGTGAATGGAGCACAGCATATCTTTTTATATTCACTTGAATAACATTGTGAAATGAAATGAATGAACATATGAAGGTTTATTGTTTATCTATATGATGATTCAAAATTAAAAAAAGAAGGAAAAAATGTGCAAAGATGTTGAATATTTATAGAAATGACGACTGCGCTTCTGTTGAATGATGATAATAATAGCAAATGGCTTATCCTCATATGCTTCCTTTGTCTGACTCTGTTTCAGTCTCTCTCTTATGCATAATTGGAAAGAATTTTTTTTCTCTTTTTCCCTCTTTAAGCATTCACTTACTTTCGAATTGAATTTTTTTGCTTTAGCAACAGTGAAATGCCTTTATGCATGCAAACATAAAAGAATAATTTTCATTTATTCGACTCACACTCGAAAGTTAGATAAACATCGTGATTCATTCATTCAATGATGAAATTCTTCTCACTCTTTTCCTTCTCTTGTCAAGCAGGAGAATTTTTTCTCTTATTTTCAATAAGAAAATGAGTACACAAAGCACATCTAAAAGGCAGCCATATACACATGAATATATACTCACAATGAAAAACAGTAATGCAAAATCATTTTCCCTATATTTAAAATTTTTTTAAGCGCTTTTTTCAGAATTCATGAAATTAAATTAAACTATGTGTCTGGCATTAAATTAAAAGTCTTTTGAATAAAATTTAATACATTCTAAAAATTTATCAGTTTGGAAAACTAAACTAAGCTTTCTAAAACATTTCATTTAGTGTCATAGAAAAAACATGATTTTATTTAATTTCTATAAATTGTCTTAAATGATTTATTTAAATTGCTAAAGGACAAAGTGATGCGGAGTATCAGCAATAATTTACCTCTTTTCGTAGAAAATTTGCGTTCTTAAAAAAATGAATAGACGGAAGAAGTGAGAGAATATGCTTTGAAAAGTAATTTTTGTGATGACAAAAAAATGCGAGCATGTATGGCGTATTATAATGACAAACTGAAGAGATGAATGTATTTGAAATTGAAATTTGAAAGAATGTTGCCATTTTTTATGTGTGTGTTTAAAATATGTGAATTTTTAAGATATTGTGAAAGAATTTTACTTGCCATTCATAAGCATCTTTTGTGTGTGAGGAAAATATTTCAATAATTTTGTTATTCGTGTATATATGTGAAGTGAATTTGAGGAATTTGTAATAAGATTGATAAATTGGATTATAGAAGGATTTCAATTTGAAAAAAATTATATTTTTTAAGCTCACACATGAAATAAAAATTCACAACGCAATATCAAATTCCATTCAATTTCGATCAGTATTATTTCAGGCATAGGCCAATTAATACATTTTTCCCTTGCCACATATAAATATGTATCACGCACGTTCGCGCGTTCAAAGTTAACATTTATTGTATGAGGGCAAAATGGGCGCAAAAAAGGAAGAGCAAGCAGTAGGTGATGGTGTGTATTTAATATCATTTTCATTTACTAAAATCGTATCAACATAATAATTATATGATATTGAATAGAATTTGGAATGAGAATGAGAGAATCGTCGATCAACGGTAGTCGAAGTGTGAGTTGAATGGATGAATGAATTAATTTAGTGGTATCACATACAATACATTTATCTATATTGGATTGATGTTTATTTATAAGCCAATTTCAATCGTGCGTGTTTTTTCCATTAAATGAGAGAAATTTTTTTGTATTTTGTTTTCGAAAAAGGTGGAAGATTCAATCAATATTACAGACTAACTGTATGCTACCGGCGAAGGTAAAAAAGAGGAAAATTAATTAACTGAAAATTTCAATAGATACATGCGAGATTTTATGTTTGGTTTAATGACTTTGATAAGAAGATATCTTTTTTATCAGTATGAAGGTGCTAATTAAAATGACCTTTTAAAAACTGAAAATGAAATAATCGAGTTAACGATCTTTTAATGTTTTATGGAATTGTTCATAAGACAATTTTAGATTCTTTTTCAGAAGTGCTTAACATGTAATTTTTAACAATTATTGATGTTAAAATAAAATTTTATTTTTTTTATGTCTTATATTTAATGAAAAACTTGTGAAAAAACCAAGGCCTGAGAACTCTTTGATCCGAGTTTTTAAATTTTTTTTGATCCGAGTTTGATTTTTAGCGCATTTTCCATCA
>CM031380.1:19509529-19609741 GCA_018290095.1 Polypedilum vanderplanki | reverse complement strand
ACGAAAAACATCTTTGTACCTTATTCTACATATCTTCAACCCTTTAAAAACAAAGCGTTGTTTGCAATTTTTTGGTTCGAGTTTTAGCGGAGTTCATGATTTTTTAGTGTTCGCCTGTACGGATTTTTTAGCGCATTTTTGGAACAACAATGCAGCTTAATTACATTCACTTGTTTCGGCTGTATCCCGGCGTCCCTCTGACATCTCGAAAACTACAATAGCTAGAGACTTCCGGTTTTTTGCATTAATTTGTGCTAAAAAAGTTATTGGCGGCAAATAGGTTTTTAAAGCTCTCACTAATCACATAACTTGGGAAATTATGAATTAATTTCCATATTGAATTTGTAAACAAAATTATTTTCGCGAAGTTGACTGCGATCAAAAAAATTTTTCAGCTGCGCGTAGCCAACTTCGCGTATTTTTTGAAATTGATCGTTATTTTCAAAATCAACAAAACTTATAAAAGACGATTTCGAAATTTTAATAGATCAAGATTATTAGCAGCCCAATTACATTACTCGAGTTTTCATAAAATATATTTCTATATGAAAATGTAACAAAAACAAGAATTAGTTGCTGAATTCTTAATTGACTGCTATTTGCTACAACTTAATTTCAATATTTCAATTCGAATTCTAACTAATTTTAACAAATAAAATTTCCAATACATTTGAAATTTATTTTAACCAGTATATCTTATCAACATGAATACTGTTTTTCAAACTCATCTAATATTTCTGTAATTGTTATAAACTCTGATCTAGCACCAAAATGCGCTTAAGTACACCGATTTGCAACACGGGTACTTGGTCACTGGTTTAAATTTTCGCCTGTTTTTTCTGACAGGCGAACAACTTAAAAAATCATAACTCCGCTAAAAACTCAACCAAAAATTTTCAAACGAACGCTTGTTTAAAAGGTGAAGATATTAGAATAAGGTACAAAAAAAGTTTTTGTCATTTCCAAAATTTGTTTTTCCTCAGACTTTAATGTAAAGTCAAAACAGGCGAACTCGCCCTGTAACAAATCTGCTCGCATGTATCTATTGAAATTTTCAGTTAATTAATTTTCCTCTTTTTTACCTCGCAGTAGCATACAGTTAGTCTGTAATATCGATTGAATCTTTCCACCTTTTTCGAAAAACAAAAATACAAAAAAAATTTCTCTCATTAAATGGAAAAAACACGCACGATTGAAATTGGCTTATAAAATACCATCATCCAATTATAGATAAATGTATGTATGTTGAATACCCACTAAATTAATTCATTCATCCATTCAACTCACACTTCGACTACCGTTGATCGACGATTCCTCTTCATTCTCATCAAATTCTATTCAATATCAATATAATTATTAGTTGATACGATTTTAGTAAAATGAAAATGATATTAAATACACACCATCACCTACTGCTTGCTCTTCCTTTTTTGCGCCCATTTTGCCCTCATACAATAAATGTTACTTTGAACGCGCGAACGTGCGTGATCCATATTTATATGTGGCAAGGGAAAAATGTATTAATTGGCCTATGCCTGAAATAATACTCGATCGAAAATTGAATGGAATTTCGATATTGCGTGTGAATTTTTATTTCATGTGTGAGGCTTAAAAAAATTTAATTTTTTTTTCAAATTGAAATCCTTCTATAATCAATTTATCAATCTTAATTACAAAATTCCTCAAATTCACTTCACATATATACAACGAATAACAAAATTATTGAAAATTTTCCTCACACACAAAGATGTTAGAATGGCAAGTAAAATTCTTTCACAATATCTTAAAAAATTCACATATTTTAAACACAACACATAAAAAATGGCAACATTCCTTTCAAATTTCAATTTAAATACATTCATCTCTTCAGTTGTCATAATAATACGCCATACATGCTCGCATTTTTTGTCATACACAAAAATACCTTTTCAAAAGCATATTCTCTCACTTCTTCCGTCTATTCATTTTTTTAAGAACGCAAATTTTCTACGAAAAGAGGTAAATTATTGCTGTATACTCCGCATCAACTTTGTCCTTTAGCAATTTAAATAAATCATTTAAGACAATTTATAGAAAATTAAATAAAATCAATGTTTTTTCTATGAACACTAAATGAAATGTTTTAGAAAGCTTAGTTTAGTTTTCCAAACTGATAAATTTTTAGAATGTATTAAATTTTATTCAAAGACTTTAATTTAATGCCAAGACCAACATAGTTTAATTTAATTTCATGAATCTGAAAAAAAGCGCTAAAAAAATTTTAAAAATATAGGGAAAATGATTTGCATTACTGTTTTCATTGTGAGTAATATATTCATGTGTATATGGGCTGCCTTTAGATGTGCTTTGTGTTACTCATTTTCTTATTGAAAAATAAGAGAAAAAATTCTCCTGCTTGACAAGAGAAGGAAAAGAGTGAGAAGAATTTCATCATGAATGAACTGAATCACGAATGTTTATTCAACTTTCGAGTGTGAGTCGAAATAAATGAAAATTATTCTTTTATGTTTGCATGCATAAAGGCATTTCACTGTTTGCTAAAGCAAAAAAAATTCAATTCGAAAAGTAAGTGAATGCTTAAAGAGGGAAAAAGAGAAAAAAAAATTCTTTCCAATTATGCATAAGAGAGAGACTGAAACAGAGTCAGACAAAGGAAGCATATGAGGATAAGCCATTTGCTATTATTATCATCATTCAACAGAAGCGCAGTCGTCATTTCTAAAATATTCAACATCTTTGCACATTTTTTTCCTTCTTTTTTTAAAATTTTGAATCATCATATAGAATAAACAATAAACCTTCATAATGTTCATTCATTTCATTTCACAATGTTATTCAAGTGAATATAAAAAGATATGCTGTGCTCCATTCACATATGCTTCGCGTTTTTTTTTTTTCTTTCCTTACTCAATATCATATTCAAGCGATAATTTTTTGTTCATATACAGAAGAGCGCAGTATTATCTTCATTTAACTTACTATGCACTGCTGTACTTTTCCTTTATTTTTTGTATTAGCACAATACAATACTGTCACTTTCATAAATTTTTTTAAATAATTTAATCACATAAATACAAATCTTTTATTTAAATTTAAAAAAAAATTCATTTAAAATTGCTTTCAAGTTATTTATGATATGGAATTCAGTTTTATGAGTATGATAAAATTTAAAGTATTTACTAAAGAAAAGTGAGCACTAAAAGGAACAAAAATTCAACTCATTTCCTAAAAACATCAGCATTACTTGTACAGAGAAAGTAATTGGCAAACAAATTTCTTTTCAATGGTTGAGTACAAAGTGGATTTATGCACTTGCAGACAATAAGCGACAAGCTGCGAACGTAAAAGAGAAGAAGCATTACGAAAAAAATTAAAACAACATCCTATTTTGCAACGAAACGAATCATGCAATATTTTATGCAGTGAACAATGCAATACAACAAAAATCCAAAGACAAAGAGAATAAAAATTCTTTTTTTCTTACTGTAATGCAATTGAAAATATGATGTAGTGCAATTAAACTTTATATATTTTTTATTGCAGACATCATGCAATGCATTTTTGTATCATTTGCAACATACACAAAGAGGAAGAAAAAGATACGAATAAAAACATGAAAATTGTTCCTATAAACTTCACATATGTTAAAAGTAAAAAGCGAACTAGCGAAAAAAGTTTGATATGAAAAAAACAGAAAATATGTAAAATTTATAAACTTTTTACCAAACAGTGAGACTTTTTAAAGGAATCACAAGAAAACTTTTTTGATAATATTTTATTACTAAATCAATATGTATTTTTTTCTTAAATCAGAAATAGATTAATTAATCAATAATTTTCTAAACAATATACAAAAATATTTTAATGTTCTTGTTGATAGTTTTTACAAAAATCATTTTTAAGCAATGTGCCATAAAAATTTTAATTTTTTTTTCATTAAATTCCTTTTTAATTCTCTTTTCAATTCAGAGAAAAATTATACCAGGGTTGGCAAAGCAGGTGCCTGTCAGCAGACATCTGTACAGATCTGTCACAGATTTTGCCTGTCACAGGCATCTGCCTGTCACAGACCGGCCACCTGTCACAGATGTCTGCCTGTGCTGCTTGTCCAGACATTGCCTGTCACAGGCAACTGCCTGTCACAGATGTCTGCCTGCCCTGCCTGTCACAAGACATTGCCTGTCCAGGCAACTGCCTGTCACAGACGTCACACTGTCACAGACATCTGCCTGTCTGCCTGTACAGACATTGCTGTCACAGGCGGTCACCTGTAAGACAATCTGCCTGTCTGGCCTGTCACAGAACATTGCACTGTCACAAGACGGCCTCCTGTCACAGACGCCTGCCTGTCTGGCCTGCCACAGACATTGCCTGTCACAGCGCATCTGCCTGTACAGACGGGTCACCTGTCACAGACGTCTGCCTGTCTGCCGTCACAGACGGCCACCTGTAAGAGACGTAAAAATTTTTTTGACTGTCACAGATGATGTAATTAAAAAGATTAAAATGAAAGAAAATTGACAATTTTTTTGATTTCATTTTCGCAATGAATGAAAAACCAAACATTTTTTGAAAACGTATGGAAAATGGTAGTCTATTTAAGACAAACCTTATGGTGTATGAATTTTTTTATTCACTCAATCAATTTCATTTTAAGGAAGAAGTTGGGATTTTCTTAAATACGAAGGATAAAAAAATCTGCTTTCGATTGCTTAAACATCTCAATAGAAACTTAATTTAAAGTTCAGAAAATTTCCGACAGTATTTTCTATTGACTAAAAATTCTTGTTATTTTTTGGGTTCCAAAATTTTAATTTTTGAATATAAACTTTGATGTTGAAATCAAAAATGAATTAAAGCTAAACTATGCCTAAAAAACTACTAAATTAACTTTTTTTTATAACACTTTTCACAGTTTATCGTCTACTGCAACAGGTTTTGAAGAAACCGATCGAGATTTGAATCCTGGTCTCAGTAAAAAAATAATCCTTTCTTTATATATAAGAAAAAATAGAGTTGGAAATCTTTCAAAATCTGTTAACAGAAAAGATTTTTAATAGTTAACAAGATGAAACTGTTAACATTTCACCTGTAAACTGAATTTGATTTCAATGTTTATACTTTTTTCATAAGTCTGAAATTTCTTAATAGTCTAATTTTAAGCACGGTGATAATAGAAGTAATTGAACTAAAGATATGTAGTATACTAGTCCAAGAATTTACTAACTGAACCATTGCTGATATTCATTACTTGATCGCGATTTACTCATATATATTTGAATCATCTTAGGATCTAAACGATTAAGAAATTTGTGTTGGATTCCTATTATTGAATGTGAAATACAATATTTATTAATGAATTTCTTAGTTTTTTAGATCCTAAAGAGATGATTCAAATATGAATGATGTAAAATCCGTTAATACTTAACAGATGAAATTTGTCTTTGTTTTGAATAAAATAATGTAGATAAGTTTCATAAAAATGAATCTAAAAAACAAAAGTAAATTTATTAGAATTCAGAAAGAATTAAATGAAAATCTAACGTAACGGTTTTTTACAAAATAGGAACAACGAGTGCGCTCCAATTGAAAATAGAAAGCACTAACTGTCAAAAGCTTCATTGATTACCAGGATTTGAATAAGATTCAGAAAACCTGTCCGATTTAAAAAATATCATCATACTAAAGATAATTAAAAACGATAACGATAATTGTTAACATAGAGTAAATTTTTCTGTGAATAGCATTTAAATTGATAGTCAAAATTGCTCTTTATCTACGTCAGCTAATATCGATCTTGACAGACAGAAAATTTTACGTCTGTGACAGGCAGAAATTTTTTACGCCTGTGACAGACATTGCTGTGACAGGCAGACAGTTTTTAGCCCTGTGACAGGTGGCCGCCTGTGGACAGGCAGTTGCCTGTGACAGGCAATGTCTGTGACAGGCAGGACAGGCAGACGTCTGTGACAGGTGACGGTCTGTGACAGCCAGATGCCTGTGACAGGCAATGTCTGTGACAGGGCAGACAGGCAGATGTCTGTGACAGGTGGTCCGCCTGTGACAGGCAATGTCTTGTGACAGATCAGACAGGCAGATGTCTGTGACAGGTGACGCCTGTGACAGGCAGTTGCCTGTGAACACAATGTCTGTGACAGGCAGACAGGCAGATGTCTGTGACAGGTGACCGCCTGTGACAGGCAGTTGCCCCTGTGACAGGCAAGTCTGTGACAGGCAGACAGGCAGACTTCCTGTGACAGGTGACCGTCTGGTGACAGGCAGATGCCTGTGACAGGCAATGTCTGTGACAGGCAGACAGTTTTTTTGCCTGTGACAGGTGGCCGCCTGTGACAAGACGGACAGATTTTTTACCTGTGACAGGCAATGTCTGTGACAGGTAGTGCCTGTGACAGATTTTTGCCTGTGGACCAGATTTGACAGGTTGCCAACCCCTGAATTATACCATAAGTTATAATTCCAAGACTTTCCTGTTCAAAAAAGAGAATTTTTAGATAGATCGTTGCCAACCGAAAAGTACATGAATGCAATCTAATCTTTTCATTCCGCTCTATCTTCATTTTATGCCACATTTTATGCATATTTTAAAAAAAGTTTTATGCGCACAACTATGAATAAAAATGGCGTACATGACATTCACAATTTCTCTCAACCCATTCTTCATATAGTAAGAGATTTTTTTAGTTTTAAAACGAGAACAATGCCTTGAGGCTTTTTCGTGTGTCATTTTCATGCAGAAAACTTTTTTTTGGTTGAAATGCGAGAGCAAAACGACTTACATTCATCATGATATGTCTTAATACTTAATTTGTCTCACATTAAAAGAAAATTATGAAAAAATTCTCTACTGCTCTCCATCATCATTTCATTTCCTTTTTCCGTTATTTCTGCTTGTTGGAAGTAAAAAAGTTTCAACTTCATTCTAAATGAATGAGGAAGTTTATAAGAGGGTTTGATGTCAAAATAAATGAATGATTTCAACAATATTTCTCGCTCTTCTCCTCCATCATGTCATTAAAAATGAAACTTTCCCTTCTTTCAAGCTTTTGTACAGCTAAATATTCCTGCTGATGATGTTGATTTATTCCTCTCTTTTCCTCTCCATTCACTACTACTTATGATAACTTATAAATAAGTAACTAAATAAGCCACCAATGCTACAAACCATGCTGATAATGAGCAGTCGATAAAAGTTGAAGTGGAAAAGTAGAAGAGTTAATTAAAGAGAGGAGACTAGCTGGCATGGCTTTCAGAGATAATTGACTATGGCAGCAAATCTTTGCTCTCTCTTTCTCTTATTTCTTTCAACTACTTAGTTATGACGTCTTTTGCCGCAGAGCGATATTTGAAAATAATGTTCTCATTCTCCTCTTATCTCCCTCCCCGCTTATCTGCTTTCATGCTTGGAATAGTTCTTTTTTTGCTGCGTTTCTTTTTTATATTGAACACGCGATGACAGAATTATAATAAAATCGTATGAAAAATTGGAAAGTAGCATTACTTAATAAAGATAATAATTAATGAAATTACTTTATTATTAATGATTTTCTTTTTTATTTATCAAAGAGTTCAAAATTGTAAATTTCATGAAAAACAATTATCAATCATACTACAATATAATGAATGGATCATGTAAAACATTTAAAAAATAACTAAATCTGAAGGTTTACAATAAATTTTTTGATTATAATTGTTAAATTTTCCAATTGACTGGAGTAGTTCATTGATCTTTACAGTATTTCATATATTTTTGATCCAAATTATCTCTTAGAACTTTACAATTTTTTTATTGAAGATTTTTTGAAAGAAGCTTTAAAATAGAATTCTTTTGAAAATGTGATTTTGATGATCTATGGAATTTTTCCTAAAAATCCATTTATACTGCCGCATTAAAGAAATTACAATTTTATAGGAAAATAATATTCATTTTTTATTGCACTTTTAAAATTTAAAATTCTTTTTTTAATAGTTGAATATTTTAGGAAATTTTTTATAAAGATATAAGAAATTCAGTGACGTTTAGAAAAGAATTAAAAATATCCTAAAAGTTTTTCTAGTTTGTTATTAGTTAATTTGATTGAATAAAATTTTTATAGTTTAAAAAAAAATTTAAATATAAAATGAAATTAATGATATGCATGTGGTGCAAAATAAAAATATAATGCATAAATTCTTTAATTTCAATTTGAATTTTCAGCAAACACTAGGTTTGTGAAAAAAAAAACCTTAAATTTCCTTAACATTAAACAAGGAAGTCAAACTAATGAAACCCATCAACTCGCTAATGAATGAATAAAAGCTTTTGATTAAACTAATTACATTTCACGCCCTCTCATTCTTTCAAATATAATAAAAATATACATAGTAGTAGCAAAAAGGAAAAATGAAATAAAATTAATGAAAAAGAAGAGTAGAGAAAAGAAAAAGTGCTGAATGTGTGAGCTTATCAGAATGATATGATGACTTTTAATGAGACAACCAAGATGAGGGAAATCTTTTAAATGTCCACAGCATTTTTAATATCATGATTTTTAATATTACAATCAGAGAATCCCATGAAATTCAAACGCTATTATGAAATGATGAATTAAATGAAGACACACCACAGAAAACTTTTCATTCTTAATAATAATTTTCACTTTCTTTTTCCTCAACCATTCTGCTTATGCAGCATTTGAATATTGCTCCGCTTCTTTTTTCTCTTTCGCTTTTATCCTTTCATTCATTGTCGGTTGTCGCAACATTTATCACTATGAGAAAAAAAATTTTAGCCATTTTTGGTGAGTTGGAGACACTTAAAAAAACTTAAATGCGCCACGTCCGAAATAAAGAAGGAGGAGGCAGCTTTTAATATCACATTAATGTTCGCAATTACCGAAAAAGTGAGAAAAGAAGCGCGCGGATAAAAAAATAAATTTCATCTTCAATAAATTCTCTATCTCCTCACTGTCATCGCCATCATCATTAGACTTCTCTTGAGTTTGTATTAAATGTTTGATTAGATTTCGTCATGGCTTTTTAAGCATACCAAAGTGAAGGTGCCTCACTTTAATGACATTCTGCTATAATGATGGTATGAGAACCACCTCATAAAAAACAACAGCCGAATAAGATTAACTGACTATGGAAAATTGAAAAAATTCTTTTTTATCTAAGGATCATGATGATGATGGATGATGATTTTTGGCATAGTAAATTATCAAAATTATTATTAATTTAAGTGAGATACGAATAACGATATTTTAATGAAATGCTATAAATTTATAGACACCACATACAATATATGAGTAGAAGATAAATGCAAATTTCTTCCTCCCTATCATTTACATTTTAAAAAGCGCTTTCCTTTCTATAAAATGGTGAATAGTCTTTCTCAATTTATGAGTGGAAATTTTCACAATAATTCTTAGATGTTGAGGAGTATTATGCAAGTTTAAAATAGGGTAATTTAGCATCAAATAAAAGATAAAAGTCCAAGAAAAGCAAAAAGCAAGACAAAACAATAAACTAAAGAAATTAAATAAATTATAATTTTTAGAACGAGGGTGAGAACAACAAAGAATTATTTTCCTGTCTTTTCCCAAATTTTTAATACTCTTTTGTGGTTGAAAAATTTGTAATTACATTTTTTTACAAAAAATTATTTTTTTGTATAAAAAAACTTTATTTTACCAACTGCTGCCATTATTTCTTCAAAATGTTGAAACTATAAATCACCTTAAATGCACATTGAATATAATCTCAGTAAATCTCTATAGTTTATAATGGTGCACTCTTTCATTATCAAAATAAAAATGACAGCAAAATGCACTTGAGATGAAATGCCACACATGAATGGAATATAACTTGAGAAAAAAAAATAGTGAAACCGTGTGTTGCTTAAAATTCATTTCAGTACAAAAAGTGTTTTCAAACACAAACTGAAAAGCATTAAAATCACAAATTGAATTGTTAAAAAAGCAAAAAAACCAGTGATCACTACCCGTGTTGCAGATCGGTGTACTTAAGCGTATTTTTGATGCCTAAGAATCAGAGTTTTATTACAAAATATAGAAAATATTAGATGCGTTTGTAAACAGATTCCATGCGATAAGATATACTGGTTAAAAGTAAATTTCAATGTATTGGAAATTTTTTATTTGTAAGATTAGTTAGAATTCGAAATGAAAATAATTGAAATTTAAAGTTTGTAGCAAATAGCAGTCAATTAAGGAATTAGCAGCTAATTTTTTGTTTTTGTTTACATTTTCATATAGAAATATAATTTAATGAAAACTCGAGTAAAATGAACTGTTTGCTAATAATCCTAATTTTAAAAATTCTCGAATATCGTGTCTTTATAAATAATTTTTTGTTTGACTTGAAAATAACGATTCTAATCAAAAATACGCGGAAGTTGGCTACGCGCAGCTGAAAAAATTTTTTTGATCGCAAGTCAACTTTGTGAAAAAATTTTGTTTACAAATTTTTCAAATGAAAAGTAATTCGCAATTTCCCAAGTTATATGACTAGTGACAGAAATATAAATAAGCGTCGCCGCACTAAACTTTTAAAGCACAAATTCAAACACAACAAATCGGAAGTCGCTAGCTATTATAGTTTCGAGATCTCAGAAGGACACCCGGGAGCCGCCAAAGTGAATGTATAAAGCTGCATTGTTTTCCAAAAATGCGCTAAAAATTATGATTGATTGTGTTTACCTCTTTAATCTTTTTAATTGGAAATCTGTTGCTTTTTGGCCATTCATATAATTAATCGTTGAAAGTTAACTTTTTATCTAACTTTAAAAATTAGTTAAAAAAATTAAAATTTCAACACTCAATTTCAAAATTTAAATATTACAAATACAAATGAAATTTATTGATCAAATGAAATATCTCAAATTTTGAAATAAAACAATAATTAAGCTGCAAATAATTTTATAATTTTTTCAATTTCACCAAAAAATAATAAATTTCATCCTCCAGTAAAAGTGAGTTTTTCTTCGAAATTGCTTTCATTCTTTCATCATCTTAAATGCATATAACATTTTCCCTTTCGGTTTTCCTATTTGTAAAAACTATTAATATCATTCAAAGTGATGTACTTATCTTCATCAGTCGCTTGCAAACATTCTTTCAATGATTTTCATCTTGCCATGATTGACCCTCAATGACCAACTTTTACAGCTTGCACAGTGGAAATGTAATTTATAGGATGGAAACTTTTCTATGTTGAGGAAATTGTGTGACATAAATAACCATTGTTGTAAGAGATAAATGACAATGAGAAAATTTAACTTTTCTACTGCTGTTTCTCTTTGGATTATCTCCGGCTAAATAAAGTTTCGGAAGTTAAAAACCAAGAAAATATTTTTCCTCTTTTCAAATTGCACACAGAATCAAAATTTTTCCAATTTTGGCTTTTATTTGGTGAATAAATTTGCTGAAAATTGGTAAAATGTGAAATTACCGCTATTAACGATGATGGTGTACGCATGATAATGCTCTTTCTGTTACTTAACTTGAAAAGCAAAAACTCCAAAACGCCAACCCACAAAAGTGTTTGTCAATTTTACATCGCATTAAGGATTGAAATTTAAATGTTATCAATCAACGTCGTTATGCCAAGCATAAGCAAAGTATAACTCCATTCCCAATTTGCATATGTGAGATGATAATTTATGATTGTACAAATTTAATTTTACCGATCGCGAGAGTGAAAGAAATTGAAAATTCTTTGTGCAAATATGCATATATTATATTTTTTGTCTTTTCAAATATATGGTAAATTTATATTAACAAAACAGGCGAAAAACAGGCGAGCTCGCCTGTAACAACTCTGCATGCGAGATTATATGTTTGGTTTAATGACTTTGATAAGAAGATATCTTTTTTATCAGTATTAAGGTGCTAATTAAAATGACCTTTTAAAAATTGAAAATGAAATAATCGAGTAAATGATCTTTTAATGTTTTTTAAAATTGTTCATAAGACAATTTTAGATTCTTTTTCAGATGTACTTAACATGTAATTTTTAAGTTATTTTTATGTCTTATATTTAATGAAAAACTTGTGAAAAAACTTATTTTCCGTAAAGTCCTATTATTCTAAAAACAAATACATTAGAAGCTTTTCTCTAAAAATGTTAACTTTTATCATTTAATTCTTTATTCAAGTGCTTAATAGGCAAGCGATTTTCTGCTTCTATAGAAATCACAATAAACAATAAATTTCATGTTGTTATTATCCTTAGCTCTTCTACTCTCTTTTTTAACTGCCTCAAATCCTCTCAATGGCATTTATTTCTATACTTTCGCCAATGAAATGAATGAAAATCTATTAAAAATATTGGTTTATGTGTATATCGACGATTATAGCCATCTATCTATGATATCATGTTTTTATGTATGTCTATAGACTTCTGAGTACTGCCTTTTATTCCATACACTCTCATTCATTCAATTCAGAGGCATAAATGCTATGTAGTTCGTGTAGGAAGAGAAGTTGGCTATTTAATGCGGTTTTGTGCGGTATATGTGGCGAATACATTTTATCATGTTATTTTTTCCCTGCCTGCTCTTTCGTACACAAAAATGTTGTCTGATTTTTATTTTTATTGAAAGAACTCAACGAAAGAGCTTTTCTGTCATAAACTAAAAGGAAAATGAAATTTATTTACAGTTTGTATGTTGACACATTCAAAAAACTTGTGTATTGACCTTCTACATAGATGTTTATTGGACGAAGCACGTTAAAGCTTGCGGAAAAATTGTACACAAAGTTAGAATTTTATTGCTCATGGCCCTCTGTAAACATGCTTTCTCACACTCGTTTAACATAGTACAGTGTAATATGCCCATAAAGCATGTATAAATTGTTAGAGTGACGAAAATATAATCAATAGAAATTGGTGTCGAGAAGTCATGGGAGGCAAACATGTCTGTGTACGTATAAATGTCGATATTACTGCCCTCAAAGCATAAACAATAATAATAATGAAATTCCGGTACAAAAGAGAATGAAAGAAAGCATTTTCAAGATGTTTAACATTTAAAACACATTTGTATAAAAGCATTGACACTCACATGCTCGCAATTCTTAGTTTTATGTGTTTTTTTCTTTTTTTTTGGTAAATTTACGCAAATGTACGTTACAATGTGCCATAATTCTTTTCTTTCTCTCAATATATAAATATAAAACGTCGTGCACACACTATACACAAATGTGAATACAATGTGCGTCATTTTCAAGCTTTTTTTTGTTTTTCTTCTCTTCCTTTCTCATACCATCAAAATAACCACCAATTGTGATTTATTTTCATTTTCTTTGATTTTAATTTTAGCGATATAGCGGAGGGGCTTTTATCGCTTAAGCATTCAGGTCATAAAAACAACACAAGAGAAAATGGATATATTATATTGTAGTATAAAGTGAAAAATAAAATAAAATGTGTACGGTGAAGAAGGTGGAGGTTGAAAGAAACATAAAAATCGCATACATACTGCGAGAACCAAAATAAATATTAGAGTGAGAGGGTTCTTAAAGGAGGGTTGAAGGACGACGTTGTTTCGGTGGGATTTCGTTTAGATTTTATTGTTTTCTTGAAAAAGGATGTTTTGAAGGAATTTTCACAGATTTAATGGATTAATTGTTTTATTTTGAGGTGCTAATTTTTTTTACTTTGTTGTAATTTATTGATGAACTTTTTCTTTTGAAATTTTATAATCAATTTTTATCATTTCCTAATGGGAAAATTTTCATTTTAAATAATTGTTTTCTGTATGAGTCATAAAGTTGATTTAATTAACAAGAAAACTTATTAATTGCTTATGCTACTAAAAATAGTTTTAAAGATACAAACTTCGGCAAAGTTTTGAATTTTTAAAATATTCGACGATTTCAAAAAAAGTTTTTACAAAAAAATTCACTTGAAACTTTTACATTTTCACAAATTATATTTTCTTGTTTATTATATCATTTACCTAAATATGAAAAAATTAAAAAACAATATTGAAACCTCGAATCTATCATTCTTATTTAATATTGTATACAAAAAAGGTCAAAAATTTACAAGAATAATTGAGTTATTATTGAAATTTTGTTTTTTATGATTTACATATAACAACAGCAGCAATGCAATGAATTTTTTTATGTCATATATGTGAATATGCTTTCAACATCATCCGGCAGCTCAACCATAAAAATGATAAACAGCGATTCGTCTAATCAATATCAATGATACTGTAATATATTTGTGATTTTCTCGTTCGCTGCATGGCGTACATGAAATTTATTTATTTGCGTGGCGCTAAAAATTATTACACATTTACGTGGAATGAAGCAAGAGCAGTAGAATGAGAGGAATTCCTTTTTTTCGCCTAATACACATACACACGCAGTGAATCGTCTTTGATTTTAAGACAGCGATAAATTTAATCTATTTCCCCCATTGAAGCGCGATAGATTTCAGTCATGGTGTGTTTCTATGCCATTTATTTCTCGCCGTATGCGGCGGCATTCCTTTATACATGTATAAATATCGCTTTTTACGCTTGAAGTAAATAAATTTTTATGCCATAAACAACATTTGTGCTCGCGTTCAAAGCTCTTATTCGCACACACACACGAATTACCTTTTATGAAGTCAAGAAAGAAAAACAGAACAAAACTGTACCAAATTTATATTTTTTGAATTGAATTTATGAAAATTTATTTCATTATTTTCTGTGTATGTGTCATTGACAATAATTTACTGGCAAAAAAACATTTTTATTGCTGTGACTAAAAAAGTTTAACTTCAAAAACTGCAAATTTTGATATAAAAAATAAGTTTTACAAATTTTGATAAAGCCATAAGACTGGCTGTACAATCAATAAAATAAGTGATAATTACGATGACAGAAAGATAAAATGATTAATTTCTATACATTCTGCAAAAATTCTTTGCCATTATATCTTCAATTTCATTTTGCTGTCGTAATTTGTTTTGCATCATAAATTACAACAAATGAATGAGCGAAAGAAAGAAAATAATTTTAATACCTTCATAGGTCGACATAATTTATGGACATCGCCCTCTTCTTTCGCATTATATATAATTTTTTGTAAGGAAAATCTCCATATTCACATACTGAGTCAGGGTGATAACAGTGAAGAAGATAAAAGAAATGGCAATTTAGAATTATTTGCAGATAAGTATAATATGGATAATGTAGCGCATGAAATTGTCGTCGTTGCTCTTGTAAGAGGAGAAAAGGTTTTTATGGATGGCACGAGTCACAAACAACGCACTGCCAAGTGCTCAATATTTCAACATTTTCACGACATTAATTTTCCTCGTTCTTTTGCTTGCGATGAAATTTAAAAAAAGAAAAATTCACTTTTTTTACTTAGGAAATGAGCAAAAAAAGTGGAAGTGACTGTAAAAAATCCTTTCATTTTACGTTATTGAAATAAATTCACTTCAATGATTCCAATCGGAAAATTCCACTGAATTATCATCATTTGAATGAAGAAAAGAAAAAAAGATTTTTTTTAAATGTTAAGCGCACCTTTTTTTCATTGACTAATAATATTCATTCCTTTCTCCCTTTTTATTAGAATACAAGCTTAAATGACAAAAACTAGTTCAGTTATTTCCTCATGATCTCTTTTCACTTCTTCTTCTTTTCTTTTATTTTTCTATGTCTATCTATTTATCGATTTCGAGTAGTAATAAAAAGTTATTTTAATTTTTTCAACAAATTTTTACGTCCTTTTCTTATTTTCTTCTTTTTCCTGTTGATTACATTTGAATGAGTGTTAAGCATTATTTAGAAAAATTTAAACAGTTTGTCTGAAATTAAAAAATCTTTTTTATATACAAACGGTTAAAATAAATTAAAATTTTAACATTTGCTCGAGGGTGACATCTTTTTTGAAAGAAACTTTTTACGAAGAAAGAACAAAAATTCTGAAGAGATTTCAAAAGGTTTAAAGTTCCAAAGGAATTTTTGAAGATTTTGAGCAAAAATGTAAACAAAACAATTTGAAATTAATTATTATGTTTTTGAAAAATGCGTTCTAATCATTCATTGTAAAAGACAAATAAACAAAAATGATGAGAACATTAAAGGTTGAAGTTCTGTTTTATAACAACTTTTTGTTACTTCTTACATTTTCATTCAACTGCAAATTTATATTCAAAGTTTCTTTTCAACTTTGGCATAGGCATTGTTGATGAAACAACTATTGTTAAAGTAAGTAAATTGCTATATTGAGTATCCCTTGAAATCATTATCATCATGTATGAAAGAAGATGAGCTACTCATACTCGCATAATGTTGCCTTTTGTTGTTATTCAAAGTTATTCGATGAAAGACCGAAGAGAAAATTGAAAATTCATAATAATAATAAAATTTTATCGCTAATTTATTCTTTAACGAAAAAAAAAGAAACATTGTCAGAGGATAGAGGCAGATGTTATTCTATGAATTACAGTGGCGTACAAAAAATTATTTTTTTTCTTTAGAGGTGTTTTTACCACAAAATAAATCTTTTAATCCACTAATTTATTTCTCTCTTTCATTTTTAATTTCAAGGCATTAGTGGAATGAAAATTAATTAATCCGAATTGGTTTCAATCTTAAGCTATAATGAGTGAGCAAGATAGTCAGTGAAGGGCTAAAGAATATCATCATCAACAGTGGTAATCCTCAACAAAAATTTTCCTTCCTTTTCATTGTTTGTGCACTTTAGTTGGATGAAAGCAAGCGAAAATCTTTGGGCAAGAAAGAAAAAAAAATTAAACTTTTCCGTTGCCTAGACCTCATGATCTCTTATAATGAAACCAACAACTTTTATCCATCCTTTTTCATTTATACGTTCATTCATTTATTTGTGTGTGCGAGAAAAAGAGAAAGATTTTCATTCTATGGACATGACTAAATTTTTTAAAAAGAATTACTTATTTGGAGAAATAAAAAAATATTTTTTGAATTTTTTAAACTTGTGAATCACAAGTTGTAATTTCTATCTGAGATTTATTTATCTTTAATAATTTGTAAACATAAAAATTATTGAATAAAAAAGTTTAAATATGATACAAAGTTTTATCAAAATTAATGAATAAATTTTAATTTAATTTAATGCTGAACATTACCTATATTATGCTAACATTTACCTAAATTTCAAATAAATGTAGTTTCTATATGTATTTTAGTGCCATAATCATGGATAGAAAAGATAAACTTTTTCCCATAATAAAATAACGAATATAACAATATGAGTAAACTTTTCATTTCGAAAACAAGTGAAAGATCTTTTCTTGATCGCCCTTTTCAAAATTTACCCGCATTTCTTGAAATGTTTAATTTGAAAAATTGTAGAAAATATATTTTTATACAATATCTCGTGTAGAATTAATTATAGAAGGATTTTCAAATTTATCTTCTGTTCAACTAACTAGAATGTTTTTTTAGTATGTGTGTGTGTTTCAGTATAAATTTTAAAATAAAGTAGAGAGAGAAAGGAGATAAAAGATAATTTTATAGCCATTAAAATTGTATTTTTTCTTTGGCCAAATGAGTGCCGAAAGATAATAAAATGTGAGAGAAAGTTTCTGCTGTTGAATTAATCCGAGTTTTGGAATTGAATAAAGCTCTTTCTTTTTTCTCAGAGAAGCAAGCAAGCAGCAGCCGTTTGGAGAAGATAAATAATATCTAAAGTAGTGAATGAATGAATATAATAATAATAGATATGAGAATTTAAAATGACGTAAAACATATTTTTAAAATGCGATTATAGTTATTAAATAACTAAGAAGAGAAAGTTCTGAGAAAAGTTTTCGAAATTGAGATATTGTGCATAATGATAAGCAGCGACTACTGCTACGACTGTCACTATAATATAGAAATGCACTCAAGTATTAAGCAAGTAGCAGCAGCAATCCTCTTTTATTTAAACTCGTACCTCATACTGTCGCATTTTTGAAATCATGAGAAAGAAGAACTTTTATAATGCAAGTAAAATGAGATTTATGAGTGGACTTTTTTCTTCACTTTTTCATATACACAGTGATTTTAAAAAGTCTTAACTTAAGTAGAGTACAAGAAGAGAATAAAAAAATTTCAAGAGTAGAATGAGTGAGGAATGAAATAAGAAATTAAAATTAAGAGCAAAGTCCTTGAGTTTTTTTGACTTCTTCTCTTTTCAATCTCATACATACTGTCATATAGCTAACATTTAAAATTGACTGTATAATTTTGCAATTTTTCTTTAAGAGGCTTAAAGTCTTCTATTTTGTTCTTTTTTTCTTCTTCAATATCTTTCAAAATTTAAATTAAGAAAGTTTACTTTTTTATTGCATGTATTTAAAAGAGTCTTTTGTATTGTCAATTTGATCTTATAACACTTTTTAAAATATTCAAAACTAATTTTTGACAGCAAATTTTAATTTTTTTTTTCAAAACATTTGAACATACATGAATTATGAAATTTTTAGAATATTTTCAAACTTATATGCCTTTTCCCTTATTCATAAAATCATTTTATTAATGTCCTTTAAAGTTAAGATATAGAAGTAAAAAAGTCATCTTTCTCGGATTTAATGAAAATCGTATTTTTAAATATCCAATTAATAATTTTTATTTTTTTCCTTCTCATTTTTTCTCTCTCGTTTTTCATATCTTTTTCTATAATAAAAATATTTTTCTCTCGTTCATTCTCATTCATTTCGGTTCGGGTCAATGATGATGCATTATCAGAGGGAGAGAATAGCTTAAGGGGTACTTGTGCTTATGCTACAATCAGTTTAATTAGGAAATAAAGTTTTGCTTTTTGCCACAGAGAAAAATTTCAATTCTTTTTTTCTCTCTCTTCCTTCTTTATTCGTTGAGGACATTCACAGTAATTTGCAAAATTGGAAAAAATTAAAATGTGTTTTACTACTCTAGGGATCATAAATTAAGTCAAAGAGCTACAAATTTGTGATGAAGGGAGTGAGATTGAGTAACTGTAATATAGAAAGAGAGAGAAAAAATGTTCTCGTAAATGTAGAATGTTTTAATTGCTTGGGTATCAAAAATAATGGTCAATCGTTAATGCTAGATATTATGGAATATTTTAGAAAAAAAAAGAAAGCATAAATTTATGACTGAAGAAAAAAAGAAGGCCAGCAACAAAAAAACTTTTCCCATTATAAAAGAGTTTTTCATGATCGATTATGTGTACACAAAAATATTAAAATTAAAAATGATTTTTCATCTTGGGGTCACATTATTATTGTTTTAATTTTATGCACACTTATTAGAAAATACCAAAAGGGATTTCTATTTTGATTTGGAAGCAGTTTTATTAAGAAATTTTCATTTAGGCATAAAAAATAAAGAAATCGCTAGAAAATACATTACAATCAAGGAAGAAAACTTGTAAGATTTCGTTTGTTAATATTCTTTATTTTGTAAACAAAAGATTTTTGAAAATGCATGAAAATAGATGATTTCTTAAGCTCAAAGGACAGCTGATTCCAAAAATGCGCTTAAAAGACAAAGTGAGAAATTTTTTTATTAAAAACGTCGCAAAAAACATTCACTTTTTTGTGGTGAAGGGGATTTTCTTTTTCTATTCTATTCCGCTTTTTTCTCTTTTAATTAAAAAAGCTTTTTTGCATCAACGAGTAGGTAAAATAAAAATGTTCTTTAATTTAAAGCTTTTCTACTCACGATAAAGTCAACACAAATCATCACATTCATTCAGATTCTATTCATTGCAATGTCATCCATTCTATTCATACAGCAGTAGAAAATGTACTAAGAGAAAAAGAAAGAACTTTTTTTAATTAATGCCCGAGTAAAAAGCTGAAATAATTATGACAACAGCCCGTCGACTATGCAAAGCTTAAAAGTTATGTGTAACATCAGAGCGAGGAACCCTCATAATGATGATGATGAAAAAGTGCTGAAAAATTTATTTTTTTTTCCTCTAATGTATGTCCATTCTATTTTAATAATTACATCAAGTTTATTCTAACGAGATTGCCTGGCATTTCATCTCTCGTTCTCTGTTACTCTCTCCCCTTTGTTATGTTACTGCCATTGCCGCTACTGCTGCTTATTGAAATGAAAATTGTGTGGGAGGATAAATTTATTTATAATGAGAAATTTAAGAAGAAGAAAGAAGGGAAGAAAAAGAGAGAGAATGGAATTTAAAGCAAAGCAAGAGAGTAAGAAATGCCATTTACATTCGTGGAAAATCATTCCGACATTGCGGTTTTCTTGTCATGAAAGAATTCTCTTTTTTTATGGGTTAAGAGGATTTTTTTAATTTCCTTCACATTTTCTTTGTTTCGACCATTCGCTTTTTCTGCTGCTGCTGCTTTTTTTGCTGTTTCTTTATTCTCTGTATGCGGTATCGAGGATTGCTGATGAAGAGGAAAAAAGGAATAAAATTATGAAAAATTATGATGACTTAATATGAACAATTCAGCAGCCATTATTTTATAATAGAAGGGAATTTCATAATGAGAAGCAACAAAAAAAAAGGAATAATTTCACTGTCCCTTTTCTTCTTTTTTTCAATAAACTGAGAAAAAAGGATTAATTGATGAAATTTTGATGAATCAACATGAAGTGATTTGGCAAAATAAGCAAACTTTTTAATATTGTTCAATTTTAAGTCCTTGGGAATAGCTTAGACGGATGAATTCTATGATATTAGCACGCAGGCATACACTCATGTGTGGGTTTTAGGGAATTAGTGTAGTCATGTGAAAAACTACTAATTTTCTTGCCTCTCTTTTAATGCCTTTTTCACATTACAGTGATTTTTAAGTAATTAAACTTTTTATCTTTTCTCCCTTTTACTTATTTACACTGTCTGATACTTGTTTACGTAAGAAGATTTCAGTGCTAATTAATTTCATTCTTTCTCTTTTTTGCTCTTTTCACATTTAACAAGAGTGATTTAAATGTTTGTAAACAACAACTATTAGATGAAATTTCAAAAATCAAATTCCATTAATCTTTAGTCTATATTTAGTTGTATACTGATTTTGCTGCAATTACTGACTTTTTAAAATGTTTTACCAGGGGGATGGACACTTAGGCGAAAGGCGAAAAAAACTAATTTAGGCAAAAACAGGCAAAAATAGGCAAAAATTTTTTTTGTCACACGCGACATAAACAAAATTGTTTTGTTTCAATAGAAATTTATTTTTTGCAAAATTCTTACTTATTTCATTTTAAAAGACATCATAATTGAAATGCATAGTTTAATAATTATGACTACATTGTTTAAAACTTGTTTAGAAGTTTCTAAATTATTTGTTTAAAGTTTTAAAAAATTGTAAACAATTTGTTTCGCAACAAAAAACACGTCACATGTGACAAAAAAGGCAAAACCTTTCGCCTAAGTGTCCATCCCCCTGTGTTTTACATAACGGATCAGACCTTTTTTTGAGTCACTTTTTGTTTAAATTCTTAAAATGAAATGAAATTTCTTTGAATTTTAAGTGTTATTTTAGTAAATTGATATTTTTTCTATGTTTGATAATATAAGAACTTAAAAAGAAGAATAATTCAATTTTAAAGTAATTTTTTTCAGAAAAGCATTCCATACATTTGTCCTAAAATTTCTCTATCAAAAAATCACTTTAGTAAACAATACATTTTTCCAATATTACATCATTAAATTCATATTTTGTCAGTGCTTGTTCAGAATGAGAGTCTTAAGAATAATTTATGGCACTGTATCAATATTGTATGATTATTTTTGCTACTTACTAGATGTTTGGAATTATTTACACTCTAGTGAATATTATCATTGACGAAAGGAGAAAAAATGAAGCTCTAACTAGGAGAACATTTCTCGTTATATGTAGTGAAATTACCAGAAAAAGGATGAGCTTAAAAGCAAGAAAGGAGAAAACACAATTTTTCATTCCTAATTAAATCTCAAATGATTATCGAAGCGTGATGAAAGTGATAGTAAGAGATGAGGATATTAAGAATGGCGAATAGCACAAATACATATATAAATAAAAAATCACCAAATTTTCTTCCAATTTCATTATTACTATAACTATTATTATTGTTACTACTTTGATAGAAGTAGTAGTAGTAGTGAAAGTGGATGAAGAAGAAATGAAAAAGTTGTCATCACACAAAGTAGATCTTTATTTTTCGTTCAGGCATAAAGAATGAAATAAAATAATGAAAGCGTTCTCAATTGTTGTTTTTTCCTCTCCATTCTCTATTTCATGTAGTGATGGCGTGTGTACAGGGTGGTAGTTCTTTCTCTTATATTTTCTTCTAATGAAAATAGCTCAAGAGAGGCAGAGGAGAAAAATTTATTCATTTGTTTTTGTGCTTCCGTGCAAAAAAAAGCAAAATTTCATGTCGCCCTTTCTCATTCTCTTCCGTTTCTCATGCCGCTTGTTTACCTTACCATTGTGATTGTGCTTTGAATGTGTGAGCTCGTGTTTATTTATTTCACTCATTCAGTTTCATATTAAATAAATTTGTTGTAATGGAAAACTGATTACATTTGAATGGAGAAATGAGTGAGAAAAAGAAGAATTATTAAACAATGTTGTGTTAGTTGCTTTTGAATGGTTTTGAATGAAAGGGAAACTTTTGACTTTTAAATGAATAGATTTTTATAGGTTTTTATATCATACCATCATGATTCAAATGTCTTTAATTTTCAATTTCATATTATATTTAGGGATTAAAATCTGCCTTATTTTCAATTGTGAAAGTTTAAAATTTTACTTACTCCTTAATTATTTATAGAGTCCCAAATTCAAATATCTCTAAAAATTTCCTAAAAAAGTAATTCGAAGCAAGTGAAGTCTAATAATGAAAATTTCTAGAAATTTTCTGTTCTAGTGAAAACTTTCGAGATTATCGAATTTAAAATTTTTTTTTGACGTAAAGCTAGTAATTTTCTAAAAATATACTTAATTTTACAATATTGAGTGCATCCATTCATTATTTAATCATATATGAAAATAAAAAGAAAAATATCGAAACTTTCAACTTCATTGCACAAGCCACATTCACAATTGGTCAACTCCATTATGTCATCATTCATGGGAAAATTATTGTTTCTGCTTGTTTGTGATTCAGTGGGTTATTAATGAAATAAAAATGTTGATTTCTTTGTTCTTGTCTATACAAGTGGTGAATGTAACTGAGTATGAATGTAAATAATCCCAACCGAGCTTTTATCCTTTTTCATTCTCATTGTTATGACATAAAAAAAAATTACAAAAGTGAAATTCAATTCTTCGATATCATTCAGTAGAGGAAATTTGCCTTTAAATATTCAATGATATGATTATACCTGTAATTTAACAAAAAACAGCCGTTTCTTGTTCATATTCTAGTCATACCCATACACATGAACATACATTTTTCAATAACTACTTTATCGTTTGAACGCGGAAAATAGAAAATTATTGATTTAACAAACGAGCGGTAAAAGACTGAATAAAAGAAACAAAAAAATTTAAAGTGAACTGTACAATATTGTACACATTACGATACGATAAACATTCTGATTGAATTTAAAATATGCATTTTTATTGAACTTTAACAAAATAAAGGAAGAAAAATTTTTGTTGCCTTTCTTACTGCGCCATTCACCTTTCTACCTCATTACTTTTTAGTTACATCACAATACAATTTGCAATTTTTATTTCATTCACTATTACTTTTTTGTATAAGGCCAAAATTTCAAGCAGCACCGAAGGAGATTTGCATGAAATTTTCATTCACAATGGCTCTACTGTTCATTCTATAAATATTTTGTGTTATTTGCAAGCTATTTGTTAAATGTGAAAATCATGTTTTGGTTGTTAGATTGTACAAAACTAGCATTTAAATATTTAGATTATTGAAAATAATCTTATTCAATTTTTTGATTATTTCATTTGTAAAGCAATCATAAAACATCAAAAAATAAGCAAAAGAAGAATTTAATTTTTATTTCTATCTATTAGATCTTTAAACATTTAATCTAAAAAATATTCATAATAAACAAAAAATTTCAATATAAATATATGCTGACCACACTAGAAATTCATCAATTTCAAAATACAAATGGAAATTTTATATTTTGAGTCTATAGACAACAACAGAGAGAAGAGAAAAAGACTTTTAGATAGAGAGATAGAGCAAGTGATCCATAACATTCGTTCGACAAAACTCAATTTAAATTTTCAATCTAATTTCATTTGATATGCGGCGACATAAAAACAATGATATATGACCTTTCCGAAAAATAAAGAATTGAGCGTATGGACATATAGAGAAGGAGACAGAGAAACTATCAACTAACAACAACATTTTGTATATGTGTGTTGAGGAGGAAAAAAAATAAAGTTTCCTATTTCACAAAACAGCAGCAAAGTGAAATGACAAAAGCAGGCAACGGTAGTAGACATAAAGACTTTTCTCTTTCCCCATTGGGCTACTAACGTAAATATACCAAACAGTAGAGTAAAAAAAAATATTATTAGTCAAATGAATCGATTTTCCATCTCAATGATATAGAGAGAAAAAAAAGAAACAATGGGGAGAAATAATAAAATTGAAAAAATGTGAATATTTTCTGCCAGAGAGTAGCTACTAGCTTAAAAGACAGAAAAAAATACGTGGACATAAAATTTTATTATTATTTTTTAACACAATTTTTGCATGAATAACTTTCACCGTTTTCTTTTTTTCTGGCGAGTGCTAGAGTCACAAAAAATATCTTTTATTGAAAATCATTCATGCTAATAAGTTTATAGGATGAAAGGTAGGAAATAATCTGAATGAGTAGATTGAGAAATTCATTTTGCAGGATTTTCATCATTTGCCATCAAAACGAATTTAAATTTCGCTCGGTTGGTTTCAGAATTTCTGTAAAGTCGTTTTGAGATTTGTTTGGATTATTTGAGATATATTTCATTTGATGAGTCGATTGTTGGGTCATTTTTTATGCTGATTGCAAACAATATTAAAGAAAAAGAATATTTTTTAATATATAATGATGATGATAGTAGCGGTGGTCAACCTATTTTATATAAAATGTCTAAATAATTTCATTTTATTTTTGTGAACAACTTTGTTCTTGTTTTAAAATTTCCCTTGTTTTTCCTTTTTGTCCTTGAAAATTATTAACAACTAATAGTAACAAAATTGTTATTTTTCAAAATAATAAATAGTTGTTCATAGTAACCATTTTGGTAACCATCATATGTGCTTATTAATATTTTTAAAACCGATTTTCTTTTTTTACTTTTTTAATTTTTTCCAACAAGCAAGCAATTTTATAAATTTTCTATTATTTTAAAATTTCCTGCATAGCACAGCGGATTTTGGTTTGCTTGCTATTTATCGCGAGAAGAGCAGAAAAAGTCATGAACTCGGAGCATGATGAAAGATTGGAACGGCATCAAGTAGTACTGGATGACGATAAAAAGCACAATTTGAACTGTCGTAGAAGAGAAGAAGTTGGAAATTGGCCGAGCAAGCAATTGTTGCAGAATGTAAGTTTAAACGTAATAGAGCAAAATTACCATTTTTAATATTTCCTTTTCCGTATTTTCTCTCTTTCTCTATTGTCATTGTTGTCGTCTACGATACAATAATGCAAACAAAAACATTCCACTAAAATTGCAAAAATGCAGAATAAGCAGCTGAAGCGACAGGAAGAGGAGCTTTCGAATTTCTTAAAGAAGCGAGAAAATGGTGAATTGTTGATACAGAAGACGGCACGTCTTTATGAAAATTTCTTGGCACCAGTTCAGCAGCAACCGATGGTCGAAAAGACATTCATTGTATTTGACCAAACAATTCAGCTAATTGCATGTGACATGCCAGAGATTGTGCCTGGAAAAGGACTACTGACATTATCAGTTGTCGTTAATGAACCTCACATAAATAGATGTCAAGAGATTGATCAACATTGTGAGCTCTCGTGTGCGCCATCAACTGATTTGATTGCACGCAATGCTTTTGTAATTCGACGAGTTCAACCACAGTTGCAATGCAGTGATGTTAGTAATGTTGAGTATTTGAAATATGGAGAAGATTTTCTACTCGAATGCTATAGCAGTTGCAAACAACCATTGTTAGTTTATTCGATGCCCAAAAATCCATTCGCATCGAGTCAGTGTGACAATGTTGTGTTTAAAGCACATGGTGAGATGAAACAGTGTGTAGGATTAGCATTACAAAAGGCTAATAATGGTGCAAAGACCATGACTAGCATGTCGAATGCACAATTGATAGATGAGTCAATTCCCAATGCTTTCTTTTGCTGGCGCTTCTATCATATAAATCCTGAATTACGCTACGAGACAATTGGAGAAAATATTCCGGTGTGTAAGGCTTTTATTTCAACTTTTGGTCTCATTTTCACACATATCTGTTTTGTGCTCACTCATATGATTGATCACATGGACTAATGAATTTCATTTTCTCTCTTACGTCGCTGCTATTTCACTTGTTCGGATTATAACATGATGACTCCATTTTTCTTTCTTTTTTTTTACTTTCATAAACAACACCTAAAATTGAATGAAAATAGATTAATGCAAAAGTGATTGTGGAACATAGAAGCACAAGAAATAATTTATGCTGTGAGAATGTTGTATTTTCGACCATTTTTGGTATGGTAAGTCGAAGTCATTTATTATCAATGATAAGACTCTTTTGCTACTGTTATTTCCATCTGAGATTTATCATAGCATTTTTTTCATAAAAGTAATCGCGTTATGAATGTCCAGAGCTTTTTTTTTTGAAAATTTCAATAACTATTTATTTAAGATTTCTTTCAAATCCAAAAAGAAATGCCAATTTTAGTCTAAATCGATATGAATAACTCTAATTAAATTCCTTTTTCTAATGAAAATCTTAAAAATTCAAAATTTTCTTCAATTTTTAACTCTTTAGCAAAATGCGCTTCATTCAATTCCATCATACTAAATTAATTTTCATTTCTGAGTCATTACAATGTTTTAATTTCCAACAATCTTTCTTTTCTTTCTTTTTCGCTGCTGGTGGAAAATTGATGATGGGAAATATGCATTTTAATGGTAATTAATGTTGGTTCCATTGATATAAATTATTCTCTTTATGCTTGCAATCATAAAACTTCAAATCTACTTACTTGGAAAACTTTTTACTACGATAATATTATACAAGGAGTGCGGCGTTTCATGTCATACAGAAAAAAATATCTATGGCAGAGAGAAGGCGTCTAATGTGTGGCGAATTTCTACAAAGTCATCAGAAATTTAGTGTGTGAAAGCGGAAAAGAAAAGAGTCGGAGAAAATCCAATTTTACACATCATTTTGTAGAAGTTTTTGGACACTTTATCATTTTCCGCTCGCTTTCTATATGAAGGGCGTGAAGATTGTGTTTGTGTGTGAAAGTCTAATAAAAATTTATCGTTTATGAAGGGAAAAGTCTCACTGTGAAATTGACAATTTTCTTTTTTGCTATTAAATCAATTATTATTGAATAAAGGAAGAAAAAAAAAGTTTTGAAGAATTACTTGAATTAAAAACTTTTCCTTCTACATATCTTTTTCAGATTGATGCTGATAATTTCATTTTATTCTGTATGTTTGTTATCAATATCGAATTTTTACCGAGGTTTGGAAAAGATTAAATTTAATAATTTTTTTAATGTAAACTTTTTGATCATGAAATATTTTTTAGAAATTCCTACAAATATAAATTAACCAAGTTTTAGGTGAAAGTTTTACTTGAAATTTTTAAAATCTAAATAAACTGAAATTATTTTTGTATAAAAATTAATAAATAATATTATTTTTGAACTAAAAATATTTTATAATTAATAGCATTCAATTTTCAGCATCATTTCTTCTCACTTAATTGTCATTCACTCTCTTTTATAGCAATGCCCATCAACTGAATTTATCAAAAGAATGAGAAGCGACTAAATCGAGTGACAGTAACATTTATAGATTGTAAAACTTTTAAAAACTATGACTTGGAAGAATTTTATTTTTTATTCATTCATTTCTTTTACCCTCGACCGAACTTTTGCTCATTCTTGTTCTTCTTTGTTTTGCTATTCATTCATGAACATAAAATTGGATTTTTTTGAAGTATAAAAAATTTTTTTAGTGGCAAAAGTGAGGGTATGTATGGGACTAATTTAAAAATAAATGGCATTTCAGTCATCTCATTTAGCTTGTATTTTATTGTCTTCATTCACATTCAGGCATTTTGGCACTTTTCCTTGTATTGTCAACCTTTTTCAAAGTGAATGGTGTTTCATTTTCTTGGACACGCGCAGCGCTTTTGTAGAATATTTATAGGCAATAATTAGATAAAATTTGTGCTTTGAATTAGAAACTTTTTTATGTTAAGACTTGTTGCCATTTTTTTCCTTCGTTCTTATTTTCAAATTATATTTAATACTCTTATGGTTTGTACAAAAAATGTGAATTGCTCTCAATCAACTATGTATATAAAGAACAGGTCAAGGAATTGAATTGAAGCAAAAAATAAAGTACAATTGTGCAATTCATGCAATAGAAATGATGAAAAAGTAAGTAAAGATTAAGAAGCAATGCATTTTCACTTGATAGCATTATGATTTTTTTATTTTTCATGAACATTTAAGTTGTTGTTCATTTTTATTTCGATTGCTTTTTTCATTCTTTTGCTCTCTCTCAAATGAACACACAATCTCTTGAGCTTCTTTCTTTCTTCAAGTTTGTACATACATTTTTTATATTTTAGGCATTTTTTGGACAACAATTGCAGCTTATAATTTTTCACTTTGTTCGGCTGTTCGCCTGTTTCGGGCTGTTTAGTGGCTAATTCGAGATCTCGAAAATTAAAATAGCTAGCGAATTCCGGTTTTTTTGCAAATCGATTTGTGCTATCGAATTTTCCGGAGCGACTTAGTTAGAAAGCTGTAAATGAAAAGCAGTAATTTGGAAATTGGCGATTTAAATTTCCATATTGAAATTTGGTAAACAAAATTTTTTTTGTCGCCGCAATTCATTTTTTTGTACAGCACTACCAACATTTGAATTTGAATTCGACTGACATTTGTATTGAAATCAATTATTATGTTTCGAATCGAAAGTTATCAACGAAATATCATATCAAAATTTAAATAAAAACATTTTCCTTATCCTCTAATTAGTGACTATATTCTCTTTTGCATTGATACGTATTAGTTATTTTGTTTATCAACTCGAATGAAATGCTAACGGAAAAATTTAAATTGCTAGTGCGCGAAACTGCGCGTTTTTTTGTGTTAAACAAAAAACAAAATTTAATTGCAAAAGTTTTATTAAAATTCTAATTAAATAAGTAAGTTGAATTAATTGTGTAATTTAGTCATTAAATGTTACTTAATTTTTATCTACGAGCAAAACAAATTGGAAGTTCAGTGAATAATCACATAAATTTATAGAAAAATTTGAAAGATAAGATTTCGAAGGTAAATTGAAATATTTTTATTGATTGTTTTAGTTAATTTTTATATTTACAGATAATGCCAAAAGAAGGCAAACCTTTACTTTGAAGGGAAAAGAAGGATTGATTCGAGTCGACAAAGAGAAGACTTGGAATCCGAACTACTTGCATAACGAGTCAAACGCGATAAATCAAACACAACAAAGCGACGTGAAGAATCAGATTTTGCGCATCAAATTATCGCATAGATAATTCGACTCGGCGATCTCGACGTGAATTAATAAAATGTATTCAAATCGTAAATATTCTTTTATTTAACTTGTTTAATAATAACTGATCTGGGCGCCAAAAATGCGCTAAAGTCCTCTGATATACGCAGAGACTTTCACCAATTTTTTTTTGTGCTTTTAAATTATTTTATTTTTATGTTTTACACTCAAACTGATTACCTTCAATTGTAAGTAAGTTTTATGAAAATTAATAAATTATTTCCTGTAACAAAAGTAAAATTACTTAATAATTTTAAGATGATAAAGAACTGTGAACTTAATAGTTATATTTTGAATATAAATATATAAAAAGACATACTTTGCAGCTGCTGAATAGGAACTTTATCGCTTATCACGCGCATCACTGACACACTTTGAAGAATTATTTTAATATCCGCACTTGAGAAATTTCGGGGAATTATTATTTGTTATGTAGATACAATTTCCTGAATTAAAGTATTTTTTAATTAATTTTTTTGCTTCCTATATTTAACGAATAATCTTTTTAGTATATACATTTAAATTTATTATTTTTCTGACGTTGCCAATAAGTTTATGTAATTAAATGATATCTAAAAAAACAGTTGCTACTAGATATTATCAACCGCTTCTCTAAAAATGTTTTTGAGCTTATATTATTTACATTTAATTTCTTAAAATGTAAATTCGCTGAATGCTTTTTTTTATTATAAATAAAAGTAAATCAGACATGTGTTTTAAATATTTTCAATCAGAATTCATAAATTGTCCAACTTTCCTGATATTTGGAGTTTCTAAAATTTGAATTTTCTTTTTCTAGTTAATAAATTAAGAATTTTTAGGAAAAGTTTGCATTAAGTATTCATCCTTTAATAAATTTTTTAATTTTATGGATCTTTAGATCTGGATATAAAGCAATTTTCATAGAAATGTTGTTATAACAACTCAAATATGACTAAAAGGTAAAATAGTTCCTGTTCATCACCTTTTGTATACTTTAATTTTAGAACATTGTTTATATAATATACCGACATGTGCCATGTACCCGGTTGTTTGTCAAAATTTAAAATACAGATATTCTGACGCATGAAATAAGATGAGCATTTTAGAGTATAAATTGTCTATAAAAAGAATTGTATTTATCAGTATAATTTTATCAATTACTTTGACAACTTCTAAAAAAAATAAAATTAATGAAGTGTTTAACATTTTCATTTTTGATCATTTTGATCGTTTTTATTGCAACAACATTTGCAGAGAAGGAACCTCATCGCCATAAAGGCTACAAGCATGTGTTTCATGATGAATATCGTAAATATCTTGATGCACATCCTAGCAAAAATCATCATGAATGGAGCGAAGAAAGAAAATTCAGACGCGAGCAAAGATTCAATCAAACTTTAGAATGGATCAAAAATCATAAAAAGAATCATCATCCATATGATGTTGGTGTTACACGATTTGCTGATGTTTTAGAAGAAGATTTGCCTAAATACCATGGTCTTGATGAATCTCAAAATAGACATCAACGTGCATTACCAGTTATTAATCCTTTAACTTCTCCACCACCTGCATCACTTGATTACACTTCTTGGGCTCCACCAATTACTGATCAAGGAAAATGCGGTAAAGTATTAAAAAGGAAAGTTTTTTCTTAAATCATGAATGAACTTATTTTCAGGTTCATGCTGGGCATTTTCAACAATTGGAATGTTGTGTAAATAATTTGACAATGAAAAAAAACATAAAATTAACTAATTTACTTTACAGCAACTGTCTATAGATACACATCAAATAAAGTTTGGAACTATAGTTTGTCAGAACAATACCTTGTTGATTGTGACGCATTTGATAATGGTTGTAATGGTGGATGGCCAAAAAATACTTTACGTGAGCAAATAATTAAGTTTTCTAATTTAAATTTAATTTTCATTTCCATTTAGTTTGGCTTAAAAATCAATCAAGTTTGATCCCAGATTCAGCAAGTTATCCTTACACTTCTGGTACAACTGCTAATCGCACTGCTTGTAAAGTGACAGGACTAAATAAAATTCCACTCAAATTGACTAATATTTACCAGTGGAATGTAAACGGAAATGAAACTTTGACTAAACAAATTTTATATTCTTATGGTCCAGTTGTCACTACTATGTCAGTTCCACTAAATTGTACAGCTTTTTATTCTTATAAATCTGGTGTCTATGTTGACAATTGTAACTGTGTCAGTAATTGTACATTGGTTAATCATGGTGTTGTTTTGATGGGTTATGGCACAGAAAATGGGTTGAACTATTGGCTTTTCAGAAATTCTTGGGTAAATATTCATTATAATTTTTAATATTGTTTCAAATATTTATTAAGATTAAAATATGTTAACTAGGGAACTACTTGGGGTAACAACGGTTATATGAAAATTGCAAGATCTTCACTCAATAAATGCAATATGGCATGCTTCCTGATGGGTATTGAGCAATAACGCACTTTTAATTAATGAGAAAATTTTTTATAATGAAAGTCAATAATTTTGTTATACATTATTAATTACTTTTATAAAATTCGTTTGATTTAATAAAGTTCACACTCCATAGAGAAAAACTGTAAACTACCTTAATTACATTGACATTTTGAAATAAAAAAATCTTTTTGAAATGTTATAAAATCAATATTTTTCAAGTTTTATTATTTTTATTTACAGTTGATTAACAAATTCACTCTTCACAGATTAAAAAAAGAAAACATGTATGTGTTAAATAAAACTTATGTAATGATATTAAAATAAAATTCAATAAAAATAATCCAACTGAATAAATACTAGAAATAAAACATAAATAGTGTATTTTTATATAAATAAATTCAGTTCATTGTTCTTTTAAAATATAATAAGTTTTATTAAATACATAACAATATCTATTTAATTTATTTAAAAAATATACTTGAAATGAGAAATAAATAACAATATAGCAATTTTTTAAAAGATGAAATTTCTTTGTATAAAAAAGTTTTTATGAATGTTTCAAAATTTTTAGTTTCGATTGTTACTAACAATATTCAAATGAGCACTTTAAAATTGCTTTAAAAGCGCCATCATTTTTATAGCTTTCATCACCCATAATCTTAATCTCATTCTCCCCATCAGCAGTAGTAAGCAACAAAGAAAATCAGCTTAAAAGCTTTTCTTCATTACAGCAAGCACATGCACGATGAGTACATGGATGATGGTTAGGGAAAAGCGTCATACAATTCAATCATTCAGGTGGATAAAATTTGCATTATAGTGAAAGAGCGAGTATAATAAAAGAAATTCTATCTATGGAGTTATCATAAAAATTTATTCATCTATCCATGCGTTCACAAACATCTATATACATACATGTAAATTTTGTATCATATTAAATTATTATCATAGCACAATCTCTAATGCTTATAGTCGTCCTGAATTGAAAAAGAATTGAGAAATTTACATATTATGTAAGAGCTCAAAGTCATTCAATAACACGAATTTTCCATTATCACTTTTCATCTTCATCCATTTGCTTACTCTTTCTCATCATTCAACAACGAGTAAAGAATGAAAAATTCTTCCACTTTATTTACATTATGCAAATTATATTAAATTTTATTTCAACTAATGCTCTTTTTGCAATACTCATCGTATTGCTGCTGTGATTTTTTTTATTTTAAATAAATATATGTACTTCACTACATACTTATGTGTGAGTGTGTAACAGCTTCAGATGAGCGGATTGAAAGATTGAAATTTGAATATAAATTGCATTTTATCGTTTTTCATCTTGCATTTTTTTTGAATATTCATTAATAGAGAAAGAATTGAATATTCAATTTATGATTTAGTTTAATGAGAAAATATTATGGTTCGCACTTGCCCGCCGACAAGTCAAGTGTCGGCGCCGACAATTGTCAAGTAGTAATTCAAGTTGATTTACTTAAAAATGTCTCTAATTCATTCAGATGAAGTTTATTTTGGTTCAAATTTTGGTAAAATTCTGTGAAAATCAATGATTCTTCAATTTACTAAAATTTTGACCAAAATAAACTTCATCTGAATGAATTAGAGACATTTTTGAGTAAATCAACTTGAATTTCTACTTGACAATTGTCGGCGCCGACACTTGACTTGTCGGCGGGCAAGTGCGAACCATGAAAGTCAATTATTATTTTAAATTGAATAATTTTTATATTAAAATTTAAATCAAGAATTTTTAAACTCAAGAAATCTTAAACTACATGAATAAAATGACACGAGAAAGCCTAAAGTATAGTTTTTATAGGTTTCGAACTTGCATGTTTATTTAACTTGATACTTTTTGTCAAGTTAATTTCAACTTGACTTTTTTATATTACACTTAAGTCAAGTAATATTGTAATACGTTTTTATCCTATATTATTACATTGTAGCAGGTATAAATTATGCAGTTAAATTAAAAATTAATTGGAGAATAATGTTTAAGCGGTATACTTCATTTATACCTGTTATATAGCAGTAAAATCGTCCGCTCAATTTTGCTTTGCTAGAAAGCGCCTTAAAATTATGCAATCAAAGTCATATATAAGGTCAATGGATTAATAACAAGCAAAAATAAATCGCTCACATGAAAAAGCAATGATGATGATAAAAATACTCAACCTTGCCTAAATATTGCTTAAACTTTCTTTTCATTTAATTTGAATATTGCCCTCTATATATATCATATACATATCACATATACGTCGTAGCACTATAAATGAATGAGATGTATGAGACACTCAATTCAATCTCAACAACTCATTCAATGCCGGAATCGATTTATATTATGGTGATGGATAAATCACTCAAATTCACTTTTGCTCCCGTTTGAGCAAATGTATATGAGGCACGAGATGAAGAAGTTTCATGTGAAAGTCGTGTAAATCAATTTTTTCAATTCTGATATCGCATATTGATCATCATCATCATATATGCATGAATTGGGAGATATGAAGTTGATGGATATTGCAGTCGACACTTCATTTCAAGTGTGAAAATCATCATGCTTTTTTATGACCATCTGTTCTTTCCTTATCAATTTTTGATACTGTTGTGTCGTAAAACAAAAGAGAATTCATGTGTGAACATATTCAGGTCACAAGAAATAAAAATGTAGTTTAGATAACAGAGAGAAAAAGGCATTGTTTTGTGCGAAAAAAAAACTACACAATAAAGTGTAATAAAACTATTTTTTAGAGCATGATGGAAGGAAAAAAATTTTTTATTATTGGGTATATGTAACATATCGTAAATATGAAAATTGACAATAAAAATGTTCAAATATGAAAAGTGAAGAATTTCTTTTTATTATAATGATTATTGTACATAGTAAAAATATGAATCAAAATGAAATTTCTATTTAAATTTTATGCAGTATTCAAAACTTCAAAACATTTTGCAAAAGTAAATATTTTTTCGAATTAAACTAAATAAATAAAAGGATTAAAAATATAGAGTACTAATAGATTAATTTAGGAAAGTTCAAAACACTTGTTTTCATTTGAAGATGAAGTATTTTTGAATTTAAAATATTTTCTGGCAAAAATTTTCAAAATTTAGTAGTTTTTACTTGCAGTCTACTGAAAGATGATTTTGGCTGCTAAGTAGTAGCTTCTCATTTGGAATCGATTCTGAGAAATTAGGTATCTAAAAAAATTTACAAAAAAAATCGAAAAAATGTTTTACTGGGGTTTCTCTAAAAAAGGCTTTAAATTTTTTCACAAATTCAAAATCTGATAAAAGATTTAAAAAATTATTTTTGTAATAAACTAAATAACTGCTCAATAAAATGATAAATACATAGTTCCAATATTCTCATTGTGTCTATTTCGAACAATTAATTTTCCAAACAATTATAAAATAAATTTCATGACTCAGATATGAGAATAATAAACCCATTGAAAAACATGTAAAAAATAAGTAAAGATAATTTTGATTTCTATCAAATTTATTCATAATTTATATGATAAAATATTCGTAAAACAGTAAGTTTTATTATCATCAAACAATGCAATGTTTTCTTTATTACTTTGTTCACTCTTTTGCTCATTTCTAGATCAGTAGATAAAAATAAAATGAGACAATCATATAAATATAAATACAAACACATAAGGAAATGTGACTGTGAAGTGAAAGTAGATATGATATAAATGGAACACAAATGGTCATGATAATGATATAATAGCTAATAGATATCAGTCAGCCTCAACTTCCTTGCATCACATATGTGAGAATTTCAGCCAAATTGAGATTCCTTTTGAATTTCTTACAAACAAAGTTTCCTTATTGCATATATTGTATATATACAGAATCATGCATCAAGTACAATATGCTTCCGTCTCAAGCCGGTACACATGTACACATGTACACATGTAGTCTAGATTTATTGTATATCATTTTACATCATACATTATCATCATTATTGTCCGCATATATAAAAAATCATACATGATCCAACGTGCTGACGATCACATATTTATATTATTTCTGGACATTGCAACTGGTTGAAGGAGACACTTGTGTCATGCTGTCATGTTTTGTTCATTTATGTATGTGTGTCTCGCATTCACTTTGACCCTCAAAAAAAAAAAAGATTTTTTGTATTTGAAGCAACTGAGAAAAAAATTTCTGACCTTCCTTGATAAGATTATCATACTTTGAATGGCCAATTTATTATGTTTTATTGTCGGAGAGTTTTTTTATAAAAATATTGGTCAATTATTGGGAAAATGCTTTTTGCTAAAAATGAATTTCAAAACTTCTAATTTTTTAAGAAAAAATTTATTCGAATTTCTTATCACATTGTTTTTTAAATTTCATTCAAGGTAATCTTAAAATCTATGCAATATAAACAAGTTATTTGTTAAAATTTTCGTATTCATAATCAAAACTTTTTAATAAAAATCTTTCGTTAAAACTTCTTTACTTTTATATTTCATTACTTTCAAAATTTATAAATGAAACAATTAAAATATTTCATAAATTATTGCCCATAAACTGTATAATTTATAAAAATAATGATTGCTCATTTTAATAAAGATAGCGGAACATACAGTGGGAAAAAAATTGAAATTCATGATCAAATAATTTGTCCGTGACCCAAATTTTTATTGGAAATTAAATTATCATAATGATTTGTTTACTTCAGTTAACTACAAAATCTAATTCTTTATTTGCAAATTAAACATCAAAATTTTAGTTAATGCAAAATCTTGTTAAAATTGGCATAAAATCAAGTCATTTAACTCATTTACCATTCGGAGTTACCAAAAATTATTTAAATTTTTTTATTTGAATTTTACATAATCATATATAGACACATTTACCGAAATCACTTTCTATTTATTGCCATTAAAATTAGCATTTCTCGGTAACTTCTTCTTCTTCTTCTTCATCACTCTTACAGTTGGTCGTGGTTTATTAAGCAGAAATTTTTATCATTGTTTCAAGGATTTCAAGATCAGCTTTTAAAAAAAAACCTTCTGACAATGTCAAGAGCTTCTAGAAAATGCAATTGGTATCATACTGTTTTAAAAATGTCATCAACAGCATCTTTTTAGGTGTGCGTGTGTGAAAAGCATGTCTTTTTTATCATTATTATTATAACATATTCAGAAATATATGTTTATTTGTATTTATGCTTCTCAGTATAGAGAAGAGAACGAGAAGGAGAGAAATTGTGAGAAAATTTATGTATAAATGTAAGGCAGCAAACTGTGTCATTTCACAATGGCACCATTATGATTATCATGATAAAAAAACTGATGTGCGTACATAACAATCATATATGATGATTGAAATGTTCTCTTTTGAACAATTACGATAAATTCTATTTTTTCTTTTGCTTTCTTCCCGCTTCCCTCTTTTTCATTGAACTGATTGTAATCGTTTTAATGTAAAAGTTTTTTTAAAGCTTTTGAAAAATCAGTAAATAAAATATTCTTAATACTCGATATGTTAAATTCTCTATAATAAAAGGTTTTTTTTGACTTTTAAATTTTGTTAATTAAATGCAAAAATAATTTCTTTAAATCTTACTCATTAGTCTGATAACAATCAATTTAATTTCTACAAATTTTCTTTGATTAAATTTCTAAAATCAACAAAATTAATTTTTTTTAATTGAAAATTTTAAAGTCTTTAATTCACCAGAAAAAAGTTTAATTTAAAACTCCTTCAAAGATGCAAGCATAAAGAAGAATGAAATTTAATCAAGATAATGATATATATCTGCATATCTCTCATGAGTATTCACACTTGCTTATGTTTCGTGTTGTGTCTTTTGATCTTAAAAGTCAAATCTTTCTCCTTCTCTTTCTTTTGAGAATCATCATCATTCATGTAATCATAAAGATGAGTCTTCCAGCTATTCTCACATGAAAGAGCAACATCAAATGAAATTCTTCCTATTTTGATAAACTGAGATTTACATATGTTGAATTTTAATTCATCAAAATTATGAGAGAAAAAGCAAAACAAAGTTTTTTTAATATTTAATATGTCATATATGAAATGAAATTTATCATGATCATAATTTAAAGAAAACTTTTTCATTTAAACTGCCGCTCTCTTACTCTTATATTATACATAAACATGTAGTTGTGAATGTGCGAATATTGTAAAATAAAAGAAATATCGAGAGTGAGGATGAGATTTTTTACTTTGTGACTTAAAGTGCTCAGCTTTTTCTCATTCTATTTCACTCGACGCATTCGCTTACTCGCGTTCACACATCAAGCACATTGATTTTGATGTGAAAAAAGATTTAAGTTGAATTTTGTAAGCTTCGAGTTTTTTTTTCATTTTTGTAAAGTTTTAAAAAAAAATTTTTTATAAAGTAAAATTTTCGAGTTAAAAAATTTAAATTTAATCTCAAAAATAGTTCGAACTTTATTTCTTTGAAAATCAAATCTAAAAAGTTCTAAAAAATTCTTTCAAGGTATAAAAATTGTAAACAAAAAAGAAAACAACAAATCATCAAAACTTGTTTCGTATAGCTAAATAAAAAGTAAAAGTTAACAACGTAAATCATTGCATAATATTTCAACAACTGTAAAAACATCACAACAAATCACTGTACATTTTAATAAAGTTGTTTTTAAAATAATTATTAAAAAAAATATGATAAAATATTCTTTGTACTATTTGAAAACATTTGTTTCGACATATACAGCTCAAAAACAATTGAATAAATAGTATTTGATAAAATATCGAGTTGTAAAGTAATAAAAACTATTTAAAAGTGATAAAAACTGCATATAAAATAAAAAATTCACCTCTTGGTCAACAACCTTATGAATATAAATAAATCTAAGGAAGTTTCATACAATCTTGTCATTAAAAACAGCTGAGTATCATAGTATAGTGACAATATATATCAAAGCGGAAAAAATCTAATCATTTTGAAGTGTCTCACTTATAATACGGCATACTTATCAACAGTTAGTGATGTAGCAAAATAAAAAACTCGTTCATATTGACAATTTTTGATAGGAAAGTGAACGTAATCTTGAACGTGAATTTGTAAATTATTTTTTAATGTTGAAACTGAAAAATTTATAATGTGACTGACTAAGTGTCCCCATTAACCATCAAAACCACAAAGTGCTTCAAAAACATTTGCTAATGACTTCAGACTTCTCATCAAGAGAGATGAAAACTTTTCTACTTATGAACTGAAAACTTTTTTTGTGTGTGTGTTGCTATTGCAAAAGCATTGTGAATCTTGAAAGATATAAATACATACACACAAGTTTAAGCTTGTGCTTAGTGGTTTTCATACATTTTTGCTATACTTAGAAAGACATTCGAGTGAGACTCGTGAAAAATATAAGTATTTCTTTATAAGAATACGTGTGTATCACAAAGAGTATAAACATAAACCAAATAGCATTATAACTCAAAGGCTCAAGTGTTAAGAGGAAAAAAAATTTCTGTACACACATATGTACTTGTGTTTGTGTCGTTTGTGAATAAGCAGTAACAAAAGTAATTCTCGAACAAGTGAAATATTCTTTTTCTACATTTTGGAGTGCCCTCGGATTTTTCAATTGTTGTGAAGTGGAGGAAAGAAGCAAACAAAAAGAAAAAGAAGAAGAAGAAAAGAAAAATCTTCCACAACAGCGAAAAAAGTCTCCTCTCTCGTAGAAAATAAAAAAAGTTTTATGTTGTGACGTAAAGTGCTTTTAACTCACAGTGAAAAAAAAAATTTACATCATTTGTGCATGAGAGTGACAAACAACGGCACAAAAAACAGCAAAATCATTGTGAATCAAAGAAATAACCTCGTAGCGGAATCATTTTGGAAGAAAGAAACACCATAAGCTTCAACAATGGCAATGTAAAGCTCCTTTACTCTTTGCTAACTTTATCATTTACTTCATGTGCTTTTTTTTGAAGAATTGTTGTGACTTAGAGTGCTTCTAATGGAAAGTTTTAATATTTTCTTGTTTTATGTTGCATTTTAAAGTTTCTTTTTTTGTTTTATTCAAGGCAAATGCATTTATTCAATTAATGTATCATAGTAGAAATTTTCTAAAAATTTTATATGAAAAATTCTTTATTATTTGAAAAGCATAAAGCTTTTTTTGCCTTATAATAAGAAACGTTATGATTTAATACAAAAGTTAGTAGATTACAAGATTTAATAAATCATTACCTAATCATTAGTTTTATCTTTGTTTTTAGTTTTTATTTAAAATGAAAAATGAAAAAAATTCCTCGTAAATAACTTTTGGATTATCATTATTTAGACATCACTTCAATAGTGACAATTATTTTGTATGAGTTCTCTTTAATGATAAGATTATTGTCAAATACTAACATTTCAGCACTTTACTATTTTTGACATTGACTGAAATTTATTAAAATTTCTTTCAAACCTTAAAAAATTTAATCAACTCAAAGTAAATGACGGGAGAGAAATTATAAGTTAAAGAAAGATAAATTTCCATCACATTTTAAAGCGACATTTACTCTTGTTCTATACTTAAATCGCTCACTCAATAACCACCATTATTCAAGAACTTAATCTTCATTCCCTTTCCTACTCCCGACATTCACTCTCTTTTGCTTGCTTGCTCGTTCGTTTGCTACGATGATATAATATAAATAAATTTAAATAGCTGTCAACAGCATTTTCATTTTGGTGTGCGAGTGTGTGCGATAAAAGGGAAAGAAAATCGCAAATTAATGACACAGTTGAAGCACTCTAGGCACACATTCAATTCTTCAATGTCAAGCAGCTGGAGTAAAATTAATGATACATTTCCATTAATTGGTTGAAATGTGATTATATATTTTTTTCCTTCTTTCATTTTTTATGTATATTTATATGTGTATATTCATTCGCATCATCATCATCATCATTAACTTTGCCTAAAATTTACAACAAAACCAACAGCAGTAATTGCGATCAATTTGGCAACGAGTGTGAAAAAGTTTCATTAGGCAAAAAGTTCAAAATTATTAACATCAATCAGACGATGAAAACGAATGTCATTGCTGACGATGGTGTTGGCGATGGCAATAATAAATATCAGGAGAAGACACAGTTAATTGAGATTGACAAATTAATAATAAACAGTAATAGCAGCAGTGATGAAAATGGGCTGCAGGAAGTGCCAACAAAAAAGTCAACGAGAATTGGCGTTTGGCATCAGGTGAGTTTGTTTTCACTTACTTACTTCATTTCATTTTCGTGTACATGAAGCAATTTTTTTTGGTTTTTTGCCTTTGGGCACTTTTATGCCTCGTGTGTTGGTAGTGAGAAAAGCAAAAGTTTTTTCGCACTTAATGAATGTTTTTTTCTTCCTTCGGTTGCTTTTAACAGCAAATGGCAGCATGTTCTCCATTTTCTTATTAATAATTTTTTTCTTCTTTAATGCTACTGCTCAAAGTGAAGGCAACAAAAGTGAAAACTTTTCTCTTTTCCATCTTAATGTTGGTTTTTTCGCCTCAACAACGAGTTTTTTTGTTCCTTTCCAACTTTCCTTGGTGTTTACTTTCCAATTCATTGAGAGAAAAAAATGAAGAAAATTTTCAAGGGATGGAAGTTTTAGACTAATTGCAACGTTTTTCTTAACCTAATTTTGTTCATAACTGTTTATCTGTATTTTGAAATTCAATTTTCACTCACTTTACGAGTAATTAAAGCTCTGACATTTTATATTAGCTCAGAATCTGATGAAAATGCACTCCCATTTGTATTTCACTATATTCTAGGCAGTATTTTAAAGATTTTTTACGAAATAAATTTGAAATGGAAAAAATTGGTTCCTATCAAAAGACAGATTATACTAGGTAGTTTCCTGAAAAATGGCCTTTTTTGTCTCTTCAATCAAACACAAAATTCTCGAAATCTATTTACTCAATTGATAAACGGTAAAAGTATAGTACTTTACTGATTTGTAAGCTGTTTTTAGGATGCATTTGATGAGTCAGCAAGTTCATAAAATATTTTAATTAGACATGAAAGTTTGCATAAAATTGGATTTTTCACTTCAAAAGTTTAGTAGCAATTTTCTTGAAAGTTTCCATAGACGAAAAATCGCTTGTGTACGGTAAATTAAGTTTCTTTTATGCATTTTTAAGAACCATAAGCAGAATAGAAATATCTTTTATAATTAAAAAGTTATAAGTGTTCAAAATTATCGAAATAAAAATGGAGACTTTCACTAAATTACTCATAACTCGGAAAATACTTAACCGATTGAAATAATTTATATACCATTTGATTCAACTTAAAATATACTACAATATTGTGTATAGTAATTGCCATTTCTTATTACTATCAATTTCCATACAAATTTTCAAATTTTATTGTTTACAAAAATAAAAATTGTAAACAAATGAAATTTGTCAATTTTCTTTTGCTCAAATCTCTTTTATAAAATTGTTGCAAACATAGCTAAATACTTTAATCGTTCAATTGTATCTTAAAATTGTTAACTGGGATAGTATAATAGCCGAGGACTTTAATATTAAAGAGATTTGAGCAAAAGAAAATTGACAAATTTCATTTGTTTACAATTTTTATTTTTGTAAACAATAAAATTTGAAAATTTGTATGGAAATTGATAGTAATAAGAAATGGCAATTACTATACACAATATTGTAGTATATTTTAAGTTGAATCAAATGGTATATAAATTATTTCAATCGGTTAAGTATTTTCCGAGTTATGAGTAATTTAGTGAAAGTCTCCATTTTTATTTCGATAATTTTGAACACTTATAACTTTTTAATTATAAAAGATATTTCTATTCTGCTTATGGTTCTTAAAAATGCATAAAAGAACTAATTTACCGTACACAGCGATTTTCGTCTATGGAAACTTTCAAGAAAAATGCTACTAAACTTTTGAAGTGAAAAATCCAATTTATGCAAAACTTTCATGTCTAATTAAAAATTTTATGAACTTGCTGACTCATCAAATGCATCTTAAAAATAGCTTACAAATCAGTAAAGTACTATACTTTTTACCGTTTATCAATGAGTAAATAGATTTCGAGAATTTGTGTTTGATTGAAGAGACAAAAAGGCCATTTTTCAGGAAACTACTAGAAGACACTTGTACTCAAAATAAAGAAAATTAAAATTGCTCAAATACTTCCAAATATACAATAATATTTCTTTAGCAGACTATAAATAATTTTTGACAATGAACTTTGAAATTTTTTAAGAAAATATGACAAACAAAAAAATTTGTATTAAGATTTATTTCTCTGTTGTTCTTTATAATAAAATGCGTTTTGAAAAGAATTTGAACACCCTTGAATTCTCCCCCTTTACCGACCGCAACTTACATTTCACTGATGATGATAAAAAGAATTTTTTACGCTCATTTTTTACACAAAACTTTTGTGTGTGGCGAGGAAAAATTTTTAATGATTAAAACTGACATTGCAGAGAAAGAAAGAAAGGCAGAGGGTGAAAGAAAAATTTTAATGAAAAATTTCTCACAAAAGTGACTCGACATCTTTTCATGTTACCTTCTGTTTACCTTAAATGCCTCATTTTGAGCTACTTTTTTTCTCCATCTTTTTGTGAACAAATTTATTCTCATGCAGAGGATGAGACATTTGTCAAAATCGAATTGAGAATGAAGGAAAATTTATTTTTCAATAAAAAAATGTCATTCGACTCACATTCCCTCCATCCCTTCGATCTCATCTCCCTCATTTATATATCTATCAAGTGTGCAAAATGTTGCCGTATTTGAAAATCGATCAAAAGCTGTAGGTAAAAGTTAAACCTGCCATACGCACCTTTTTCTTTCTTTACATTCTTAAAATGTGATTTGATAAACCTTAGCAGCAGCTCACATCTGTCGTTGCTGTTTCAATTTATCTCATTCACCCGCAAGCAAAATAAGAAACTAGCGAGTATAAAAATATCGTAAAAAGTTGTTGATAAAAATAAAGATATATATCAGTGGAGATGTGCGGGTGCATGAATCCATCAAACTTCTATAAAAAAGTGAATATTTAAAATGCAAACACAAAAGTAATAACAGAGTATGAAAGGTGAAGACATATCTCGCAATCATTATCATAAAAAAATACCACACAACTACACACATATATGTTGATACTCTATCTCACTGCCTACAAGCAAAAGACTCATAAATCATCATCCAAAAGTATCACGATGTGATGAGATGCTGTAAAATGCTGTTATCTTCCCTTCATCCACTTTCTTGCTTGTTCAATGATAAAAGACGCTTTTTCTTTCGCTTGAAGGTGAAATAAATATGTGCATTTATATAGATTTTATATTTGCTACCTTTGCAATTTTATTATGCTTACTTTTTTCGATTTAGGATTATATTATTGGGATCTTAAAAAGAAAATGAAGTTTTTTGTTTTGATTTTATTGAAATTTTTAAGAGAAAGAAATGAAAGCCTTAAAAATTGAAAGTTATATAAAATATAGCAAGATATAAAGTTTTCTTTTAAAAACAATTTTACTTAAATGTTTTCTTTCTCTTAAAAATATAAACTGATTCTTTTTGTTAAGAAATTTATTTTTATTTCATTTAAACCCATAAAATTTCTTTTCAAACTTATCATTTTGTTAGGAATAAATCATTTCCATTTCTTTCTTTTTATGCTGTAAAGTTTGAATCCCTAAAAACTTATATGGTAAACTAATTTTTTCAAATATTTCTTTTAGGTTTAATTATGTAAAAACAAATTTTTGATATTTTAAATGCGTTATAGTGTGAAATAGACTTTATAAATATATTGTAGTATGCACTTACCTAGTATGAAAAGTTTTAAACATAAAATAATTCAATTGATAAAATCATAAATATCTCACTATTTTTACCATTTTAACCTTCATATAAATTTTAAATTACCAAAAATATTTTCGCCTTGCCAAAAATTTCATCAATTTATTCTTCAATAATCTTGAAAATAAGTAAACACTTTATTCTAGGAAGAAAAAATTGCGCAAAAAAATCAATTTAGTAAATAACCTTGCAATTATGTATGTTTATTTTCACTTCAAGGTTCTTTCCAAAAAAAAAGTATAAGCATGTTTATAAGTAATCTATCCTTCAAATTCAATCAAATCTTTTTAATCATCCGGAAGGAATGCAACCTTGACCTCACCTATAAAATGAAAAAGAGAGAATAAAACTTTCTCAACCTTCAATTTTGATCAAATTTAGAGTAGTGAGTTCTCAGTATTGTGTCGTGCTTGACGTGATACAATTCATTTCAAATTCTATTATGTATACAAACGACGATTACGAATGATGAATGAGAGTGTAATCAAGCGAGTGTAGTAAAAACAGCTGATATGTATAGTAAGGAGCTCCCTTGAAAGCAATAAATGCTCACTTTTAGTTTGAGTTCACAATGTCACATACAATGATGATGATGATGATGTGTCGCATTTTGAAGAATGCTTTTGTCGTTATTTTCACTTACTCATTCACATTCTAATGAATGAGAGAAGTTTGATAACCGCATAATGATCGTCATCATTATTTATTATTTGCTGTTGCTCTTCAAGAACGCGAACACACAAGTTTCTTCCTCAAAATGCTTTTTAATTTATTTATATTTATGCAAATTTCTTCTTTTGACTCATTGTCAAATCGTTTTGCCAAATTTGGCAACATTTAATTAAAATCAATAAACAAATGTTTTGACATCGAATTTAATTAGTTAGTAAAGTCTTATTTTGGGTGAATTGTGTCAAAACTTTGAATATTTAATTTTCTTTTGAATAGAAAGATGACTTTTGCTTTTACTCTCTGTCAATGTTTCAATCAATGACCGAGAATGCAATGAATAATAATTTAAATAGAATTTTACAAAATGCTTTATGTTTTGCTGTTTATTGCTTTTATTCTTAAATTAAAATGACTCGTTGCAATTTTATTGAAATTGATTTGACACAAATTTAACTCAAGTTCTTGACCAACTTAAGAAATCATATTAAATTAATTGTTAAATATCGTTTACTAGTTCAGTTTTGATTTTCAAATAATATTGAAAATTGAAGGTTGTTATTTGCAAAACAATTACTTTCTTTCACACGAAACTCAATGCTTTCATTTTATCTTGAAATAAATTGACATTTCATGACAAGCGGCAGGCATTGAATTAAAATGTGATGATAACAAATACAAATATAATGAAAGAACTTTTTTTTTAATCAATGGAAGAACAATTTTATTTTTAATCGTTTCTTTTATAAAGTTTTTGAACTCTAAAGAGAAATATTTGAAAATGTTTATATATTTAGACAAAATTTGATTTCAAATATTTGGAATAAAAATCTCACTTTATTTATTGAACTATTTAAATTTATTTTCATCATTAGATATCTTACAAAATATCATTTCCTGACTATGATAAATTTATTAAAATTTTGAAATAGAAAATTAAAAAAGTAATCTTACCTTGATCGTCCATCATAACACACATTGTAAACAACGAAGAAAAGAAATGGAAAAATTGAGAAATTGACATTTTTTGGTGAAACGAAGGCAAAACAGAGAAAACAAAGAATGAACAGAAAAAAATGATCGTTGTAACATTTGGCGTGATTGTGAACTTTATGAATGTTACATTCGACGACAGGACATTGTTCAATATCATTCGTTTGCCTCGTTTTGTTCTGTAAAAGGCAAAAAAGAATGAAATGAATGGAAATGGCTTTGAAAGCTTGGCATTTATTTCATTTCATTTTTCATATTACTTTTTTTTCTATAATAGAAAAAAGGGACAAGCGGCAGCAGTAGTAACAGCATTGTATGAGAAGGCGAGTGAAATTTATTTTTATTACATGACATATCGAAAGGACAAGGAACATGAATGTCATGGATGTGTACCTTAAAAGTGCCTGCTCGCATTTACGTTATGTCCCCATTCCCATATAAGGATGACTACTACTATCGGGAAGTGCCAATATTAACGACAATAAAATTTATTTTCATATATATGACCATGATATTGATGTGGAGGTAGTTTATATGCGACGCTTGCAGCTTGTCAATGACATTACCAATCGTCAAAATTTCCATTTTTGTTTCATTGTACATAAACTGCGTTATTACTTGCTTTTACTCTATCTCTTCCTCATGTGTCAATTACTTTTTTAAAAATATTTTTCACGATAATTTTTTTATTATTTGTCTCTTTCAATTCATGCAGGTTCTGATGACAGGAGCAATCTTATTACTCGCATGTGCTGCTGGCATGCCAATCGGGTGAGTGAGGATGACATTTTTTTATTTCATTTATGTACATATTGGACACTAGAGAATTTGTTATTTTTTGATACTCCAAGTCAATTCACTTTTAAATAAAAAAATTAAATTTTGGCACTATCTATTTTAGATATGTGCTTTTAATGGACTTGCTATAGTGCAGAAAAAAATAAAATTTAATTTACATTGAAAGTGCATTTAATGGCAGTTACTGATTTTATTTTATTATTTTCTTTTTCTCATCTGCATAAACTCGCTCACGCTGCATTATATGATGAATAAATTGGATTTTGAATCACTAAAAAAGGTATTCAACAGTAATTCTACCTCAATTGGTCAACCATCCATCTGACGCTTTGTCAATGGTCTGTTTTTTCATAAATTTTTTAAAATATTTGAATTTTTTATACTCTTTTTTATTATAGGATTATGAAATGGCAAGCTGGGTTGGTAAGTGCAGTTTTTATTTTTATTTATATTTTTAAACAAAAATTCAAAATAATTTTTATTTTTAACTCTCCGAGTTACCAAAATATTTTTTTGCGTGACACTCTTTCTAAGTGCTATAAAAAGAAATAAATTAAATTTTTAAAGAGCAAAAGAGGGTAATGAAAAAAGATTTAGTGTATGTCTCAAGGAGAAAAAAAGTTAATTAAATTAAAGACGAAAATTTCATCCCTTATTTCTATCCCATAAATTGCTTTTACGTAATAAAGTGTTAGATTACAGGCCGTAATTGCACTTCCTTCCTTATTTTCTCTAGTCTTTAACAATTTCTCTCACTTGTTTCATTTAAGCATCAATACATTCACTCGCCACGCCAATCGGTTCACTTGTATCTGTGCCAATAATGGATACATATGGCCGAAAGAATACTCTTCTTCTTTCAATTATGCCATTGTTATGTGGATGGGGCATAATTGCACTATCACATACTCATGTGCTTATACTCGTTGGTCGAGTGGCATGCGGAATTGCTGTGGGATTAATGGCAGCACCTGCTCAGGTGAAAATTCACTTTTGACAATAAAATTCTTTGTTTATTCATACAAAAAAATTGCCCTTTCTTTCCTAATTATAACAGATTTTACTTGCCGAAATTTCTCAGGCAAATTTACGAGGTAAGATACTTTTTTTAATATTGAGTTCTTTTCAAGGGTTGATAATTTGTTTCAAATTCATATTTACCTAGGACATAATAAATACTGAAAAATTTCCATCCTTTGTTGTTTTCAGATTTAATAAAAGGAAAAGAAAAAAGTTAATTAACATACAAATGTTTCATTTTACCTTTTTTTCTTTTTTATTAACAGGACTTTTGGTCGGCATCCCGTTTGTATCATATTCATGCGGCATCTTAATGGTATACGGTTTGGGAAGTTTGCTGAATTGGCGAATGGTTGCATGGTGTGGTGTAATGATGCCAATATTTTCATTTATTGCAATAGCACTTGCGCCCGAATCACCAAATTGGCTTGCAAGAAAAGGTTATTATGAAAAAGCAAAGAAAGGTGAGCGAAACAGTAGTAAATTACATAAGAATACACAAAAATAATTTTTTACCTACAGCATTGACGTGGCTACGCGATTCTGAAGAGAAGGCTCATATTGAGTTAAAGCAGACGATTGAGCATATCGAGAATGAGAAAATGAACCGAAGCCATAAAAGTCAATCGTCGGTGTGGAGTGTCATCAGGCAGCCATCAGTACTCAAGCCAATAATCCTAATTAATGCATTCAACATTCTACAAATCCTTTCGGGAACGTATTTGATTGTGTTTTATGCTGTCGACATTATCACCGAAATTTGTAATTTTGGCGATGATGCTACAATGCAAATCTCCACGATGCAGTCGGCCGTACTAACGGCCTTAATACGATTACTATTAACGATGGTTTACTGCTATCTGCTGCTTAAATGGAAGCGCCGCAACTTGTATTTAGCTTCATGTCTCCTCTCAGCAATAGCCAGCACAACCCTCTCGATATTTCTCTATTTGAAAGGCGATACCGCAAAGTCTTTTAATGATTTAGTCATCATTGGTACCCTCATGCTGCTTTATATATCGTTCAATACTTGCTCTATGCTAATGCCCGGCATTATGGTTGGAGAGCTTCTGCCACTACGCGTTCGACATTGGAGCGGAATAATTTTCACCGCATTTAATCTCATGTTATTTACTGTCACGAAAATGTTTCCTTGGCTCAAAATTGTCATGAAAACGCAGGGTCTTTTCCTTATGTTTGGCTGCTCAAGTCTATGTGCCTTTTTGCTGTTCTTTTGGATGCTGCCAGAGACAAAAAATAAGACATTGAATGACATTGAGGATTATTATCAAGGACAAAATTGGATTTGGCAAAAAAGAGCAAGAAAAATGAGTCAAAGTGATCAATCTTGAATTAATAGTTAATATTTATTTTGATTTTGTGAATAAAAAATAAATAATTTTTTAAGAATATTTTAATTGTTTAGTTTTTTTATTTACATTTGACCTTTGAAAATCAAATTTCAGTTCTTTTTGTTTTGTCATTTTAATGAGGGAATTGAAATGTAATCCACCAAAAGCTCAGCCTCTTTCAACTTCCATAAGACGTCCCTTTTAAATCCCTTCTATAAGAAAATTTTTCTTCACTCGTCCGCCTTCTTCATGCAAACTGATGTCGAGAGATTAAAAGAAAGCTGAACCACAAGGACAAAAAGAGAATGAAGTATAGTCTTTTGTATCAATTTCTCTTTTTCAATTTTCATTTTCTTGAGTTTAACCGAGGAGAAATTTAACCCTACCACATGTATACATGGCATCTTCATTTATATATTAAAAGAGTTCTCATCATTTTATGTATGTATGTTGTTTTAAATTTATTAAGAAAAAACTTTTTTTTGCTAAAAAGGAAACCTCTTATTTTCTCTATTTCTTTCTTTACAAGTTCAATGATTCGAGAAATGTATTTGCAATAATAAATCTTTTTCTTAGTAAAAGGGGTTCAATGAAAAGTTTCAATACTATTATGGCATACTGATGATTAATAAAAGCTTCTTTGAAGAAAGTTTACATGTAACTTTTTTGTTTTAAGAATAAAAACATGAAAATTGATGGAATTAAAAAATATTATTAGTTTTTAGTTTTTTATTCCAGAATTTCATATTTTTCAAAATATTAAAAATTGTTTCAAATGTTTACAGCACTATGCGTTGTTTAAAAATTTATTTTAGTTAGAATTTCCTCCAAAATTCTTAAAGTAATTTTGAATTAAGTAGACAGGATATTGTCAAAAGTTCTTTAAAAAATTATGATTTTAATAGAATATATTCTGTAATTTTTCATGCTAAAAAAGTCTTCGCTATAAATAAAAATCAAATGTCTTTACATATTAATCCGTTTCTAAGTTTTGAATCAACTGAAATAGAAAATTTCATAGAAAATTTTTAATACGAGTTCAAACTATTATCCTTCATTAAACATTAGTTTTAGTAGTTGTTTTTAATTTTTTATGCTTAACAAGCTTGATATTACAAAGTTTTGAAAGTTTTACATGAAAGATAAATGAAAATAATGAACTTTTATTCTATTTCACTCTTTATAGTGTTGTATAATAGAAAAAATAACAAAAGATGAAGTTTTAGATTGTTGGGTAATAATTTTTATATTTTGTTATAAGGAAAATAATAAAAGTTTAAATTAGCACACATGGTTAGTTCTCATGGACGTTTTGAGTGTTTGGAAATTAAAAAGTATAGATATTTGAACCCTTTAGAAATTCTAAATTAGAATAAAATAAAAAACAGAAAACTGGGTAAATAGAATATTTTTATCATAAACATTAAAATAATTTTGAGGGGCAACATAAATTCACATATTCCACTCGTTTTTTGTGGAAACAAAAATTAATATTTAATTCATTTTTGGCTTCAATAATGCACAAAGTCAGAATTTCATCAAAATGTGTTTCATTTTTTACCTCTTTTACTTCGACGCCAAAAGCGCATTAAGTATGTTTTACTTTTTTATTTATTTCGTTTTTTTTCTTTTTTTCTCAAAACTTAAGCAATGTTAATCTGTATTGGCATGTAGTACAAGCTTAAATCTATTAAAATAAATTGACAGAAAAGTGTCAGAAAAGTAAGTGTCTGTCGTAATTACTGATCAAAAAAGACCTTTTATTTTAAAAAAAAGTTGCTTCAAATTTGAGATATTTTAAATGTAATAAAAATTCACAATTCATGATTAAAATTAACAGAAAATTTATAAGGAAATTTTGGTTATAACATTAAAATAACAAAAACGCCGAAATATTTTGAAAAGCTTGAAAAAAATTTCTTGATCAGTGTTCACACGTGATGTACTCCGTGAATTTTACCATATTTTTATGCTTGATTTAATAAAATGCCTTTGTGAATTTTCCATGAGAATTTCTTCAGTCTGATTAAGGAAAAAGAATTTTTATTTCCTTTTATACATCATTTAAAATTGTATTATTCAAAAAAGGCATAAGATGAAGGAATATTTCTGTATAATCATCATTTGATTGAAATAAAAAGTAGAGGGAAAAACTTTATGTTTTTTGATTTGCTGAGGAAAAATGTTTATGCTTTTCACTTATCAGGCTGTTAAGAAAAAAAAGTAGTAACTTTTTATATTCTTCATTCACATAGGTCACTTTTAAAAATTAATCATTCAGTTGATAAAGGGTGAAAGTGTTTAAACTGTTTTTAAAATATATTTAAATTTAATGTGATTTTGTTTTCATTTTATATTTTTTTCTGAAAATTGGTGAAAAATTTTCCATTGATAAAAATTTACTTATGTATATTAAGTTTTTTCAATTACTCTTAATTATCACAAGAATTGAATTATCTTTAATAATTGAAAGATTAGAATAAAATTATAGACTCGAAATTGGAGCCTTTTTCTTAAAAAAAACTCATAGTTTTAAAAATTTATGAAAATTGATGATTACTTGGAAAAATTCTTTTTTATGCAATATTTAAAAGAAAATTTTTCCCTGTTTCTTCGTATTTACAAATATCATTAAATTAAAAATACATTAAGACTGATATTTATATGACTTCAATATATTGAAAATTTTAAAAAAATTTTTTTTGTGTAAAAGTGAGTAATTTCAATGGTTTTAAAGCTACATTTTTAAAATGTTTTGATCAAAAGATAAAAAAAATATAAACGACTTAGCATACATACATACCTTTAAAAATAAATTTTCCTTTTTTCCTTATTTCCATTTTTCAGGTTATTTTCTTGCCAAGATTCAAATAAAATTGTATTTTATCAGAAAAATAATAAATTGTTATTCAATTGCGGAGAAAGATCAAAAAAATGAAAAATCACATTTTCAACCCCACTTGAAAAAAAATTCTTTTTGCTGAATATATACATGTGTGTGTGTCTGTTTGCCACTTGACATCATTCTGAACGCGGAAAAAAAAATAATGATGGAGCTGCTTTTTCATTGATTTGATTTTGTGAAAGGAAAAAATTCAGCATTGAAAAATGAATTGTTTTACTGTAAGGGGCTTGAGTTATGAGGATTATTTATGAATGTCAATGTTTTTTTGTTTGATTTGATGAAAATTCAGAAATGTTTGTTGTTAGTCTGATTTAGATAGAAAATATTGTTTGTTTGTGAAAATTTAATCAAATTTATTAAACTTTTTTTAACAAAAACAAATCTGATAATTTTTCTAACTTTTGATTTTTAACTTTTAAGTGCTTGCTTTCAACTTTAACATCGAAGGAAAAGAAAACCTCCTTCATTTCTTCACTTTTATCAATTACATAATATACATATATAAAGTTTTTTATATGGATGCATTTTTATATAACTTGTGTCTTTCCTTCCAAGTAAAATATAAAATATGTGAAAAGAAACAATAAAAAAGGATTTAATCTTAAATAAAAATGAAAAAGAAAGAAAAACTAAAAGAAAGTAGCTTAGAGCACCTTCAAGTAACTTGTCTGTTCTTTTCATATCTTAACATGGATAGAAAGGAGAAAAAGTTGCTGCAATGAAGTTTGCTACTCATCGTGGCTCGTAAAGTTGATAATAATCCAACGAATAAACAACTAATATTGTAAAAAAGAAATTGAACCGAGTTTCTAGAAATGATGAGGAAACAACCAGCAGTTCTAAGATTTCTTTCAAAATTAACAGTTTTTTAGTTTAAAATTTTTTCATTTAACAGTTGATAAAAAATTTCGAGTTAACAATTTATAAAAGTTCAATTTGCTTAAAATCTTTTTTTTAATGATCAAAAAACATTCAAACCTAGGGTGGCACAATAAACAAAAATTAAGTTATTTCATTTCCTTTGCCTCAATGATTTTTTTCTTGGAATTTTCTATGTTTTGTAACGAAATTTTAAGGAAAATTTTCACTACCAACAATTTTTGTTGCGTCATCATCAAAACTTTTCAAAATATACTTTGATATTAAGAAAAAAAATTCTTAAGACCTCCTTGAGATACTTTGAACTTCTTCCTATTCAATTGACTTCATCATGTGCACCTTTTACCTGAAAAACAAGAAAATATTTACACACCAGAGGAAAGAAAAGCAAGCAAGGAAAATCTCATCTATGAAGGTTTCTCTCAACCCTTTTTTCTCATCAGATTGGAATCGTGTGATAGCCTTTGGCGATTTTCCTTGTTCATTCACTTATGCATGCAAGTTGAAACATTTACACTGCTTGCTTTCGTCTCTCTTTTATCAGAGATATTTATAATAGTTTAACACATTGTATGAATATCCTCAAGCATTAATAATATGTATAGTTATGACTATGAAGATGGGTTGCCATATTGTAAATTGAGGTTATCTATTTGAATGAATGCAAAATAATTAATTGAATACAATAGAAATGATAGAGTTTTTTTATTTATTTTTTAGGCAATCAAGTTTTTCAACATGCATTCATCCTTTAAAATTTTCTACAGAGGAAAAAAATCTTTCCTTCCTTCTTATGCTCAACTCATTTCATTTTCATTGTGATTTATGGGTACAATTAAAAATGTTCATGGTTGAACTTGATACTTAATACTTAATAGGATTTTTCCACTCACTTCCTTCCACACAGTCATTCATTCATTTCATTCTCATCTCAATTCAATGTGTGTAGCAATTATATGTGTTGTGATGGTTTGTATGCCTCTTAGTCAACTTTTCTCTTCTTGAAAGCTAACAAAATTTAAAAATAACCTTTTTAAACATTTTGTCTTAAAATTTTATTTTCTAACATATTTTTTAAATTCAAATTTAAAATAACCGTTGTTTTTGTTTTAAAAAAATGCGTTTTAAAAATTGATTTCATTGAATTTTATTCTAACTTTAGAGCTACCTTCAAACGATTTTTCTTGTTTCCCTATACCACGGTAAGAATTGATGAAGAGAGAAAAATGGATGGAGCAAGAGGCAGGCAAGCAAAAAAGTTGAATGTGTGTGTGTGTGTGTGTTGAATGAAACAATTATGATGATGATGATGAATTAAAATGAAACGTTTGTAGCATTTTGTGTGTAAGCATACATGTATGTTATAAGAGAGAAAGGTGGAAGGCATTTAACAGACATTTTGTAGTACATTGAGTGGTAGAAATATATTTCACTTATATATGTAAGAGAAAGAGTTTAGCAAGTTTTGTGACTTGAAAATGGAAAATTTCTAAAATTTCATATGAAATATTTTACGCTTAGTTTGAGTTGGTAGTGCAGTAATAGAGAGAAAAAGGCCCAATAAATCACAAAAAGATGAAAATTAATTAAAAAACAATCTGGAAATTGCCATAAGATTCACATGAGATTAAAAATATAAAATGTAAATTTTTCAAGTTCTGAACCATAAAAAGGTTTCAATTTTCAAATATTTGTGTGACAGTTCTCTCTGCCACACATAAATTCCCCAGCAAGAACCAAAAAAAGACAGAGAAAGTTCCGATAAAGTTGTACCACTCCAACACACATGGTTGCTTGCATACAATCCTTATCTATCTGTCGCTTTTGCTTCTGATTTTGATAAACCTCAACACACTTATACATACTCTTCTGAGAGTTTACTTCATTTATGTATGCGGCTTTTCGTGAAAGTTTTAGTTTTAAATTGACATTTTCATCTTTTGTGATTAGGGATGAAATAATTTCTTTATTTTTGGTATAAACTATTTTAATTTTCAAGTAGATTTGAAAGTTTAATTTCCAAATTTTACTTTTGGTGTTAAATTGTGATATTTTTAGAATTCTCATGAGAAATTGGGTAAAATTTGAAAATTAAAAAAATCCGAAAAAGTTTCTACTTTATGTTTTATTAACCTTAATTTCAAAATATGACTAAAAATTAGTTTTAAATAAATTTAAAATGTTGAACTGATAAAAAATAAAACTTTGATGTTTTTTTTTGAAAATTAAAATTTGAATTTTCAAAACAAATTTGATGGAATATAAAAGTTTTTATGTGTCTTCTTTTCTAGAATCATTCTAGTAGAATGTTTTTTTATAAAATGTAGGAAAAATGGCAAAGGATTTTACTTTTGACATATCATGCTTCATGCATACACTCAGCAAATAAATAAATGGACGAGTGTCAAGAGGTGAGGTGTATGAAAAGAGATAAAAAGAAGAAGTGGACATGTGGCTTGCATAGCTTATGATATGTCTGAATATTCTATCATATTTTTTTGAAAAAATTATATATACAATTTAATGGAATCAAAGTAAGAAAAGGCAAAAAAGAAATTCTTCAATTCACACCTGCATCAATGTCCATGAAAAGGGCATTCGTAAAAGAAGAAAGAATTAATGGCAAGAGGAAGGAGTAATAAACAGTGAAAAGAAGAATCATATGTGAGCTCAATGGTCATTCATTCACATTCACATTCTTTCGCCTCGTTAGCTTTTTTCTGCTTTCTCTTTCCCCTCTCTTTTTATGTTACTTGCTAACTTGCCATTTATATCATGTATAAATTGTGAAAATGTATGTTGGGCATATATGAAGGTATGTATATGTATAATGGATGATGAAGAATGAGGAACAAAACGCTACAAAAAGGTCGTTACGTATGAAAGAATTTGATGATTTGAAAAATGTAAGATAATTTATATGAAATGGTGATGAATTTAAGTATGTGAGTATGTACGCATCGCAAAAAAGAGGTGTGATGAAAAATGGTTAATGATTTACGTATTAAAATAAATTTTAGTAAAAAATGTTTCAACAAAAATTTGATTGAATTTTCAATTAAATATTTGAAAATTTTATAGAATTAATTTTTATGTTACTTCTTCAGTAAAAATTTTCATAATTTTGAATTTTACAATCATTTTTGTTAAATATTCTTTAAGAAAAGTTAAATTTTAAAGTTAAACAGCAATTAAAATAATGCAAAGAATTTAGAGCAGATTTATAAATAAAATTCTTTTACCTATTTTTACTTGAAGATTAAGAAAAAACTAACAATTTCGAATTTAAGCGGGAAAATTTTTTTATTTTTTGTTTTTAATTTTTTTTTTTCAATTTTCATTCGTTATAATTAAATATGATAAAGATGCTGATAAATTATCTAAATTATCATCATATTTATAATAAAACAGCAATCGTTTTAGCATACTTTTGATTAATAATATTATTGCCTAAATGAAAATCCCTTTGAAAGAATCTAAATCTAAAAATAATAATACATTTGAATTTTTAGTATCATTAAAAAGGTCATCATAGTAAAAATTTAACTTGAAAGGATAAAAAAATTCATGAAATAAAGTAAAAAGAAAAAAATCAAAAGAAAATTCCAATGTATACATTTATTATCAACTCCAAAGAAGACCACAAGAAATTTATTGACAAAAAAATTGGAAACTTTTTAATTTTTTTATACTGTAAAAGAAAAAAAAGTATTTTTTTCATACATTTTTGACATGTACTTTTTCATGATTGTGACATTTAAAAGAAATAAATTGTAAGCTAGCAGTATTATAAAGTGGAAACATTGCCATACTCTGACATTTATTTTCATCAAAAAGTGGCGTCGCCTTGCTTCATTTTCTTCGAAGGATGAAAAAAAGTTTCTTGTTGTTTGTGGCAAATGGCAATTTCTCGTTCTCTGTATATATTCCTCCCTTATGCAGGAGGTGTGCAAACATGAATAAAAAATAAAAGAGAGAAAGAAAAAAACCAATTTTGCTTGAAGGTAAACCATCATAGGAAAAAAAAGAAAAGCGGGAGAAATCTCATAAAAACAAAAAAAGACAGAAGTGCTCACAAAAGTGTATGAAGTAGGTAGGTGGCATGTCAAAAAGAAGGCGAAGTGGTGGCAGTGAATATAAAAGCAAATAAAGCGACAATAATAAAAGTCTCCTCATGCTACATGACATGCCATAAGTAGAAGAAAAGAGAGAAAAAAAACATAAATTTCAATTCTTTTCTACCAACCACTCGAGCAAAGCAGAAAGAAAAAAAAACTTCAATTGAAATTTTTTGCCAAGAGGGCAAGCAAGCACTCATACGAGAGAAGCACGGCTTCAGGTTCAAGTTCATCATTATCAGAAAAATTCGAGAATTTAAAGAAATCCGATTTATGTATCATTATGTCACACTTTTCAATGCTTTTACCGGGCGAAATAGCACAAAACAGGATGATAAACGAGGTGTGCTTCGTGAGTAAGTATACATGATGATAACAAAATAGTAAACAAGTTATGATGCAATTTTGAATAAAAAATTGTTTTTAGCGCATTTTATTAAATTTTTAAAATTGATTAGATTTGAATTTTAACGCATGATTTAGAAAATAATACAAGAATTTTCAAATTTTTGTTTAATGTTGTTGTCATAGTGAATTATTTTCTATAACACTAAAAATAATATTTTTTTTTCGTTTTCGTTAAATGTATAGAAATTTATCATACATAGTTGAGCTCGAAGAAAGAAACTTTCCTTGATAACCGTTTCACGTTGTTATGTTCATTGTTGTGAATTGTCAAAGCAAAATCTGAATGAGAGGATTCAGTTTGAGAGTTTTTGTGAATAAATATTCATAACTGAAAAGGAAAAATTCTGAGTAGGGAAGAAATGTATGAACATTCTATTATGTTACTGAAATTGAAAAAGGATTTATGGTTTGTTGACAAATAAAGAAGGGATTAGAAGAATTTTGATTCGATAGCTGATAACAAATATTCATTCGTACGCTTGGTTGATTGAAAGCCACAAATGTTTTTCCTTTTCTCTACTTCCTTTATTATTTTTAATAAACTTTTCCTAAAGAATTAAAATGAAAGATTCATATGAAATAAAATTTTATATAATTCTTTCATTTCCATCTTTCAACATTCTTTTACAACTTTTTAAGTTCTTTCAATTGTTTATTCTTGAGCGTTAATAGTGATTGTCTTGCCCTTTGGATCGTCAAAACGATCCATGGTGCGAATATCCATCATCATGTACAATCCCCATGTGAGAATTGATACTAACAAGATGACGACAAATAATGCACCCCAAATTGCTGGACTGAAAAAACCGACACAGTCTGAGACTGAATCTGAAAATTTAAGGTCTTTATCAACATCTATATTTGGATCAGGATTGAAATTTGGTTGATATTGGAAACCGAATAATTGAATTATATGAGTTCGTTTTGAACTTTCAATGATCAGATTGCCACATCCAAAACTAAAATGTTCTCCAAAGGCATAAACGGCTGTTCTAGGATGATATATTTCATTATCTTCGTTATTGTCATTATATCGGAACTTGACAAACCAACTGCCACCAGACATGTGTGTATTCAAAGCTAGTTTATGTGATCCACTACTTAATGTCACAGTAAGTTCATTTTCACTGACTTTAGTTGACTCGATTTGAAGAGAATGTACATCAATTGTATTGTTATCTACAATGAATCCGCTGAGAGCCATTAGGGCATAATGATTACTGTCATAGAGAACAATTTGACTTGCATTAACTGCATCATCATGCTGTTTTGGTTTTTGGAGAACAGGCTTATTTTCTTCGACTGCTTTTGGTTCCTCTGCTGGCTTTGGTTCTTCTGCTGGTTTTGGTTCTTCTGGATTCTCATGAACTGGCTTGTCTTCAGCTGGTACTGCTTCAGCTTCACGAATTTTTCTTTTTAATGATTGTGAATAAGTCTGTTTAAAAAAGTTAAAAGAAATTAAAAATTTCGTGAAAAAAACTTTAAAATGAATTTTTAAAAAAATACTAACGAATGATGGATGAATTCCAGTATAGACAGCCACAACATTTTCATTCTGCTCTTTCAATTGATTATATAATTTATTGATTAAGACATCTGTAATCGAATAATATTAATGAAAATTAATAAATTTTTCATTTGACTTTTTTCATTCTTACCGTGCTTGTAAAAATCTTCAGCACTTTCGACTTCATCGAAATAGACAAAGAGAATTTTTTCTCCATCAACTTTAGCATCCTTCAAATCCTCAGCACTTGAGACAGTGATGCTTTTTTGCTTGCCAAAAGCAGCCATCAAAGAGTCTACCGGCTGTGCGACTGATGACAAGTAGCTCTTACGTTCAATATTGTTAAGATTTTCAAAGCATGTCTTTGTTTTAAGTCGACATTGACTAAAGTCCTCAACTGACAATTTATTTTCAACAAAAACAACAGTCAATGTATCCTTGGTAGCTTGCGATTTAATCAATGTAGCAAATTCATCTCCATTCAAATGCTCTAAAGCTGGGAAATGTGCTGGACTGAAAATAGAGGACGGAAAATATTTTTTTATTTGCAATTGTATTTTTTTATGATTTATGTAATTTTTTCATGTGATAGCATATTTAATTGGTTACAAGTTTATTTTTGGTTCTTTATGTTTTTTTCACTTGTTTTTTAATCATCTTTGTCAAGTGTTTTTGGAATGTCATGATATTTGCTAATATTTTGTCATGTGATTTTTTTAATTGTTGCTATATGCAAGGGAGTTGTTAAATAGAAAAATTCTTTAGGGACAAACTGAAACCAGCTATTAAGCTTTATGAATTTTTGATTTATTGGATTGTTACCTAATTATTTATTTAATAAATGTATGCAGTGTGAGTCACATGATTGAAATTCTAATCTTGATCATAAAATATTGATTTTAATATTTTTCTCTATTATTTTCTTATCAAAATGCAAATTCCACCTTCAAAACTATCAATCATCCTCTATTTAGTGCATGTTCCTAGCTCACTCTTAATAATCCCTTCTTCCCCAGAAATTCAAACATAAATTAATGCCCGAAAGCGAGAAAAATATTAAATTTTCACGTAGGGTGCATAAATTATCTTTGTATACTCACGTTTTATCACCGAAAATGAATGCGGGTACACTTTCACAATTGATTTGGGTCGCAAAGCCCAATGAAATCAGTGCTAAATACAATTTTAACATCCTTAATCAAGTGAGAATGAAGTGAATCGAAAATAAAAATATTTTTTGCTCTTGTTGATGATAAAATTTTTTCTACTTATAATGTATGGTTTTAAGTCACGTGACAATTGAATGGTTTTGATTTTTAAAGCCCCTGAAGCTGCGCGCGTTGTTTTATTGTTTGATCATTTGTTTTTATTGTTTTCAATGTAATGAACTTTTGAATAAATGTTTTTATAATGAAATTTTATAAACTTTAAATTTAATGAGGAATTAAGATGATGCTGTGCATATTTTAGTTATTATTTTATCAGAACAATTTATTTGAAATTTTTCATATTTTAAGCCGATTATTTAACCAAAAACCAATAAATGATTTTTAAAAATACAAAAATATTAAAAGAGCTTTTATGAAAAATTCATTCAAAATTTTCATGCTTATTGATCCTGATTTGTGAACACATGATAAAATTTTTCAATAAACATTTTAAAATTATTAACTCTTTTTTATGAAAGTTCTAAGCTTGATTTTGACAATTCGATTGTAAATCTTTTGTATACTGTTATAAAAGACAAAAATTTTATTCACTCATTAAATTTTTAAATTATTCTTTAAGAATTTCTAAATAAATATTTTTTTAAAACATGAAATGTAAATTTTTTCCTTTAGGAAAAGTTAATAAAAATATAAATTTTCATTCACAAATTTTGTTTATTTTATTTCATTTTCATCATTTCATACAACATGCCCTCATACCTTTTTGTGTTTACAAAAACTAAACTTTTGCGTAAAACCAATTATCAAAAATTATGAGAAGGGTGGATTAAATGTATGTAAATTGATTCATTCGTAAACATTAAAATGATAATTAAATGCGAGGTGAGCGATTATCTAAAGTGTAAATCTCAATTTAACCGACTTTTACTTGAACAGAGAAAAAATAATAACAACAATAATGCTTAAAAGGGGATGAGTGAATAATAAAAAAGAAATTTATCATTCATGCGTGGCCATAAAGCACAGTACAGCACAAAATGATTTCTCTTTATGCTGTTAATGTAAAAATTTATGCTGCAATTTTCATGATTACAATGTCGGACAAATTACTTTCAATTAAAGTACATCACGCACTTAAAATTAATGCTAATTTTTCAACATGCTGAAACTATTACTTTCGTTTGTTTTAAATATTGCGCATATGGTCATATAATGAGTTTCAGTACTCACTCTCTTTGCATGCATGTTTAAAAAAGTTGAATGAGTGCATAAAGTCAGTTGCAACAAATCGTTTCGCATTAAAATTAATGGATTAAACAAGAAGGAGTAAGAGAGCGACTAGTAGCAGTAGAAGCAGAAAATTATGCGAATTCTCGAATGCACGCTGTTGTGTATTCAACGATAAGAAGCAAAGCGAAATGAAAAATCAACGGGAGCTATTGTACTGATTAGTTTTTGATAATTTTTCATTAAACACTAGGAACTCGGTAGTTTTGCTTTCCTCATGATAGCCTAAATTTCTAATCTTTTTGCGTGTTATTTTTTTTTGTGAACTTTAGCCTACATATTTTTGTTTATATTCAGGATTTATTCAAAAAAGATGCAATTATATTTGAAATGCTTTTACATTCTTTAATTTCATATTTTAATAAGATTAAGAATTAAGTTTTTATTAGAAATAATGTAAGAATTTAAAATGGTTTAATATTTTGTTAGAGCTATAATAAATAAATGAAGTAAATTTAATCCTATTACATAGTTTTAAATTCCAATAATTAAAGTAAAACGAAAAGTAATTATGTAATTATTGAAAATATTTTGTCAATTTTTTGATCATATAAATTCAAATAAAAGTAATCAAGATTAAATGTAGCATATTTTAAGAATCTAAAATTTATTATCGTTCAATTAAAATAATAAAAAAATTTCAAATAAAATTCAAAAACAGAAGTGTTTTTTGGATTTACATTTCATAGAAACACACACAAAAATAAATGTGAAACGCACATTGAGTATAGTGAATGAATTGTACTACGAGCACAGTATGTGATCTACCGCAGATTTTACTTCTCTTTTTTTTGTTTCTGTTTTATGTTATATGTGTGTATTTGTGTATGGGGAGACCAGGCAGTATTTCATAAAGTATATGCCTATCAACAGCACAACCTAAATGTGCGCTGCCACGTTCAATTCCTTTTCGCTTGTTTCTCTCCTCCGTAGGCATTTTATGTCACGTGTTATAATTTATTTGTGTGATAGATGTTTTCCGCTTTACTCCCAATCTAAAACTCTCTCTCTCTCTTAGTTCTCAGCTTGAATTTTCTAGCTATAGTGAAATTTCATGAGGGGATATATTATGAGGCCCCGCATGTGTAGTTTAGTGAGTGAGAGAGAAAGAAAAAAAAATTAAAAGTTTTCCTTTTTTGCTCTCATGTATACATATGCCTTTTCTCGTAACATGACTTTCAATTCATTCATTATTCAGAAACTATGAAAAGTTAACCTGCTATGGTATTTATGAAGCAAATTATTGTATACATATCTCGCACTTTCAGTCATATATGTGTAAAAATAAACTTCTCTGATACGTGAAATGACATAGCTCGTTTGTGTCGTGCAAAGTTGAAAGGAAATGTCTGGGAATGTATTTAAACAATGCTCACTAAAAATATTATTGTTATTGTTTTTGGTCTCGTTGTCATGCATGTGTATTTTTAGACGTATTGTTTTCTTGCATTGGGTTGGATTGTTGTTTTTATTTGCCGCTATAACATTTTTGAGAGTTCATGTTTTTTAACTTTTTTTCATGACTCATTTTTGGAATAATAGAAAAATTTAAAACTTTTATCATTTATGATTTTGTAAAGTGAAAGTGAAAAATTTATTTTAAGTTTTTTATAATTTTGAACTTTCAATTACTTTATTACATAGTTTTGGTTTTTTAAAGTTTGCAATAGTCAAGAAACGAGATATTACTATCATAGTAAAATTGTCCATGCGGCAAAAGAGGGACACTTTAGCGCATTTTTGACTTCAAGATCAGTGTATGTTAACAAATTTCAGAATTATTAGATTTTTTGAGACAAAGATTTACAGTTTGAAATAAATGAATCAAAACAAAATTTAAAATGTATAGTAAATCAGATGTATAAAAGTATGACGAGTATTTTAATTTGATTCAAAAATTGATTGTTCAATTTAAAGAATTTTCTTATAATAAATTTTGTTGACTTGAAAATAACCGTTAAGTATTATTCAAATAATTCGAAGTTCCAATATTTACCCGTTGGTGGCGCTGTAATCGTTTGCGAGAAAAATTAAAACATCGGTTAAAAATTTTTAATATGTACATATTGATATCTTTAAAAGTAAATAAATTTTAGAGAAATGATTTGGAAATTCATTTTTGATCTTTCCTATGGAATTTTCTTGTTTAACATTAATAACAACTTCAAACTTATAAAAGAATTATTAAAACATTTCTTCGTTTCCATTTCTTTGATTCTTTTAACAAACGACCAAGAACAGGAATCATGAAAAATTGTTTCTTTCTTTTTTAAGCAAAAAAAGTGAGGAAAGCTACATGCATATATATACATGAAATTTATATTAAGTCTCGAAAATGAAAAATGGATAATATTTAACAAAAGCAATTTTTCGCCTCTTTCCTTTTTCATTTCTCACTTCTTATGGAGACCTTATGCACATGTAGACATTAACAGACTTGATTCAGATATGAACATTCGTGTTTTTGAAAGGCACGGGGCTAGCAACAACAATAAAAAAGAGAGAGAACGAGTGTGTGAATATAGATGGGTTATGTGTGTAGTGTATGTATGGAATGAGTGTTGAATGAATGAATAAAGAAATAAAAAGAAGAATGGAATAATAACACTTTCATACAAAATTCATTTTCACCATAATCCTTCAACTTTTTCTTATTCTCCATTTCCCTTGTGAATGTGTATATGTGTGTGCCATTTCATATGCTATAACAGAGTAGTTTTTCTCTTTTCATAGCTTAACTCATCTGAGACCGATCAAATACACTTTTAATTAGAAAGTCATAATTAATGATGGTTATTTAATACATTCATTTTCATTCTTAATACTCTCTCGCTCTTACTCACATTTGAGCTGCTATGCTTTTCATAATAATATGCTCTGTGTGTGCCTTTTTGCGTCTGCGAATATTAAGTCAGGCCACATAATATCTCTCTCTATCTCGCTCATTTTATTTTCTCATAACCTCATATTCCTCTTTTTTTGGTATATGGTTCATAGTGAACCTAACAGCAGCAGTGGCAAAGTTTCCTTTTTTGACTTGACTTTATTCTCTTGAAGAAATTGAATAATATTATTTTAATTTTTATGTTTTTTACTGATGAGGATAGTCGATAATGATGAATGATTTTTTGTCCTTTTTTGTTCTGTTTACCAAAAAATTATGTGTCAAAAAAATTAAAAACAATTTTGACTAAAATTTATATAAAATATTTGGAATAAGGATTTGGAATTAAAATTTACAATTTTTTTAAAAGTATTATAAACAATAAATTTTGACTCTATTTTATATCAAAAACTAGATGTTTCCATTTCATAGCAAAAGCATGAGCAAAAAAAAGGATTCTCGAATTACTGTAGCTTCATCTCATCTCTATTATATTCTTACAATGTTCCTTGATTAAGAGAGAAAAGAAGAAAAAAAATTCATTTCATCTATTGTTATTAATAATAAAGTAATTTATTCACTGTATGCCAATGAAACAATGAATGATTACAAAAAAAACTCTCTGAAATATTCTTAAATTAACACTTAATCACGAATCGATTCATTGAGTTATTTTTAGGCCTTATAATTTATATATATGAAGCAGGCCCAAGCAGGCAGAGAAAAGAGAATTTCAATCAAAGTCTATTAGCATGCTAATAGTCGGATGAATGGTTGGATAATTTTCTTCATTAAGCGAGCGATAGTATAAAAATAATATGAATGAAATGGGAAAGTATCAAGTAATATATGAAATATGATGGTAAATTGAAAATTTTTGGCTCATAATTCATTCGATACATAGAACAATAGTGGAAGAGTCTTATCAATAATAATGAAGAGATAGAGAAACAGAGAATTGACCATTATTTTACATCAATTAACTTTTTCATTCTTTTGTTTTATCCAGAGATTATATTTTATCTTTTACAAAACATAAAGTGCTAGTTAGTTTGAGGTTTACTGAAAATTTTAATAAATTCGACTTCGTATCGAATAACAGAATTGTAGCAAGAACAAATTTATTGTTTTTTCTCTCTCTTTCTCTTTTTCAATTTTCCTTTGCATACACTACAATGATCTTCATCAACGATGGTTATGGTAAAAATATATCGATTACTCGCTTACCTCACCATATGTCTGTGCATGTGTATTGTAATGTAGAATTATAATGGGCCATTTCTGTGCAAATATGTCTCAGGTTTCACAAGTACCTTCGATTTTTCTCAATCTCATACATATATGTGAACAGTAAAGCCAACAGTAGTAAGTTGAAACAATATCGTCGGGATTTGTCGAATAAAATAATAATAAAGTAATATAAATATGAGTGTATAGAATTTATTCAAAAATATTTTAATACAATGAGAAAATGTTGCACAGACGGAGGGCATAAATAGAGAGAGTTTCCTTTACTATCGTACTATATAAAACGCTATAGATATTATGGTTATTGTATTATAGTTGCAATGAAGGAAATGGAGTACTTTTCCTCTTACAATTCGCCAATTTCTTGAATGAGTTCAAATTAAAGTGAATGTGAATGCACATTTTAGACAGAGGTAGGCACTTTTGTGTAAACATTAAAAATTGTTTTTAAAAGTGTTTTTTAATCAATATACGTTTGCAAAAAAATGTTCAAGTATGAATTTTGTGAGTGGTTTATTTCCTTCCAAAAAAATTTGAAGTTTCAAAAATTTTCATGAAAAATTTGTAAATTTGTAAATCTAAATTGAGACTTTCTTAAGTGATATTCAATTAAGTTAAATAATCAAAATCTGAAATTTACATTACGTAATAAAAATGATAGTAATTTTTGATACAAATAAAAGACTTTTTTTAAAAGCGGTAAAATTTTAAAAATGAAATAGAGAAAATTAATTTTCTTAAGTTGATGCAAAGATTAAACAAAATAATTGAATTGAAATTGAAAGAAAGGCAAAACTGCAGTTTCTTCATTCTCATATAAAAATAAATACGCGATTGCATAAAATTTAAATGTAGCGAACAAAATGTTATTATCCATACTTTTTTCTAATTCAATTTTATACAAAAAATATTTATCACGCTCATCTTATCCCATTCATGCCATTTAAAAAGAGAGTTTGTTTGTGTATGAATTACAAAACAATTTAAACATCTCTCTCAACAAGAGTTTTATGTAATGGAAAAATGCATTTTTGTGTACCATTGTTTGCCTAACGTGTGCAAATTGTTATTTCATACAGTCATATAATTATTGCTTTAAATTATACTGCAAATAGCATTACCATTATCATTAAATTTAGATGAAAATTATCGTCTGTTTATGTGGCATGTTGTGACAATTTCTCTCTGTCTCTATCTGAGGAAGTAAGTGAATTTGTGTGTATATGTATGTTTAAGCAAATGGATCTTATATCATTTAAATTGTTACTAAAAATCACCTATTGATGTTGTTGATTGGCCAATTTTGACCAAAAAGCCCACTCAATATCATTATCTAATGCACATAAAATACATGCCTAATGTGGTAAATAAAAATAATAAATATTTGATGATAAAAACATTTTATTTTGATTTCAAATCGATTTCTGTATAAATGTATGCATGCAGATACCACTATATGATTAGGTCATTTAAAGTTGAAAGTAAACACATTAACTTTGTGATTAAATGAATTAAAATTTTTATGGTTGTAGCGTGTTATATGGGCTCGGATTTAAGAAAAAATTATTGTTCTGCTGGCTGTGAAAGCCGACTTCACCAAATGGGTCGAAAATCTGAGTCAAAGGTACCACACGAGGTCGAAAATGTCCGACAATCGGATCAAATTCCCGAAATGTCGAAAATGTATGCATTAAACGAGGATTCCACCCTGCTGAACGACCACTATCTAGCTCAATAACAATGCAATTTAATGAGATTAATTCACGAGTCACTTCAGACATCAATCACTGTTCTTAAATTTACTCGAGAACACGTGCTCGATCGTTTCTTTCACTTTTTGGCTTAATTTGCACCAAACTTGTTTCACATTTATTTCTCACACACACTACAGATTCAAAAGACACACAATTTAATTACTAGACAATATTATAACTTTATTATCTATAATATTACACGAAAATTCTTTCTGAACATGCAATATTTTTATGATGATAATGATAACTGAATGACTCGCCCCGCGGTCCATGCCTATGTCATCGCTACATGGTATTGCAATATATAAGTTGATGATCATTAAAATTCCATTTGAACCACTCTTCAAAGTTTAAACTTCGAACTGTTGAACTAAAAAGCATTTTATGATTATCATTTTGATATATAAAAATTTATTCAACATAGGGAAAAAATTTAATTGAAATTTTATTAGTATTAAATTTTTGAGACTAATAATTAAACTTTTCAAAAAAAAATTAAAAAATTTTTATAAGTTGAATCAAAAAGTATTTCTGCAGTGTTTTCTTATCTAATAGTAATCAAAATATAAAATTATTTTCAAGTAAATTGAACTATAAATTCAAAAGTACTTGAAAATTGATGAGCATTCAACGTATGAAATAGTTATAGCAAAAGGACTATTACAGCATTAATTATTCATCCGTTTCTAACATGCAATTCAATTTAGCCAAAAATAAAGAATATAGAGAGCACGAAAGGATGAAAACATAAAAATGAATTGGAAAATGAAAATTGAAACATTTTAAATAATTGCTGCAAATTTCCGGGAGACCTGCCTCATATTTTTCTATCCAATGTCGCTTAAATCTGCGATAAAGGGTAGAGATGTATGCGGGCAATAGAGAAAAAATTATTTTATTCAATATGTTTCATATTTTATGTTTTATCGCAATGTATTTTATAGCTTCAGCTCTATTATATGAAAATTTTTCTCAGTCGAAAAAAAAACTCTTCTGATATAATTGATTTGCTTGAGAGCGAGTATGTATATGTGTGGAAAATAGATGAAATAGGGTAGATATAAACAAAGTGAATGTGTGTACATAAGCATGAGATACAAAATATCAGCATATGATGATGATGGCAAAGGCACGCTATCCGGCTGTTACTCATCATCGTTATCGAATTTTTCCTCTTTCTCTTCCTTTCTGTTGCTTTCCATGCTCGAGATATGATTGTGTGTGCCTATCTATCGAAGCGAGCATAGCTCTGCTGTTGTGGATAATTCAATTGTCTCTATCACTTCCCTTCACTTCTCCCTTTCTCTTTCGTACGCCACGCCGCTGTGTTTTTTAATGTTAGTATTTTGTATATAAATTTCCGAGATATATGTAGATCTATCTAGATATTTAAACAGCAATTTAACAAAATTATCGCCCATATTTTTAGGATTTTTTTTGCTTTCAATTTGAATCGATTGTTGAACGCCTTCTCGCTCCCTTTTTTATATTTTATATGTGCAATATAATCCCAATTTCCCATTTCACTCGCAGACAGTCTACGAACACATATCATATGACGACTGTCGAGTAATTTTCTACATTTTTTGTCATAGTCGCTAGATTACTTGAGTCTATAGACTCAAAGTCAATATATGTGTAAGTTATTTTTAGAATTTTTTCGTTAAAGGGATTGAAAGGAAAATTTAATACATTCAATACTTTATGAAAGTAATTTAAAATTTTCTTTTAAAGATGGTTTTTAAATAATTGGAATGTAATGGAATTAACAAAAGTCAAAATTTAAAGAAAAATATTACTATAGTGATTAAAGTTATTTAAATTTAAACAGGCAATGAATATTAAGATTTCAATTTCTCAAATAAAATTTTTCATCAATTTAAAAACACTCTATTCTTTATAAAAATCGATTAAATAAAAGTTAAAGAATTGAATAATAAAAACTTTCTTGACATCTGCTTGTTGAATAAAATAGTAACATAAATTTTTCTCCTTCTCCAAAAAATAAAAGAGAGATTTTAATGCAATAAAAATTCATTTAAAAAGCAATCACATAAAAATCTGACTTGATTTTCACAGACAAATGTCATCATGAGGCAAGCAATAGAGAAAAATATATTGAATATCATTTGAACAGCATGCACACATACATATAAGTAATAAGGAGGGCAACAAATGGCTAGCAAAAATAGTAACCAGCAGTTGAAGCAGTAAAAAATGTCGAAAGCTATAAAAACATATAGTTTAGAGCTTTCACATACACGCGCGCTACATCACATCTATTGTAAATTTGTTTTCGCTCTGTTCTGGTTGCATTTACTCACTCATTGCTGCTTGTTTTTTTTCTCGCTCTCAAAACTAATCACATCTCGATTGCTTTCTTCTTTAGTACATAACATGCTACTTGTCTCTCGATATATATAACATTTCGCTACTGTGAACAAATTGACCATCAAAATAGAAAAATAACAAAAATACATGATGAGAGTAGTAGTGGTGTGAGAGATTTAAGGAATTTTTTTTTCGTATGTGTTCACATACTATGTCCACATAAGAAATTGCTGAAGCAATAGCAAAACACTTTTGGAGCCATTATCGAATGAAATAAATATAAATATCACATTGTATGTGATTGGAAATCGATTCATTTTCATCCCGTGCCATTCGATGTGTGTCCATTTGTATGTATGTTTGTTTGTATCTTCTGCTCTCTATAAATGATTGCAAGAGAAAAATCAGTTGCTTGTGTGTATTTGGCAGTAAGGAATAGAAATATGTAGTTCTCTGGTCGAATACGATGAGCATAACATGCAAGTCATGATGGAAACTCGATCAAATAAATTTTCAGATGAACAGCAAGCAGTAGCAGCAGTAAAGTAAGAGCAATAATGGAGGAAATAGAAATTGAACGACATGACGTGAAAGTATTGCCTGAGATTTTTTCACACTATACAAGTTGTGATGCTTCTGCTTCTGTGTGCCTCGAGTAAACTTTTTGAGAGTGACCAGAATATTTGAATGAAGGTCGAAATTGATTTGAAGTTTTTTTATACAATTTTTTTATTATTATTAAATTTCTCTCCATAAATGTCACTTTAAGGCTCTTCTTTTCTCTTACATAGTCTTATATGAATCTGTATGATGAAAGAAAGAGAAAGAATTACAGTCTTTTTGTGGGCAGTAAATTGTAATTTATTATTCTCTATATGACATGATAGGCATGAATCAAAGAAACATTATCTGATGAAAAGAAGTTTTTGGCGCTTTTTTCAAGTAAACGAGAAGAGTTTAAGTTTTTGATTTTGTCTTTTTAAAATATTAAATCAAAATGTACAAATACTACACTAATAAATAACATTCAGTTTACTAAATATTTAATTTAACTTTAAGAATGATTTAGATTCACATTTTTGGGATTGATTAAAAATTTACTTACTTTCTTATTATATAAAAGAATTTCGATGAAATTTAATTTTTTTTATAATGTTTAGAAAATAGTCCTAGGCAAAAAGAAATTTTTCGTACAACTTTCCTGAAAAAGTTGCTGCTCTCATGTTGAATACTTATTCAGTTGATGATCGTTATTATTTAAACTACATAAAATTTCTTATTTTCAATGTTTCACTATATAGAGAAGAGTGCTTGACTTCGTACTTGCTTTTAAGAAAGAACATAAATCGATGATTTTTTTCAGTAAAAAATACAAAATGTTATTTATAAAGAAAAACATGTACACACGAGAATAGAGGCAGGGAAGAATTAAATAAATTGGTAAATGAGAAGGAAGCCGACGAGAGAGATTCATGAGCATTAGCACATACACAGTGAGAGGCAAAAAATACACAAATGGCAGAAATAAGTTGATAGGAAAAATAGCTGATTCCGTTGAATTGCTCTCGTTTTTTTTTCTCTTTCACTCTCATCTTGGCTCCATAAATGGGAGACAATAATTCAATCCAAAAACAATTTTTCAATCGGATAATGCCATAAAAGAAATAAATATTTTCCGTTTGCTTTTTTTGCTGTCCTCCACCCATTCGTATCGCCTTCAGTGTCGTTTCTTTCAACTTTTTTTTGCTCCCTCTGAATGTTGTTTGTTGCTACATCTACTTACCGACAACCACTCAGATTTAATTGCCAGAAATTTTTTTCTTACTCTCTATGCCTGCTTTTCGATTTCTGTCGATGGAAGAATTATTTCCTTTATTTTATGCTGCTGCCATTCATTCTCTCTGACTACATGTGAAATTAATGTAGAGTGAAAAAATTACGCATGCTGCTGTCAAAAGATTTCTTTCCTTGACATTTTCACAAAATTTATGACATTAATATTAAATTTTTTTCTTTCTAATTGTATTTTATTGATTTAATGAACGGGAAAAAATTTAATTACAATGATTATGGATAAATGAATATTTTATAACAATGTTTTCTGACCATTTTCAAAATAATGATAAATTAGAAACAATTTAAAAATTCATTTTTATGAGTTTTTTAAATTCCACAGAGTGTAAACCAATTCGTTACAAAACAAAGCAATTAGTTTAAATAATCAATCAACACATTTACCATTTGACAGATGAGCTTTACAATACTATGCAATCAACTCAAAATACACATCAATTGCGTTCAATATGATTGTATTGAGTTTTAACAGGAAAACCTCAACATAATTGTATCAATAACATATGTAAAAGCTTTAAAATTATTTTTCGAAGTGAAAATTATAGGGAAAAATTACGATTATCCGGTGAGTGAAGAGAGATATAAAAAAACTAAAATAATTAATATCAATATATCATATCAATAAATGAACGATTGAAATAACGCTAAAAATTCTCTCTCGCTCATGATTGTCTATATCACTGTCAGTCAAATTGCTAAACGAGGCATATTTTCAATATTTTGTGCATCGCATGCATATGTATACAAAATTTTAATTAAAGCTGATTGAGCGAAATGAATTTCCTCGTTGTGCGCTTCTCTTGAGCAAGAATGAATGACGGAAATCAATGAATCAATGTTCAAATTATTTTTCGTGTATGAATTTTTGATAAAATATAAAAAAAAAAATCAATTTTAAAGTTAAATTTTGAACACAGTAATTTATTCCAACAGCAAACATTCGATTTCGAAGGTAGAATTTCAATTTTTAATGATCTCAGCTGTTTTTACTTTTTCTCTCTTATTCTCTTTCTTCTTCTTAATTTCTGTTCGTTCAGTTTGCTTGTGTGAAATATTTTTGAATATTTTAAAAAAAGAGAATTTCATTCTTATCAAAGAAAATTTTTAAAACGCATTTAAGAAATACCAGAAAATGTTTTTTCGTCATGTTGTTAAAAAAATGATTAAAACTAAAAACTTTCAATCTTTATTTCATTGTTTCCTTTTTATACAAAAAAAATTATTTCCTTATTTACTTCGATAACAAAGTGACTTCAATGTTCATAATAATTTTTAAAATTTTATGCTAAAAAAGAGAAGATAAAAGCAATAACTTACGTTTAGTTGAGTAACAACCGGCAATGAAAATAGTCGAAAGATGATCAAGAAGTTTTTTTTGAAAAGAAATTTCCAAACTGAAATTTTGTCAAACAATGAAGTCAGACCTATCAATTTGATGCCTGGTCCTAAAGGATTTTTGGGATTAGGAACAATTTTAAACTATGTTAAGCCATTTGGTAAAATTTGAAATTTTGATAGAAAACAAAAAGCAAATTTTGTTTATTTTATGAATTTCAGGTAGTATCGATTGGGATCAATTGCATATATTGGGAATGGAAAGATATAAGAAATATGGACCAATTGTATGTGAGAAAATAATGCCTGGTGCTTCAGTTGTATGGCTCTATGATCCAGTAGATATTTCAAAAGTTTTAACTGACACTCCTGGAAATCTTCCATGCCGTCGCAGTCATCTCGCTCTTGAAAAATTTCGATATGATCGACCTGAAGTTTACAGCTCTGGTGGTTTACTACCAACGTAAATATGTAAAAATTCATAAATATACTTTTAAAATTTTAAACAAAATATCTTATAGAAATGGTGAAAAATGGTGGGAATTAAGATCACAATTCCAAAAACATATTTCATCGCCAAAGAATGTGAGAAATATTTTACCAAGTACAAATCAAGTAACACGAGAATTTATTGAAATGCTGGCATCTAAGTTTGATGCAAACAATACAATTCAAGATATGGTAACAGAATTTGATAGATTCAGTTTTGAAATGACATGTCTTATTGCATTTGATGAAAGAATGTATAGTTTTTCTGAAAGCGAGCGACATCCAAATTCAATATCATCAAGGTTAATTAAAGCTGGTGATGATACAAGTTGTTCAGTTTTATCAACTGATAATGATTTACAACTTTGGCGATTATTTGAAACTGCATCTTATAGAAAATTGAGAGTGGCACAAGAATATATGCAACAAATTGCTATTGACTTTGTTGATAAAAGAGCTGCTAAACAAACTGATGGAGATTCACTGCTTGATCAGTATCTGAAGAATCCAAATTTAAGTAAGAAAGATCTGATCGGAATCTCAAGTGACTTTTTGCTTGCTGGTGTTCATACGGTATCATTTTCTAGTGCATTTGCTCTCTATCATATTGCAAAAAATAAGCGTGTTCAAGAGTTAATGCATGAAGAAGCCATAAAAGTTCTTCCATCAAATGAAAGTGAAATAACAACACCAATAATGAACAATGAAATTCCATACACAAGAGCAGTGCTTAAAGAAGTTTTCAGATTGAATCCGATTAGTATTGGTGTAGGAAGAATTTCAAATCAAGACATGGTGTTAGGTGGATACCTCATACCTAAAAATGTATGTTTTCTATTGCTTTTAAATTTTTCAGATTTTTTTTCACTTTCTTCTACAGACAAGAATTGTGACACAAAATTACATCTCATGTCGACTGGATGAATATTTTCCAAAACCATTACAATTTATACCTGAGCGATGGATTAAAATAAATAGAGAAAAATCAAATATTAATCCATATTTAGTAATTCCATTCGGTCAAGGAATGCGTTCGTGCATTGCAAGAAGATTTGCTGAACAAACAATGCTTGTGTTTTTATTAAGGGTAAGGTTAAATATTGAATTTTTATTTCGTCATCAAAGTTTTTTTGATTTGCATGAAATTTAAAATTTTATTTACCATTTATAAAGAAAAATTTAAATTTTATCTATCAACAAAAATCAAAATTCTTAGAAGTCACACACAATGATACATGTGTGTTCTAGAGGAAGAAAAAAATATTATCAATTCAATTTTTTTGAACATTGATTTTAATATATAAAAGTATTGAATAAATTTTGAAAAATTATTTTACAGCTACTTCGTGAATATAAAATTGAATGGAAAGGAATCGAAAACTTGGGTATATTAACTAAATTGATCAATAGACCAAACTCAGATGTGACAATTAAATTTGAAAAAAGGTTTTGAATTTTTATTTTTACTAGAAAAAAAATAAGCAAAAATTAAATTTAACACAAAAAATAATCAATTTTAAACCTTAAATTTTGATGTTTTATAAATTTTCTTGCAATAATTTTAGAAATTTTGTTACAATTGTGGTGATTTAAAATAAATTTAAAAATCCAATCATTTGAATATTTGTTTTCCTCAATAAATATTTCATTGCATCTTTTACAATTGCAATTTCCAAACCATTAAATAAATAATGAATTTCATCATTGTGTAGTAGGAGCTGCATTTGCAGTTAAAGTTTTTTCTCACGATAAAATTATCACTCAGCGATGTAAATAGATAAGATTTTTTTCTTTTTCTTTCCATTTCAACTCATTCAACCATGCAAATGCAGTTCTCATAGTTCTATTTCACATTATTTTTCCGTTATGAATTTCAGAGTTGTTACAAGCAAGAAGAAATAAGTTTAATATACGCAATTCCTATATTTTGTATGTCAAATATCATGTGGATATTTCAAAATTATTTCCACTTCAAATTTAAATTTTCCCATTTGAATCACAGTTATTAAATTTTTTCAATATTCAAAATTTTAAAAAGGTGATTTTTTCGGATTTTTTATTAAATAATAAAAAACTGATTAACATTGCGTGAAGGAGAAAAAGAGTAAATTGTTTGAAATTTTTGTATAAAAGCAGCAAAATTTTTAGTTTCAATTTTAAAATATTTGGAGTGAACAATGAAGAATATAATTTTGGTGTTGTTATTGATATCAGTGGCTTGTAAGTGATTTAGAAAATTTTTAATTTATTGATGTTAGGAAAATTTCATTTTATTTAGTTTTACCACTTTTGGCTTACGGTCAATCAAAAGTACCAAATCCACCTCAACCAAGCACTTCTAATGGAGTTCCACCAACTGCACCACCTACAGTTGCGCCAACTACAGCTAAACCAAATTCTAATGGCGCAAATACACCATCTTCAGTCGTACCAACAACTAACAAAACTTCAGTCACAACGTCAGCAGTAAAAAAATGTACTACTGTTTCGAATTGTACAAGACCTTCTGTTTGGAATTCAACAACTTGTCAAGTAAGCATAACATCTAAAGTAAAACTAATTTTTATAATTATCTTAATTCTCAAAAATTAGTGTGATTGCAATCTTAAATGTTCAAGTAATCAAGTGCTTGATTCAAAAACCTGCTCATGTTCTTGCAATCCTAATATTAAATGTAACGGCACAGCAACAGTCGATCAAAAATCATGCAAATGTGTTTGTGGTAATGACACATGTCCATCTTTTTTTGCTCAAAATCCCAATACATGTAGTTGTGATTGTATGCTTCGAAATGGTCATTGTCAAGCTGGTCAAATTTTATTAACTGATCAGTAAGTATTTGTTTTTTTTATTAGGAAAAATTTTTAAAATAATTCATAAAAAAGATGCCGATGTGGATGCAATGAATCTTTATCAACAGTGTGTCCACCAGCACAAAATTGGAATACATCCACTTGTCGATGCAACTGTCCCACAAACACAAACACTACTTGCCCAGTTGGCCAACATTACAATGCGACAGCTTGTGCTTGTCAATGCAATATTAAATCATGTACGACTTCACAATATCTGGATACTACCTCGTGCACTTGCAAATGTAATACAACATCTGCTTGTCCAAATGGACAGGCATTCGACAATAATATCTGTGGCTGTAAATGTGATCCATCTGCTGCAACTAACTGTTCTAAATATGGTCCAAATTATCGATATGATCCAAAAACTTGTGGATGTAGTTGTAGTATCAATCACTGTAATGATTATCAGATATTTGATAAAGATAGTAAGTTGCCTAGTTCTACTCTAAAATAACTAATTTTATCATTTTTACATTTAGCTTGCAGTTGTGGCTGTGGAAATGTGACAACTACTTGCAACAATCCTAACCAAGTTTTTAATAAGACTTACTGTCGCTGTGGATGTACTGGAATGTGTCTATCATATACTCGTATGAATAGTACAACATGTAACTGCGATTGCTCAATCAATGCAAAATTCTGTAAACCTCCACAAGTTTTTAAGAACTGTAATTGTGTTTAAAATGAATTGTAATTAGAACTGACTTAAAAAAACAATAAAGTTTTATTCTGAGAGAATTGACAAAATTTAATCTTTAATTTTTAATTTACATTGAGCAAAATATTTCATGTTTTTTAAAAAAAACTATATTTGAATTTTTAATACTCATTTTTTTACTAGTCAATTTTGTTTGGTGTTTACACATTTTTTGTCGTGTTTGGTTTTGCTGTCTTACTTAGTGTTTTTTTACTGTCATTTAAGTTATTTAAAAATGAGAATAAAGTTAATTTTTATTCGTTGATGGGAAATATAAATTTCTGAAACATGAAAAAAAGTGTCTTTATTTCAATAAAGTTTTCAAAGTCACAACTGCAGCTTTTTCTGCATCATTAACATAACTTTTGATCAACTTATCAGAAAAATATGTTTGATAGCTTGTTAGAAAGGTAATTTGAAAGCCTTTGTAACAATATATAATATGCTATATATAGTTTTAATATGTGGTCATCAAAATACCATTATTGATGTCACTTCGGGATTTTTTTAGCATTTCATTACGTAAAAAATTCAAAAAAGCATCAAAAAAATTTTTTTTAAATCTTGAATTTTTGATTTTGACTATTTCAATGCAAAACACATAAAAATTTTTTTTATACTAACCTTGTGAAAAAATGTAATTACTATGCCATATGCTGCCGGTTGCGAAAATTTTTTTGGAAAATATTTTAAAATTGCTTGAAATATTTTTAAAATGATAAGAAATAGAAATGATAAAGTATGCAATAAAAATGATTTTCTGCGACTCAAAGGGGCGGCCCTTTTCAAGTGCGGGCACCTTTTTCGTTCATAACAACTCTGATGAATATTTCAATTGCAAAAGATATAAAAAAATGAGAATGAAGTCGTGGATGTGGAAGTTTCTTGTGTTTATTTGCAATTATTCAGCAACAATTTTCCTTTTTCTCTCTCTTTGTATGATATTAAAATTCAAAACTGAACTCATTCTTTTTTATGAATCTCTCCGCAATTTTCTTTATGTTTTCTTTTAGTACTGCCAACACTCGCTGTGTATGTGTGTGTTGTTAGTAAAATAACTCTATCTCAATTGCATCAACATTGCATTTAAATACATTTGTATATTTATAAGCAAAGAAAGAAATAGAAGTTGTGCAGAGTGCATGTCATAAAAGCGACATGAAAACTGCAAAAAAAGTTCATCGAGATATTTTTCTTGGTCGTCGACGTTCAAGATACTTTTTTTTTCATTTCATAGCGAGAAAAATGAGGAAAAGAAAGCTAAAATGAGATGCCAGAGAGATAAACACAAGTAAAATTGTCATAAAATCTCCTCCGTCTCAAAACTCATATAATATTCTATGAATCTCTCAAGTCATCATCATCGTCTCATAAAAAAACAAACCGCAAAATAAACACAATAATAATAATGAAAGTGATGATAATATGAGTTGGGAAATGAAGACATGAGACAAGAAAACAGAGAGAGAAATCAATGAAAAAAATTTGAAATGAATTTTTATAAAGCATTGAGTAGATTTTTTGTGATAAATAAAAGACTCAAATTAAATTTTATCTATTTAAAATCATTTTTAAAATAGAAATCTTAAAATTGTGAAAATCCGATAAATTAACATACATATAAATGATACCTAAAGTGTCCACCATAGGACTGATTACTTTCGCGCATTTTCGGAGCCCAGATCAGTGTTTTTTAACTAATAATAGAATTATTGGATCCGTTTGTTTAGTATGTTGTATTATGAGTGCAAAAGAAAATCATAATCAAATTTTTATATATAATAAAAATAATTTAAACTTTAAAATAGTAAAGAAATTGTTGATTTCTATTGACAAAAATATTTTAAAATCAAAGTGATACTATCAATTATGTGATTAAATTCAAAAGATTTTAATTTTAAATTTTGTTTTTTATTTCACAGATATAAAAAGTAAAATAAACTTAGTCAGATTGAATAAAATAAAGAAAAGAAGTAAGCAAATAATAATATGCATGCACATACAAATAGCTTTCAAACTCGCATTGGAAAGGAGCGGAAAGGTATAAAGAATATAGAAAGAAAGAGAGAAAGTAAAATGATAGAAATGAAGAACTCAATATGCACAAGCACAATACCTCCATAGATGAAATGGCATTGAGAATTGAAATGAAAGCAAATAAGGGAAGGAAAATCTTCTTCTTCGCTTGCAAAACATTTTCATTTGATTGCTTTTTTGCCTCATCTTATCTTCATTCTTATTCATTTCACTTCATATCAATGCACACATATATATACATACACAAATACATATGAAGGAAGTCTCTTTTTATTAAATTGGCTTCAATGCAATATTTTCTTTTCATTCTTCTCTTGTTGTTTGCACATGTTTCGCTTACCTACCTTATATTTTATATATGAAAGACGCCAGGTATTTTAGAAATTTAAAGAAAGACCGACCGAGTGTCGTATAGACGACGACGTCAACATAATAACATAATACACATATGTATGCTAAAGAGAAAACGAAGTGAGATGAGGACGAAGGCGCCACATAGACAAACATTCTTAGTAAAATAAAGAAAGCAAAAATAAAGTCCCCAAATGTGTGCATGAAAACTTTAAAAAGCAAGACACAGAAACTTATCTCTGCAAAAGTATTTGACATGAAGAGATGCACGTTTTAGTTATTTAAAAGTAGTTATCACAGACGCTCAATTTGAAAGGATCTAAAAGTATGTGCTGAAATTTCCTTTTCTCAATCTGCTTCTTTTGTGTATGTGTGCATTTGCATTTTATGGAAGAAAAGTTGAGAGTTTAATTCCATTTTAATCCTACTTCCATTTACTACATCTTATATATATTTGTGCTTTCTTTTTATTCTACTTATACTGATATGTGTACTTTAAATATTTTCTTTATTTTGCTATAAATTTGGTAAGAAAAGGCTTTAAAATAAATTTTACTATTTCGGAACATTTAAGAGTGTCAAAAAATATTTTAAAAATGTTTTCAGTGGCAGAAGTTTTACTAAGTAAGATTTTAAAATATCAAATTTAATTTTATATAAACTTGATAAGAAGTAAAGTTAATTCTAACAACTATGTCAAAAAAGAAAACTCAATTATTTGTCAAAATTCTTTTACATACTTTCTAAGACATTTTAGGTAAGTAGCTTTGGTATTGTGTGTCTATGAGACAACATGGTCAATTTCAAAGTGTCTTTGAATTTTAGCCACAGTTTGAGTTTTGTTTGGTATGTCTTTTGTGTCTTTACAAAAGTGAACAGACTGCAATGAATCTCTTGTGTGTGTACATCTATTTAAAAGTGTCCATTGTGTGTTTTCATTCTTTTCCTTTCTTGGAAATTTTTCAAAAAGTTTTTTTAATCCTCTTTAGGCACATGTAGATTGCAAATATTCAGTTCTTCACTTCTCCTCTTTTAAACGTATTGAGTCAAAAAGTTAAAAGAATTTTGTTTGTGTCATGCATACAATTTTTTCTCTTCCTATACGTATGTGAATGTGCAATTGCAGAAAAAGAGGAAGAAAAAAATGTTGTTGCGGAAATCTTTTGTGTGTTGCTTTCATGTTTCCTCATTTTTCATGAACAAGAATTGCAGAATGATATAGAAAAATAGAGAAAGAGGGAGAAAGTTGTATGTTGTGACTCTAATTCGCAATTCATGGCGCACACAATGGCATTTTTGTACTGTTGCTTTTTTATGTCATCATCATCAACATTGAAGAGATGAAGATTATGAAAGTATGCGGAGACGCACAAAAATTGCTGTTCAGCAAAATGCTTTTGCCATTTGTGAATAAACAACATTCCGGGCATACATACAAATAGAAATGAAATGGTTGTTATGTTGTCTGACTTTAATTCTCTTATTCTTCATCATCTTTTCAATGATTCTCTTTGAAAATTTGCTTTGTTGTTGTTTTGGTGAAAACCAAAGTTTGTGTACAAAATTTTGAGTCAATTTTACAATGGTTTTGTTAATTAATTAAATTTTCGATTGAATTTCTAAAGACTTTATTCTGATTGATCCAGTGCATTGGATTTAATAATATTTAATTACTTAATTGAAACTTATATTTTAAAGTTTTAATTATTGGAAAAAATTCAAAACCTGTGTGGTTTTTATTAAAATAAATATATAAAGGTAACTAATTCTTTAAATGATTATAAAATTAGCTTTTATTTTACAATGGAAGTTTATTTTTGTTCATCAAATTTTTTATATTTATTGTATAAAAAACACATTCAATTATTTATTAAAATTTTTATTTATTTTAATGATAAACAAGTAATTGCTTTCATAATATTTTATAAAAGTAATAACAATCATTTAAGAATTTTAAATTGAGTTAAAAATTCCATTATTTCATTATCAAAGAGTCCTAAATCAATCATATTAGTAAAAGAATGTGAGATGACAGTAAGACAAGAATGAGAAATTTATTATTCTTTAAATATTAAGAGGCTTTTCTTTTGCTTGACTTTCTTCAGTTGCTGTCACTGTCTTTCATTTTCTCTCGCGTGTATATGAAAAATAAGTAAGTGAGGAATTTTTATATCAACATAATGCGTTAGCATGAAAATGACATCACAATAAATTTTTCTCACTCTCTTTCTCTCTCGCATATACTTCATGCCATAATGATGCAAGAAAATGAAGAAATATTGAGTACAAGGAGGTGCTTGAGCATGCGACAAGATTTCACCATGTACAGAAGTGAGAGAGCGATGATGATGAAAAATTGCACATTAATTTTCTACACCTTGTCTTATTATTCTCAATCAAAAAAGAATTTCTCGCCTCGCTTCATCTAAATCAATTGACATTAAAGTCACAACTAAAATAAGTAGGAGAAAAAATTTCTATCTCACTCTTAATTTCATGGGACTTATCAATCTCTTAACATCACTTTCAATTGAGATCCAGTTGGTAGCGCTTAAAGTTACTTTACATCACCATCAATCTCATGGCTTCCTCATTCTCTTGCTTATGCTTCGGCAGATCGATGATGATGGAATCTAAAGTGCCATTAATTTACTCCCTTAATGGAACCAACAAAAAAAAATTTTTTTTGAGTACCAAATAAGAAAAGGGGATGGACATTCATTGTGCCACACAAAATAAATTCTGTAGTGACAAATTCCATCCCAATTAACAAACTCTTGTAAAAATATTTTAAACATTTACTCATACACAGCACATTCCAGCTTCCATCCCAATCCATTTTACATAATATTACAAGGAAGAAGAAAGAAAATTAATGCCATTCACCAAATTACCTCACGCGTTAATAAAAACAGCACATTCCGTAAATAATTGTTAAGCTCAGCAAGAAATGACAGCATTATCATGAGTACAGTGTGAGATAAAAAAAGTTTAAAGTTTTTTTAATTGTGAAAAATTATTTTTCTTCTTCATAGCATTACTGTCGTTGTCTTACACGCTTATTGAGTCGCTTACTATGTGTGTATTTGTATCTTGAAGGGGTAAAAAAGGAATTTTTGTATATTGCTTAAAAAAAGAGGGATGACGATAAATTCCATGATGGAGAACAAATTTGTTTTTGACTGAACAAGCTCTTAAACAAGTTTGTAATTTATGCGTCAATGAAGAAACTTTAGTTTAGAAAATATGTCACTATATATTGCTCAATTCTAAATCATTCATTTTTTGTTATTTCATGGCATAGGCAACGAAGCAGTTTTTTTTTCTTAAACTAATTTTTTACTTCCTTCTTCTGTTTCTATTTTTGCTCATTCAAAAATTTTTCCAAACATTTGTTTAGAATCAATTTTTAAAATATTTTTAGAACCTGAGTTTTATTTGGTTAAATGCAAAATATTTTATGAGAGCATTCTATAATATTTTATTTTAATGATGCTCATAAGAGTCTACATAATTTTATTTTCTATGCAATATTTATGAATTATGAGATTATATCAAATTGAGCTTATATCAAAATCAAACAAAGAAATTCTAAATATAAAATTTATTTTCTGTACATTTCAAATAATTGAAAATATTACAAAAATGAGCGAATTAAAGAAAAATTTTTAACAAATAAAATATGATGAGGGTCTAAAAAGTTGTCATTTCATTATTTGATTCTTCAATAAACAATTTTAAAACTGAAAATAAAAGATAAAATTGACAATCGAACTGAAAAATTTTCCATTTAAAAAGAGAAAACCAAAATTATCTCACAAATAGAGCGATAAATGGAAAATTGATGATATTCTTATGATGAAAAATAGTTTTTTTTCTACTCGTAGCAATTTTCAAAATTGATTTCTCATACATAAACGATTACTCACAGTTTTGCCTCACAATCTTCTCTCTTATCATCATTTGAAGTATGTGCGAGTTTGAGAAAAATAAAATGAATGAGAAGAGGAAAACGAAAAAGCGGGTTAAGTAGAAAGTAAAGTGAATAATTTATAGTTTCAAATTCCACCACAATTCACATATCTGTTTTCTCACATCTCAAGCTCAATCTATCAACTCAATTGCTTCACTTATATAAATTTTTTTTGTTGTTTTCAACTGCTACTACTGCAGCTTTTATTCAATTTTCGAATGTTATTAAAAGCCATTTGATATCGTTTTAAGCATGTATGTTGAATGTGAGTGCAAATTGATAAGAGCAAAGCAAGAGAAAAAGTTGAAATTGTCAATCGTGCTTTTGAGTAAATTGAAATAAAATTTAAAACATTTTGTGAGTAAAATGCTCGTGACAATCGATAAATCCTAAGTGAATATAGCCACAAAATCATCATCCTCATCGTTGTCGTTTATCACATTATTTTAAATTTTCAATTTCAAAAGACTCGAATGTGCTCATCGATGCATTAAACTACAATACATATCACATACTAGTAAATGAGAGTTCTTCCACATATTTCCAATTTTCGAATAATTTAGAGCGAACAGCTTTCTTTGGTTTTTGTATCTCAATTGAGCAGTTTAGGATTGATTCATTTGGCAACGCGAATATAGATGAAGATGGAAAATAATTTTTTTTGCTCCATTAAGTTTTGATGAGGTTAGTTGAAATAATGAACGATTTCTTTTTGATTTAATATTTATTGGAAATTTTTTTATAGCTATCTAAAGATCAAAATTTTCTCATAAAATAATGTTCTTTCTTGGACTCAAAACTTTTAGGTTACATTTTGTAGAAGCAATTTTTATAAATGATTCTTCATTGTTACAAAATATTGCTTGGTTATTCTTCTTTTAAAATTATATAATGAAATAATTAAACGAATAAAATTTTCAAATTTATGATTTTACAATCAAATCAAATTTTTTCTTTCATTTAACAATTTGATTGAAAAAATCTTTACAAAAGTATTAAATTTAAACTAGAAAAGATGACTTCACCTTGATTATCAAATTTTTTTATGATTCTCAATATTTTTTTCAATCTGCGAACGTCAAAGAGAAGCAAATAATTTCCTTCATTTTTTTTTGCTTTTTCTTTCTCTCTTTTGATGATAAATGAATCGATAGGAAGGATAAGCGAGACATACAGATAGATAGAAAGAAAGTAAGTGATCTGCTGAGATTATATATATTAATATACAATATTTTTTATATACTTTCAATATTTTCTGCGTATTATCATAAATGAACAGCAAGTAGCAGCAATAACGGCAACAGTAGAGTGAGTTTATTATCGTACCATGGAAGGAAATTTCTGCTCTCTCTCTCTTTTTTTCACAATTCTTGCGTCATCATTTTTCAATAACTCAATATCTTTCTTTTTTATGATTATAAAACCATGGAAGAGAAGTAGCAGCAGTAGATACAGATGATGTGAAATATATGCTTATATCATATACATGAATGAGATTGTAAAGAATCAATAAGCAGAAAAAAGACATATTTTCATTGATCTACTAAGGAAATGATGAAGCGAACGCACACATTGGCAAATATACATAATGTGTAATCCATTGTGAAATCAAAGAAAATTTATTTCCATCTTTTGAGTAAGTAGGATGAAAATCAGGTAAAAAGAGGATTTGTGACTAAAGAAAGTCAATTCCTCATTTGCCTCACTTTGCAATCTAGAGATCCATTATTTGCTTTTTTATACTTTTTTCCACTTCAGTAACTTTCTCAAGAATCAACATAAGTATTAAAAAGTTTTTTCTCTCTTTCACTCTTGTTCAATAATGAATCATTGATATCAGTACAAAATGTCGTTACATGTAAAGTGAAAATTTCTATTCCCATTATTTAGTAATAGCTTGAGAGAGTAGAAAAAAAAATAAACAAAATGAACATTGATGTTGTATACAATAATTTAAAATTCTCTCATGAACACCTTGACAATTTTAAGGTAATAGAAAATAAATTGAGAGAAAGACATTCTTCCAATGGATTGCAATTGAGAATTGGAGTGAGATGTAGAATCTAAAATAAGTCAGGGTTGATACACAAAAAGTTTTCTCTCTTTTTTGTTTTACCTTAATTTTACTAATTTACCTTAAAATTTTATATGAATATCCATTTTTTGTATGTGCAGACAATAGACACTTAAAATTGAAATTTTTCCTTCTCCATGCTCCTTTCTTTCTCTCACATAGCATGCATATAAAATGACAGAGATTTTACATTAAGGATAAATGAAAGGTAGCAGTAAGTAAATGAAAGGAATGATATGGTGATTTTATATGATCACAAAATTTTCTACCTGAATGGATGCCGCAATTAAATAAAGATATTTTGTGTACATATGTGAAAATGTGAATCAGAGATTTTAATGTGTTTAATTTTGATAACACTTTACAAAATATATAAATTAATTTAGGATATAATAAAAATTACTTTAAATTCTTGGTGTGTAAAAGTATCCATTTTTATTATAAAATTCTTTTTGTATGCCTTTAATACCTTAAGAAATGTTTATATAAATTGAAAAGAAATTGATTAAAACTAAATTATTTAAAATAAATTGATCGCAATTCCAATAGTTTTCTTCTCTTACTAAATTTTCTTTGTGAACAATTCAATTCTCTTTAAAAATACTTGAAAGAAAAAAGAAAAAAATGTTTTTCATTAAGACTCAATTTAAAGTTTAAAATTTTTGAAGTAGTGCTTGAAACTTCAATAAATGTCTTTTCTGCCATCATTTTATCCCTTTTATGTCATTGTCTTATAAGGACAAAAATAAGGAAAAAAATGCAAATTGCTCTTTCATTAAAATTTAACAATCGACAATTTAAATTTTAAATTTTCTTTTTATTCATTTCATGCTTGAAAATTAATTTTAATTCAATTACTCGATTCCTTCAATTTCATCTTGCATTCACTTGTAATACTCGATTTTTACGTATATTAAATTTTAATTCAAATTTACTTCGTCTTTTCATTCTCTTTTGCTTGCTTGCTTGTTTTGTGCACGTATACACACAATAAGTACATCAAGTGTATGATACATACATGCATGCGGTTGTTTCAATGAAATTGGTCAAATAAGTTGTAAGTGAAAACCACTGAACCTAATTGCATAAAGAGCACTGAATAATTTATAGTTCAACATAGAAGTAGAATGACATGATGTACAGTTTGTATTATAATGTATGTAATATGTAAGTAAGAATGTTCATGCATATGTACAACAATATCAACATGCCAAGAAGGAGCTTTCTTTTGTACTATATGTGTGTGCATAGAGCAAAAACACCACTCAAGTATAATATTTAACATTCAACTTCAACATTAGAGAGAAAGAGCAAAGAGCTTGATATAATTTTTGAACCATGTAAAGTGAACATTTAGGAATTGATTTAGAAAAATAAAAAATAAAATCAAAATCTTTTATGAAGTCTACGAAAAAAAAATTTTCATAGAACTTTTTAAATTTCACTAGATTTTAGAACTAGAAATTCTTATATGCTACTTTTTAACAATTATTTAATTTGTCTAGAAATAATTCTAGCAGATCACCAAAATACTCAACCAAATTGAAAAAGTTCTCTTATACAATTCCTTTACTTGCTAATAAAATATAAAAAACGTGTCTCAAGAGATTAAATTTATTCTTTTTTTCCTCTAAAAAAGTTTCATTTCAAGTCTTAAAGTATCGTTTGTTAGACTAAAATCTGAAATAGATGAAGAGGTGGTTAAGCTATCATTGAAAATGAGGAGTAGGAAATGAGAAGAAGCAGAAGCGCTCACATAAAGAGAGAAAAAAAGATATGAAGTGAAAAATAAATCAAACATTTTTATGAGCGCAAAATACTAATCCCCAAATGTGTATGGAAAAAATAAAAACGTTGGAAAAAAGGGAAAATCCACATACTCTTTTTTTATAATATACGAAAAAAATATGATTTTTTTTTGTGTTTTTGGCTCTTTCCGCTGCTCTCTTCCTTTCTATTGCCATGCTGTTATCTCTCTCTCTCATTTTCACAAATTCCACCGTTCGTTATTTTTTTATCCTCTTCCGTTTTAACTTTGCAAATGAATTATTTTCTCATGACCTTTTTTAGGTATTTTAGAATTTAGTAGAATGCATCATTTAATAATTAATGATGAAAATCCTTATCAACGGTATTTGGTCTATAGCGAGAGAAAGAGATTTTTGCTAATTATCACAATGGTCAGTTGAAGAAGAGTTTATTGAGCATAAAATCGAAATCCCTGCCAGTAAGCTGGAATTGGATAATAGTCACAATATAAATGTATGACATAAGTGACAGAGGGAGAAAAGATTAAAATGCAGTAACTAAGTAAATAAATGAGTAGTAAAGATAATGATAATAATACTGGACAAAACGAATAAGACAAGGACAGTAAAAGCAGCAGCATCAGCGTCAGACAATGCATGGCATTCAGGGAACAGCTGAATAGCCAGCATAAAATACAATTTCCTTTATTATCCCTTCAAGCACTTTATGTGTATGAGAGAGAGAGAAAGAAAAAAGTAGATAGAACAGGCAGCTTAGTGAGATACAATGTGTGTGGTATGCGGTGTATACATGCATTTGCTCTATCATCATTCTCGCGTTTTATGAAAACTATGTGGATGGGATATCAAATGTATGTTAAGAGGAGAAAAAAGAGCTAAATGGCAAAAGGATTGTATTTGCTGCTTGTTCTCATTTTAATCTTACGACGAATGTTTTTCATTGTGGTTTAGCTGAAAGAGAGACATAGCCGAGTGTTGGTAGGTAAAATACCACATATTTATATTAACTATTCAGAAAATAAAAAAAATTTACTTGCAATATTACTTTTTCTTTTATCTGTTCAAATGCAGCTTATTTTATTGTGCATTAAAATGTAGTTCAGGTGAAGCTATTTTGACAATGTTTACGATTGGTAATAATTTTTATTCCTTTGTCTCATTGTTAATTGGTTTTTATTTTAATTTATTTAAAAAATAAATACAGGATTTTAAACTTCTGTTTGTATAAAATTTAAAAAAAATTTAATGCTTGTTTCCATGTTTTTTAAAACTTAAAAAATTTAAATATAATCGATTTTTAAAGTGTTAAAGACAGTTTTTCTGTGTCAGATTTTTTTTAGAAAATGCAATTTTTATAAATTTGTAAAGAAAAATTAATCAAAATCGATTTAAATAATGCAGAATGTCTCAAATGCATTTGGATTGTAAAATATTTTTATTTATAGCGAAGATTTGATTTTTATAATTTAGTTTCACAAAATTAATTCAAATGTTTAATAAAGTGTCAAATTTAATACATAATAATTTAAATAAGAATTCCAAAATCGTTTAATAATGACTGAAGTAAAAAAGAATTGTTCAATTCACAATCCACACATTTATAAATTTATTTCAAAAATACATGTAAAGTAAAAAAAGATGAAATTTCATAAATTAATTAATCATGAACAGAGAGAGAACAGAAGAGACCAAAAAAGAAGTAAGCAAATATGAGCATGATTGTGTGCTCTTGAGCCCTCATGGCAGAGTAATTATGAGTTTCATTCTTTTTTTGCTCTCTCCTCCCTTATAAGGTTTATAATTATGATTGCAGGTTATTCAACGAGATGAGAAGTGAAGTTCGTGGTGGCGGTTGAAAAACAAAATTATTTTTCTTCCTCGTTATTTTTATTGCTACATGCATTCTGCACGAGGAAAAAAGTATCCCACAGAAAAAAATAAATAAATAAGTATATATTATATAGAGAAAAGTGAGTGAGAGAGAAAAAGTTAATTTAATTTATGAGGGAAAAAATTTGTGTTGTTTGTGTGGACCTCAAAAATTTTTCTACCTACCTTTTGCTCTGCTTCACCATATTTTCATTTTAATTTTTCCCTCTCTTTACTCGTTTTTTTATTGTGGTTTCTTTTGCACAACTCTCTTCAACTCTTGGTAAATGTATATATATTTAAGTATATGCAAACTTGTTATTATTTTATTAATATTATTATTGTTGTAGGATATAATTCACAGTGGAAAATTTAATTATGAGAAAGCAGAAAAACTTTTTTTTTTCATTTTATTTAATTTTATACTTTGTGAAGATTGAAATTTAAACTTTTTTGTTTTATCTTTTTTAGCCGTTTTTGGAATAAAATGAAACTTAAATCTATATTTTGGCTGTTTGGCTGACTGACTACTTCGAGATCTAGAATAATATTAAAATATAAACATTATTAGAAAACTATCACTGATTGCAATAATTAAGAAATTCCGATTTTAAATTTCCATATTAAAAATTTGTAAACAATAATTTTTGTCTCATGCAACAAGGTTTTGCAAACGATAGTAGTGCCATTAATGATATTATATAATTAAACGGCATTAAAATCCTAGTTAAGTTTCTGCTTTAAAACAAAACTTAAATTAGGATCAATTTTCTAATACAAAAATTATTCAAAATTCAAGTCATATTTAATAGTTTTTGAATAATACTTCCACATTTACAAATCAATTTGATATAGAACAATGTAAAACTTCTTTTTTAATGATTAAATAAACTTTTCTACCACAACTTTTCATGATTATTATTATCAATTGTCTTTGTGATAAAAATAACAAAAGGAATAAGAATCTTTTTGTTTCTGCTGTTTTCTATTTCAGCTTTTATAATTGTAATTGTTTATTTCTCTCAAGTGCACTTAAGGATCATCATCATCTCTTTGCTTTTGATAGAAATCACAGAATACTGCTGAGGAAAATTGTATACACAAAAAATACTTTCTGCTCATTGTTATTTGATGGAGCAAATGGAGAGCACTCTTGTCATTCAAGCCAATTAAAGTTGAAATTCTTTTCTTTATATACACGTCTTCCATCTGTATTTGTATGATAATTCTTAACTCAACTCAACTCTCTCTCTCTCCAATGGTTTTTTTTGTTTTCATTATTGCAGCAACAGCAGTAGCAACCTCATTAACATAATGCTTTTTACAAACAATTAAAATTGAGACTGTAAGAAGTTTAATTGAAGTGAATCTGTAAGAAAGAGAAAAGTGTTTTTAACCTGATTACTATGAAGAAAAGAAAAAACTGCACAGCAAGATGTTTCCTCAATAAATAAACTTTACAATTTCAATTTATAGAAGATTTTCATGACAATCACATTGTGCGACATTTCCGTCATCAAAATCTTCCTTCATCTGTTTCAAACTGAGCATTCTTTCCATATTCATATTTTTCTCAAATATGCTGCAATGGAGTAAGAAAAATCCAAGTGAATATTTGTGTATTTCCATCTCAATAATTTCAATGTTCTGTGTAAGCAACGACCGTAAAAATAAAAGGAGAAAAATTTGCTTGAAATTGAAATTGCTTAAAAAATTTATTTACTCGATCAGGATGCAATAAAGCGATTTTTTCTTATTTATTTCTACTGTTGTGTTATTATTGTCGTATGAATAGCATATATTGAAAATGGCTGCCACCCTTACCTGCATGTCTGTGGAACATGAAGGAAGAGAGTGGTTTTTGTAGTGGATTTTTTTCAGTGTACAATTGAAAGATTTTGGTTTTTTGTTTATTTCAAGGAACGGATACTAGCAAAAATTATAATTTTTTGAGTGCATCAACAAAAATTATTATCTCTTAGCTTTAACTTATAAAATTTAAAACTGTAATTTAAAAATTATAAATTTAAGTTTTTAATGTAAATATTCAATTTTTCAAGAAATGTCCAGAACTTGAACATACAGCATATTGGCAATAATAATACTGAATAGTTTGCATGCAAAGCAAGCAAGAAAAATACAAGAGTATAAGCGATATTTGAAAACAATTTTCTTCGACATTTTCATAGCATTTGGAGTTATTTTGTTATTTTCCCATACCTCAATCTCATTTTCAATTCTTCATGCCCTTAAAGCATCCTCAACAGAGCATAATCGCATGTGTGTATATATATCAGCAAACGCGAGCAAGTTTAAATAAAAATGGAATGAGAGAGCCTTTCATGTCTGTATAAAATTGCACTCGACTCGACAACCGTTTTTCGAAGCATGAATTTTTAATGCATTTTTTTTCCTCCTTTCAGGTTTTTTCACGCTTGCTTTCTCTGCTTTTCTCATTTTCCTCCTCTTTTTTGCATTCATGCTAACTCACTTTTCCTTTAACCCTATTCATGCCTTCATGCACATATGCATGTATGGTATACATATATTTGTATATATTTCAGATTCATTGCATTATAGTGCCACAAAAACACACACATTGTGCTTCCTACCTCTTTTCTTTTCTTCCATTTACTTAATTCTTTTTTCCACTTCATCGTTGAATGGTTTTTAAATCTGCGGATTTTTTTCAGTTTAAGTTGTGTGTTGAAAAATGATTTTTAGCGTGATTTTTCAAATACCTAAAATTTTAAAATGATTAAAAAATTTTACTTAAAATTTATTTTAGTGGAATATATGAAAGATTATTTTAAAACTTATTTCTAGAAAAATATGATAAATTTTAGTGTTAAAAATGCACTAAAAATGTTCGATCATAAACGCTTAAATTTTTTGTTCGTTACTTTCAACACTATGTGTTGAGTTAGCAGAAAGGAAAAATATGAATACAGAAATAATATTGAAGAAGAATTTTGAAGCATATTGAGACGTTCCCAATATTTTATGTGCGCAACGATGAGGAAGAAAGAAAAAATATTACTGCTAGTTTTTATGCTTGTTAAAAGCTTAAAACTTTTGCAAAGATTTAACGATGCGAGAAAAAATCAGATGAAAGAAGGGAAGAGAGACAGGGGAAATGTTAAAATAGTAAAGTTGTTTCTAGCTGCACAAAAGAGCCCACGCACATATGTGAGTTTTTTTATGATATTTAATGGCACAATGTGAGAACTTTTTTGTGTGCCTCGATTATGGAAAACATTGTCATTAAAAGCACATGATGTAATTTCAAAGAGGAAAAAATAATTTTCATAATTTTAATTGCAAAGTGTATGAAAAATAATGGTGTTAAAAAAGTTATGCTATTATAAACCTGCTTGCATAAATGACATAATGGCAATGAGAATTTAAATTTTTTTTTCAAAAATTAGTTGTAAAAAGACGGAAGATATTTTGGCATTATATATCAATGAAAAAGAAAAAAAAATTCGGAATAATTCAAATAATATAACTTTTAATATTGTGATTTATTTGTAAATTTATAAGTTGCTTTTTAAGTTCCAGAAATGTACAAATGTAAATCAATAATGGACATAAAAATTTAAAAAAATAAAGAATAAATACGTAAGATTTCAATAAAGAGTTCCATTAAAGAATAATTTGAAGTCAATTTTGAAAAAAATGGACAGTTTTACCAAAAACATCAGCAAATTGACACAATTTGTTAGTAAATTTTAGTTCTTAAACTGTGAAACTTTTTCATAAAGTATTTCTTATTGTTTCATTTAAAAATTTGAACTTAGAGAAAAACCAACCCGCATACGCACAAGCAACATAAAAATTAAAGATATCACGCACTGAAAATGAAAGTTTATTGAATCAGAAAAGAAAAGGAAAAACTTCTCCTTCATCTAATTTCACAAACGTGGCACATAAATGAAAGGTATACATATAAAGTAAGTAAAGAGAAAAACAAAAGAAGATGGGGAGAAGAAAATAATGTGAAATGTGGAAAAATAGAAATGATGACATTAGCGTAGACGAAAGAGAGCAAGATAAAGAAGACAGAAAAGGAAAACCACAGAGAAAGTTTTTTATTTTTTGAGGACTCAAACACGGTGAAAATGTTAGCCACATGAGCAGAATAGGAAATTTTTTGTCGTTTTGATGATGATGAGAATTTTGATATCTTATTTCAATGACATTTGAGTCATGTGAGTCTTCTTTTCATATGTTCTTGAATTTAAAAATTTATTATGTACACAAATATTTTGAATAAAAAAATTGATGAGCCTTGAAAAATATTTATTATTTTAATCAATTTATGTAAAATTTAATTCTTGAGCTTTAGTAAATTCAACTTATACAGAATAGTTTAATATTAAATAATTATCTCGACGAAAAGTTCTTTGGAAATTGCAAACAAATTTTTTTCAAAAAGCACAAAATTTGAATTTTGCAAAAAAATTAAATTTTGAACTCAGAAATTTATCAACTTAATGGTGTCGATAAAGTTAACATTAATCTGCATTTGACAATGATTGCATTGCATTTTGGAAACATTCAGAGAAAATAAATTTTGCACTCATTTCGTTGACAATCACAACAAATAACAGCGGATAATTTCCTCTACCATACTCGTTCTCATTCAATCATTTGTATTTTATCATTGCTCAGCACTTTTTCACTTCATTCATGTAATTACATGCCGTGATTCATCAAGAACCGAATGCCATTGAGAGATTACAGTGCATAGACTCGATTGCGATGTGATTTTTGTGATTTTGCTGTCTCGACATCACCGAATATACCAGGGTTGGCAACCTGTCAAAATCTGTCCACAGGCAAAAATCTGTCACAGACACTACCTGTCACAGACATTGCCTGTCACAGGCATCTGCCTGTCACAGACATTGCCTGTCACAGGCGGCCACCTGTCACAGACATCTGCCTGTCTGCCTGTCACAGACATTGCCTGTCACAGGCAACTGCCAGTCACAGGCGGCCACCTGTCACAGGCTAAAAACTGTCTGCCTGTCACAGACGTAAAATTTTCTGTCTGTCACAGATCGATATTAGCTGACGTAGATAAAGAGCAATTTGACTATCAATTTAATGCTATTTACAGAAAAATTTACTCTATGTTAACAATTATCGTTATCGTTTTTAATTATCTTTAGTATGATGTATATTTTAAATCGGACATGTTTTCTGAATCTTTTCAAATCCTGGTAATCAATGAAGCTTTTGACAGTTATTGGTTTCTATTTTCAATTGGAGCGCACTCGTTGTTCCTATTTTGAAAAAACCGTTACGTTAGTTTTCATTTAATTCTTTCTGAATTCTTAATAAATTTACTTTTGGTTTTTAGATTCATTTTTATGAAACTTATCTACATTATTTTTATTCAAAACAAAAACAAATTTCATCTGTTAAGTATTAACGGATTTTACATCATTCATATTTGAATCATTCTTAGGATCTAAAAAACTAAGAAATATCGTTAATAAATATTGTATTCACATTCAATAATAGGAATCCAACACAAATTTCTTAATCGTTTAGATCCTAAGATGATTCAAATATATATGAGGTAAAATCGCTATCAAGTAATGAATATCAGCGATGGTTCAGTTAGTAAAATTTTTGGACTAGATATACTACATATCTTTAGTTCAATTACTTCTATTATCACCGTGCTTAAAATTAGATATTAAGAAATTTCAGACTTATGAAAAAAGTATAAACATGAAATCAAATTCAGTTTACAGGTGAAATGTTAACAGTTTCCATCTGTTAACTATTTAAAAAATCTTTTCTGTTAACAGATTTTGACAGATTTCCAACTCTAATTTTTCTATATATAAAGAAAGGATTATTTTTTTACTGAGACCAGGATTCAAATCGATCGGTCTCAAAAACTGTTGCAGTAGACGATAAACTGTGAAAAGTGTTTATAAAAAAGTTAATTAGTAGTTTTTTAGGCATAGTTTAGCTTTGATTCATTTTTGATTTCAACATCAAAGTTATATTCAAAATTAAAATTTTTGGGACCCAAAAAAAACAAGAATTTTTAGTCAATAGAAAATACTGTCGGAAATTTTCTTGAACTTTAAATTAAGTTTCTATTGAGATGTTTAAGCAATCGAAAGGAGATTTTTTTATCCTTCGTATTTAAGAAAATCCCAACTTCTTCTAAAATGGAAATTGATTGAGTGAATAAAAAAAAATTCATACACCATAAGGTTTGTCTTAAAATAGACTACCATTTTCCATAAGTTTTCAAAAATGTTTGGTTTTCATCATGGCGAAAATGAAATCAAAAAAATTTGTCAATTTTCTTTCATTTTAATCTTTTTAATTACATCATCTGTGACAGGCAAAAATTTTTACGTCTCTTACAGGTGGCCGTCTGTGACAGGCAAAATCTGTGACAGGCAAAATCTGTGACAGATCTGTACAGATGTCTGCTGACAGGCACCTGCTTTGCCAACCCTGGAATATACTTCCTTTTCTCTCTCTCTCTCTATCTCATTCATTCAATGGTTGGTCCTCATCATCATCATCAACAGCATCATGATATAAATTTTGTATATTTCATGCATGCATTAGTATAGCAACTCTTTCGTTCATTTTATACACCCGGATGCAGATATGAGATGAGAATGGAATTTAATTGCCTTTTCATATTCACTGTCGCATGATATGCTTATTGCATTTTATGCATTGATATATGAATAAAAAAATTTACCCTCTTACTCACACTCTGTCATCATCATCATCATCATCATTGCTATCATCATTTTCATGCATAAATGCATAATGAAATTTGCAAAAGTCAATATGATTTGTGAGAACGTGCATATGTATTCATGTATTGCTTTGAATTTGAAAATATACACTAGAATGCAAAGACATCAAAATGTTTGGAATGTATTTAAAATTTAGTCTAATTTGAAAGATTTTAATTAAAAACAAAGTGCAAAAATCGCTATATTTAAACATTGTATATATTAAGTTTTAAAATACTTTATCTTTTGTTGATTAAAAAAATAGAATAAATAATTTAAAATTAAAAGTAAAAAAACTTATTTAATAGTGAAAAAAATATCATAAAATAATTTTGTCTATACAAGTGCATTCATGCATATGAGCTGAGAAACAAAGCAGATGAGATGAGTGAAAAGGAAAAAGTTTAATGAGTTTTTCATTCTCTCTTTTTAACAATCAACTTTCAAAATTGCTTTTTCTGCACTAGAAGATTTAATGGCCTCCATAGTTTTCTTTCTCTCAAGTTAGTTCGAGCTCAGCATTAATGTTCATTGTTCTTTTTCATCACTTCACTTCATCATTGTCCTTAATCTACAATTCATAAACTAACTAAATAAAAATCCATTATTATTATTATTATTTTTCATTATCAAGATATTCATTATTTCACAATTTCTGTTCGTACATAATAAAAATAAAAATAATATGTGTATTAGGTTGTTCGAAAAAAAGTAGTCACTTTTTACTAGTATTTAAGTTCGTTTTGAAAAATTATTCATTTGAATGATAGACAGGGAAAAGTTTCATCGACAAATTAACTAAAACAAACTTAATTTACAAACTACAAACAAATTTTTATCAATGGAAAATTTTTGAGAAAAACTTTTGAATTTTCATCACTTTTTGAGATTAAAATAAAAAACAAAACAGAATTGTAAGGAAATTCATCTTAAAAAAAGCGTTTATGAATTGAGTGAAGAGTTTTTAAAAATGAGCTTGATGAATGAATCGAGTAAGAAGTGACTACTTTTTTTCCAAACAACCTGATATATGAATTCACACGAAGGCAACAACAAAAAAAAGTTTAGTTTAGGACATTTTTGTGCGCACGTTAATTGAAAATTGGTTACTGATTTTATGTGCTCGATAAGCGCCATTGAGCTCATTTTCATTCCTTTTTGTTTCTAGCTACTGCTATATAGCATTTAATGTGTATGTATGCTTGTTTACTATTTGATTAAAACCGCATAATATAATACAATATAAGTAGAGTATACTATACAAAAATGTGGGTAATTAATGAAAATTTCATTAAAAGTTTTTCCATAAAAATACACTGAATCAGGAAAAGAACTAGAAATGAGTAAGGATAAAATTTATTGTTATTCTTCACGTAAAAATCAAAATAAATTCTTTCTACATCATCAAAAGAAAGAATTTTTTGTATTTATCGTCATAACATACATTAGATGTTGACATAAGAGGAGAAAAATTGTATTTAAATGTGATTAGAGAAGCAACATCAAGCGAAGAGGCAAGCAAGAGTTTTTTACTCTCAATTGTTGTTGCTCATGCTCGAGAAAGCAAAAAATATATTTCTAAGGTGACAGAAAAGTACTGAAATAGAGCTTAATGTGCTTTTTATCCGGTATGCATCACCTGAAAAGAAAATTTTCATCATTTTTTGTTGCGCACATTTTGCCATTATCAGTGAGTGAGAAATTTTCTCGTTCATATCTTTTACTCTTCTTTAACTTCCTTTTATACTCTTCCTAAGCATATACATATACACACAGGTGTTAAAAGAGTTTCTGAACTGTAAAATTTATATTTTTTAAATGTTTTACAAAATATTTAAATTTGATAAAAAGGTAATTGTTTATTTGAGTGTATAAATTTGATATTTACAAATTATTTAATATTATTTTATGTCCAAATAGATAATCGTTTGTGTGTGTTTTTATTGAAAATAACTGAAAATGTTAAAAATTCTAGATTTGAATTTAAAAAAAATTACGAATTTTATTAGAAGCTTTCACTCTTTCAAATTATTGTTTTAATTAGGGTATTCTGATATATATTAGGTGTACTATTTGAATCAAAGACTTAATGAATGGTTTTTATAAAATGTATAAAATGATAAAAGTCATTCTTTTATTCCTACTGTTTTCTTATTATGCACACGCATATATTCATATTCTAATTATGCAGTAAAGTTTAATTTTCATCATGTGCAGTCGTATCTTATTGTGCTATACTTGATACTTGAGGCTGTAACAAGCAATTACGAAGTACTTTGACAATTCACGATGATGATGCAAAGAGCAATTTTTTCTATCGCTTGACATTACACAAGAGAGAAAGAAAAAAAGATATGGAGAATAAATGTATATACATAAAGTATCACTAAGTGGAGTGCAGAGTGAGCTGAAATGAAATGTGTAAAGAACGTAATAGAAATTTTTCTCTTTTCCTCTTTTCTCTACATCCAAAATGTCACGTTTCTCAAGTCCTCAACAAATGTTAACTCAAATATAAAAAAGCAAAGAAAATTTTTCTTTCTATTTTTCGTGTGATGTATGCAGAATTTTCTTCATCTCTTGAAATTCTTAACTATTTTGTTTTTTTTAAAACCATGTTTATTATATTAATCAAGAAATTGCATCAACATATTTATTAAAGTGCAATCATTGCTTTAAATTGTTTTAAAAAATGGATGTAAGTAGATTTACATAGATTAAATTTGTTTTTTCAAGAATTATGACAATTTTCTAAGAAATTTTTTTTCTTTCCATCAGGATTTTTTAAGCATTCTTTATATGAAAAATGAAATCAAATATTAAACGTGAAGAAATTTAATCAGATTCACAACAGAAAAATGATCATATATGTAAAGATTAGATTACAAATATTAAAATTTCTTTTCTTTTTCCGTCTTAAATTAAATTTATTTGCTGATTTCATTCAATTGTTAATGATGCTTATGAGATTCACTGAACAATTTGCTTGTGTTAAATTCATAGAAAATTCTTTTCTATTTGATAATAAAATTGCGAAACTTATTAACACTCACCAAACATAAAATCATATAAAATATTAAAGCATTCACAAAAGGTAAACAAAAATTTACAACTTTAGTTGATTACTTTAGCTTTTGTGCTTGCATGTTGAAATAAATAGAGTGGAAATTGCGTAGAAATCCAATAGCAAATAGAAATAGAAATTTAAGGACGTGGGTGTGGACTTGGCAAAAACTCGAAATTGTTTCTTACCTCATAAACAATTAATGCACACAATTTCAATCGAATTAAGAGCTGCTAAATTACATTTGATGGATTTTTGCTCGCTTTTATTGACTTTCTTGCTATTTAATGTGTTTTTGCTGCCACATGGGCATTTATTTAGGAGATTAGTGAGATGGATTGGGAGTAAATTTATCTTTTGTCTTAATTATTGGCAATTACATTCATATTGGCTTTAAAAGAAGTCAAAGATGAAATTAAAAAGTTTTTTCGTGTATGTACAAACATAAAATTGATATCGACAACAAATTACGAAAGTAAAAAGTTTCATCTCTTTCGTTACTCCAGCGGTGTTGTTGGTTACACGCATGAGGAAAATTTAATAGAAAATCAATCTCATTTGACCCCATCTCAATGGAAAATTTTCTCTCTTTCGCGTTATCTCGGTATTCGCATTCTTTCACATACATACAAGCTACATAATTTTCTTTCCTCACTTTCTTCGTCTTCTCTACTCATTCAATGTGCGAAGCTACGTGGTAAAATAAAATTCAATCAATCTTATTCACCTGTAT